>JANBXA010000740.1:8115000-8715000 GCA_030556225.1 Cricetiscus sungorus | reverse complement strand
GTGAGTGGCATGAGGACAACCTTGGCTGTCATCATCAAAAACACTGTCCACTTCCTTTGAGACAGGTTCTTTCATGGGCATGGAGTTTGATAACTAGGTTAGGCTTGCTGGCCATCAAGTCTCCCAGATGTGCTTGTGCCTTCCTCTCCAGCTCTGAGATTACAGGTGTGCACCATGCCCCTGACTTTTTTCACAGGTATTCTGGGGATAGAATCCATACCTCCAGGTTCATGAGGCAAGTATTTTATCTCCCTGGATTCCATGTTTTGTATTTGTTCAGTTGGTTGACCCTGGCAGACCAGGAGCCCATAGCCTAGTCACAGGATCCCAGAGGGTGGGAAGGTGCCATTCCAACCCTTGCTCTGTTCTTGGGTGCTGGCTATCACCGTTCCTTCCTTCTGGGCTTGGCAGGAGTGGGAGGATAGAGGCAAGGCATTCCAGGAGAGGGTGGCAACTGACCTTGGGCCCTTCCTCCTTGGCTGAGACCAGACTGAGTGAGCATAGGCAACAGCCTGTCTGCAGACAGGCTATGTGGGACAAACAGTTCTCAAGGCAGGGAGTACGTTTTTGGATCCACGCCATGCACATCCTCAGTAGATGATGTAGGGTCTGTGCCAGAGGGTGAGTTTATCACTTACCCTCAGTATGAGCCAGATAAGCACTCCTTCCTGGGTTCCTGCCAGTTACCGCTGGAGCTGCCAGAAGGTCTTAATCACTTTGCTGAAAGGGGCTGCTGCTGCCCACCCCCCTTAACTCCCTATGAGTTGCCAGCTGGCTCCTGCCTGCCTTAGCTGGTCTATCACTTCCCACACTACCAGGAATGGACCCGGTTTGGTCTGGAATGGACCTACTACTCTCTTCCCAATGTCATGTATGTATCTAAGCCTCTTTTCTCCCCAGGAGTTGTTATAGCTCCAAGAATAGAAAGAAATATTTATGAAGTCCACAGCATCCCCAGTTTGTAGCTCAGGACCCCAATCAGGGGGCCTTTGTTGCTTCAAATGACTCAGCATACCCCAGAGTGTGAAAATTGTAGACAGGGTCTTTAAAGTGTTGCTTAAGGTTAAATGAGATTATTGGTGTAGGCCCTAATCCAATGTGATCCCTGCACTTATAGGAAGAGGCTATGGGCTGGAGAGATGGCTCAGGTAGTAAAGGATCCCCAGGACTTACATTAAAAAAGAAACCAGGTATGAAATATCAGTAGAAACTGGCCAATCAGTGGATTTCTCTGACCAGCCAACCTAGGCTATGTGGTGGATTCCAGGCCAGTGAGAGAGCTATCCTCAATAACAACAAAAAGGGTAGGTGGCACCTGTGGAATAACACCTGAGATTTCCTTTGGCCTGTGCATGCATACACATGTATGAGCACTTGCATGTACACATGTGCATGTATACTCACACTCATGGGAGGAGATGGGATGTAGAACCATGGGATGGGGGTCACAGGTAGATGAAGTCATCAAAAGCTGAGGGGACAACTCCAGAGAAGCTGACCCTATGGACATCTTGATCATGAGTGTCTCACTCCCAGAATCATGGGATAACCAATTTCCGTGTATAAGCCACTTAGCCTGTGGCTCTTTGTTATGGTAGCTCTGGTAGAAAATTACTCCAAATGTTCAATAAACATACTGGAGTCTAGCATAAGACCTGGCACACATACCATGGTAGCTCCCTCTGTGTGTAAGCTGATAGTATTCCCAGTCATCCTGAATGTGGACTTTTCCTGTTACACTGGCCATTTGGTTATCCAGATGTGGTAGGTAGGTGGGTCCCACCTTCCCTTCCTGAGAGTTCCCTCCCTTGGAGTTTTTCTTGCTTGGGCAGCTCCCTTCCCAATTATATGGTTAATATCATCTATCAACTCTTTACCTGTCTATGACGAGGGGGTTATCAGTATAAGGTTAATTGAGGTGCTAAGACATGCCACTGACATTCCATGGGCTGGGATCCTGGATTGGAGAAAAAGGAAAATGTGAACGAGTGCAAGCATTCATAGCTCTCTACTTCTTGACTGTAGACTCAAGGTGGCCAGCTGCCTGGTCAAGCTCCTGCTGCCATGACTCTCCCCTCACAATGCTCTTGTCGGGTATTTTATCACACTGTGTAAAGTAACAAAGACATCGGCTCTATGATGAACCTTCATCATAGATGAAGGTAGCTGATGGAAGCAGAAGCAGAGATTCACAGTTAAGCCTTGATCCTATCTCCTGGAATCCAGTTGTAGAGAGGGAGGAGTGGTGAACAAAGGGGTCAAGACAAGGCCGGGGAAACCCACAGAAACAGCTGACCTGAGCAAGTGGGAGCTCATGGACCCCAGTCTTACACCTGGGGAACCAGCATAAGACTTAACCAGGCCCCCTGAACATAGGTGTCAGTTGAGGGGCCTGGGCAGTCTGTGGGGCCTCTGGCAGTGGAACCAGTATTTATTCCTAGTGCAAATGGTCTTTGGGAGCCCGTTACCTATGGAGAGATACTCTCTCAGCCTAGATACATGGAGGAGGGCCTAGGTCCTGACCCAAATGATGTGACAGACTTTGATAATCCCCCATGGGAGGCCTCCCTCTCCATGAGGAGTGGATGGGGGGATGGGATGAAGGGTTGGTGAGGGGAATGACAGGACAGGAGGGAGAGGGAACTGGGATTGGTGTGAAAAATAAAATGGTTTTTAATTTAAATAAAAATTAATTTAAAAAAGTAACAAAGACACTGATTATGCATTTGTATGGTTGTGCCCCTCTGTGTGACATGATGGTGGTGGCAGGAATTGCTTAATTATGAGACAATTGTGAGAGTTGTACCACTGGCAAGAAGGCTCTTTTCAGAGCAGATGTCCCTATGCTATGTGGGTAATACCAAGCATAGTGGCCATGAGAACCCAGCTCAGTTTATATAACTGAGCCTAGAGGACTCTTGGATGGTGCCCTGGAGAGATCTTTGGTTACCTTAACACCACCCTACTATGTCTAGCCTTGATCCAGGTGGGTTCTTTCTCTAGGATTAGTGTCCACACTTTCTTCTCAGCTACAGGCTAGGATGGAGCTTGGGGTGAGGGAGGGCTGGGACTTTGTATATGGATGGCTTTGCTCCTGGGCCACTGAGGTTGTTTCTACTTATCATGTCTAAGTGACTCAGCTGAACATCAGAGGGTCAGAATATGTCCCAGGCTCCTTGGTACTAATATACACAATAGGATGGATGATTGAAGGTTAAGGGGCTCTCATGGGGACCCCAGGAGACACCTCCTATCCCATTTCCCTTCAAGAAAGTCCACTCAGAGGCAGAATCGGGGAGGCAATTCTAGGTTTGCTGGAAGCCTGAGAACTAGAGTCAGATGGGTCTGGCTGTGACTAGTGACTTGGCCATTCATTAGCTAAGTTATTCATAGCAGATGACTTCATGACTCTGAGCTATCATGTTCCCATCTGTAGAACAGGTCCAATAAAACGGTACCATATATTAGGTGAAATGAATAGGCACAGGCTTGAGTCATTGAAAAGTTCTTTTTTAAAAAAAAATAGTAGCTTCTGGGGCTGGAGAGGTGGCTCAGTAGTAAAGAGCACTGGCTGCCTTTCCTGAGGCCCTGAGTTCAATTCCTAGTACCCATGTTGCAGCTAACAACAATCTCTAACTCCAGGTCCAGTGTATTGGATGCCCTCTACTGGTCTCTGTGGGTACTGTACACATGAGGTGCACAAACTCACATACACATAAACTAAAACTAATTGAATCTAAAAAAGAATAGCCTTCTCATTTCACACATCTTGTCTCTACTTCATTAAAACAATATAAGAACCCTCCTCCAAAAACATCAAATCTGAATTTTCCTCATTTGCACTTGATCAAAAATGGATGCATGTCTAGTCCAGAGAGTATTGACAAAGCCTTGGTGTAATGATCATTGAGTGCTTGCAGTTCGCACAGAATCATGCCTTTGTCCCCCGATTCTGGGAATCTGAAGCCCTCGGGCAGTTGAGTCATGTAGGGCTAAGTCAGGGCACAAGGTCATATCAGACACAGAACTCCCTCTCCATGTTCCCCTTTCCCCTTCCCGGAAAGTACCAAACCAGTGAGGGGAGCACTGTGGGGCTCCTGGCGCCATGACAACCACTGAATTACCCCCTAGGATGTCAGTGCAGAGGGAACCGGCTCATTTCTCAAGAAAATTAGAGGTAAAGGGAGTGTCACTGGCTGTGCAGTGAGTGAAGAGGGCTTCAGAGACATCACCTGGACTCTTATGTGACAGAGGACATGAAAACAAACAAAACAAAATCCACCTCCCCTGCAGCCAGTCCCCAGCTGAAAACAGATAACACTCACAGAGCACAACCAGGTATGTAAGAATCCTCCATCTTTGTGTTAGGACAGAGGGAGAGGGCTGTGGAGGTCACAATTGGCATGAAACCATCCCCTCCTCTGACTATAGGAATGTATGATGGGTTGCTGAGGTATCATCAACCTCAGCTCAAGACATGGAGATGTAGAGGGTTGACCAGCAAGCCCGATGCCTGGGGTTCTGTCCTTCAAACTACAAACCTCAGCTCAGTGCCCCTTTCATCTTTCCACCTCACCTATGAGACCATGCTTGTTAGTGAGGGATGATTGTTTGGTCTTACATTTGCCTTCTCTTTTGATGGACTCCAGTCCGGAATTTCTCTGCTTACCAGGCCTTCCATAGACTCACCAATACAGGCCCAGTTCTCCTAACCCTCCAATACAAGCCTCAACCCTTCCCAGGAGGGAGGGTTTCTCCAGGGTTTCCCCTTCCTTGCTGCAGTAAGCCAAAGAAACCTCCCTTGCAAATGTTACCAGTTGCATTCCAAAGGCCTTAGGTGGTGTGATGGTGAAGACTGTCAATTTGACAGGACCCAGAATCACCTGAACAAACCCCTTGGCATGGCCGTGAGGCAGAAATACTTACCCACCTTAATGTGGGCAGCACCATGCCATAGCCTTGGGTCTCAGACTGAATAAAAAGGAAATGAGCTGTCACCAGCATTCATCTCTCTCTCCTTCCATGGCATGTGGACTGTAAAACTATGAGCCAAAATAAGCCCCTCTTTCCTTAAGGTGTTTTGTGTCACAGCTATGACAGAGGCGGCTAAGGCAGTAGGTAAGCGTCAACCTCTGCACATGTTTGTGCCTGTCTGATATTGTTTACAGGGTTACAGTGAGAACTCAGTGGGCCAGTGTAGGTGGGAGTGGACGCTTCAATGAAAAGTTACTATTGGCCAGCAAGCTAGTACACTGTGAAATTTGCACAAGGTTCTCTTTTCTCAGTAAGGGGTTTTTCAGATGGAAGGTTCCTATGTGATCCTGGTTCAGTTTCATGGGACTCCCTCCTGTGGCTTAGTGTTTGGAAGAGCAATGGACAAGAATACTTCAAAGAATCTGCCCAAAGCTGGGCTTGCTTTAAGGAACAGCCGAACATTTCTGTGAGGGCCCAGTGAGGTGGCAAAACTGGGGCGCATAGGACCCCGCCCTTGCTCCTCCCTGCTGCTATCATTGGTCTCCAGAAGACAGGGCGTCAGCCAGCCTGGGAGATAAGGTTCTCCAGGCAGTCTGAGAAGGCACCCCGCCCCTTCTCAAATGCCAGCCTGCATCAGGGCAGCATGGCTTCCAGGGTCAGGATCAAGCTCCTGCGGGTGGACTTGGAGGTCCTTGTTTCTGCTATTTCTTTTACTGTCTTTCACTCTGGTCCATACCTAAGTCTCATGGATTCTCAATTTAATTTTCCTTTTTTCAACCCTTGAAGTCAAGACTGGCTTGTACTTTTTTCTTATAATATTATTCTACTTCTTTTCCTTCAAGACTTGAATTGAGCTGGAGAGATGGCTCAGTGGTTAAGAGTACTCACTGGCTGCTCTTCCAGAGGACTTGGGTTCAGTTCCCACAACCCACCTGACAGCTCACACCTGTCTGCCTCTCTAGTTCCAGAGGATCCAGTGCCATCTTCTGGCCTTTTTAGGTACTGCATGCAACATGGTGCACAGACATACACAGAGGAAAATACCCCCCCCCCCCAATCAAGTACTTCTCCTCTGAAATGCCTTTTTGATTGACCATTCTTGGCTCAGAATTCTCAGCACAACACACATTTGTACACTTACTATACTGAAATGAAGTGGCTACATCCATACTCCTCTAGGAGACTGGACTCTGATGCTGAGGATTTGTGATAGGAAAATGGTGATTTTTCTACTGACATTTGGGCTTGAAATGCAGGGGGTGGTCAATAAATGCTGCCATTTGATGCTGTTGACTTTGTATTTCAATATAAACTAGTAGATTTTGTTTTCCTACTATGTTGGTTCCTCTTAAAACTAGGGAGTTGGAACAGCTGACGTCAGAAAGTTTTGCATAATTATGGGCAGGCTGGTCCTTCCCATCTGTGAGCTCACAGGCCTCACCCAGCTCTGCTAATGCCCACCTCATGTGAAAAGAATGTCCTCAAGCGTATTTTCAGGGTGGCAAGGAGTGGCTCAGGGCTGCTGTGATGACAGTTTCTCTGTCATCACCAGTGAGTCTCAGTCAGCCTGGAAGTTTCTCCTCAAGAAATACTTTCTTTTCAGCTTACAGATGTTTGATTATAGAAGAACACATTTTCATGAATACCTTGGATTTAATATAGATTTGGAAAATTGGGCCCACCAGCAGTTTTTTTTTCATGGTGTTCTGGGTGAAAGAGAGAGACTTCCCCTCCCCCCAGAGGTATAGCCACTGGAAAATGACCATGACCCTGTAACTGAGTTCTCACTCATAGTGCTATAAGCCACCAAATGAGACTCTTTGGAAAGAAAACACACACACACACACACACACACACACACACACACACACACACACACAGTTGAAGGACAAAGGGAAAATGTAGTGGTGGTGAAACATGACCAAAATATATTATGCACATGCATAAAATGTCATTAGGAAGCCCATTATAGATAAAAAATAAATTATGTCACAGCTCCTGGTGAGGGAGGTCAGTAGACAGAAGTAATACTCATTCTCAGCTTTTTAGTCTGGAGTTAGAGATGAAGCCAGGTTCACTTTGGGGGTTCTGTAGGAAGTGTTCATCCTCCATTGACAGGGGTTTTCTAGTGGGTCTCTGTGGCCTCTACTTGTGATGGCTAGTTTATAACTGTCAACAACACAATCTAGCATCTCCAGGAAAGAGAATCTTGATTGAGAAATTGTCTGGATCAGGTTGGCCTGTGGGCATGTCTGTGGAGATTGCTCGACTGTTAACTGATGTGGGAAGAGGCAGCCAGCCCACTGTGGGTGGCACCATTCCTTAGGCGAGGACCCTGAACTGTGTAAGAGTAGAAACAGCACTCAGGTGAGCAAGCCGCGTGAATGCATTCGTTTCTTTGTGACCGGGATGCTTTGTGCTCCCCCCACTGTGACATCACTGTTCTGTCAGACTGTGACCTTGCATTGTAAGCTGAACAAACATCTTTCTTCTCTACATTTCTTTTTTGTCAGGATGTTTGATTGTAGCAACAGGAGTGGAACCAGGACTGCACCCTAGCAGCATCACTTGGGAAGTCTTCAAAATGTCAATTTCCAGTTGTACCCTGGGCCCACTGCATTGAGAGCTCTGCAGATAACCAGGAATCTTAATTTTATTGTTTTATTTTAAAAGGAACGTCTTTTTAAAAATATGTATTTATTTAGTGTGTGTGTGTGTGTGTGCCCATGTGCCACAAAAATTGGAATGCCCAAGGGGGCCAGAAGAGGGTGTCAGTCTCCTAGAGCTGGAGACACAAGCAGTTAGGTAGTTGTGAATCATACGGCGTGGGCGCTGGGAACTGAACTTGGGTCTTTGAGAGAGTAGCAAGTGCTCTGAGCCTCTGCTCCCTCTCTCTAGCCCCAGGAATTGTACTTAACAAACCGTCCAGGTGCTCCCAGAGCTCCAGTGCTCTGGTCAAACCCTTCATCCCATCATGGTGAAGCTGATACGCTTTCAAATCATTAAAATCCTTAAGGTAACTATACTAAATATTACATAAAATTTGAAAGAGATGAAAATTCAGAGAAAAACCCAACAAGAGTAGAGAAGTTGCTGTGCATTTTTCTTCCAATGTTTTCTTGCCTTTGCCTACCGTTCAAGTCTTCAAATATAGTTTCACACAGTTGTAATTACAGGACAAATTCAGTTATGCACAGTGCCCTTTTCTCACCTAATGTTGAAACAAAAATACAACTTGTGCTGCCACGGACATGTTTTTGTAAATGCACACCACTCTCCTGGGTAGCAGAGTGAGGATCCCAAAAGTGAGCTGGTGTGTGTGAATGTGAAGGGTGTGTAGGGGTGAAAATGTGTTCAAGGAGACCACCCCTCCCCCACTTTGAGTCTCTTTACTCCCCGCCCTCCAGCCCCAGCCCCACTGGGGAAAATAAAAACTGTGAGTGTTTCTAGAAGTAGAATTATAAACAGAGAATAGTGGATTAAGCTAATAGCTTTGCCTTTTCAGAAGCCAAGGAAACTCACTGCGCACCCTAGTGTTAATGACTCAGAACTGCACCTTCTCTACAGCAGCCGGGCAGTCACTCTAGGATCTTTCAGTCTGCCTATATCATTAATTTGGTCTTGGCCCCCCAGCCCTGTGCCTGAGTATGAGCCCCAGCACTGCCCAAGTTATTGTGGCTCCTCTGCCCCATGCAGGATTGGATCTCCCACTGCGCCCGAAGTCCGGCTGTGGTGCCTGTAGCCTCTTGACAGACGTCTGGATGACCTGACCAACCCTAGCTAACTCCTCAGTAGCCCCAGTTCTTCACTGAGATGTATCCATTCTAAAACGGAACCCTCCTTGGAACCAGTGGCCAGCCACTTTCCTGGCAGCGAGAAGTGCTGGACTCTTCGCCCTGTGTAGAGTCCGTCCATCGGTATGGTGTCAGAAATACAATCTTGGAGGATGTGTTTGAGACTGCTCTGCTCATCTGTGGACCAGGCCTAAATCAGGACAGCCTGTCTTCCTGCTGAGTTGCCTGTGAGTACCCGGCATGGCAGCTGGTGTGTTAAATAGGGCAGAGGGAGGGGAAGACCATAGTGGGAATCTAGATACCCAATTTTGGCTTTTGACTGGGCGCTCTCTGGGTGATTTGTATTTTTAGGTCAGTTTGCAGGCCAAAGGCCTTCAGCGGCTCTGCAATTGCTCCCTGTACAGAGCTAGGTCCCTGTGGAAGGCAGGCAGGGTGAAAGTCACATGCCTGTCCTCTAACCCATGATTTGTCCTATCTAGGTGGCATCCATCAGGAGGGTCCAGGACCCACTGGGCTGCAGGGCCAAGGCACTTGCTGGTGGGAGGAAAAGTCTGTTGAAGAGGAAGGGGGTTCCTGTAGAATGCTGGGGTCTGGTCCCCAGCTGCTGTGGAACTGTAGGCATGTTCGTCTGGAGGTATGCGTTGCATTTCTGCTTACCTCCTCTAATAGTAGTTACAAGTGGGGAGCTAGCAGTTCTCCTTGGGGCCTGCAAAGATTAGTGGAGGTAACAGGTCTGAATTGTTACCACCTTTTCTAGTGGCCCTCCTGTCAGAAGGGCAAACCCAAGGCTTCCCCGCCTTCCCCCAGTTGGGGATCAAACCCAGTCATACACTAGACAACCACTGAAATACCTCCCAGTCTAAGCTAATTGTAAGTAACCAGTCAGTCAGCTAGCCTGCCTGCCTTCCTCTCTTCCTCCCTCTCCCCCTCCCTCCTGCCCTCTCTCCTTCCCTCCCTCTCATCTTTCCTCCCTTCTTTCCTTTATTCTTATGCATTCAAGTCTCACTCATGCCCCAAAGAGTATACCATGGCTTTAAAACTCTGTGTACTTTCAAAGAAACTTCCAAGTTCTAGTAAGATACAGATGTAGTCTTTTCATAGAATGATTCAATATGTTAGATACTCCATCCTATTTTTCTGCCTTGCTATTTCGTGTCAAAATTCCTGACACTTATTTTTAGAAGAAGTAAGATAAATGGTTTTTGAGCTTTCTTTTTGAGGTCATAGGTCCCTTTCACAATTTACCAGGAGGTAACCTTTACCAATAGGCAAAGAACCTCTATCCCCTGCTCAAAACACAAGTTATACACAGTCTCGGTGTTATCTTAGGAGGGGTTCAGATTCTGAAACCCACCACCTCGGCTGAATAAAGGTCCCCAGTGTTGAGCTATAAGCATCTCAGGATCAAAAAGAATCCATTTATTCCAGAATCCCATCGTTACAAAACCCCAAACTTTCTGAGACTTTTGGTAGTAGGCATTTGAATTTAAAGGCGGACTTAGCAATTGCTGGGTTTCCCCACTGGTGGTTGATTTCAGTATGTTACAGTTTAACTAGCCCTGTGCATGTTCTCACACATGATCTCTCTCCTCTGTCCTCCATGTCCCCCTCCCTCCTCCTGTATCTCTATTTCTTCCTCCATCTCCCTTTCCTCTTCCTCTTCTCCTCCCATCATCTCATCTCCTCTATCACCATCTCCTGTGTCCCCTCTGCTTGCTTCATCTCTAGCTCTGTCTCTCCCTTCTTGTTCCTAGATAATCTAGATAATTTACTCTCAGACGATATGCAGGCTTGAAAGGCACATGCACATCATCAGCTCCAAACCTGTGTCTCTGCATGAGGAATGCCTTGCTCTCCTTCCTCCCCAAGGCCAGCCTGCAAGACCCCACTCAAACACAACCCCCTCTGGGTGCTTTCTTCTCATGAGCAGTGAGAAATGAGCTCCTCCACACTCACTTCTCTCCAGTGGGACTCATCCTACGCTGTGCTGTGGTGGAGAAAAATTACACAGCCATGTCTGATCACCTTCATTACACTCCGTAGGCTGTCTCATGCACTGGATCTGACACATAGATGGATCATTCTAATTCCCTTATGTCTATAATATAAAAATATTTTCAGTAATATTTATGCAAAAGTAGTAATTACTTTCTCAACTCATTCTTTAGTTTAAAGCAATGGATAGTATTTTTTTTTTAAGATTAAATTTTAACTCTGAGGTATTCAAATACAATAAAAGTACTCTGGTGTGAGCTCAAATTTTTACTTGTCAAGCAAGTCCCTAAACTTTATAGTTCACAATCTGTTTTATTCATAAATGTTAAACACAAACGAAAATATCTTAATGGATAGGCGTAATAAAAGGAAGCAGAATCGAAGTCATGTGACCCCTGTAGTTTCGTCTTTACAGTCTCTACCCGGCCACTTTAATTTTTAGCTTCCTGTTTAAATGTGGGGATGGATTGGAGACATGAAATGTGCCTGAGAGGGACAGAAGGATTCTGAGCCACCACACATTGACATGGAGCACAGTCACTCGCTTCTGAGCTCCAAGGCTATACAAGTAGAACATGCCTGAGTTTGGGAGGGCATAGTGTGTGTGTGGAGGTCGGGACAATCTCAGGGGCTGGTCCTCGGCTTTCTACCTTGCTTGAGACAGGACCCCATTGTTCACCATCTCATATGCCATGTTCATCAGCTTCTGGAGAGTCTTCTCTTGCTACCTCCCATCCCACTGTAGAGTTCCCAGATGACAGATGTGTGCCACCATGTTTGGCTTGATATGAAGATTTGAACCTAGTCCTCACGGCTTGTGTGACAAGCACTTTACCCACTGAACCTGAAGTTTGATGTTGACCTCAGCATTGTGGGTCCCATGATGCACTGTTGTGGGACCCTCCTGCATAAAACAGGATGACTGTGGCACATTTGGCACATCTGGCCTATGCCTGCTAGAAGTTGGAGAAGTGCTGTCTCCATGGTGTACAGTGGAAAATGCTTCTAGATACTGCTGGATGTTCCCTGGAGGGCAAAGTTACTCCACAGAGAGCCATTTGCTGGAGAGTTCCATCATGACATGCTGGTGGCCCTGCAGTTTCCCCAGAAGAACACTGTACCGGCCCACACTGGCAGATGGGTTTACATACTGCAGAGAAGATTCTGCTGTCCTGGGACCAGAGGCCACCTGACTCTTACCCTCTGTACTGAGGTCCCCCACTGCTAATTAGTGCTAATTCCTTCAGCTATTGGTAAACCAGCACTTGGAAAAACAGCAGGACGAGGAGACTGTTGAGAAAAGTCCAGATAGTGCCAAACATGGTGGGTTGGGTAGAGTAGGGTGGAGGCCAAACCTACTTGGCATGGATTCCTTCCAAATCCCAAGTCTCAATGTAAATAGCAGTTGGCACCTGACAGTAGGATCGGTGTAGTTACACAATGACCCAGCAAAGAGAATGGATGAACCATGTGGAAGTGTATGGATGGCCCTCAACAATAAATGAAAGAAGGATGGTCCGAGAGAGCTCAGAGGACTTCTCATGAAGGAAAAAGTCCCCAACAGGCAATGTGACAAGGGGTTCTCAAGGTAGGCTTTGGGAGTATGAGTTTGTGGACATTCTTTGAGAACTTTCTTCCCTCCTCTCACTCCCCCTTTTGTGAAATCTGGTCTCACTGTATAGCTCAAGTTGGTCTCAAACTCACAGCAGTCTTCCTGCTTCAACCTTCCCAGTTTTGCAGCTACAGATATGTTGTCCTGCTACATTAGTATGTACATAGCATATATACATAGTACATGTATATAGTACATATACATGGTATATATATATATATATAGTATAATACATAGTATATAATACATCATATATGTATATAGTATATATATCATATATGTATATAGTATTTATACATGGTATATTTATATAGTACATATACATAGTATATATATATATATATATGTGTGTGTGTGTGTGTGTGTGTGTGTGTGTTTGCATAAATATATAATACACATTTCAGTAAAAACCAAATACAATATTCTTGGCCAAGAGGTGGAGAAAACCTAACCCTCTGTGAACCCAGGGAATAAAGATTGACATCTTGATCAGGGGGGCCTTCCTGGCCATGTATGAATTTTGTACTTCAAATTCTTTCCCATCTTCAGCGCCCCCTCTCCACATCCAGACTTAGCTTCAGGGTTTGGATTGAAGAGCAACTTCTCCATAAAATTCTGTCAACTTCCATCCACTGTAGATTAGACCTGAGCTAATTTGCTCTGCTCACTGCCTTCTGGCCACACCCTGGCTCTGCTGGTTGTCATCAGTCTACACCCTGGCTCTCCTGGTAACATCTGACCACACCCTAGCCTCCATTACATCTGTAACCACTCTGTAGTTATAAAATGATCTGAGTAATCTTCATGATGGGAGATATTATTCAGTATATATGTTTCTCATACTGGTTAATAAAGCACTGTGGCCAATAGAAAACTAGATAGGCGGGGCTAGGAGACTAGGAGGAGGAAAGAGGAAGTAGAAGGCGGAGTCGAGATGTAGCCCGGGAAGAAGCAGGATGCCAGCCGCGGCTCCCTGATAAGACGACCACGTGGAAATACTTAGATAAGTAGAAATGGGTTAATAATTAAGACAGAGCTAGCCCATAAACAGTAATGGTAACTTGCCAACAGGATTGTATCAAATACAGATTCTCTGAGTGTTATTTGGGGCCGGCACGCCAGACCAGCGGCGGGCGGGCTGGCCGAAAAACAACAAGCTACATCTTCACACATCTTTCTGAGCAGATTATGTCCATCCCTGGCCCTCCATCAACTTGCACATTTCCTAATACTCAGTAAATCTCAAAATAATAATAATAATAATAATAATAATAATAATAATAATAATGTTGCCAACTGTATAGTTGGATGGTTAATACTCCTGTCTTTCTCTTAAAAAAATGTTGCCAACTATATAGATGGATGCTTAATATTCCTTTCTTTCTCTTGCTGAACTTCTTTGCCCAGATTCACTTTATGTAGTTTTTCATCTTACATAGAAAATTCTGCCTGAAAAGTAGAAAAGGCATTGTTTCTGTTTTGGTCCCTAGTCTTGTCCCTTTCCCTCTCTCTCTTTTTTTCTACAAAGAGGGACCAAGAGATTGATAAAACTATCAGTACATTCGAAAACTCTCTCACTGCTTCTGCAAGAATTAGCTGACTCTATGTGGGCAATGTCATGTGCTTTGTGGGCCATAGTTATTCTCCCTTTTGATAGATGTGGTAAAGAGCAAGAAAGTGACATTCAGTGCTGTTGCTACAAACTGATCTGACTTATTCATACTTTAATGTTTTAATCCAAGTGTAGAAGTCAATAAAAATACAAAGCAAAAAAAATCATCAGAATTTTTATTTGAATGGATCTAAATTATGATGTGAGGGCATTTTTTAGACAGGACATTAAGAATAACATGATCTAAGCAAAATACTAACATTATACATGGCACATAAAATGATCAGTAAGCTGAAGTAATTAATATAAAATTAATAACTGACATGAGCTATGAAATAATAACTTCATAAGAACAGCAGTTTTTCAAAAGAGAAAAAACTTTCTGGAATTTTCAGGTATGTAATAAGTTATTGATTCTCAAAACATTTTGAGCTCTCTTTAAGCATAGGATAAAATAAAAGGTGTGTGTGTGTGTGTGTGTGTGTGTGTGTGTGTGTGTGTGTGTGCTTGCATGTGATGACTAGTTTTGTCAACTTGACACAGTCTAGAGGAACTAAAGCCAAGAAAATGCCATCATCAGATTGGCCTGTGGGCAGGCCTTTGATGCATTTTCTTGACTGATGATTGATGTTGGGGAGCTCACTTTGATGTGGGTGATGCCACTCCTGGGCTAGTGGTCCTTGGTGCTGTTAGAAAGCAGGCTCAATAAGCCAGGAGGAGCAAATCATTAAGCCCTGTTCCCCCCAAGCCTCTGCTTCAGTTCCTGCCTCCAGGATCCTTCCCTGATTTTTCTTCATGATTGGGACATGTAAGCTGAACTAAACCCTTTCCTCCACAGGTTACTTTTGGTCATGGTATTTACCACAACAATATAAACCTAAGACAGTATGACATGTAAGTGCCAGAGTCTGTCTAGGCCAGAAGAGTGTCAGGTCCTTTGGAGTTAAAGGGAACTGTGAGTGAGCTACCTGGTATGGATGCTGGGAGCTGAATGTGGGTCCTCTGGAAGAGTAGCAAGCATTCTTCTTCTTCTTCTTCTTCTTCTTCTTCTTCTTCTTCTTCTTCTTCTTCTTCTTCTTCTTCTTCTTCTTCTTCTTCTCCTTCTTCTCCTTTTTCTTTCTTTCTTTCTTTCTTTCTTCCTTCCTTTCTTTCTTCCTTCCTTCCTTCCTCTCTTTCTTTCTTTCTTTCTTTCTTTCTTTCTTTCTTTCTTTCTTTCTTTCTTTCTTTCTTTCTTTTTTTGATTTTTTGAGACAGGGTTTCTCTGTATTGTTTTTGAAGCCTGTCCTGGAACTGGCTCTGTAGACCAGGCTGGCCTCGAACTCACAGAGATCTACCTAGTGAGTAGCAAGCATTCTTAACCACTCCCCCATCTTTCCAGCCCTAAGCATAGACTTTGAGGAAAGAAAAGTCTATGTCTCTGGTGGATGCAGAGGCTCAGTGCTCATGAGGACCTCAAGGTTAAGGCCATCTCGGGTTACTATGGTAGTTTGAAAGAAAATAGCTCCCAAAGGGAGTGGCACTAATAGGAGGTGTGGCCTTGGAGGAAATGTTGTCTTATTGGAGGAAGTGTGTCATTAAGGGGGCAGGCTTTGAGGTCTATTTCTCAGGCTTCACTCAATGTGACAGTTAATTGACTTCCTGCTGCCTGTAGAACATAGCACTCTCAGCTCCAGCACCACATCTGCCTGCCCACTGCCATGCTCCCCTTCATGATCATAATGGACCGAACCTCTGAAACTGTAAGAGAGCCACCCTCAGTTAAATGTTTTCTTAATAAGAGTTCCGTGGCATGGTGTCTCTTCACAGCAATAATAAACCGTAACTAAGACAGCTACATAGACCCTGTCTCCAAATCAACCATCCATCCACCCATCCATCTATCCATCTATCCATCCATCCATCCATCCATCCATCCATCCATCCATCCATCCAATTTTAAAAATAATTTGGGCCTCTACCACTAGATCTTGATGACAATGGGAGTGAAAGTAAGGTTCCAAACCTCTGTCTAATTGTTCAGTTATTTCAATCCCATCGTTTGCTGATCTAACACACCATTCAGCCAGGAACCCGATTCCATCTTCCTGATGGAACATGTGAGTGCATCCTTGACCATCAGTCTACTTTATGAAGCCACAGACTAAACAAGTAGACTGTTGTTGGCTCTTTAGCCCAGGGGAAAAAAACTTTGTTAGAAAACTAAAGACTAGGAAACATGCAGTGACTTGGACTAGAAATAGGACTCCAATTTCCCTCTCTTTGGAGAGAGCAAGGTGATTTCACAATCCCAGGAAGACAGAGCATTTAATTGCACACCACACTCCCAGATGGAAAATTAGAATCCAAACAAGCCCTTAGGAAGATTCCTAAGTCTTTCAGATCATTGTCTGCTGAGTCAATTTTCTGCCACGGTGTCCACATCACCCCATACTAGAGACTGTACTGCTAGTGGCAATTTTTCCCCCTGCATCTACTCTCAGAGCAGCCTTTGGCAAATCCAGTCCCTTTTTATAAAGTGCTGCACAGCACTGGGTGCCTTGGGTGCCACTAACAGAACCACTTTTTGTGCTCTTAAGCAGATTCCGTCCCCCGCCATCAATCTCTGCAACACATTCAAGAAAGAAAACTCCACGGCCGTTTCTACAGAAAGGATAAATTCCTACCTGTCCCCAAGCCTTGTCCGCAGGCACTTGACTGGATAAAGATGCATAAAACCAGGAAGATGGGGGCATGGAGGGAACGTCCCATGTCTCTTGTCTCACCCTGGGGTCCGAGGTCTTCTTGCTAATGTCTAGAACTAGAGACCAGAATGCTTCTTGGTACTCCGTTGGTGAAGGCCCACATTAATTATTAACCTTAAAGCATATTACCTAGTGTTTGGACACTTCTTTGCCTCCCCCAATCCAAATCTAACAATATCTAGTACCAAAAAGATTGACCCATAGAAACACTTTTTATTTTGATAGATTTTGTAAATAAAACACCTCACCAGGTCTTCTCTCCTTTTGAACCAAGCTCATAGTTCAGAATCAATCAATTGGGAGTTAGTGTGTTGTTTTTGGACATTTTCTCAAAGGTGGGGTAGGTGACCTCTGCATCATTGCCTGCGTTTCCCTCTGATGCCCTTGAGTGTTGGTGTCATGAATGTGGTCTTTCATGTAGCAGGCTGACCCGGAAGAGGAAGGAGAATGGCATCTCCAGGAACCCTGCTTTCTGTTGAATTCAGCCAAGTTCCAGGCGCCTGCAATGTAAGTGTGGTGGGGCAGCAATTCTACAGCTGAAAGAGGAGCTGGAAGCCAGAGAGCTCAGGTTTAGAAGGAACTGGGTGAGAAGCAAAGATCAGAGTCTTGCTGAGAGCCCTGTTAAGAGATACCCCAGGATAAACTCACTCACTGGGTTAATTAATGTTCAGTCGAGAGCTGAGGGCTATGAAGAAGCAAGGTCATTCAGCAAAAGCATTCAGGGAAGATGCCATGGTGTGCAACTCTTGCAAAATTTCTTGGCTCTCGGTGCTATTTAAATTTTATTTATTTTGTATGTTCACACTGAACAAATAAATGCTGTATATTGAACACCACTGTGTAATGGGCACGGTTCTTTTGAGATAGCTAAGAGAATAAAACAGACGAGCACTACAGTCCTTGTGGAATTTATGTACCATGGGGTGAGAAGAATTATACAATAGAAAGTAGACATAATAAAGTGTGTGTGTGTGTGTGTGTGTGTGTGTGTGTGTGTGTGTGTGTGTGTGTCGCGTGTGAACTGTGGGACTGGGAACATGGCTCAGTTGGTAGAGTTCCTGGTTGGATCCCTCATGCAGTGTGTATGGTTGCACTTGGGAGGTAGAGGCAGGAGTATCAGGACTTCAGGGTCATCTCAGGCTACACAGTAAGTTCAAAGTCAGTCTGTGCTAGATGACATCTTGTCTCAAAAACTGAAGTAAAAATCAAGACATAACAGGGACAATGGAGAAAGCAGTGATGTTTAAATAGAGTTGTCAGAGTGAATCTTGTTCAGAAATTGGACTTGAAACAAAGGATTTGAGGGGTGTGAAGGAGTGATTCTGTGGGGAAAGAGTTTCGGGCAGTTAGGGCAGCGGTCCTGAGGTTGGAACACGTTTGGTGTGTTCTAAGAATACAAAGATGGCTAGTGAGCAGGGACACACATCCATAGGTCTGTGGTGTTTACATAAAAGACTCAGAGACACATAGCAGCAAAAGATTAAGCAACATGATCTGTGTTGTTCTGCAAGCAGCAAGGATAAAGAGGCGGGCAGATTGTCATTGAGCCTGGTGCTTTGATGGTGGCTGGTGCAATGTAAAGGTGGGGCAGGGAAGGGGCAGGATTGTTTGTGGAAGTGGAACGATAGATTCTTTGGGTTTCTAGGGGAGGGGGGGAAGAGTGAAGAGTGACTCCAAGGCTTTTGGTTTAAGCTAACAGATTAGTGTGGTTACCATCAACTGAGTCCGGTGAGCTGTGAGTGGAATGGGTCTGGTGGGGGGTGATGAGCAATTAGATTTGGCTTTGTGGAGTCTGAGCTGGTACTTAAGTCCCCCCTCCCAGTGGATTGTGGAAATGGTTAGCTGGCAGTTAAAGTGTCCATTGTTGTCTGCCAGTGACTGACTTTGAAGCTCTCTCAAGAGGCTGGGAGACAGATCAGTGAGGGAACTGCTTGTAATCTCAGGGCTGGGGAGGCAGAGCTAGGCTGATCCTCGTTGGCCTGCCAGCCTCACATAATTAGAAAGCTATAGGGCCCAGTGAGAGACTGTCTCAAAAAGCAAGGTGGAGAGTGGTTGAGGAAGGCACCCCATGCCAACTTTGCTTCCTGAACCCATGTGTGCATGTAGCTGTGAATGGTCTTGATTCCAACCCCAAACCTGGGTACCCTGGACTTGGCTTCCTTCCTGACACGCAGGAACTATCCATTAAGACCCACCATTCCTGATTCCTGAGCCAGGGCTGGGGTTGTGGGTTCTGAATTTGGGGTAGTTAAGCAGGATCTGAAATTTCCTCTTCTTCTGCACTAGGAGTTCAGTCCCTAAAACCACTTGACCAGCTGCTTGGGTCCCTCTTCTACTGCCTTGCTCTCCTCTCCTATTTCTGGATATTGCAGCAACCTTTCCCAACTCCCACCTCACTCTGCAGGCAAACCAACCAAGTACAGGGAGTTTCCCCACCTCAAGCTCTATGGTCCACCAGTACATCTTTAAGAGAAAAAAGGAAGGAAGGAAGGAAGGAAGGAAGGAAGGAAGGAAGGAAGAAATCTTCTACAGGGGAAGAAACCCCCAAAGCTATTCTAACTCTTTTAGTTCCGTCACCTGCTCCACCCCAGATCTCCCCTCTCTCCATCTCATGCTCTGTGAGTAGTGTCCTCTCCCAGCAGGCAAGAAGATCATAGTCTAAGGAGCATGAGGCTTCTAGAGCCTTCCTGGCTCCACTACCTACTATCTGTGCAGAATGTTAAATAATGTCAGTGGCTTCTATGATCATCTCTAAAGTGGGGATAGTATGGTGGCCTGAGATAATATTTAAGATTCCCACTTACTTTCCCCCTAACTTGCCCCTTCTCCCTTTCTCCCACTCAAGAGGAATAAAGTAAGTCTACATTGTGTTAGTCTTCCAGGGCAGGAGAGCTCTAACCAGCCAAGACCAACAAAGGGCTAAATTTATTTTTTGTTTGAATTTCATACAAAAATGCAATACATATAATGTGTTTGTACATGTATATGTATATAAATGTATATACAATACATTTTAATAAAAAACACCCCCTTTCCTTCCTTTCCAACTTCTCTCCTACCCCTACAACCACTATTAATCCCCAACGTCATGTGCCTAAAAAAACCCCACTATTTAGTGCTGCTGATAGATGTCAGACATTCTATGGGAGTACAGGGATCCTTTTGGGGCTGCATTCCTAAAGAAAACTGACCCCCCCCAGGAGCCATCAGTCATTACTGGCTCTACAAACATTACTGGCTATTGCTCCTGCTCTGCTTATCCTCCAGAACCTGATGGTAGGCTCCTGTTATTGATGACACCACATACTTGAGTCACGGAGAAATCAAATTGGGCTAAAATGTTTTAAAGGGACACTAAGGGGGAAGGAATCTTCCATCCTCCCATCACTGGAAAGATATTCTCCCAAACATAGAGGTGTTGGGGAGAGGAGACTCATCCCTGGAGCTGAGAGCAGAGGGGATGATCCATTGCTTTGTAGAAACTTTGGGAGGAAGATGCCAGATGGAAAACATTCTGTATGTGCTAGAAGATACTAGAAGGGCATTTCTGGCCTGATGTTGGAGCCAGGCTTAACCTTCCAAGTCAATAGGTCAAGATGACAACAGAACAGACAGACAGACACTCAGTGTCCATCTATGTGAGCAAATTATGAAGGATCAGGTACTCTCCCCTCAACTCATACCTGAGTGCTATGTCTGCTCCAGAACTATGAGATAGCTGGGGGTTGTGTAGAGAGAAAGAACCCAGGGATGCCTAAAAACCAGCATTTGGAGTCACAGATTCAGATGAGCTGTAGAAAACAAAGGTACGTGTATGTCAGAATTTGTGGACTGAGAGTCACACCTCTATAGGCACAAGTCTGCCACGAGTATTGGAGATCTATATGTGGGGTGAGTGCTTTGTTCATAAAAGAGGTCCAGTAAATCACAGTGACTTACTTGGGAGGCAGTGTGATCCATAGTCAAGAGTGAAGGATGAGAATCAGGTCTGGGTTCAGATCCCCAGTCTTGTACTTACTGAGTACCCTTGGGTAGTGTTCTGAACTTTAGTTAGCTTCAACTATACCAAGGGACTAATGTCTCTTCAATCTGATTAAGTGATGAAGTGGGTGTAAAGTCCTCAACAATCCTAATAATAGTGATGTTATTATTATGATGTGTGCATGAGTTCCGTGTATGATGTGCATATGTGTGGGTGGGGTTGAGGATAGGAGCTGCTATTGGACGTTTTCTCACCTGCTCTCTACCTCATGGATTTATTGATTTTTAATAAATCATGGTCTCCCCAATTAACTGGAGTCAGCAAGATTGGATGGTCATCAAGCTCCACGAAATTGCATCCTCACCTCCCAGTGTGGGAATTACAGGTATATGCACTTAAAACAAACACACATGGGTGCTGGAGACCTGAACTCACTTCCTTGTGCTTGGACAGCTGCAGCTTAATAGTTAGGCCACCTAGCTAGCCCCTATTATTTTTGAAATTGCTTTAAACTCACCTAGAAGATCAAGAGCATAAATATCATAGCTCTACAAAATGAACATGGCAGGGACAGCAGAGCAGTAGTTCTGCCATCCAGCTGCTCCCACAGCCACAGTCAATGGAAAGGACTCAGAGAAAGGCAAGTCGTGGGTTCATCCCGAGAACAGTGGAATGGACATCTCCAGCACTGGAGCAAGAGTCATTGCCTCAGAGGGAGCTTCTTGGATGCATGGCGAAGCCAGCAGACCTGCAGAGTTCTCTTTGTACCACATCAGGAGATTTGTGTGTGCTTCTAGTGTTCTATCATGCATAAGCAAATACATGTCCACATACTGGGGTGTTCAAAATCATTTATGAAGACAGTTGAAACTACATCTGTGTTAGAGAGACAGAACTTCTCCTGGACCTCCAGAACCCAGTCAATAGATTCATGCAGTCTTTTTCATGCCCATGAAAAGAATGTCAGACAGACTGCCTCCCTCCCTCCTTCCTTCTTTTCTCCTCCTCCTCTTCCTCTTTCTCTTCTCCACCTATCTTCTCTACCTGTCTCTTGGTCTCATGAATCCCAGGCTATGGCCAAGGATGACTTGAACTTCTGATCTTGTCTTCATCTCCCAAGTGCCAGGGTTACAAGTGAGTGGCATCAGGCTAAGTTTATGTCATACTGGGGCTAGAACTTGAGGGATCATAAATTCTCCTTCAGGTCTCTAGCAACTGAGCTACCTTTCCAGTCCACATCTAGCCAGCTTCTGCCATGAACCTCAGTGGGAAGACCCAAGCCCCTAAGAAGCTGCTGTCATTATCCACTTTTTCTATCATGGGCACCTCAAATGCCATTCTAATTTGGGTAACACTGCACTCTGGTTTGTAAAATAATGTTTTTATCATTGGCTTTTTAAAATGTTCCCAGTTCTGGCTGTCTTTTAATTTGAAGAGCTTCTTAAAGAAGTGGTGATTTCAAGAGTCTGGTGTTTGGTGACCTGAAATTAACATTTTCCTTTAGAGTCATGGTGATAGGAAAACTAATCAGGAAGCAGGAAATAAATACTCTGTGGGATTGTAGAAGAGTAAATCCCAGAGCAGGGATGGCAGGGACTTCGGGGAAATTCAGCTACGAGGCAAACAATGTACGGTGTTCACATGTATGCAGGTGTACACGTGTGTGTGTACATGTATGTGTGTGTGCTCATGTGCATGCATGTGACAGAGAAAGGGGGAGGGAGAGAGAGAGAGAAAAACAGACAGAGAGAGAGACAGAGAGAGACAGAGAGAGAGAGAAAGAGAGAGAGAAAGAGAGACAGAGAGAGAAAGAGAGACAGAGAGAGAAAGAGAGAGAGAGAGAGAGAGAGAGAGAGAGAGAGAGAGAGAGAGAGAGAGAGAGAGAGAGAGTTCAACCTTAGGTGTGGTTCCTCAGCACCATCCATTCGGCCTTTTGAGACAGAATCTCTCACCAGATCTGGAACTCTTTCTGATTAGGCCAGGCTGGTTGGGCAGAGAGCCTCAGGAATGTTCCTGCCTCTACATCTCTAGCACTGGGGTTATAATATGGGCCACCACACTTGGCTTTTTATGTGAGTTGTGGGGTTTGAACTCAGGTCCTCTTGTTTATGAGTCAATCACTTTATTGACTGAGCCATCTTTCCAGCCCAACTCTACCCTCCCTCTGCCAATCTTGTCTGGTTCCAGCTGCCTGGAATGATCCTGGGAGAAAATGACCAAGTTTATATTAGGTCACAGATTGATCTGCGTGGACATTCTCTTACTATGTGACCAACAACAAACAGAGTGAAGCCAAGGACTCGGGAAACCTCATTAATGTGCCTTGGCAGAGAACATGTCCTCACTTGAAAAAGAACTGGGATGGAATTTGACCCTTCTCTTATCGATGGGGGGGGGCAAGAATGAGTAAATAAACGAAGGGGAAAGCAGGAATGCATAGCCTATTCTAGACTACTCGAAAGGATGAGGTGTTGTGGGCATGAAGACTACTTTTTTGTATTTGTTAATCTGTAAATGTGTACACACATGTGCGTATCCACGGCACACGTGTGGAGGTCAGAGGACGACTTGTGGAAGTCAATTCTTTCCTTCCACCTTTGGGTTCTATTGACAGAAGTACGGTCACCAGGCTTGGTGGCCAGTACCTTTACCCTCTGAGCCATGTCACCGTTTAGAGCATCACACCGGTGACTGGGTGTGCTTTCATATCGGCTTTTCTCTGACTGGTTGTGGGAGCTGAGGTGAATTCCTAACCTCTCTGCCTTCGCGCTAGGAGAGGGGAGGGCTGAGATCACTCCTTAAGTTCATTTTCAGACCTCCCATTCTGGGTAAGCCCAGCCACTCATCCTATCAGAATTCTAGTTGTGGCTGTGAAACAAACCAGAAAAAACAAACAAACCAAAAACTCAGCAACAGCCTCAAAGCTCTGGGAGTTTGTTTCTAGATCAGTGCTTCTCAACCTGTGGGTCATGACCCCTCTGGAATCACATATTAGATATTTACATCATTACTCATAACAGTTGCAAAAACACAGTTATGAAGTAGCAGCAAAAATAAGTTTATAGTTGGGATCACCACAACATGAGGAGTTGTATTAAAGAGTCACGGAGTTAGGAATGTTGAGAACCACTGCTCTAGAAACTATACACTAGTAATGCATTTTATGATTTAGGCACATCCAGAAGAAGAGAAGCCCTTTCCCCCTGTTAGTGTTACACTTAGAAGCAAAGGGGACTAGTTAGATTTTCCCTGCTTTGAGCAGTGATGGTTGCTGCTCTGTAAGGCGTGCTGAAGTCTCTCTTTGTGGGAAAGAGAGAGGGCACAGTGTAGAATGAGTGGCGTGCCTTCTTTGTCTGCAATGTGTATATCTGAGAGGGTGCTGCCTGTACATGGAGAACTAGGTCCTTCAGAGGCCAACAGAAGCAGCAGCCATTATGGCTGATGGTGGTGGACCAAGAGTACAGCTTGAGCAGGAAGGCCAGCATGGAGCTGCCTGCTGTGTTTCTAGGCTCCAGTGCTCCTGACCATGGGGCATCCCCACGGGAATTGTCTTCACCCTGGTATCAAACTGAAATGACCCATGCCTTTCTGTGATAGCTGGTCTTCATACCACATGACTTAGACTCTCACAAAGGCCTTTTGGGATTAGCACCTGCAATTCATGGCTTTGAGAATCTGGGAATTAGTTCCCATTTATTCCCTTTATTCTCAGCAATCAATGTCAAGTTAGTAGTTGATCTCCAGGGATGCTTAATACCAGGGGCTAACAATGTAGGGGTCAACTTCCCAACGATGCTGGACTCTCTGTGAGTGCATCTGAGCCTCGGGAAGAGCCCCTGACTTCAGACACAATTACCCATCTACACATGGGCAAAAATGAAAGGCAAACAGATTACAGAATTATGCAAATCCTCACTGTAGTCAGAGATAGAAAGGGATTTGAGTGATATAGGTCTGATTTCAAAGTTCATACAATGAAAACATTTTTGTTAAGTAGAGAGGCAATTATTTCTAAGAGTTTCACAACCCAAGTTCTTAAAAATGGAATTGTCTCTTGTATTCCATATATATATATATGTATATATATATATATATACTCATATCTATCTGTCTATGTATTTATCTATTTATCTATCTAATGTATTCTTATTCAAACAAAGTTCTTTAGTCTTTTCTCAACTATTTAAGAGAGATAAGTCCTGTAATAGCACAGAAGACTAGCTGATGGTAGAAAAATATGCAGACATTGTAGGTAGTGGGATGGAATTATACAAGTTATAAGATTCATAACTCATAAAAAAGAATAGCCAAGAGGGGGTACTCAGAGCAAAGGACTATGCAACTTTGTGTTTGACAGGAAATAGGTAGAAGGAGGCTATGCTGCAAAATACCTGCTTTGATGACATCATTTGACATCCGATTCCCCTTGGGAAAAATCATGCCTGGGGCCTTCTAAAAGCAAGGGTTGGAAATGACTCTGTAGGAAAAGGCACACACTGTCAAGTCTTCTGACCTGAGTTCCATCCACAGGACCCACATGGTAGAAGGAGAGAACCAACTCCTACAAGTTGTTCTCTGGCCTACACATACATGCCATCGCTCACCCCTTGGCTTGCACCTAGCTAGCTTTCTTATAAGGCTCAGGACCATTTGCCTAGGGATGGTGCTGGCCACAGTTGGCTGAGCCCTCCTGCATCAAGATGGCACTGTGCATGTAGACCCCACAGGCCCATCTGATGTAGGCACTCTCAGACAGCTCTAGGCTGTGTCATGTTGACTACGGAGGCTAACTAGGACAACCCCAACCTCTAGTATTCACTTTCATTTTATAGTAATTCCCATCAAGTATCATGGACCAGCCAGCTCTAAATATAAATTGAAATGAGTCATTTGCTCAGGTTCTATAGTTAATAGTTTGAGTAAACAAATTGATGAAGTAGGAAAGGCCCTCATATCTCCCAGTGTTGCTGGGACAGGACGCCAAGGCTTGTAGGTGACTCACCAGAGTGAGGTAATCCAGGACTTCCCTCCGACTCTATTCCTGGTCTCTTGAACACCAGGTATTGTGTTCCAGGGACAGAGTATGGCATGCATGTGCCCTGTTGCTATCATGATTCCGACACTGGAGAAGACTGGACTCTACTCAGAGGAGTCAGAGCTTGAGTCCCTTCCCAAGAGGAGGTGGCATGAAGCTGCTGTGGTGGTTCCCCTTTGCTGTCGGTTTGATTGGGTTGGGAGACACCTAGGGCATTAGTAAGGCCCACTTCTGGGTGTCTGTGAGGTTACTTTCTGAGGCCATTGACTAAGGGGGAAGACCCACCCCAGTGGGAGCAGTGCCATCCTGTAGGCTGGAGACAGAGGGAGAGGATTTGATTGCTTTACAGTTTTTAAAATTATATTATGTGTATGGGTGTTTTACCCATGTGTATGTTTGTGTACCATATGCATGCCGGAGCCTTCGAGGTTAGAAGAAGGGGTTAGGTCCTTTGGGACTTGAGTTATAGTCAGTTGTGAGCCACTGTGGGTGCTGGGAACTGAACCCAGCTCTTATAGAAAAGTAGACAGTGCTCTTAACCCCCGAGCAATCTCTCCAGCTCTAGCATAAAATATTTTTAAAAATATTATTTGGATACCTATAGACTACTGCATTCTATAGATGTACCACAATTGGCTCTATTTGCCTACTGTTTTCATTAGATGTAATGCATCAAGTTACCACTGTTGTGAACAAAGTCGTTGAACTCACAAATGATGCTTTATACTTTTTAATTACTTCTTTCATGTAGATCCTTAAGGAACCTACTGATGAAGCAAAGTTTGCACACCCGTGTATCTATATTTATTACATTTTTCATATAGATTCAATGCCCACTTATACCTTGAGCCTCCTTTTCTCTCTCCTTTTCCTGGAAAACCATTCCATCATATCTTTTTCATACAAACAAGCTGAGAGTATAAGAATGTAACACTGGAATCCAGCTGTGGCCCAGGTTCCAATAGCTGCACAGCTCATCTCCTCTGACAGATACTGACAGGCTTCTTCTGAGAGACCACAAACCTCTAGCTAACAGACATCCAGGTGTCAGGATCTTTCACCTGGGAAGTGAGTTCACATTAAAGGGGATACTGGTGGCCACACATCCTTCTTCCAATCCCTTCCCTCACTTCTGCATGGTAATCAGAGAGCCCGGCTACAGGCTTGTGCTGTAAAATCATCCCCATCCTCAGAAAGGTGTAAGGGATGCCCACTGGAGCCATGGGGGCCCTAATTTCCTCTCTTCAGAGCTTCTGCCATGCTGTTGTCTGTGCATGATGTTAATAACTTTCCTAACTAACTCAAAACTGACAATTTGTCTCAGGGTCCCTCTTGAATCCAATCCTGAGACCTCTTGCATGTAACTATCAGATTAATTAAATTCACCTCAAGTTTCCATCAACAGTGAGTGGCCAGGTCCTCCCTCTCTGCCCCACACTTGACTCATGTTAACATCTGCCAAATTAATAAGACAAAATAATGCATATATGCTTTCCCTGTGTTCCCCCCACCACCAAGCGGGCCAAAAGTGAGTTTATTATGGATCTCAGATTTTATTGAAAATTGAATTTACCACAGCCCTTATATATTTTTAAAAATGAGGGGGGCAAAGTTTTAAAGAATTTAATGGCTTCAAACACATCCTTAAAAGTAGTGAATATTCATGAAAACTATCTGCTTCTCAGCTCATCGACTCCCAACATCCCCCCATCTGCTCCCTAGTTTTGTAAGTAGAGTACTTCTCCATCCTGTATGTCTTCCCAAATCTGGTCTCATTTTTTCTTCCTTGGAGTCATCTCCATTTTAAGTTTGACTTCTACCATTCTCATTCTTGTTTGTCTATGCTCCAGGCATGTAACATAGCCATAATGGTATATACCATTCATAGCATATACCATAGCCTTACTGGTATTTGCCATTTATTACATATACCATAACCATAATGGCATTTACTATTTACTATTTGGCATGTAACACAGCCAAAAAGGTATTTACCATTATTTTGGTAAACTTTCATACTCCTCATGTGTTTAGAGTGAAATGTCCCTCACAAGCTAATTTGTTTAAAACTCTTGTCCCCGACTGCGGGTGTTATTTTTGGAGTTTGTGCAATGTTCAAGAGGTGAGGCTGAGCAGGAGGACGTGAGTCACTGTAGAGTGGTCCTTGGGAATCCAGTCCTGCCTACTTCCTGCCCAAGTCTCTTTTTCTGCTCTGCTTCTGGTCAGTATTTGTGAATCGGCCCCCAGCTGTTACAGCTGCAGGCCAGCCTGCTTCAGCCCTGTGCTTTCTTCCCTACACAAAACTCCCAGCGGAGATGAAGGTGTCTTCCCTTCAGTTGTGTCTGTCACATACTGTCACAGTAACTAGAAAAATAACTAATACAATGTATGTGTGCATAACATGCTTTCTCCACTTAGTGCTTTATATTTTGAGATTTTCCTCTGCTGGTGGCTTTCATAAATGGCTCCGCCATGAGTGTGTATCACAGCCTGTTCATTGGGTTGATGGATTCTTATGCTGTTAATTCCTTTTGTTGTGCTATTGAGAACAATGTTGCAGTGGGCATTCATTATCCACAGGAGAGAGCTTCTAGCATTCACTCCCTGGAATAAAATTCCTGAGCTGTGAGATATGCATCCCTTAATGTTCCTAGATGTCGACAATTTATTCTCCAAAGTGGTTATCACAAAGAACACATCATTAATAAAATGTGAGTGTTCTTCCAATTTCTCCACATTATCGCTCCACTCATGGTGTCAAATTGTACCGTTTCCCTTGGCTTGATGGATATAAAATGGTGGCTCGTTTTAGTTTTCAGTGTTCTGATTGGTGGTGGGGTTGAACATCTTTCTGTGGGCCAGTGGCCATTCAAATTCCCTTTGCTGTAAACAGCTAGCCTATCCTTTTCACATTTCTGTTGGCCACTTGGTGTTTTCTTTCCTGATTTTAGTGCTTTGTCACTGTCTGCAGGCTAGGTGTCTCCCCCACTTACAGTTTATCTTCTCATGTCGCCTCTAGTGCTTTCATTGAGTAGATTTTTTATTTTTCCTGTGTACTTAGATTTATAGTCTTTTCCTTTGGGGATATCCTTAGTGTCTCTATTTCTTCAATTTTTCTTTAGTCTCACAAGAGGAGCAATTCTTGAATCAAAGCTATCCTTCCAGGGGCCATGATCTTGTCATTTACCTTTTTGGTCATCACATACTGTTGCTTAATTTAAAGATGCATTCTATAAATGCAAGCAAAAGTGATTTTTTTTTCTGCCTGTGTGTGAGCAACCTGTCCCTGCCTCCTATGACCTTAGCAGAGGTTGGTAGTTGCTCTATTTTTTTTTCATTTTCATATCCATATGTTATTAACGTAGTCACCTACTCAATAACTCTTTTGGGAGAATCTCCCATGCCTGAGCCTGTTTCTTTTCTTATTTTTGGAACTGTCATTGTGCCTATTTGTCATTATATGTCTGTGCATGGGCATGTGTGAGTGTGTCTATGTGGTATTTTCTCAGGTTTGTGGATGAGGACAGAGTTTTTTTGTTTTGTTTTGTTTTGTTTGTTTTGTGTTTTCAGAATGGACTGGACTTCAGGTCCTACTTGTAGGAATTCAGACAAGATTCCTTGGAAAGAGTCTGTTCACAAATATGTAGAGATGTTATTGAGTACATCTTTTAAAGATTTGTTTTGAATTTATGTGGGCATGGGTGCAGTTTGTGTGTGGGCACATGCCTGTGAGTGCAGGCACCTATGGAAGCTGGGAGGCAACATCAGATCCCCTGGAGCTGGAGTTGTGACTGTGAGCCACCCCACATGGGTTACAGGTGCAATGAGAACTCTTCGCCACTGAGCTATCTCCAGTCTAAGGGAACCTTGCAACATGCCTTTCATCAGATGGAATATGTAGTATTAACTACTTTCTCATCTTTGTGACAAGCATATCCATCAGAAAGAACTGAAGGAAGAAAGATTCAGTTTGGCTTATGGTTTCAAAGTCTGTGGCAGGCTTCTGCTTGGGTTTGAGCAGAAGACTGTGGGAGGGAGCTTATAGTGGAGCTGGCCTGTGCAGATCGAGACACACGGAAGTTGGAGCCTGACAGGAAGTGGTCAGGGATAACATACCTGCAGTTGCCCTACTTCTCCAGTCAGTCCGAAGCTTCCAGAAGTTTCTGGACTCTCTCAAAATAGTGTCACTATCTGGGTACAAAACAAGAGCCTGTGTGGGGCATTTTATCTTAAAACTGTACATATTTCTTTAGTAGAGTTCTCAGCCTCCTTCTTCAGTCTTGTTTTCATGTTTTGTGCATCTTTTCAACCTTTTATTTTGTGTTGTGCATCTGACTTAAAGTATTTTAAATTGATTATCATAAATTGTGGAGTGCAATCATACCTAAAAAGCTTTCACATGAATGTTTTCAACTTTGTAGATTTATACCCTTTCATTTCTTATTTTTTTAAACGTTTTCTCTATTACATCTTTTTAAAAATATTTTTTAAACTTTCTTGAGATGTATCTCACTTTTATGTGTATGTCTCTGTATGGCTATGTGCTTATGTGTGTTGGTATTTAAGGAAGCCAGACAAGAGTGTCAGATCCCCTGGATTCATAGGCAATTGTGAATCACCCAACACGGTTGCTGGGAATCTAACCCAGGTCCGCTGCAAGAGCAATACTCACTCTTAACCACTGAGCTAACTGTCCGGCCCCCTATCTGATTATCTGTCCAGAGAGTGAGCATTTAAACATGTATTTCTTACATTGATTTTCTTTTTTCCTAGATTATTTCTGTCCTTATTCTTTATTGCTTCCTATTTTTATGTTGACTCTCTTCATGAGATTTTAAGTCAGAATTTTAGTTTATTTTCTTCATGTGTCTAAGCGAAAGCCTGTGGATCTATATCCTTACCTCCAGCACTGCTTCCTCCCCACCCCATCTCTCAATATGCAGAGGTGTTTATTTTGACCTTATGTTCCTACTTAGCCCTATTGCTTAGAGTTTTTGTTGTAACTGTTGGCAGCTGGTACCAATTTGTTACTTTTTGGCATGAATTTTACCTTTTGATCAGTTTAAATATATAGAAATGTTAAAAGGCTAACATGAAGAAACCTACACACCCCACCTAGATCACCATGTACCTTTGTTCTCCCCAACTTTACTGTTCACACTGCTTCTACGTAGACACAAATTTCCAAACCATTTGAGAAATTTAGTGGTTGGGAGACTGGAGAGATGGCTCAGTGGTGAGGAACGCACACTGCTTTTGCAGGGGACCTGACTTCAGTTCCCAACCCCATGCCTGGCAGCTCACAGCTATTACCTCAGCTCCAGGGGATCTGATGCCCTCTTCTGGCCTTGTCTTAAGGGTTTCTATTGCTTTGATAAAATACCATGACCAAAAAGCAGCTTAGGGAAAAAACTGTTTGTTTCAGCTTATAATTCCACATCTCCATCTATTCTTGAAGAGTCAGGAAAGGAATTCAAGACAGGAGCTGAAGCAGATACCAGGGAAAAATGCTAAGTACTGATTTGTTCCCTGCAGTTTACTCATGGTGCTTTCTTATACAGCCAAGGACTACCTGCTGAAGGGTGACATCACCTACAGTGATGGAACCTCCTACATCAATCATTAATCAAGAAAATGCCTGATAGACTATCTTATGCAATCTTTTGGAGGCATTTCTCAGATGTTCCCTCTTACCAAATGACTCTAGCCTTGTGTCAAGCTGACATACTACTAACCAAAATACAGGCACCTGCACTCATGCACGCACATACACACAATTAAAAACAAAAATAAAATAGTTTTTTAACAAAACCTCTTTTTATAGAATATCAAGTTTATCGATGGTTTTCTTTTCATGATATGCCTTTTCTCAATAAACATTTGTGTTTCATCATTTCTGCATCTTCCTTTGGTTATGGATATCTGTTTATAAAGCCACACACACATTGTTGAGGACTAGAGGTGTGGCTAGATGGTATAGCACTTGCGTATCACAATGAGTCCTGTGTTTGACTCCATCACAGCAAAATAAAATCAACAAAATAGAATATAATAAAATAAACTGGGATTTGAAAGGTGACTGTATGGGATCCTTTGGGAGATGGGTGGTGTTGTTATGGGAGATAACCTCAGCTAATAGCTGTGGACATTCTCAGTCTCTTAATTGTGCTATGAGCAAGTTTCCAGTTCCCTCATCCACAAAATCACATCAGTGTACAAGCACACCTTGGAGAAATTTTGCAAAGGCTAAAAGAAAGCCAGAACCCTTTGGGATGGAAGTAGAGGGAAGCACAACAAGCCAGCTGTCTGTAAAATGTCACTGTCACTACTGAGTATTGCGTGTTTCACTGGAACATCACTCAGCAAGTATCTTGGTGGTGACATATAAAGCAAGCAGGCCACACAAAGATCTAGGTTCAACATAAGGGTAATAGGCTCTATACTTGGATCCCATCTCTAACTTCTCTGTGAGATCATGGGAATAACTTACAATAAAGGCTGTTGGGAAGCAGGATCCAAAGCCGCTTGTATGTTCTCAGGTTCCACTGCAGAGTTTCACAGCGTGAATTGCATCCAGTCATGCCAGAAATCCCTGCTTTGAGCTTGCATTTAGTGAGCTAAATACGTAGGTTGTACAAAGGGGTCGTTTGCTTTTGCACTGGACATTGAAGCTGCAGGCTGCACTGTGCCTCAGCAAGGGAAAAGGAAACACAGAAAAACAAGCCAAGCCTTGATTCTGCTTCCTGAGTGGTGGAACTCTCTCAGCCGATATGATGCTACAGGTCTGTGGACTTCTTCGCAACGTTTCTTGTGGACAATATTCCTGGGACTGTTTTCATTCAAACCACAGTTCAAACTTGATGTATAGTCACTTCTAATTCTCCAGGTCAAACGAGGCAGAGAGGAAAACTAAAAAAAGTCTGAGGTTTAAATTAGAGTCTGTTTTTAACTTTTCAAGATGTTCTTGGTATTTTAGAATCTGGATAACCTTCAATCAGAGAGCGCTATGTCACCAGGCCAAGGAGTAACAGTCCATAAGATTATAATCAGATCCACTTCAGAACCACACATCATATTTTCAGTTGTATAAACTTAAAGTCTCTTGGTAGCTTTATTCCATCACCCAGAATATCTGGTCTGCTTCTATTAAACTTCTTGAGGATAAACTATTGTCCACTCTCCTGTTAAATACAGCATCTCTAAGTCCCTTCTTGGGAGTTCTGAGGCAGGGGACCTGGAATGGGCCTTGAACATTTGTGCTCAACATGAGCTTTGGAAACGCCAGTGACAGAGGAATCAGTCTCTGCTTCCAGGGCCAGACAGCCTCCCCACCCCCTGGCTTACATCCTGGGTCTTTCATTTCCTAGTTCGTGGTCCTGCTCGAATGACTTGACTTTTCTCATCCTCATCTGCAATAAGCAGTGATAAAAACATTTTCCTGCAAGTGCTGAGAAGGCGAACATGAGTCTAAAGCCCCCTGTAAGCCTCGTTTTTCTTGTGCTGCTAGCTCACTTCTTCCTGTTTGGGCTGATAAGTTTCAGAAGTACTCACCACGAGGGCAGAACATGTCTTATGCACCCGTGACAAATTTATGTGGGATGGTCTGGAAAATGTTATTATTTGGAGGACACAGGGTTTCTCAGAGCCCATGGAGAGGCTCCCTGATAGGGTGGTATGACCGTGTGGCACCGCCGGACTTTTGAAAGAGTGTTCACATCACTTAGGTGAGCAATGTCACCTAGCTTCCCTTCACTTCCTGGGTTCCTACAGTGCTGTGATCACTTAATTGTATGAGGAATTTCAGTCTCTCTCTCTCTCTCCCTCTCTCTCTCTCTCTCTCTCTCTCTCTCTCTCTCTCTCTCTCTCTCTCTCTCTTGCTGTGTGTGCTCATTTGTGTGTATGTGTGAGTGAGTGTGTGTATGTGCATGCTGGTACATGTGCATGTGTAAGTTTGTATGTGTGTGCACCTGTGTGTCTGCATGCTGGTACATGTGCACTGTGTCCTCTTGCATGCAGAGACCAGGGAACCACTTCAACTCTTTTCATAGACTCTGTCCACTACATTTTATGGAGGGGGGGCAGTTTGAGACGGGGTTTCTGTGTAGCTTTAGAGCCTATCTTGGAACTCACTTTGTAGACCAGGCTGGCCTTGAACTCACAGAGATCTGTTTGTTTCTACCTCCTGAATGCTGCAATTAAAGGCGTGCACCACCCCTGCCTGGCAATCCACTACTTTTCATTTCACTGCATTGCTTTGGAGCCTGTCCTGGAACTAGCTCTGTAGACCAGGCTGGACTTGAACTCACAGAGATCTGCCTCCACTATTTTTTTGAGTCAAGATCTTTCACTTGGCCTGAAATGTCCCAATTAGCCTTGGGGATCCTTCTGTTTCTGCCCCCAACTCAGTGCTGGGATTGCAAGTGTGCTAGCATGCCCAGCTCTTTTATGTGGGTGCTGTAGATGAATCCAATTTTTGTGCTCACATAGCAAACACTTAACCAACTGACCTATTTCCCAGACTCAGAAATTTCAGTCTTCTTGAAACCACTCCTCTGTTTATATTCTTCTTCAATAGGAATATGCAAAAAAATTATTCTATTTGATTTTACACAGAATATGTTCTAAGTACTTTGTGTTATGCAAATTTCCTTTCCTGGTCTCTCAAATTCTTCATGCTTATTTTCGTCCCATTCTAATAGAATTTGATGGATTTTGATAATATGCTTATATTTTCTTTACATGTAATCTTGCAAGAGGATGTAAAGCATGCTTTAAAGACAAACTATGCAAAGCATGTTAAACTTTAGGAAGCAAAAATAAAGGTGAGAAATACATAGTCTCTTTATAAATGAAATTGTATATTAAACACATGTTGTATAGTCCTTTATAGTTCCCAGCAGTGAGGCAGATATTTGGCTCAGAACATTCTAGCATCGTTGCAAAACTGCTGCATTCAAAAGATGAACTTGATGAGCATCAAGCCACTAGCCAGGATGATTATCTACTGAACCTTAAACTTTTCCTCTGGCCCAGAGTGTCAGATTCTCATCAACATCAGAATCACTAAGGTTGACAGGAGAGTCAGAAAGCCCACAGAAAACTGTGCCCTGATCTGACTCTATGGATAAAAGGACAAGAGAGTCTCATGCTGCAAGGGGCATGATAGCTGGGCCCAAGAGCTGGGCCAAGGATGAGCTGATGTTCTGGCCCAAAGCAGTAGCCATGGCAACAGTAGTGATGGCAGCTCCGCTCTTTCCAGCAATGATGCCCATAAGAGGCATTGGCCGAGGGGAGCCAGTTGCACTTCTGAGCTAGACTCTTGCCAAAGGAAGCTTATGTTACTTTTAAGCACTCTCTTTCATGTTATCCTCAAAGCTCCAAATCCACATTGAGAAGCCAAACGCCCAGTTGTGCAGGCCGGCCTAGTCCAGGTGTGAGTCCCTAGCAACCTGTAGCCTGCTTCAGAGAGTCCTTTCCTTCTCTCTCCTTCTGAGCAAAAGCACTGCTCAGGGCAGGAGCAGCCCAGAACAGGCGTGTCTCTTCTCAAAGAGATGAAGCATGTGTAGGCATAACAACACCCTCTGGGTCCTCCTGCCATCAGCCACAAAGCAAGGTGGCTTTTGATCCAGACACTGACTGATGGTTCTTCTGAGTGCAGGAGACGACAAGAACAAATGAGCAGGGCCACTGGGAAGGCAAGCGACTGGAAGAGGATGGAATGGTAGGGATTTAACACAAAGGTAAACACATCAGCCACACCACTAAAGAATTCTGAATGACGACGATGAGCTGACTATGCTTGATAATTCATATTTGAAGCTTTCCATGCTGTTTGTGCAAGTGCATATAAACTCCTTGGAGACTTCAGACCTGGTTTGCTAGACTTTTCTGCAAAAGGAAGGGGGAAATTTCAAATAAATATTATAAAGGAGGGAGGGCTGATTGAAATACAGCAGGAGAACTGCTGAGTCTGGAGAAGGAGACCCCAAGGGACAGGAGGTGTCTCTGACCAGGAGAGAGGGTGTTTCTCACTGTTGGGGTGACTATATTGTTTCAAAGTACAAATCCGTGTAACAGCTCATTGTAAGCACTGTGGGTCACACTAGGGTCTGTTAAGTGAATTCCAAGTGGTGTACCCTTGTCCTTTTCTTTATGTAGCATCTGGTTTTATTCCTTGTGATTTAAAAAAGACTTATAAATTGGGCATAAAGACATGTCTGTAACCTCAGCAGTTGGGAAGCAGAGGACACACACACACACACACACACACACACACACACACACAGCCTGTAGTGAGATAGGTAGTTCATATGATCCCTATATTTTCAGTTCTTTGAGTAACCTCTCTACTGTTTCCTATAGTGTCTATATTGATTTGTATCCTTACCAACAACCTACAAGAATTTTCCTTTGTTCATATCCTTACTAATATGAACATCAAGAGATCTATGTTCCTATTCAGGAAGAATTCATTTTTGGCTCTGATCTTAAGCAGAAATCAGAAATTTCCTTGGCAGAGTCTGTAGCATAGTCCTCCAGCTAGCATTCTGAACTTTCCCTGTGCACCCTTACTCCCTATCATAATATTAGGTCAATATTAGATTCTTATCTTCCCAGCTACCCTTGCTGCTGGGATGGTCATGTGACTAGGACCCGACTTTAGCCAAAGTCCAGTGATGACATGAAGTGAGCTCTGAAGAGGTATCTTATAGCCTTGAGGTGACATGCCTAAAGATGGTAAAATAGAAATAAAGCTCCTATCCTGGGTGCTTGCTGGGGAGATGGCTTATTATGCAAGCCAGAGGACATGAATTTAATCCCCAGAATACCTTTTTTTTTTTTTTTTAAGCCAATGTGATGGCATACTCTTTAACTCTAGTACTGGGGAGGCAGAGTTAGTGATCCTGGGGACTTGATGATCAGTCAGCCTAATCAGCAAGTTCCAGGTGAATGCTCTGTCCCCCAAAACAAGATGACACCGCACGCACCACTCCCCAGAGATCTTGGCTCTTTTATGGCAATTTGAGTTAGGGTGACCATTTGGGATTGTTTGACATCTCTTGTTACATATAATAATTAAATGATTTTATTGCTTAAGTGTCTACTATTTGAACTTTCTGTTGCCTAAATCTGTATATAAGCCAGGCATAGTGGTTTATGCCTAAAATCCTAGCACTTTAAAGCCCAGACTAGAAGATCATGATTTTGAGGGCAGCCTGGACTGCTCTACAGATAGACAAACAGAGCTAAACATCATTATGAATTTGACCTTCAAGGCAAAAGTATAAAAGGTCAAGGGTGGTGGTGTCTGAAACAGAGTGTGTGTAGGGATTGGGACACTGGGACCAGGTTTTTGTCACTGGCAGAAAAGACACATAGATATTCAGGGGTAAGACGATAAGTTGTCCTTGGGTGACACCTGGAACTATAAACACAAGTTAACCTGCTTGAAACTTGGAGGATTTCAAGCTGTTTTCTGGCTCTACGTTTTCTGTCTCCTGAGATCCAGCCCTGGTGCGGAACGATTTACATGGTATGGGACCAGTGTTACACCAAGTTCTAGTCCAATGATTCTGGGACTCCAAGGCAGCCTTGGCTAGCATACATTTACTTATCTGCCCAGAGGGCTCAACAACACCTTATGCCACTTGGTTTTTACAGTGACCAGATTTTGTGTAGTGTTGGAGCCTAGCTTGGTACCTGGAGGTATACTAAAAAGACATTTACTAGATCATGTGTTGTGTCTGTTGTTCACTTTACAGGTGGTTTGTACTATGTCATGAGCCTGAGGGTTGAGTTTCTGTTTCATGACTTCATAGAGCACCTATTTCAGGTAAGGCAAGCAGAATTTATTCAATGCTGTCGTCTTCTTGGCGGTAATGTGTTAGGTACTGAGATGTAGATAGAAAATTCTGCTTTTGTTTCCCATATGCTTTCCATTGAACAGGCTGTGACAGGGTGTCTGTTTTGATCAGTGATGCTGTTGGTGATTTCTCTCTAATCTTGACTTTCTCTGATGTAAGCTGTGAAGACATCTGCTGGTGTTAACCTACCTCTGTTGTGTGAGATGTGTTGAGTCTGTTCATCGAGTTTGTGTCCAAGGCAGGCTGCTCCCTGTGAACCCCCCAGCTGCCCAGTTAGTCATCTGGCAAGGGACAGGTGGTGCTTTGGCGGCATTATAGAGTGAAATGTGACTGTCACACCTGGGCCTTTAAATGCTTCTCTGTGCTACACAAACCAGGAAGTGATTTACTGCCTGTGTCCTTTGCCCTAGTGAAGCCATCTACTTTCCCATTTCCTCATAGAATTGGGGACTTTTTTTCTTGTGGTGACCAAATATCTGACAAAGGCAACTCAAGGAAGGTTCATTTTGACTCACAGCTGGAGTACACAGTGCTCATGACAAGGAGGTCATGGAGTCAGTAGCGTGAGCCGCTTCTATTGTATCTGCCATCAGGAAGCAGACGGATGAGGGGGTGGTGGGGTGGGGGTGAGGATGAGGGGGTTGGAGGGGTGGTGCTACTCAGCGGACTCTCTCCTTTATTCTGCCCAGGACCCCATGGACCATAAAATGGAGGCACTCACATTCAGGATGGGTCTTCCCTATTTACTTCAATAAGCAGTGGCCACACCCAGAGGCATGTTTCCATGCTCAAGATAATGAAGGTTAGTCATCATACTCACTCTTGACTCTATTTCAGAGCCACCAGGATGTTTGGTCTTTCCTAATTGCCATCCTTGAGCTGTTGCTTGCTGCTTTTGGCCTGACCTAAGACATGTGAGGAAGCCTTGTTTTAGGTTCCTCACTGAAGATAAACATTTTGCAGTGTGCTCCATCACCCAGGAGCTAGAGATTGTCAGATATCAGACCACAAGACTCAAGACCCTCTGGTCTCACCTAGCCATACATCCATTTGACTTCCCAAGGGACAGCCACTTGTGCCACTGTCAGGGTGAGGCTGGAGCTGCCTAGCATTCTGCTCACCTCAGTCACAGCTGTTTTTTTGTGCATTGCTATATAATGTTATCATTTTCTAAATGTTATTTTGTGTCTATTTTGCATTGTGTGTGATGTAATGTGTGTGCATGTGTCCATCATTCAATACCAAAAATCTTCTGCAGTCACTTTCCAACCTATGTTTTATGATAGCTTCTCTCATTGAGTCTGGACCTCACCGTTTTGGCTAGACTGGCTGACCAGCAAGCCTCAGGGATCCTTCTGTGTCTGTCTTCTCAGTGCCGGGGTAATAGGTATGTGTGCCATGCCCTCTTTTTTGTTGATTGTTTGTTTTTTGTTTCTATGTGGGTGCTAGAGATCTGGACTCAGGTCTCGATGTTTGTGTGGCAGCTTTTATCACTAAACACGGAAAAGGAGACTCTGAAAGCTAAGTGGGGTTCCAGAGATTGAACAACCTTCCAAAAGCTCAGATCAGTCCAATATCACACCAACATGTCCCTAAAACACTCAACTGGGCTATTTCCATGTCTACCATGCACAGGGCCATCCTACACACTCCCAGATGGTGCCCTGGAGGGGTGGCGATGCCTCATTGCCCATGCCATGTGCTGTTATGAGCATCACATGCTAAGCAGGGGCTTCGGAGGCATGGTGATGAATTGGGCAGTTACTTTCTTTCTGAACAGCCTCTCCGCCTTGGCATCTGGTGAATCTCATAGCCAGGTGGTGAACTTGAATAACCTCATCTCAATGTAGGTAGCAGAGACCTCGGTTGGTTCTGATTTGCCATCTGTGGCCTCCTTCTCTCCTAGAGAGGTGTCCTGAAGCTCAGAGTTGGGTTATTTCTTAATCAAGTTATCCTTTGACATCACTGCTTCCTCTGACTTCAGCCATGTCTCTGGTGTGCAATACATGCAGGATCCTGAGGACAGATTAGAAATGGACTCCTACAGGGCTGCCGTGTGTATGGTCGTTTTGGTGAGGAAGCCCAGGTACCATGTGCCTTTGCTATAGGCGAGCTTCCTCCATCTCTGGCTCAGAAAACATGTGACAGAGTCCGGCTGATTTTCAAGGCTTCAGCGTGGTAGAGGCTACAGCTCAGAGAGAAGGGAGCAGAGGGCTGTCACAGATACCATGACAAATAAGACATACCTGAAGATTGTGACACTATTCAGAGCAGATCCAGCCTCTGAGAGTGGAACTGTCAGCTAACTGGGGGTAACTGATAAGGGACAAAGAGTGTTCCAGTCTTCACTCTTATTAGAGCATACTTCTAGAATCATCAGTACCATCAGCAGTGCTCATCAGGAGAGACTGCGCATCAATGTCCCTCTTCAAATGCTTGAAGTATTAGAGAGCCACACACTTGGTTCATTGGGAGAAATCAGATATTCCTGAGTATTGTGAACTAAAATTAAAAAAAATTACCTAGGGTTTTTATAGACAGCTAGGAAGATGGCTCCGTCTATACAGTGATTGGTGCATGAGTGTTCGGACCTGAGTTCAGATCCCCACACCTACATAAAGAGGCAGACATGGTGTAAACACCCTTGAGCCCAGCACTGGGGAGGTGGAGACAGGAGGATCCTGGAGGCTCATGGGTCAGCACAGTCTGGCTGACTTAACAAGCTCCAGGTTCAGGGAGAGACCCTGTCTCATAAAATTAGGGGAGAGTGATTAGAGAAGACATCTGACGTCAACCTCTGGCCTCCACATGCATGTGTACGTGTTTATGTGTGTGTATGCACGCAGATATCACACACACCCTTATAATTTTTAAAATCATGTTTAAAATATTTTATTTATATATATATGTGTGTGTGTGTGTGTGTGTGTGTGTGTGTGTGTGTGTATGATATGTGTGCAAGCACCCATGGAAGACAGAAGAGAGTGTAAGATCCCCCGGAGCTAGAATCACAGGTGGTTGTGAACTGCTCAATATGAATGCTGGGAACTAAACTCCAAGCCCCCCGGAAGAGCAGCAAGGGCTCTTAACCACCAAGCCATCTTCATAGCCCCTACAAGATTTTTAAAGATATTTCAATCATTGACACAAAGCAAGGTAGAGTCATTGAAAAAAATTTAGAAGAGCATGTAAGCAAAATTAAAAAAAAAAAAAAGTTGGCCATCTTGTTGGCTTTCCACATGTATTTGTATATTTATAACTATTTATTTATTATCTGCTCTCCTAGCTATACCCAGTTGGACCTATGCTTAAGAAGTCAGATCCCAGCTGGGTGGTGATGGTGCACACCTTTAATCCCAGCACTTGGGAGGCAGAGGCAGGCAGATCTCAGTCAGTTCAAGGCCAGCCTGGTCTACAGAGTGAGTTCCAGGACAGTTAGGACTATTACACAGAAAAACCCTGTCTTGAAAAACAAAACAAAACAAGCCAGATGCCACCACTTTCCAACTTGTATTTATTCTCACTAAGAAGCTTTACCATTCACCACTAAATGGTATCATTTTAGTGGCACTGTATGCCACGATGTAGACATTCAAAGTCTTATGGTGGTATAGTGTATTTTGAGTATATATCACAGAAGATGGTCGTCATAGGCCAGTCTATCTCTACTCTAACCACTACCAGGCCATCATACTGCTGTAGCAACAGGACTGGCAATTTCCAAACTGGGCCTTTAAGAGCCATGCTGGTCACTTCTCATATGATAAGAGGATTCAGAATATTATGTGCCACACCACATAATCTATGCCTCTTCTGTTATTTGCCCACCCCCACCCCTGCCCCCCAGCTATGAGCAACAGTATAAGAAGAGCAAGACATGGGGCAGGGCCAGTCAGATGGTTTAGTGGATGCAACTAAGCCTGACGTCCTGAGTTTGATCCCCAGGACCTACATGGTTGAATGGAGAGAATCAGTTCCCCCTAGTTGCTCTCTGACCACCACATGCATACTATGGCTCACATACAAGTGCATAGACACACTAAACAAGTAGTTTTAATTAGAGAAAGAAAGGAAAATGTATTGCTGACTCTGGTGACCGTCACCCCCCAGTAGTCTCTCTCATTTGTCCTAGTCACTTCCCTGAAACTCATCACTCAAGCTCCCTTGTCTTTGTTGAGCTGCTTCTGAGAACGTTATCACCTTTTGTTAAAATGGAACCTAAGGGGCTGGAGAGCTGGGTCAGTGGTTGAGCACTGACCATTCTGGCAGAGGACCCATTTGGTTCCCAGCATCCTCACAGAAGCCCACAGCCATCTGTAACTCCAGGTCAGGGATCTGATGCCCTCTTCTGACCTCTTCAGGCACGCATGCACATGGTGCACAGAAACTCATTCAGGTAAACCCTCATGCACATAAAATAAAAATAAATAGAATCCCTTTGAAATTGTCTTGTAAGCCGCTATGTCTAATGACTTTGGATATTTTTCTTCACTTTCCTATGGAATTGAAATTGCTAACATTTGTAGCCTGTCCTCCCAATCCTCCTCCCTTTCTCTGGGCTTCAAATAGGAACAAAGTTATCCTGTGTCCAAGGCCAAGCATTGGCTTTTTACCATAAGGAATCACTTCCCTCAGCTCACAGGGAGACACAGTGCAGATGCTGACTTAGCACAGGTGGCACGGGGCCTGAGAGTCTGTATCTAATCAGCTCCCAGCTACTGTTGATGACCTGGATAGAGATACACATTGAGAAGCAGGGCTTAGAGTCACTTGGAGGCCTCCTAAAACCCAGCTCTTCACAGCTTAGTGAGTCTGGCCAGGTCCTATGAGTTTGCATTTACCCAGTGCCACCTGAGATGCTCAGGCTACTGCCCTGGGGGACACACTCTGAGAATTATTGCTTAGAGGATATTCAGTGAAACGAGGCAAAGTAGCTTTGTCCTCAGAGTCCCACTTTGTCTCTGCATAACCTCAGCTGGTTGCTCACCCTCTGCAGAGCAGTTTGCTTAGCTATAGTTAAAGATAATAACAGCACTTAAGAGGCTGCTAAGTGCCTGCTGCTCCTCCAGGGGACCAGGGGTTGTCCCCAGCACTCATGTTGGTCAGCTCACAACCTCCTCTCACGCCCGCTTCAGGGGATCTGACACCCTCATCTGGTCCTCATGTCATTACTCTACAAACATACTGCAACTAAAAATAACATTAAAAAAATGACTATCACGTAAGTTAAATGGCTTTGGTGAGTGGAATGCACTGTAAACGAGACCTCCATAGCTGCTGTTCCTTTCAGTGGTCAATTGAAATGTGCCCATCTGCTGCTCTTTAGAAGACCTTCGGTGTTCAGAGGAGGGGCTTACTCCCCTCTCTGGACATAAAGGGAGAGCTCTCCTTGTGTGTGCAGTCCCCTTTAAGACAGAAAGTCACCAGCTCTACTTTTTCCCCCCAATGCTGCTATTCCTCATTAAGCAAGGGGATGCTGGGCACAGCCTGTCTCTGACCTGGATGCTCACGAAGTCCTTATAAATAAAGAATGCAGACAGGCCTAATGAGGGCAACATCATCTCCATCTCGGGCTGCAGCAGTGAGGCTTGGTTCCCCCACTCCCCACTCCCCAGCTTCCCAGGAGGGTAGGAAGCTCAAAGCCAGTTCTGGCTCTTGTGGATTAGAGTGTTCCCAGCATCCCAGGCACTGCTGTCTCGGAGTGCTTTAATCATATGCAAGGCCACGACTAAGGTGGGGGTGGGAGGTGGGAGGTGGGGAGCTGGGAGAGCGGGTAGTGTTTGTGTGGAAAGGCTGTGGGTGGGGGCAATAGGAGGTGGATGAGCAGGCTTCTGCAGCCAGGGTTTTTGCTGGCATGTGGACACTGGGGAAGGAGCTGAGTGGGCAGGCTGGCATTTCAGGCTAGGTCGTATCAGGTGTGTTGTGGGACTGAGAAAACAGCCGAGTTGGTAATGTGCTTGCTTTGCAAAAACAAGAACCAGAGTGTGATCTCTGGAAGCCACATGTTAAAAAAGCTGGGTGTGATGGCATGTGCTTATGTGCTTGCATCCCAACTCTGGTGTGGGGGTAGAGACAGGTGGGTATTTGGGACTCACCCAGTGGCTGGATTGGCCTCATCAGAAACTTCTAGGCCTGTGAGAGACTCTGTCTCAATAAAAACCAACGTGGGCAGCATCTAAGGAATGACAGTGAAGATTGTTCTTGCACGCACGCACGCATGCACGCACGCATGCATGTGCTCCTGTTATGGCATGGTGGGAAGTTCCAGCTGAGAAAAGAACACTCTCAGTAAGGATGCTTCTGATTGTAAAGGACAAATCAATATGTCTCAGTTAGAGCTGAAGGGTTTAAGCTGTGTCACGGGAGCCACGGTGGGGAAGCAGCAATCCTGCAGGCAGAGGCAGGGAGCAAGATGGCACCCAGGCTCAACTCTTCTTACTGACTCTGAATTTGAGCTTTGCTTTAATGGTTCACATGGATGAGGAGAAAGTGCTTACTCCACAGGACATGCCCAACATTGCTTATTCCATAGCAGATGCCCGACATATTTGGGATTTTGCCAGCTGGAGAGAAATAACCTTAGTCTTAAATTCTGGGGAAGAGACTCTGGCCATCTTGGGTTATGCTCCATCAAATCTTGCCAGGAGGGTAAGATGGGACACACTGTTCAGCACAGCTCTTGGGACCCTTAGGTGTGGATCAGAAAGAAAGGTGAAGGGGTTTCATTTCGAAACAGACTCTTTTGCCCTTTGTGTATAACTGCTGTTTTGTTTTGAAACAGGGTTTCCCTGGGTAACCACTCTGTAGACCAAGCTAGTCTCTAACTTAGAGATCCACGTACTCCTGCCTCCCCAGTGCTAGGATTAAAGGCGTGAGCCACCACTGCCCAGCTTCACCTGTTCTTTCTTGACCAACAGTAGAGACAGAACCAAGTTTGAAGTCTTGGTAATGGTTATAGGGTTTGGCTCCTAGGACATAAGCTTGTGACAGTTTTGGAAACAATATTGAGTTCTGGAAGGTGACACCATCTATAAATAGCAACAAGATCAACCTGGCTAACCGCCGTCAGGAAGCTGGGAAAATAAAAGACATGTTAGCAAGCAGCTCTCCCATGTGCCATGAAGAAATGCTTCCTTAAAAGTGTAATTTGAAAACATCAGACAGATAGCTAGTTAGTGGAAGTCAAAATTTGTGGAAACTCCACCCACCCATGATGTAACTGCTTTCTTAGTCCCATTTTTTCCTTCGAGCTTTTTCCAGTGCAGAGGCTTACAGAGTTCTTGAGGATAAACAACACGTTGTGTTCCATATTATATAATGAGTAATTTCCACAGTGCTTTTTCATCGTCTTAAGTATCTTTATCAGCACTGTGTTCTTTGGATTAAACATGCTGTACTCTCCTTAGCACTTAATTAAGATCTGATTTAAAGACTTGAGACTATGGTGTGAATCATAGAAAATGACTGAGTCCAAGCAAAATTAACTTAAATTTCTATAATTTTTGTTTATGAGTGGATGTGGATGAAAGTGCCGAGCCTGTGGAGGTCAGAAAATGGTGTCCCAACCCCCTAAAGCTGGAGTTACAGTTGGTTGTGAGTTTTGCTCCATGTGGTTCTGGGACGTGAACTTGGGTCCTCTGGGAGAGCAAGAAGGCCTGTAAACCACAGAGTCCTCTCTGCAGACCCTCAGAGGAACTTCTAATAGAAAATGTCTTCTCTAAGTCACAGAGCTGGAAATCTAATGTGCCATTACTTTTATTTGTTGGGACGCAGGTTCATCATTACCCACCAGGTGTTAGATATCAGTGACAGAGTTTATGTCACTTCAGAGTTCTGAGCACATCACATGACTCCATGAGAGAGAAGCCATTTCTTTTTCTTTCTTTCTTTCTTTTTTTTTTTTTTGGAACAGAGGAGAGAGGGATTTTTTTTTCCTCTTCCAGCTCACTGTCATGAAAATAAAGGTGGATAAGCTGAAATGAATTATGGCAATTTAAAGTCAGACCATTTTCCTGAGGTAGGTAAGTCAGCCAGCAGAGGCATTTACATTTCTGGGCTTGGCTGGCTTTCTTGGTGCCCTTTGCAAGCTGCACAGGGATCTGAGCTTTAAGTCTGGTTATAAGCTAATACAAGCTGTTAGCCACCTTTTTAGATGAAAAGCACCCCAGGCTCAAGCCTGTATCTTCCATGCTTCACTATGGATTTCTCTGGGGTAATTCAGCCAGCCTGTGATTTTTTTTTTTTTTTTTAATTTTAAGGGAGATGTGATTGGGCAGATTCATTTCAAAGCACATTTGCATTTGAAAACAGGGGTTTATCAGCTAAAGGAGCTATTCTTGAAAGGCATGCATGCAGAGCAAACTTAGAACAAGCAGACCACTTAGACATGGTAGCCATGAATGGTCCCAGACCTTAATGCACTGGGGGCATGTCACCATAGGCACAGATTGACTCTTGACTACATATTTCACCACAGGAAAGATAAGGAAAGGAAGTCCTGTCACCTTGTGTCTCCACAGAATGTTCTGTAACACTCCAGGTTGGCATCAGCAGGATTATAACCACACACACACACACACACACACACACACACACACACACACACACACACACTTGCCCTGCAAATCCGTGGAGGAGCCTGAGCTTTCAGTGTGGAACCTGGGTTCAGGTTGTGAGCTGGTTTCTTGGCTTAACCAGTTACAGCTATTTGAACTTGGCTGGGTCTCATCTTCCTTGTCTGGGGTATGGGAGAAAATTCTCAAGCGTACAGAATTGTTTGTATACTTAATTGCATTCAGTTATGTAATATGGCAACTCTTAGACTCCAGTCTGCACACAGATCACCTGGGATTAAATCCCCACACAGGCTCTTATGCAGTAGGTATAGTGTGTTGTCTTATATACTGACTCTGTGTGTGTGTGTGTGTGTGTGTGTGTGTGTGTGTGTGTGTGTGTGCACGCGCGCGTGCATGCAAGTGAATGTGCATGCAAGTAGGCATGGCTGCCAAAGGATAACCTTGCTTGCCTGCCATCCCTCATATTTTAAAGATTTATTTTCATATTTCTACATGTGTTTATACATCTATATGTGTATGGACATGTGTGTGTGGGTGCCTGCAGAGGCCAGAAGAGATCATCAGATCCTTTAGAATTACAGGAGGTTGCAAGCTTCCTGATTTGGGTGTTGGGACCCAAACCCAACTTGTTTGAAAGAGCAGCAAGTTCTCCCAACTGCTGTGCCCCCTCTACCCCAACCTTGGTTTGTTTATGTTTGTTTGGATACAGGGCTTCTCAATGCCCACAAATTAGGCTAGGTTGGCTGACCAGTGATCCCCAGGGACCCTCCTGGTTCTCCATCCCCAGTGCTGGGATTTCAGGTATGCACCACTGCCTCTGGCTTCTTTGCTTGGTTTCTGAGATCAAATTCAAGTCCTCATGCTTATGAAGCAAGCACCTGATTGAGCCATCTCCCCTGCCCTATGGACTAGACTTCTAACAAGATCGGGAGAGGGGCCGCTGGGGTCCTGCCTGCATTGGCAGTAGTGATAGCACCCAATTGTCAGTGTTAGCTGCTAAATCATCCCTCAGGTAGATCTCCCCTCTGTTCCCTCCTCCTACACTGCTGTTGCTTCTGCCTTCACAAACATCTACTCTGTCTCCTTTTGATCTTAGGTTGTTCAGACCCTTCTATTGCAGCCATGCCATCCATGTAATTGGCTTGTACTTATGGTGCATCTGTGTGTGATGGAAACAATAGAGATGTTAACACAGCTGCATTCAGATTTGGACAGGGCAACCATACCCTGACCATGAACATGTATTATTTCTTCTACTTGCCAGTTCAAAGCAACTAGGTCCTGTTAGTATTAACATATCCATTGCAGCCATCAGGCAATTTGAAGTTCAAGCTTCCCATGGGACCTTGCAGAGGTTCTACCCTCCTGTCTCCATTCTGGTGTCTTCAGGATAGAGGAGCTTACACATCCCCATAGCTCCAGGGAGAGGCCCCTGGCCAGTGCTCTGCTTCTCTGCCCCCTTTGCTGAAGTCCAGTGGGTTCCTTCTAGCTCCTACCTCTGCCTTTTCAATCCTCTATGGACACACACTCAGACCTGTTACAAGGGGCCTGGTGGTCATTCCTGCTTGACTTGATGCCATCTTACATCTCCTTGGCTTATAGGAACTCTGACAGTCAGCTATGCCCCTCATCTGGTCATCTGACATCCCTGTGGACACCAAAGAGAGAGACTTTGTTCATCTGCAGGGACACGGGGGAACTTCAAACACTTCATCTCTACAGAGGAACTGAGACCTTTGGGGTACCTGCTTCTGCCCTCTGTCTTCCTGAAACACCCCGCTACCATGGCCTTCTTGTCTTGGCATAGGCCCTAAGCAGCAAGTGTGGTGTCTGTTAGTCCCAGGCTCTTCCAGAGCTGAGGCTCAGAGGCAGAGAAGAGCCTCACAGAGCCATTTGTTCCCTGGACTCTGAATCCCCACTCCTAGGGGAGCTTCTGCTTTCCTGTCTGCTGGAAGTTGTTCAATAGTTATCTTTCTTCCTCCTCACTGCATGTCCTTAGATCTCTTTGTCCTTAGACACAACTCTCCACTGCTCTCAGAGCAATAAACACCATCATGATGGAAAGACAGGAAGTGTGAAGGAAAACTAGATTTAAAGTTAGTAAACAATACTCTTACTATTACCTGCTGCATATACAAAAAAGGCAAAGTGAATCCCTGCTCTTCCTTTCCTTGGTCCTCAGCAGACATCACCATTCTATCCCATTACATAGCTCTGGAAACCTTCTTCACACAGCGCTCCATTCAGCCAGTAACAATCAATAAGAGCTGGCTTTAGAGAGGAGTCAAGGCTGGAGATGATTAAGAAGGACAGGATCTGTGCTTCATGTACAAATAGGTAATCGATGGCTCAAGTCTGGACACTATGTGATAGAAGATCACTTTACAGTTTTAAGTCATCACTGTATCCTCACACAGTGATGAGCGGTACTCTACCTGCCAGCACTGGAAATGGAGAGCTCACAGTCCTGACAGTGAATTGCAGTTGTAGACTGTTTTAAGTCATGGGAAAGCAGTTGTCATGCTGTGCTGAACCCTGCCTCCTGAGGATTTTCCTTTTTAATACCCCCCCTCTGTGCGTGCACATACAAGCATGTTCATGCGGCTGTATGTGTGTGTACCTGCTTGTGTGCAACCAGGCACAGACACACCACAGCATGAGAATAGAAGTCAGAGAACAGCCATGATCAGCTGGCTTTGTCATTTCTAGGCCTGTGTGAAGCAGAACACCATGATAGAAGGTGTTTGGGGGAACAGACTGCTCACCTCACGGTAGCCAAATTTACCTGCATACACACGCACACATACCTTAAGCAACACATGTATTTTGGACCTTCACACTCTGCTTCCTCTCTCATTCTTGATACATGCAAATGCTCAATAAGAAGTAATATAGAAAAACTCACCATCTAAATTGTACGTGGGAGAATGATGACTGGATGAGGAGAGGACACAGCGCTAATGAATTCATTTCCTCTTCTTCTGCCAAAGCTAATTTTAGGCTTCTTTTGAAGCTCTCCCCTTCCCTGCTGCACCCTCTTTTGGCTTGTGGGCTTTGGAAGGTGGGTGTTCTCCAGGGAAGACCACAAATAATTCCAGAGGATTTCAAGCTTCCATTTACAAATGTCAGACTCTCCTTTTCAAATTATGTTTATGCAAATGTTTATGCATGCACGAATGCACGTGTGCACTTGAGTGCAAGTGTACATGGAGGCCAGAAGAGGGCATTGGATCCCCTGAAGCTGGAGTTACAGACAGTTGTGAGCTGGGTGCTAGGAACATGAGTGCTGGGAATAGGACTCTGGTGGCCCGCAACAGCAGTGTATACTCTTACTTGCTGAACAATGTTTCCAGCTCCCACATTTCTTTTCTTTTTTAGAATATCATTCCAAACTAGCAAGGAAAAGGATGTGAAGACATAGTACTCTTGCATGGGGCATTTCCTAACTGGAAGGCTAAGTTTTCCTCACTAGAATGCCAAGTCAAACATGATCCCAAACCCAATTGGAGGAGGACATTAGTTTATCTGGAAATTTCTCAAAGGAAATGTCTTAGAAGCAGAGGGGTCTGGGAAATTAATGATTCACAGTGAAGGGGGTCATCTGGTTTTGTTTGTTTGTTTGTTTGGTTATTGGTTTTTTTCTTACTCAAGATAGATTCATCAATGCCAGAACTCTGAGTCATACCTTAGTCTGATACTTTTCAAGACACAGCAAAAATCTTTAACAGGTCAAATTCAAGGTGGCCCAAGGGTTTTAGATGCACATGGAGACATTCCAAACCTTGGTCTGAGTTCAGAATACACATGCTCTCTCCAGAGCGGCTCAGAATGTATCCACCCTTGCCCCTCCCTCTGTCTTTCTCTCTGTCCCTGTCTCTCTCCTCTTTCTGTCTCTGTCTCTGTCTCTGTCTCTCTCTCTCTCTCTCTGTCTAAATAAGCATTGGGAATCATTTGAACTCACATCTCTAATGCCATCTCATGTACTACTTCCCCAAGAGGCTTTTCCTAACCTGATAGCCTAACAAATTAGTCTTTCCTCTCAGCGCCCATGCACCTTACATGGACTCTGTTACAGCATCTCCTGGGACACATCACAATTATGTTTGCACACCCATCTCCTTTGTGGCCTCCTGGGAGGTGACATCATGTCTTACTCCAGCTTTTGAGCCACCTCACCTCCTAGCAGAGTTCCTGGCCAATAGTAGTGTCACAGCGGCATGATTGATGTTCTTCTGCAGAATAAGCTGGAGAAAGAGAACACAGGTAGGGTATCTTAAATAACATCTGTGTAGCCGCTTTTATAATTGACTATAGAAAAATACAAGAGATTGAGTAAATAGTGAGGCATGTTGTTGTGTGATATTTTGATTGTGTCCTGACAAATAAAGCTTGCTTGAAGTCAGGGGGCAGAGCTAGCCACTAGCTAACCATGGAGATTTGGAGGACTGTAGAGAGAGGAACAGGAAGTGGTGAGGAGGGGGTGGAGACAGGATCTCAGCCCTTCTGAATTGGAGGAATGGAAGAGGTATGAAGTGACTGTGGCTGATTTGCTGCTTCTCTGATCTTTCAGGTTTTTACCCTGATACCTGACACCTGATTTTTATTGATGAGATTAATTTGATTCATGATTCAGCATATTGTTTGCATTTTCTAAATAGATTGAACATTTCCAATCTAAAACTCTGAAATCTGAAATGCCCTGAGAGCTCAAACTGTATAAGTGCTATTATAATTTACAGGGGGAAAAAAATTATTCCAATCCAACCTTTTTAACCTCAATGACGCGTTACAGTGAAAACATTGGTTCACTACAAATATAGGAGAAAACCACCTGCAGGCTGAATTCATAAGATGCCAATCAAGCATAAATGAATTTCATACTTAGCTTTGAATCTCATCCCCAAGATGCCTCATTATGTATGTAACATATTCCAAAATCCAAAATACTTCTAGTCCCAATCATCTCAGAGAAAGTATGCCCAAGCTGTGCTAACTCACACACAAGATATGCAGAGGCCAAAGGTTTCTAGCTGTCTTTGCATGTTCATTGGCCATACTGTTTGATGCAGTTTATTCTGGTTAATGATGGGAGACCAAAGTTTCCTGCCCTGCTCTCTGTACTAAAGCATAGCAACTTTTCTTTCAATTTCAAGGGGTTGGGCCTACAGTCCCCATCCTCTCCCCCTCTCTCAAGAAACTAGAGTTGGTTGAGAACTGTCAATCGCTTCCTATGAATTGTTTTTTCTTTCTTTCTTTCTTTTTCCTACTTATCACAATGCCACCTGTCCCCTAGACAACTCATGGGGCCTACCAGCATATGGACTTGGGACACCACAACATCCTCAGGCACTTCTTGCAGAAGTTGAACAAGGGTCCCAACTTAGGAAGGTTGGCATTAGCAATTGGTGCCAAGATGGTAGGCAGGTGAGGGGTTCTTCAGCTTTGTGTAACTTAAGCTAGGAGCAATTAACCATACCTGAATGTATTAAAGTGTTCTGGAATGGAGACTGCCAGGGACTGTGCCAGTATTTCTAGCATGAGACTAGGTGGAGGCTTCCAAGGTTACGAAGTCAAAAGGTCTTAGGGCAGGTGTAAGGCGTAAAACGACTCAGGCTGAGGTAATGGATAAAGGCTGTCTTTCTAAAATCTTCCCAAACAGATGAATTTACTCTCCACCTTCAGGAGATTCTGAGCACGTGTTAGGAATGCCTCCTGGAGTCTTCATCCTTCCACCCACTTGACAGGTGTTGGTTGGATGTCCAACTCATATGAGAAGTTATAAATGACCAAATGGGGACACATATGCAAGGCTACATTACAACTTCTGTGGGCACCACCCACCCTTTCTATATTAAAAGATATATTTATATTGGTACATTTAGGTTGGTGTAGAGACAAATGCAATCCAGGATGGACTTACTATATAATCTAGTATTATTTATTCAATTTTCTACTGATTTAAAGATAAATTCAAGATTAAGCATTTTTTTTTTTTTTTGTGAGGGCTGGAGAGATGACTCAGGTTAGGAGCACTAGGTTCAATTGCCAGCACCCACATGACAGCTCTGATACCAGAGCTCCAGTTACAGGGTACCAGACACCCTCACACCAATGCACATAAAATACAATTAAGTAAATTAAGAAAGAAAACATTTTTGTGAACCTTGAAAGTACTGTGACAGAAGGTGATTCCAGGCAGAATGCCTGCCCTCATAGGGTCTTCTGTCTAGTAGAGGAGGTGGCTTTGAACATACATCCAAAATAATCACAAATTAATTCCAAGTATCCTTGAGGGGAACAAAACAGAAAAAACTCTTGTCTTTCCAGCATGAAGGCCAGTGGTTGCAGCTTAATGATCAAAGGGAGACTTGGAGGATGGATTGGTAAGTAGAATTCTTGTTATACAAACATAAAGATCCAAGTTAGGATCCTATTACCCATGCACCTGTGACCCCAGTACTGGGGGGCAGGGACAACCAGGTCCTGGAAATTGGTTGATCAGTTAGTCTAGGCAAAAAAAAGGGGTTCAGGCTTAGTGAGTGATGCTGTCTCAAAAAATAAGGGGGATGTAACAGAGCAAGACACCCAACAGTGCTGTCTGGCCTACACACACACACACACACACACACACACACACACACACACACACGTGCAAACAAGTGTACCCACAATCACATATGCACATATACATATACCACACACAGCAATAATAAGGATATACCAAGTAACTAGAGAAAGAATGAAAATTGAGGAGATTAAACAACTCACCCCAAGACTGAGTAAGTTGAGATGGGACATAGACAGGGTTTTGGTACCCAATCCATTGTTTGTCAGTTCCCATCACTATAATACAATACCCAGGAAAGTCAGTTTGAAAAGAGGAAAAGCTATGTCAGCTTACATCTCCAGACATCTCAGTCCTGGCTGCCTTGATCTGGTTCTTTGAGCCCGTGGTAGAGACACAAAATCATAACAGGAATGTGTTCTGAAGGCTCACATCATGGTAGCCAGAAAAGGTGTGGGGAGCCGAGGTCCTGATAAGCCCTTCAAGGGCATGCCTCCAATGACCTAACTTCTTCCACTAGACCCCACCTGCCAAAGCTCCCTTTGTCTCCCAACACCACCACAGGCGACAAAACCCTTAAAGCACAAACTTGGAACTGGAGAGTTGGTTCCACAGTTGGAGTGCTCGCTGCTCTTCTAATGGACTGAAGTTTGGTTCCCAGCACCAATGTGGAAACGTACATAAACACCCATGACTCCAGACTCAGGCAATATAACACTCTCTTCTGGCTTCTGTGGATATGTATATCTATGTGCATACATAAAAATAATAAATCTTTTTTTTAAAAATCTAAACTATAGTACTCACTCTCCAAAAAGAGGGGAGGTGCCTGGGGAACCATAGCAACAGCCTGCCCGTAAATAGTTTCCCTGGATCTCGGCCAACAGCTGCCTCATCTGCAATATAGAGAAAAAAAAAATGTGACATCTTTTTCCTCATGCATAGTGTTGTCATCAGGACCAGGTAACTCAGAGACAGATATCTGTCAGCAATGAAATATATTTGAAAGGACGCATGTCGGCATGTTTGTCTCCAAATGGGTGGCTCTCCCCACAGTTGGCCTGTAGCAACCCTAAAGTGGTGATAACTGTGTTCCCACCAAGTGAGACAGACAACTCAGGCAATAGATCATTTCTCAACAACTCTTGCATTTGGCCTTTTCTGGGAATATCCGAGCCAGCGCAGTCCTCCACCCCTGCCAGGCCTGCCAGAGACACACCTGCAACTGGGCCCCCTCTTGGTTGGGAAATGGAGCCCCTCTCTTGTTCCAGCCTTTAGTGCTACAAGCTACCTCAGTTTGAGCAGACACTTGCTTGGCTGCCAGGACTCAGACACTAATTTATGAGAACTGGTGTGCTTGGAGCATCCCTTCCCTAGAGAAACACAATCCTACTGGCTCTGTGTGCTGCTCACCTGACTGTTCACATCCCCTAGCAGCCTCAACTAGACCCCCATCATCCACGCATCATCCCCATCTACCAGAGAACACCCTATCCTTTGCCTTGCTTCCTGGCCCCTGTGTCCTCAAATATGTATTCCTCAACATCTCTTGCCGCAGAGACTCTATCCTGTGTGCCGTCTGTTCTTTAACAACTGCGTCCATTCTCGAACTTTCAACCAACGGAAATATCGTTCATCTTCAAGTTGTAATCAACTCTGTGGTAAGCAGTTGCAGCAGGGAGGAAGCATGAGAGAGAAAGAAGGGGGCACTGACTGGAAACTGTGTCCCCACCCCACTGTCTAGTACAGAGGACAAAGCCCAGGTTCAATGGTGCCCTGAGTGAACGTCAAACACAGACAGACACGAGGTCTCGGCTGGCTGGATGAATGGATGGATGGATGGATGGATGGATGGATGGATGGATGGATGGATGATGAGCAAGTAAGCCATGCTTCCCTTACTAGGTAGGTCCTGGTGAACTTTCAAAGTTGTCCTCTCTCTTGATGTAACACAGGAGAAGTAAAGGATGGCCAGGAGCTGGGGAAATGGCTGTTGGTGAAGCACCTGACTTTCAAGTACAACGATCTGACCCACAGGTGTAAGGACCTGACTTTTTTTTTAAAGCTGGGAACAGTGGAGCACATTTGTAATTTCAGTGCTGGAGAGGTAGAGGCAGGCAGACCCCTGGGGGCCTGCTGACCAGCAGCCTGTCCTACTTGGTGTGCTCAGAGCAGCAAGAGACCCCGTTTTAAAAGCATAGGTGGACAGCATCCTAAGGAACAACATCTGAAGGTTTTTGCCTGCCTCCCTGGCCATGCAAGGACATACACGTGCAACTGCCCATACATGAACACACACCAAGTAGGGGGGAACCAGTTAAAGCCAGTCAAACCCCAAGAGGGGTTCCTTCCTTTGAGATCTGTCCCAGAACTTATGCTGAGGCATCTAGAAGTATGTTTCCAGTGCCTTGGAAAGCCGAGGAGGGCAGAATGAGTGGGTAGCCACCCATCTCCCCCTGGGTTTTTCAGAGAGCTGGGTCCCATCAGCTTTGTCTCCTCCTAACTGCACTGCTGCCTGGGTTTATGGACCAGCAGTGACCTCACAATTCACTTACTCCTCCCAGATCTCCTGAGTTAGGCACCATTACCTCACCCTCTTCACAAATGAGGAAACAGCTGTGAGGTTAAGCGACTGTGGCAGGATCAACATCCAAATAAAAGTCATGGAATTGAGGTGAGATCTCCCCCTTTCTTTTTACTGAAATGGTGCTACTTCATCTTTAAAATATCAGCAATTTTCTCACATGCTCTGTTCCCCCAGAATGTGTTATTTTTGAAACTAGCAAGGAACTACAGGATGGTGGGAATGTAAAGGCCTCTGAGACATGTTGGTCCAGCCTAGAGTGGGAGAAGAGAGAGGAGGCTGAACAGACAGGCGGGGTAAATCATCCCCACCCTGTTCACTCTGCTCCTAAAATAAAACAGCAGAAGATGCAAAGTCCTGGCGTTTGAGAATTCAGCATCTCCCTTCCCATTCTCCTGGAGCAGGAAGATGCTTAGAGGCTCTGCTGGGCTCTGCGATTTGGAAAAGGGCAGGTGTGCCGTGCCTGGTTCCTCCCAAAAGACCTCTTTCCAGGTCCTTCCCCCCACCCTGTCAGACTGCTTCAAGTCCAGCAACCCAGAGCCTCCTTGGGATTGGCTCACCAGGAAGACCACCCCACCCTTCCACACATCGTTGCCTCTCATCTGTGTCCCCAGTTGGCATCTTCTATTGCTATACCGGTGACTTCATTTTTCACTCTTAGCTAAAAATGGGCCTCTCATGATTTAGCCCATCCTGGGTGTTGACAAGCTTAAGAAGTTGGGTGGGGCCGGCTGCCAGGAACTGGGGCCACCAAGCGTGACTCACCATCCAGAAGTGTAGGGGACTGGATGTTGAGAATCCAGCCGACAGCAGTCCCTGCTCCTGTCACTACAGGAAATGGCATTCCTGGAGATGAGAGTGACAACCCAGAGCCCTGTGACAGACAGAAGAGGAAGCCCACAGATCTGTCAAGTATGAAATACAGATTCTAGATGTTTCTCAAACTCACAGGCAAATGCTAAGTACCATTTAGAACACCATCTGGAAAGACGAGAACAGGCCCTTTTCGATTCTCATGGATCCCAAATCCACAAAACTTTCCTACTGGGAGCCAAAATGCTTAGAAATAATTGATTTCAATCTTTTTAATTTATAGAAAAGAATCTCAGCGAGGCCAATGACTAAGGTCACACAGCAAGCTGGAGAAGAAGCTAGGGCTAGGACCTGGATCTCCATCTCCCAGCCCAGTGTTGTCTGCTCAGCACAGTATCAAGAGAATTAAGCTAAAGGGGCTGCCTTTCTCCTCTGTAACAGGAGCAAGAAGGGGCATAGAGACAGCTGAGATTCCAGCTTTCCTCTTTGCAGTAGTCACTTTGCCTGTTGCTATGATAACATATCTACCAATAGCCATGTAAGTGAAGAAGGGTTTGTTGTGGCTCACAGTCTGAAGATACAGTCCACCAGGGCGGGGAAGGCATGGCAACAGGAATGTGAGGCTGGTGCGGTCCCTATTGTGTCTACAGTAGGGAAGCAGAGAGGATGAAGACTGAGCTCAGCTCCACCTCCTTTTTATTCAGCCCAGAACCCCAGGGCATGATGTGGTGCTGCCCACGGTATGGTGATGGCGGGGCTTTTCCTACATCAGTTCAGTCTGGATAATCTCTCACAGACAAGACAATTGTTCCATAATTGACAAGCAAGATTACTCCCCCCCACACACACACACAACATACACACAAGAAGACGGGCCGCATGTTTGGCAGGCAGTCTGTCTGTTTATTGGTGGAACACAGGGATACATGGGGCTAGGAGAAGAATTCTGGTCCTGGGAGTGTGCCTGGCTCTGCAGGAATGCACGAGCTGAAAATCATCTGCCCATTGTGTCTTGGTTTAGACAAGAGCCATCTCTCCCTCCTTCCTTCTCTCCCAGTAAGATGTCTGTTAGTTCAGGACAGATGTAAAGTCATGAGATCAGTGAATGAAGGGGAACAACACACTGTCAAGGATGGACCTTCCACACCCCACCCAGAAGTTCCTCTGTAACTTCCCAGAATGCTGCTACCCCGAGCTGGGGTACTGGAAAAAGCATCCTTTCTGTGCTCTGTAACTACACAAACCCAGCAAATGAGAGCCTGTCAGACATCAGCCAGCCCTTCAGCTGTGATCTAGGTGCGTATTTGGCCTTCTCAAGGCTGCAGCTGTGTCCTGCTCATGACATAGAGATAACCTAAAGCTGACATAATCATTCTTGAATCCTCCACACACACACCCAAAGATGGGTCTGCACAGAAGGGATAGACAAGGCTCTTCTAGGTTTCTTTTCCAGCCATATTGCTGTGGATGAAGAAGATTGGTAGCACATAGACAGATGCTAGATACCTAGATAGATACATAGTACATAAGTAAGATAGTAAATAGATCGATACATACATACATACATTGATTGATTAATAGATTAATAGACAGTAGCATGCTATCTAGACAGATGATATAAGATAGTAAATATGTGATAGATCAATAGATGTTTGATAGATCAATAGTTAGAAATAAGAGCAGATAGATGATAGATAGATAGATAGATAGATAGATAGATAGATAGATAGTAGATAGACACTCGCCCATCTTCAGTAGAAATATTGAATCAGGCAAAAGTGTACATCTCAAACCCATATAATTCTGCTAGCAATTCTGCTGAAAGGTCTGACTTAGACAGAGGTTGAGTCCATCCACAATGTTCTGCAATCAGCCTCTTTTCCATCTTCTTTTAGAGTGGAAAGTCTTGTTTTTGGCTAACTGCTTCAGGGGTTTCAGTTTCTGGTCACATAGGGTCTGTAGAGCATGGCACACTGTGGGCCCCCAAGTAAGATTCACACAAGGAGCTCCCCTCCTGTTCTCTTAGGCAGATTAGAGCCACCCTGCCCCCACCCGACTCCTAAACTCGTCAAATCATCACCCAGGCAAATTTTTATTCAGAGATCATTTCTCGTTTGCTAGGAAACATAACTCATTTTGTAATAAAATATTCCTGGGATTAAGTTCTTAGGTACACATGAGATACCAGCTCTTGTGACTATTTAAAGGTAAATCTTTGAAACTTGCGGATCAAGTGCACAAAAAGAAGAAGCTATTTTCTTCTCCCAACCACATCTGATTGTAGCAGTTTCAGTATCTCTAGCAGGTACCCATTTTAAGACTCAGGTTTTTTCTGTGCCCATCCCTGAAGTAGCCATCTCTCACCATCCTGTCTGTTTGTTCATCCAACTAGTGTAAGGAACATGTATGATTTCCAGTTTTTTTTACTTTATTTTGGGAGTTTACATGTTTGCCTATGCACATGCCTGCACATTTGTGTGGAGCATGGAGTTTAAGAGCTGGCGTCCCCCTCTGTTGCTCTCCACCTTATTTTTTGAGACATTGTCTCTCACTAAACCAGCAACTTGCTGGCTCACCTAGACTGGTTGACCGAAGAGCCCTCCTGTCTCCTGCTCTGTTCTAGGATTACAAGTGCATATCTAGCTTTTTCTGTACCTAGCTTTTTCTGTGGGTTCTGGGGATTGAACTCAGGCCTTTACACTTGCTCAGCAAGCATTTTACTACCAAGCCATCTCTCTACCTCTGCCATTCCAATCTTCCCAACTAGAACCATGCATATAGGACATAGTTTATTGTACAAACATTTTGGCATTTACTCAGTTCATTTGCAGCCTCACAGGTTTATCTGTGTTCTATAGTTCAAAGTGTTTGAGTGTTTGCAAAGTTGGCACCAGGAAAACCACATTCTGAATCATTTGACAATGCTGACATCACTGCAAATTAGTCCAGTCTTTTCTGAGACTAACTTGGCAGTGCTTAACAGCAATTAAATGGCTCTCACCCTTTAACATAATGATGTTAAATTTTATTCCGAGGGAATAGATAATGTATCTGTACAAAGGGCTTGTGAAAAGATTATGGCAGAGAAGAACCAACCCATGGCAGCCAAATTAAACAGCCACCCAAAAGTTTTCACTCAGAACAAGGTTTTCAGGGTGCTCTCTCTGTACCATGCATGATTCTCACACCCAAGAGTTCAGCAGTAGAAGAAAAAAAAATTATGGAGAAATCCCTGCTTTCCTGGAGAGGTTTTGTGCCCAACTACCTTAGGAGCACAAACCAAGAATGAAAAAAAAAAAAAAAAGGCAACCACATAAATTAAATTGTCTCATAGCTATACCAAGAGGTAGAAACAAATGAGAGGAATTACTTTTGAGAATATATTTGGTTTAACCCAATATATCCAAAGTATTGTAGCAATTTGTACTGGGCTTAGGAAACAAATCCTTTCATGCTTTAAATAGTGTTTCTTTGAACTCCAGTATATATTTTGTATATATGAAGGGGGACTGGGGAGTTGGCTTGGGAGCACTGGTTGCTCTTCCAGAGCACCTGGGTTCAATTCCCAGTACTCACGTAGTAACTCACAAATATCTGTAACTCCAGTCTAGGAGGATCTGGTGGCCTCTTCTGGTCTCTGTAGGTACTGCATGCATGTGGTGCACATGCATACATGTAGATAAACACCTGTACACATAAATACCATCTTACTCCTACCAGAATGGCTAAAATAAAAAAAACATCAATGACAGTTTATACTGGAGAGGATGTGAAAAAAGGGAAACACTCCTCCATTTCTAATGGGAGTGCAAACTTGTACAGCCACTTTGGAAATCAGTATGGTGGTACCTCAGTAAAATGGGAATCAGTCTACCAAACAAGATCCAGCAATTCCACTCTTAGGCATATACCCAGAAGATGCACATTTATGCAACAAAATGTTGTTCAACTATGTTCATAGCAGCATTATTTGTAATATTCAGAACCTGGAAGCAACCTAGATAGATGCCCCTTAACTGAAGAAAGAATAAAGAAAATGTGGCACATTTACAATGGAATACTACTCTGTGTGTTGGGGGAGACAATGGAATCCTGAAATTTGCAGGCAAATTAGATGGAACTAGAAGAAACCACCCTGAGAGAGGTAACCCAGTCACAAAAAGACAAACATGGTATGTATTCACTCATATATGGATTTTAGACATAGAAGCTAGGAAACAAGGAGGACCCTAAGAGAGACATACATGGTCCCTCATAGAGGGGAAAGGGACAAGATCTCTTGAGCAAATTGGGAGCAGTGGGGGAGGGGAGAGGGAGTTAGGAGAAAGAGAAGGAGGGAAGAGGAGGGAAGAGGAAGACATGAGGGAGCAGGAAGATTGAGTCAGGGGAAGAATAGAGAAGAGCAAGAAAAGAGATACCATAATAGAGGGAGCCATTATAGATTTAAAGAGAAATTTGACACTAGGGAAATGTTCAGAGACCTACAAGGATGACCCCAACTAACAATTTGAGCAATAGTGGAGAGATCAGTTTATATGATTACCTTATATTTCATCCTAGAGCCGTCATCTAATAGCTAAAGGAAGCAGAAGCAAACACCCACAGCTGAACACTGAGCTGAACTCCTGGAGTCCAGTTGCAAAGAGGGAGAAGTGATGAGCAAAGGGGCCAGACCAGGCTGGAGAAACCCACAGAAACAGCTCTCACATTCAAGGACACTTGTGTCACACTCACTGACACACTGAGAGGTGTGTCTCCTAGGTGATCCCAAATCCAGTTAAGCTGAGACGAGAGAGAGAGGGAGAGAGAGGAGAGAGAGGAGTCAGTTTCTGCATATTTCCCTTTTATTAATGTTAACATAGCTGCACACACCATTTTCCTTAATTCCCTTTCTCTGGAAAAGTTGAGCTTTTCTGCTTCATGGGGTCTATAAGAGGCATTCAAAACAGCTTACTGGATGAATCCATGCATGAATAAACAGATAACAGAGCTGAATCAGATGCTGCAATGCCACATAAGCCCAGAGTTCCAGCCCCTCCCAGAGCATCGGAATACTTGGTCCCCCCTCCCCCCCCCCCCGCCCCATGAGCTGCAGCTTTGTTCCCTCCTCCTGGATCTTGGCACTTTCCAAGAATCATCTGAGTGTAACCTCAATAAATGTTTTTCATAATTGAAGTATTCCAAATCTACAGCCAGCAAAGCTCCCAGCATGAGCAGAAGCCAAGTGAAAGCTTTTTGTTCGTATAAAGTCAGGAGATTAGCATGCACAGTGAACCAAAAATATATAAACTTAAAAATATAAGAAATAAGGCTATGGACATTTTCCTGGAACCTTAATACCAGCTTGTTAAAAGAACATCTATCATCCGGCTCACTGTTCTTTCCAAAGGCCACTAGTCAGATTCAGCTGTGTTCCTCTGATGGTCTAATGACCAACTGGACCTCTCCCTTCCTCCCTCCCTCCCTCCCTCCCTCCCTCCCTCCCTCCCTCCCTCCCTCCCTCCCTCCCTCCCTCCCTCCTCCCTCCTTCCTCCCCTCTCTCTGTGTCCCTCTCTGCTCTGTCTCCCTCTTGCTTCTCTCTCTGTTTCTCTGTCTCTGTGTCTGTCTGTTTCTGTGTATGTCCCTCTCTATCTCTGCCTGTCTGTCTGTTTCTGTCTCTGTGTCTCTCCCTCCTTCCCTCCCTCCCTCCCTCCCTCCCTCCCTCCCTCCCTCCCTCCCTCCCTCCCTTCCTCTCTCCCTCCTTCCACCCTTTCTCTCCCATCCTCCATCCACACATCTCTGGGAGCAATATGATTGTCATGTTCTAAGAAGCTGATGGCAGGGGAGAAGGGGACATATGTGGCCATTTTTTCTGAAATGTCTGCCGGGGAAATTTCTCTACAGACAGAAACCCCTGTTTCCTCTCTCCAGGTTCCATGATAAAAAGTGCAAAGCAGGATGTCTTCTGCCAACAGCGCAAGACCATGGGAGTGGGGACTCAGTGAGGATCTAAGAGAAACTGAGAACTGGGTAGGTTTTCATAGGATGGGGAAGTTCAGCCAGGCTTCCGGACAAAGCATGTCCTAGCAGAGATTTCCAGAAAGGAACTCCGTGCTGTGAGCCCAGGGAGAAATTTACACAACTGGTATTTATCCTTTTTTTGTTGTTGAGTAGATGAAAAAAAATCTTCCTTTTACCCATAAAATGAAGGAAACCTCACACTATGTGATTTCATAAGGCACACTGGAAGGCTGACTCCAGGGGGCTACACCTTTGCTCAGAAAGTCTCAGAATAGCAAGAGAAATAACTAGAATATGCTCTCACTTGCCAGCAATGCCAGCTGTGTTTCCACAGCCCCAGAGAACAGGACTGTGACCTCCTGTGTTACCCATGTTCAGTTACCATAGCGGAAGACTGAGAAGGAAGAGAGCGTCTGCTTGCTTTCCCTGTAGGAATTAGGGTGAGGGCTAGAGAGATGATCCAGTGCTTCAGAGCACTGTCTACTCTGCCAGAGGACACAGGTTCAGTTCCCAGCACTCACAGGGCAGCTCACAACCATCTTTAACTCCATTTTCAGGGAAATCTAATGCCCTCTTCTGATCTGTGTGGGTGCTGCATGCACTGCTACATATGCATGCAGGCAAATACACACTCAAAACTGTGGTGTGTGTGTGTGTGTGTGTGTGTGTGTGTGTGTGTGTGTGTGTGTGTGTAGCAGGAAGAGCCAGTGTGATGGAGATGGCAGTTCCTTTGTCTAGAAAACTTTGCTTAGGTGAAAACAGGAACTGGACTAAGAATAGGAACAGTTGTTTCCTGAGGTGTCTTCCTGCATGAACACACTTAATCCATTTTCCCCGTGACTCTGGACACCAGACAGTAAGGAAGACAGTGGTGCCAGTAACTCCACCTTACAGAAAAGGGTTATCAAGTGAAGTGGCCACATCAGGATTAAATCTTTGGGATGTGGGTGTTAGAGAACTTTTCAGCTTCCGGTTATGAGGTGAGGATTGAGAGGAACAGACACACGGACTCTGCCTTGCTGGTTCCCATCCACACACCTGCAGCAAAACAGGCTTACCCCCATTGAAGAGACAGCACAGTCTTCAAACCTCAGCACAATGTCTCTGGAGAACAGTGAGAGGCAGGCATCCTGATAAATCTCAAGACCAGCAAGGTGTGGCTGTGGCCAGCACACTGTGACCAGCTCACCATGAAGCTGCTGCAAGAGCTCTGATCTCCATCCTCTTGGGATCAGGAGAACGCTGCTCCAGAGCCTTCTGACTGGACCACTGCCAGCATTCACTCCATGACCAAACAAAGGCAACCAGGGACACAGGATTTCCTTGTACACTTTCTCCACACTTCTCCCTGTGGCCATGGAGGTGTAGTCATATGTTCTTCTTCCTTTGATGAGTATGAAGAGCCTGGATTAGAAGTCTGTTGCTGCCAACAGCAGACCATGGGACTGGGGCTGAAGGGCCCTGGTATAATAAAGGGTTATCCAATCTAAATACCAGGGCTGCCTGCTGCCAAGAAACAAAAATGGGAGAAGGCCACTCCTCTAGATCCTAGCTCAGGCCTTACCCACCACACCAGGAAGACAGAAGTGGCAGATCAGGGTTCCAAGGTTACCCCACATCCTGTGGGCACAAAGGGGATCCCCCAGCATCCCATAGGTGCCAGAATATGATATTCACTTTGGAGGCCTGTAGCCATTTCTTCTTCTAGTTTGAGAGCTCTGCTTGTCTTCTGAAAAATTCCTTCTCCCTACTTTGGTTTACACGGGGCTCATCAAATGATAGCACCCTTAGTGGCCCCTGCAAACACTGGCTCATCTGACCTGACACCACCCTGAGGAATAAGTGGAAATGCCTGGCAACAGAGAGTTGTTTTTTTTTTTTTAATTACATATATCTAATTGGTTATCTCGGGAGGGGGGTGACCAAGGATCCAAGTCTAAACATGTATTTTCTTATGTTTCAATACACTGTGCCCATAGGTAGAAGCAGCTTTACATACTATTTTAAGCACCGCCATTTGTACTGTGACCTGATGTACATAGTCAGCTATAGTAGACATTAACACTGGTATCCTTATGTGCATTTATCAGTAATGACATCCACACCAATGCTTTACAGAGGACTTTTGGTGGATACAGGGATGGCTAGGGAGTCAGTGTTGTATCATTTGGACTTTGTCTGCAGTAAAGACTGGAGATTACCTTTGGCACTGTACTAGAGGATCCAAAGACTGATCTGTGACAGCCATGCTTTCTATCTGGAATGAGTAAGTTTATGAAGCACATAGCAAGGGAAGTAAAGAAATGAATGGTCCATGCATGTCATCAAATCACATGCTCAAAATGACCCCAGAGAAACCATCTAGGGAACCCCCATTGACACAGTCATCTGGAGTTCCCCGTATGGAGGGTCTTGGGGGAGGGCAGAGCATCTCCTCAGGTAAAGAAACTTCAAGGGAAAGAACACAGATGTAATGACATCAAACCAGGCTCCTGCGAATCCAGCAAAACCCACTGGGGAACTTAGAGCAGTCAGCTAGAGTGTCTTTGAGCTTTCTCTCAGTGGATAAGCTCCCCATGGCTGAGTTTTCTGGCTTCTCTTTCCCATTGCAGGCACTTCTGTATCTGGGGATAAACAATGGTAACCTTTGCTGGAAGTGGTTTACCTTCCAGCTGTTCTAGAGGGCACGGTGTTTTACTCGAGCTATTTTGTTGTTCTCTGCCCTTCCTGAATCTGAGTTAGGTGGTATGTCCATCCTCAGGCAAGAACCTTGAGTCTAAATGTGAAGGAGGACTTCCACGACCAGCTTTTCAGTGAGCTATCACAACTTTCCAGGATAATATACATGGTAGGTACTGAGATGGCTAACCTGGATTGTCAATCAGGCTGACAAGTTAATAATGTGTGTGTGTGTGTGTGTGTGTGTGTGTGTGTGTGTGTGTGTGTGTGTGTGTGTGTGTTTGAATGTTCAAGTGTGTGTAGGCATTTCCATTGAGGGTTAAGGGGGAAAGATCTACCATCCCCATAGCACCATCCCCATAGATGAGATAAATGGGGGAAAGAGAATGCACCAGCACCAGCTAGCACAAGTGTTCTTCCTCTCCGCCTCCTGGCCACTATGTATGAGATTCCTACCCTTTCATTCTTGCTGCCACAGTGCACTGAGCCATCTAAAACAGTGAGCCAAGTGAGCTCTTCCCTCCCTGCTTGGAATATCATCACAAGGGCACAAAGGTGACGACACAGGTGACAACTGCAAGTGTATAAGCTTTTGAGGTCTGTTCTATCCAAAACAGACACAGGCGACTGAGGTGTCCCTCTGGGCCCCTAAGAAAGGACAGTGATATGTCACATCTGGAACCAGACCCCTAGTGTTTGCAAGTGAGGTGAGGCTACAGTAAAGCAGTAGGAGGTTCTGTTGAGAATATGGCTGCACCCAAACTCTGAATGAAACTATATAAACAAGGAGACATATACAATAGGTCACCATTTAGGTTTAGGGATCTTAAGCTCCAGGAGCTAGGCTTGCCCCAACATCACAACAAACACTCTCTCTCTCTCTCTCTCTCTCTCTCTCTCTCTCTCTCTCTCTCTCTCTCTCTCTCTCTCTCTCTCTCACACACACACACACACACACACACACACACACACACACTGCACAGAGTCTCAGTCCCAAAGCTAGTTCTGCCCCCTCAGGAAGCTCAGAGAGCAGAGCAGAGTCAAGCTTGTTAACTACAGAGAGCTCAGGTTCTGCTCCCAGGTGAGAGTTCTGCCAGGGAAATTCTGTACAGCCTTAGCATTTCTTTTTCACTGGAAACCAAGGCCTCCAGTCTATCGGAAGCACCACAGAGCTACTCTTAATAGAATCATTTAGCCTGTGGCCAGCCCTGAAGCAGAATAGAACCATAGCCACCCTCAGGATCCACTGCCCTTCTGCAAGGGACCTGCACAATCTTTCTTTTATCTCACATCTCTGGGGCTTTGCACCACAGGATGCCAATACAGTACCACAGGTCTCTTTTCCTCCTGTTATTTCGTGACATAAAAGAAAGCATCCACCCAGGGAGGCAGACTTTGAAACTGTGCATGTCCCCCTGCATTAGCATGCCTTTGATGTTCAGGGACCACGGAGGGAGGCATGAATCTAGACTGGTGACAGCTTGCTCCTTCTGCTCTTCTCTGGTTCACTGCCCTTTCCTTATCGGGAGCAGGGGCCCTCACAAATAGTGGACAGCTGTCAAACGTCTGGGCCACATCTGGGCCTGTGAAACAGACAGTTTCCTAAAGCGCATCATCTCACAAGCTCAAGCCCAATATCTAGCCTTTGACATGGCAAACACAAGGTCACTGAAAGAATTGTAGAATTTTCAACCCAAAGATGCCCAAGAGGCTCATGTGACTGCAGCATTTCCCAGAAGAGGCAGCTTCAGCGTCTGTTTCTCACTGTGTGATTTTTCTGACCAGAGCCATTCCTCCCTCACCACTTCCCAATCACCCTCAGGACCTGGAACAGAAAAGGCTGGAGTCCACATTGTCAGCACACCCTCCAGGACAGAGCCCTTGGCTCTATTCTAAAGCCCAGCTGATGTGTATGGTTCTGAGGCCATTAAAACAAAATAAAACCAGAGCAGTATTCATCCCAGCAGAAATACTTGTGCCCCAACTTTCGGCTATTAAACTATTGAGGCAATGAACTCTAAGAAACTGTAATTTCCCTGGGACTTCAATTCTAGGAAAATAAAAAGGCTGGGAGCCTGGTTCCAGCCAGAGGAGGTACATGGCATCTTTTCTCCCCAAGATTGACAGCTTGTCAGCTCACCTTCCAGGAGAGACAGCTGAAAACACGATGATGGTTAGGACCACACTTTGACCATGACTGCTTAGTTATACATAACATACTTCCTGCCCTCTAAACCAAAATTTCATTTTAGGGAGATCATGGGACCTTTTTGCTCCTCTTCCCAACATGTAAATCTAGTTTTTTCATGTTTCACGATCACACCTAATAAGTCAGCCTATAGTGGCAGTGGTAGAGGGTGGGGAGGCCTAGTTGTTACGGCTGCCAGGGCCCAGGCTCTCACCATAAAAGTTCTGGTAGTGTAACTACTGCAGTAATAGACCAATCAGAATCTTGGTGACCCTAACAGCCCTCTCTCCTCTTCACCTGCTGGTTTAGCAGTTCTGAACTAACCAAGGGAGCTAGATCACTGTATACTGTCTCAGAAGTTCTCTGTGCTAACTGAATTTTTGTCAACTTGACACAAGCTAAGATCATCTAAAAAGAAGGAGCCTCAATTAAGAAAATGTCTCCAACAGATGGGGTTATAGACAAGTGTATAGACTTTCTTGGTTAATGGTTGCATTCATTTACTCTGTTGTTGTAAAAAAAAAAAAAAAAAAAAAAAGATCACAACCAAAGGCAACTTGGAAAGAAAAGGATTTATTTGACTTACATATCCCGAGTCACACAGTCCATCGAGGGAAGCCAAAGGCAGGAACCCAGGGGGTGGGAACTTAAGCAGAGGCCATGCTAGAACAGTGCTCCCTAACTCGCTCCTCCTGACTTGCTCAGTTTGCTTCCTAACACATTCCAGGACCACCTGCTTAGGGACAGCTCCCCTTATGGTGGACCAGGCCCTTGCATGTGAAGGAGCTGGAGGCTGGTGAGGCTCATGGGATTTAGTGAAGTAGATAAAATTTTGCATGTCTAGGAAAGCTGAAAGTAAAAGATTCACTAATGCCCCCCGCCACAGTAATAGCAGCAGCCAACAACTGTGGAGGGAGATTCGGAGCAGCCAGGCTTGCAGGGAGGAGATGCCCAGACTGTTGGGCTGCCTGCAAGTTATGCAGAGTCCCAGGGGTATAGCTTTTGTGAGGTGTCACCATGTTGAGGTGGGATTTCTCATGATGCAGCTGCCTTTGAGCTGTCCCTGCTCCTGTAAGTAACCCTCACCCATGAACTTCATTTAACAGAACAATTCCCACTCAGAGGAAACACCTATACAAAAGCCTGATGAATGGGTTCCTGTAGTGGCCCTCCTAGGCTCAAGCCAAAGGTATACTCTCCTGGCAGGAGCCTGTCCCTAGATGGTCTGTCACCAGCCACCTGTCTGGTTGCCTTTGCTGCCCTGAATACTAATGAGCCTGAAGATTTCTGGAGTTGACCAGCCTCAGCTACAGTCCTCAGATTACCAATACCTGTGCAGCCTGGAATAATTATTTGGTCTCTGTAGGCCTCAATATCCGCAATAATATAAGCAAATTGAGCTCTATCTCTTAGGGTGCATCATGGGCAGGTATGCAAATACCATCACAGTTACATAGAGGTGCTTAGTAAATGGTGACTTCTGCTAGTCTGCTGTGTGCCCTTGGTCAAATGACAGAGGTACTCGCCAGGATCCCTTTATTCAGAAGCTGGGACATGTGCCTATTCTGTGCCAGGCATTATTATAGGTACCGGAAACACACAGAAAGGAAACTAAATCCTTGCCTTCCTGAAACAGACACCTAATAAAACTACAACAGTCAGGGCTGGAGAGAGCACAACAGGCAAGATCATTTGCTGCTTTTGCAAAGGACTAAAATTCACTTCCCAGCAGCCACATGGGGTGGCTCACAATCACTGTACTCCAGCTCCAGGACACCTGACAGCCTCTTCTGGCCTCCATGAACACCTGCTCACGTGCGTGAATGCACACACACACACACACACACACACACACACACACACACACACCTTTTTTAAAAGTGTAAAGTGTACTAGGGTTGTTACCATATACTGAACAGCTTAAACAGCAGGCCTGTCTCCCGTCTGTGCAGTCTGCAAATCTAAGATTAAGAGTCAGCAAGGTTGGGTTTAGTGAGGACTACAGGGAGGAATCTGCCCCGTGACTTCTTTGCTAGCACTCCATGGCTGGATGGTAATATTTGGCATAGTTTGCATCACCTGTAACTCTGCCTTTACCTTCACACAGTGTATCCCTTGTGTTAGGTCTATCTCTATCTAAATTCCCTCCTTTTATAAGGGCAGCAGTGGTACAGAGTTGGGGCTCACCTTAGGAACCTCATTTTGAGTTGAACACCTCAATGAAGACACTGCTTCCTGGTAATCTCATATTCTGAGTTCCAGGTTTGAGGTGAAATGTCCCCATAGGCTCATGTGTGTGAACACTTGGTCCCCAGCTTGTGTGATAGAAGATGTGGAGCCTTCAGGGGGTAGCGCCCCGCTGGAGGAAGTGGGCCACTTCCGGTTTACTGTCTGCCTCCTGCCTGTAAAAGCAATGTGACCAGCTGCCAACTGCTGCTGCCACACCTTCCCTATCATGGTGGACGATGGATGTCCCCTCCAACTATAGCCAAAAAAATCTGTTTTTTGTCAGGTATTTAGTCAAAGCATCAAGATTGAACCCCAACTGTGCTGCTCTCTGTCCACTTCCTCAGACTCATTTGATTTATGAATTGAGGAGATTCTAGTCACTTAGTCTGAGGGATCCACCTACTCAGCACCTTTAAAGGTAGTCTATCCTGGGCACCAGCAGTAAAGCCCTTTGGCTGTCCTTACAGGTCCACACTGGGCAGATCATATGTAACTCCATCTCCAGGGAATCTGATGCCCTTTTCTGGCTTCAGTAGGCACTCAAACATGCACATGCATACCCACTGCCTCCCACATACATACATATACATTAAAATAATAATAATAATAATGATAACAGTGTTGTTTAAAAAGCTGCCTCTCTCCAGAACCCTTCCCCCTTCCTCTCTGCACTCAAGAAAGTAAAGGATCTCAATGTAGGCTTTCCCTTCTCTTGAAACAATGTGCACTGCTCCCACAGCCATGAAATCACTGCTCTAGCTCCTCTCTCAGGTCCCCAGCTTGGCAATGTGCCTAGTATACACCATAGCATCTAGTACCTGTGGCCTGGCCCTGGGCATGGGACAATGGTTTTCACTCCCCAAGTTCTGTTTCCTCTTTTACACAGGCAGCTCATATAAATGGAGAAAACATCTCTTTGTGAAATTGACTATCTCCTGCAGCTTAAGCTGGAAGAACGTTTACTTATTTGGCCACAGGGAATCGTAAACATCTTGCAGCATGTGTTAACCATTACTACACAGCACCATTCATTTTTAGTATCAGAAATTACAGAATGTTCCCTGCAGGATTCACCTCCAGTGGTTAAATCTGAGACGGATGGGCTCATATTTCCCTGTCCATCCCTCAGATGCCCAAGAGCCTCAGAGGGATGGCATCATTGGTTCTGGTTGGTCCCCTTCAAATGTACAACATCTCTTGATGGGAAAAAAGGCAGAGAGACCAGCCGCCAGGAACAAGTTTCATTGAGAAACATCCATAAACGCCCAAACAGAGGAAAAGTCAATTACTAACGAGGATGGCTGGTTGCTAAGAGGAAGTGTTGGGGGAAGGATGTGTAGAAGAGAACAAAAGAGTCATGGGGTAGTGAATGGCTCTGTATGGTCCTGTAATAGAGATCATACGTTATCACCAAAACCCATAGAATGTGCAGCACTGAGGGCAAGCCCTGGTGTGGACTTTGAATGATAAGGACATGTCAATGTCGAAGCATCAGTTCTAACAAATGTGGCCTTTGTGTGAACTGGTTAGAGGAAAATGCTGGGCGAGTGTTGTGGGGGAGGGGTTGGATGAGAAAAGGTTTCCTCCTCTCAGTTTTGTTGTGAACCCAAATCACTCTAAGTGATAATCGCATGCGTGTGTGCATGCGTGTGTGTGTGTGTGTGTGTGTGTGTGTGTTCAAGGGTGTGCATGTGTGTGCACAAGTACATGGAGACTACAGGACAATCTTGGGTGCCATCCACCTTGAGCTTGCTTTTTTGAAATAGAATTTTGCTTTAGCCTGGAAACCAGCTTCAGGGTTCAACCTCACTCTGCCTTCCCAGTCCTGGAAGGGTTTTTCCCATGGGTGCTAAGCATCAGACTCAGGTCCTTGTGCCTATGCCTGACCTAGCCACCCTGGACACTGTTTTTCACTAGTGGCGATGAACACAGAACTGCACACAGAGTTTAGCAAGTCCCAAGAAAAACGCCCTCATGAGCCTACCCAGGTTCCACAGCTCTGGGGACACTCATGGCACCATTCCTAGAGGTCTGTCTATCCTGATCTTGCCATTCACTGCCTTTTACCTTTGCTAATATCTGTCACCCTCTTAATGCCTAGTAAGATCAACCTCCTCTCAGAGACCCCACACACATTGAACTTCACTCTAGGGCAGTGGCACTGACCACTGGCACCATGTCCCTTGTCTATCTCCACAGATGACCATGAATATCTAAAGAAACATGCCTTTTCTCCTGCACCAGCCCAGACACTGGCTTCCCATGTCCCTGTCACCTGACTTCTGTGACCACTCAATAGACACTTCACCCACACTTCACCCTGCACTTTTAGTCTTGGTGTACACTGTCACTGGGAACTTCTTCATACTGCCTGTCTGTCTGGCAGAGTGATGGCCGTACAGTGATGTCAACCCCAGTAGCTATTTGTGTTTCTTACAGTGCTGGGACAGAGTACTTTACACATGCTGGGTAAATGCTCTACCACTGAGAAAAACCCCTAACCCCTACCAACCAGAGCTGAGTCCTCAGCACCTCTACTTGAGTCAACAAACTCTTAAGAAATGAAGCAGCTCAGGCCTGAACCTTGAGTGTAGGCCTGCTGCCAGCCCTCACAGGCCTAGGGTCCTTATAAATACTAGGAAGGTGCCAATCACTTCCAGGAGATGGGATGGAGGTTGTGCTGGTCCCACAGAAATCATTTCCTAGAAGACCTTTGGAGATTATCCAGCCATGCCCATATTGCTGTAGTAGAGGGAAGAGGGTGGAAGGGATGTTCCTTTCTCAAAGGCTGGGCTGTTTGAAGGAGTCTCTCTACTCAAGATCCCTAAGAGGACAGTCCTATTCTTCCTCTCCATAACTGAACAAGTGAGAGCATTTGGAGCTATGGGAAGTATTCACCATAGACTTGTATGTTTGAACACTTAGTTTCCAGATGATGGCACTGTTTGGGAAATTTGTGGAACCTTTAGAAGACAGAGCCTCACTGGGAGAAGTATGTATTCGGAGAGGGAGGCTTTGAGATTTTACAACCAACCCCACTTCCTATTCAAGCTCTGCTTACTGACTCTGGATAGAACATGACCAGCAAGCAGCTTCCCACTCACATTGCCATGCCTTTCCCACCATGATGTGTAAATGGAGTTCTTAATTGGTCAAATTAATAAAAACCCATAGTCAGTTATAGAATAAAATGCTGAAGAGGGAGCAAGCCACAGCCACACCTTACCTCCTAAGTATCTCAGCAGACAAGAGAGTGAGTTCCTGTTTCTGCCCCTTATATCCTCTCTCCACCCAGCCATCTCACTTTCTGTCTGTATGTTCAGATCTCCAGACTTCCATGTTTAGCTATTGGCAAGCTCCATTCTCAGATCTTCAGACAGGCTTTATTTGTAAAAACAATGTACGTACCATCACGATGGACTTGTACTCCCCCAAACTGCGAGCCACAAAGAAGCCCTTCCTACCTTAAGTTGCTATTTTCCCAGGTATTTTGTTATAGAAACAAGAAAAGTGACCAATTGACAATAATAAACCATCTCCTCTCTTTAGATGAGGACAAAGTTCCTACAGCTGTCATTATTTTTCTGACATAATGCCGTCATCACATGAATCACAGGAAAGCACTGGTATGGGGTCTGGCAGGATGGGGGTGGGGGGAAGAGCCAGGTTATTCAGCTTCTGCATTTGAAATGATCCAAGGAAAAGTTGGGGACCTCGAAGCAACCATGATGGCCTCATCCTGGACCCTTCTCACGCCCCAGCCTCAGGGTCACTTCCCTTCTGGCTGCTCATCATATAGAGCCTCAGCCATCTTTCATTGTGCCTCAGCCCTAGAGACCTCTCCAGGCCAACATGGTTCACTGTTGGATGAGCAGAATAATTTCTCCACTTTCCAACGGTGTCTTCATCCCAATTTCCAGTGCCTGTGACTGTGTTGGTGATAGGGTGAAAGAGAATTAAGTCCACAGATGGAACTGAGGCGGTCTTGTGATCTGGGTTCTATCCGCCATAAAACTCACATTTTTTCCAGTCCTCTTCTCCAATATCTAAAATGTGATATTATCTTGATATAAGGAATTCTCTCTCTCATGTGCTCTCTCTCTCTCTCTTCCCTACATGTCATTATAATTTGTTCTTATCTGTTCCTCTTCCCTCCTGCCCTCCTCCATGCCCCCAAGCTGGTTCTCTTTCTTCTTTTAGTCCCCTTCTGCTTGCCTATTATGCATATTCAATCACCATCCCTATTTCTCAGCTCCTACAAGATCTCTTCCTTGCCTCTCCTGACTCCATTGTAGTTTCATGACCTACACACGCACGTGCACACACACATACACACACACACACACACACACACACACACACACAGAGAGAGAGAGAGAGAGAGAGAGAGAGAGAGAGAGAGAGAGAGAGAGAGAGAGAGAGAGAGAGAGAGAGAGGAAAGGAGAGAGAGAGAGCTTTAAATTTAAGTTAAACATATTAGAGAAAATGTGCTTCCCACTTCCTGAGTCTAGCTTATGTCACCTAACATAATGACCTCAGCAAATGCCATGAGTTCAGTTTTCCTTCTGGCTGAATGAAAGAAACTCCAAGCTCTGAACACCATGCTTTCTTTACCCACTCACTAGTTGATGGGCATCTAGATCTACTCCTTCCCCTGACTTTTGTGATTACTACAGCTATAAACGCATGTGTAAGTGTGCCTCTGTTGTGTGCTCACTGATTGTCTCCTTCAGTCACGTACCCTCAACAGGTACGACTGGGTCAAAGGGTAGTTCTCCTTTGCTGTTTTCAGGAGCCTTCATCCTGACTTTCAAGGTGGCTGCATCAGTTGGCGTTATCATCAGGAGTAAGTGAGGGGTCCTCTTTCCCCATATTCTTGCCAGTATTTGTTATCATTTGCTCTCTACATGGCAGCCATTCTGAGATGGAATTTCCATGCAGCTTTAATCGGTTTCCTGTCACAGCAGCAAACTCTTTCTGAATGGTGTTAGGGAAAGAAGCCTCTGGAAGTTTGACATACATGTCCAGGGTCACCTGACTCCACAGAGGCCAGAACCTCCATGCCCTTACAGCTGTCCCCTGAGCTTGCCGAACAGAAATTACTTGGAACCAGTAGTCATTTTCCAGAACATGTGTGTGTACTTTTGTAGGGAAAGAATCTACCAGTTTTGCCAGCCTGTGAAAGGACTCAGTAAACTCTTAAGATTTATTGTTCATTGTTCTAGAGCCAGACACTTGTCTATAATGCTCCATTATAATACTCCATACATATCTTCCTGGCTATACCTCCACAGACCAAATTTATGTGAATTTAGTAAATTCATTATAATGACAAGAATTTTCTTTTTTGTTTTGTTTTGTTGCTGTTGCTGCTGCCACTGCTGTTATTGTAACAGTCTCACTGTGCAGTCTTGGATGTCCTGAAAGTCTGTAATAAACCAGGCTGCCCTTGAGATCATGAGATCCGCCTGCCTCTGCCTCCCTCCTGAGTGAAGGGATTAAAGGCATGTGCCACTATACCTTGTTCAAGACTGCAGTTCTTTACTGATGAATATAATCAGTTCTTTAATTTTTAACATTTTTTTATTGATTCAACCCTGGCCTAAACTTCTCTTGAACATCAGTTTTTCATTTTCATTGGCAAAAAGAGCCCAATATTGTCATGGAATAACATCTTCCTTTAAAACTCTAGTAGCTTCAGCCTGCTCTCTCCACTAGAACATGTGATAGCTATTCTTGGGTGTCAACTTGACTACACCTGGAATTAACAAAAACATGAGTAGCTGGGCACACCTGTGAAGGATTTCTTTTTTTCTTTTTTTTTTTTTTTTTTTTTTTTTTGAGACAGGGTTTCTCTATGGCTTTGGAGCCTGTCCCTGAACTCATTCTGTAGACCAGAATTCATGGAGATCTTCCAGCCTCTGCCTCCCAAGTGCTGGGATTAATGGCATATGCCACCACCCCCAAGATGTCAGGGAGGTTTTTTTTTTTTTTTCGTATTTGAAGTGGGAAAATGCACCTTTAATCCAGATCTTTGAGGTGGGTAGATCCTCCTTTAAACTGGGCCACACCTTCTACTAACAACCCTTCGTTCTGATGTATACAGAAGACGCACTGTGATAACCAGCCTCTTGGACTGTATAAGTATTAGATTCTTAGACCTTTCGTTGGTAGACAGCCATTGTTGTGCTAGCTGGACCACAGCCTATAAGCCATTTAATAAATCTTAAATACATATTCATTCTATGTTTTGTTCCTCTGGAGCAGTGGCTCTCAGCTGGGCATTGGTGGCACATACTGTTAGGATGAAAAAATTTAGCCTAATTCCCCAGAAAACCCAGGAAGCTGGGAGTCTTAAATCCCAAGCTGATGGTCACCTACTTTAATGTATACGGTGAACACCCAGAAGCCTGTGCAAAAGCAGACTTCCTGGGCTAAGGGCGGGGTTGGATACTTTAAAGTAATTGGTCTGTACTGGATGCTACGAGGTGATTGGTTCACGATGCGTGGGCTTTGCTGTAACCCTATAAAAGCTGCCTCAATTCTGTGCTAGGGGTCGTTGCTAAGCCCTCTACCATGGCTGATGACCCCAGTATACTGGAATATAAAGGACCTTATGTGTTTGCATCAAGACCGCTTCTCGTGAGTGATTTGGGGGGGCCGCCTTTCCTGATTGGGTGCGCGAGGGACCACGCTCTCGCGGGTCTTACAATACCTTTAATCCCCGTACTCAGGAGGCAGAGGCAGGCAGATCTCTGTGAGTTTGAGGACAGCCTGGTCTACACAGGGAGTTCTAGGACAGGTTCCAAAAAGCCACAGAGAAACCCTGTCTTAAAACAAACAAACAAATAAAAGAGCAGTGACTCTCAACCTACCTGATGCTGTGACCCTCATGTTGTGGTGACCCCCAACCATAAAATTATTTTCCTTGCTACTTCATAACTGTAATTTTGCTCCTGAAACATGTCTCAGTTCCTAGGGCCATTGGAAATGTGTGTTTTCCAGTGGTCTCCATCCACAGGTTAAGAACAACTGCTCTAGAGAACCCTGACTAATACAGAGGCTATGAGCATTTTACTGAATATTTCCATGTCCTTTTGGCTATCATCATTATGAAAGCCCATCTTGCTTTCTTTGTTTCTCAACAATATTTCTGCCTTCAAACCCCTTTCATCTATTGAAAGGGAGAGATACAAATAACAGTGAGATGTGCTAAGTATGCTCACGTACCTACAGAGGTCTTAGGACAGCATAATGCTTAAGCACAAGGCCTCGGAGTCTAGACCACACAGACTCCAATCCTGCCTCCATCATCCTTGAGCCTCATAACTTCCTATGTGTTGCAGTATTTTCTTAGCTACCATGGAGACAAAAGAAGTATGACCTTTGTAGGGTTCCTGTAAGGATGAATGAGACAGAACCTGGAAGGTGTTTTTACAACTCAGCATAGAGAGAACCCCAAAAGTGTGGGGTGCCCTCAATCATGCAGTAGACTCTCCAAAAGGAACTAACTCCACACCAAGGTTCATGAGGAAGCTCCGTGGGGATGATACCAGGTAAGTCCTTTTCCAGGAAAGAAGGTGACGGTGGGCACTCCAGGGAGATGAACTGGATAGCTAAAGTATTGTGAATGAAAGTTCCCAGAAAAAAAATCCATCCTTCCACTCAACCTTCCCCCAAGGCCGATTTACTGATTAGGATGTCAATGACTGTGGAGAGGATGGAATGTTGCAGATACTGAGCTTCATTACAATTTAGCTTGGGTTATCTTTAGCTCAGTTAGTAGCCATTTGTTGCCTATTATATGTCTGAGCTAACTACCTTGGGAGTAACAGAAAAAAATATTCTTCCCAATTACTTTATTTTACATGTATACATAAACATGAGTGTATACATGTCCACCATGTGGATGCAGGTGTCCATGGGGGCCAGAAGAGGGTGTCAGATCCCCTGGATCTTGAGTTCAGTCTGTTGTGAGCTGTGAGATCTGTGTAGGTCCTGGGAACTGAACCCAGGTCCTCTGTAAGAATAGCCAAGTGTTCTTAACCACTCAGCCATTTCTCCAGTGCCTGAATAAAACCAGAAAAAATATATTATCTTTAATTTGCACTAGCCAAAAGACTAAAAATGTCCTCAGATAGCATCTAAGACCTATAGCAGAGATTTCCCACTTTGCTTTAACCCATCTACCCAATGTTTCCACCAATCTATTTGAATTATGCCTCCAATTAAGACTTTCTTTGCTCTTCTATTATAAACCCTCACCAAACAGTCACCACTTGGAGCGTGGAGTTTGGGGTGGCTTAAATCTGTGTTTCTTCCCCTGCTCACTCATATTGGCTCCAGCATAAACCAAATGAGTGCTGTGTTTTTGTGTCAATAGTGTGTTATGGAATACAGTTTAAAATGTTTACTATGTGTTTATACTGTGAAATATTTGTTTAATATTTGTAAAGATGTATTGTATTCTTTTATGCTGCCTTTGTTTAACTCTGTGAAGCTGTGTTACTTTGCCTGTCTAAAACACCTGATTGGTCTAATAAAGAGCTGAATGGTCAATAGCTAGGCAAGAGAGGATAGGTGGGGCCGCCAGGAAGAGAGAATAAATAAAAGGAGAGAAAGAAGAGAAGGGGGAGGAGCAAGAGAAGGAGAAGGAGAGCAGATGCCAGGGGCCAGCCACCCAGGCAGCCATGGAGTAAGAGGGAAAGAAAGGAATATAGAATAGAGAAAGATAGCATCCCAGAGGCCAAAGGTAGATGGGATGATTTAAGTTAAGAAAAGCTGCCTAGAAATGATCTAAGCTAAGACCAGGCATTCGTAAGTAATAATAAATCTCTATGTATTTATTAGGGAGCTGGGTGGCAGGCCCCCCAAAAGAGGAAAAAAAACCAACTACACAGTGTCCTGAGGCTGCTGGAAGCCAGTGAAGACTTTATTTTTATAGCAAGACTCTAGTGATAGAGCGTGGCTTTGACAGAATCCATGTAGCCATGTAGACAATAGATGGGGATTTGACTAAAGGCTGGGAGATGAGCTAATGGTGCCATCATGACCATGGCTACATGGATGAAGCTTGAAGAAAGAAAGGAAGCAACAGCTTCACAGATGTGATGACTTGCTTGATGAAGCTAGAAGACCATGATAGGATGGAAACATTTGTTGCTAGGATCTTCCAGGCTCCTTTCTCAAGGCTAGCCAGGATCTCACCAGGAACTGCCCTGCAGCTGGTAAAGATGTAAGATTATACTTAATAAAGATCTTCCTGAGGTGATGATTCCTCAAACTGATTCCTCGACTTAGAGGAAAAACAAAGCCCCCACAAAAAAACTTAGGGGGAAGGCAAAGACTCGGCAAAAGCAAAGGCCACTCAGGGCTTGTGAATATTTGCCGTCAGGTATAATTGAATTCAGTGTCTTGCCCAGGAAGACATTGCAAATGAAGAGAAAATCTACTATATCATGAATCTAGCCCTCCTCTTCTCCCTCTGAAACTCCAGGGCAATTACCCTGTTTGCCACAAATTTGTTGCCTGGATTCATCATGCATGATGGGTTTGTTAGATTTTATGGGTCTTATTTTTGCTTGTAAATCTAAGACAACAGAACACAAAATATTAAACACTATACATTTGACTCTACATTTCCCTGTTATTACCATGGTTTCTGATATTTATGTGCTACACACACACACACACACACACACACACACACACACACACACCTTCAAACACCTGAACATCATTCCTCTGAGTACAACTATTCTTTAGAATTCAAATAAGGCTTTCATTCTAGAGTTTTGTCTGTGTGATTCCAAAGCCGAATCCTGAGATGTGCTTTAGTAAAGAAAGCAAATTTGCTGTGATGATGATGGCTGCTTGTGCACTGGGAAGGTTGAAGATGTTGCTAAAGAGGTATACTCCCTCTGCTTCAGCCCATCTCTACCGCCCTGGACAGACAGGTCCATGGTGCCTGGGAACTGACTGCTCCAGTGTTCTATAATGACAGTCTCAGCAGCTACTCTTTTTTAGACTTACATGCTTCGGTCAGATTCTGGATTAGCTTCAAGTCTCCATCTTACAAGGAATCATTTTAAAGCCAAACCAATTAAGGCTCATAATAGAGATATCTGCACGCCTCTGTTTATAATGGCACCACTCTTGATAACTACATTATATCATCATCCCAGGTGCTACTGGTGGGAAAATGGATAAAAAAAAACTGGTATGGATATTATTCAGCCAGAAAGAAGAACAAAATCATGTTGTCTGCAGATAAATGGATGAAACTGGAAATCATCATGTTAAGAGACATAAGCTAGGACTTGGGAAACAAAATATCAAATGTTTCAACTCATTTGTAGAATCCTAGGGAGGGAAAGCTATCAGAGTAGAAGAGATAACAGTCAAGAGAGGGGAGACAAGAGAGAGCAATAGAGGATGCATATGATGATAGTGCATTATATGCATGTGTGAAAATATCACAGTAAGACCCATCATGTGTAGTTAATATGATGAAAATATGTATAAATATGTGTGTAAATATAGATTAGTATGTATGTGTGTTCTCCATTTACATATAATATTCAGTTAATATACATAAGTAAAAATTGTGTGTGTAGATTAGAATATATCTATGTTAATATAGGTATATGTAAATGTGTACATATACATACATATATAATTAAAAATAAAACGAATCTTCAAAAGAGTTAACCTCATAGATGTACCACTGGTGGTCAGCCTATCTGGTCCTTTCTTTACTCTGCTCAGACATGACTTGATCCATGGTTGCCCCAAGCCTCCTTTACACATCACTTTGGGAGAGACTGTAGCTCTCCTGTACTTGCCACCCTCCTGGGCCACTGTCTTTGGAATTCAATTAACTGCTTTCTCAGGCCTGGTTTAGCCAAGGTTGCTCAGTACCCTTGTATGAGAAGGAAGAGGGCAGGAAAGGTGAAGGCTACAAATGAGACCAACCAGAATACAGACAATGAGTCCTAGCAGCTCCCACCTCTCAGCAGGACTTACCACAAGCAACAGATTTGGGGATCCATTGTTTCTTTCTCTCTGGTGATGAAATAGTAAGAGCGTCTAGCTCACAGGGGAAAAGCAGATGATGTCTGAAAGCACATTCCTCAAGCATCTGATGGAAAATTAACTTCTCACATGGGCTATTATTATTATATTATTATTTCCACTTGATGTTCAGTTTTTCACATATGAAATGAGGAGCTGGATTCTAACACCCCATGCTCACTTCTGATTACTAAACTTCAACTTACTAAAACTGAAGTACGTTCTGTTCATTTATGCCAGCTTTGCTACACAGATGACGGTGGACTAGAAAAGGAGGGGCTGGAGCTAATTTTGAGTCTGACCCCCAGCTCACAGGCCAGCTACAGTGATCAGCTCTAGATGGTGGTGATGGTGCACCCCCAGCCCAGTTCTCCTCCCTGAACTGACTGTGTCTCATCTCTTGTTACAACTAAGCTAATATTGACTCTCAGATTCAGTACTCACTGAACGACTATTGACTGTCACCTCATGTCTAGGACTAGTTGTTATTGCATTATTCATCAGCTGCATAAGGCTTGCTGAAGCCAGCATACAAAGTGTCCTCTCCACTCTCTGCAGACTTCAGAATGTTTTCAGGAATGTGAACTTCTTAAAGAATCGAACAAATCCATCAGTGAAGAACTGCCAGCTTTCATTGGACACCGATGTTGAAGAACTAAGAGAAAGATCTTCAGAAGCGCCACCTCCAGAGGCCAATGCTGCCGGCGATCAATGGCCTGTGATCAGTCGCCTGTGACTCCTGACTCGTGAGTCATTGCAGTGATAAAACTGTTTGGGAGAAGACAGAAGAACTGTCTCTTATTCTCACACTCATGGGATCTGCTATTAAATATGTTCAGGGCAACAAGAGATTATGGATTTGTTTAGAGAGCTATTTAATTCATCAACACTCTCAAGGACTCAAGTGGGATTTGAAATTGGAATTGGATGGAGGATTTGTTACTAGCCAGACTCCATAGAGCTGAGAGGCTGGTTCTCCCCACCTCCTTAGTGAACTTCCCCATACTTGAAAAGTAATAATTTCACCTGAATTGCACTTATCTGGGATGAGGGACAAAGTGACTGTACTTTCTCTTTCCCTATCATGCACCTCCTCCAATGGGAGGTCTCCTACGTTTTCTAATAAAGTTAGCTTCAGTTTCTCTATGGCTAAATTCCCAGCCAAACAAAAGGCAAAATGGAGCTGGAAAATTGGACTGCTGAATGTGTATGCCTCTTGGTTTAGAACCTAATTGTTTACAATGGGTCATGACTTCCAAGTAGACAAGGATCCCTGGGAATAAACATGTCTCAGGAGCTAGAACCTTCTACATTTCCAGAGCAATGCTTCTCCTCCAGGGCAACTTTGGCCATCAGAAGAAATTTGACAGCACCTGGAATGGTCAGATTGTCACACCTGGCATGTGGTAGGTGTTGGTGGCATCAAGTGGGAAGCCAGGACAATGATTAATGCTCTACAACCCACAGAACACCCCTACCATGGAGAACTATGATTGCAGTTTGGATATGAAGGGCACCCCAAAAAGGATCACATATGGAAGGCTTAGTTCTTAGCTGGTGGATCAAATCATTGAGACACAACTGGATCATGAGGGCCCTGCTCCGATCAAAGGGTTAATCCAAGAACAGGCTCGTAATTCTGTGGCATAATTTAGAAGTGATGGAAAATTCACAGGGAGGGCCTACTTGGAGGAAATGGGTCACGGGGGTGTCCTGAATATTCTCTCCATTCCTCTCCCCCTTTACCTCTCTCCCTTTCTCCTAGCTACTATGAACCTGGCAGCTCTCTCTCCCATCAACCCTCTATAATGATGTTCTGCTTCGCTGCAGGTTCAAATACTACAGATTCAGTTGACCATGGACCATAATCTCTGTAGCCAATAGCTAATATTGTCATGTGCTTTCCTGAATGGACCTTTGGGGGCACAATTATCAGAGTTATCACCTTGTCTCATCAATAGGCTAGAGGCCTTTGCTGAAAAGGACTGGGCAGACTGAAGCCAGGGAAGAAAAGGTTGTTCTCATGACTGCCATCAAACATCTGAAGGACAACAGGAGGGAGGGTTAGGGATAGGGCCTGATGGGTGAAGACCTGGCTGAGAGAGTGTGAAGAGTTCAGAGTCTCAGAACCTGCACAAAGCTGGGCACGATAGCACTCATCTGTACGCCCAGTGGTAAGAAAGGAAACAGAGAGAAGAGCATTCCCAGAAGCTTAAGGACCTCCTAGCCTAGCAGTCACAGCGCAAAAGGCAAAAAAGGCCATGTCTCAAACAAGACGGATTGTTCTCTGGCTGCCGTTCTCATGATGTGGCAGGTACATAGTTGCACTAGTGAACATGTGTGCAGGCATGCACACACACACACACACACAGAGAGAGAGAGAGAGAGAGAGAGAGAGAGAGAGAGAGAGAGAGAGAGAGAGAGAGAGAGAGAGAGAGAGAGTAATTAAAAAGAAAAAACCACTTCCTAGAGGAGCAGACCTCAGGGGCAGATTTCAGTATAGCATGGTGACCCTGTGACTTAAAACAGTCTCAACTTGTGACTCTTTCTCAAGGGTTACCTAAGGCTGTCAGAAAGCACAGGTATTTACATTACAATTCATAACAGTAGCAAAATTACAGTTATGAAGTAGCAATGAAAATAATTTTATGGTTGGGGTCGCCACAACATGAGGAGCTGTATTAAAGAGTCACAGCATTAGGAAGGGTGAGAACCACTGGCCTATTTGTACATGAAGCACAGATCCTGTCCTTCTTAATCATCTCCAGCCTTGACTCCTCTCTAAAGCCAGCTCTTATTGATTGTTACTGGCTGAATGGAACGCTGTGTGAAGAAGGTTTCCAGAGCTATGTAATGGGATAGAATGGTGATGTCTGCTGAGGACCAAGGAAAGGAAGAGCAGGGATTCACTTTGCCTTTTTTGTATATGCTGCAGGTAATAGTAAGAGTATTGTTTACTAACTTTAAATCTAGTTTTCCTTCACACTTCCTGTCTTTCCATCATGATGGTGTTTATTGCTCTGAGAGCAGTGGAGAGTTGTGTCTAAGGACAAAGAGATCTAAGGACATGCAGTGAGGAGGAAGAAAGATAACTATTGAACAACTTCCAGCAGACAGGAAAGCAGAAGCTCCCCTAGGAGTGGGGATTCAGAGTCCAGGGAACAAATGGCTCTGTGAGGCTCTTCTCTGCCTCTGAGCCTCAGCTCTGGAAGAGCCTGGGACTAACAGACACCACACTTGCTGCTTAGGGCCTATGCCAAGACAAGAAGGCCATGGTAGCGGGGTGTTTCAGGAAGACAGAGGGCAGAAGCAGGTACCCCAAAGGTCTCAGTTCCTCTGTAGAGATGAAGTGTTTGAAGTTCCCCCGTGTCCCTGCAGATGAACAAAGTCTCTCTCTTTGGTGTCCACAGGGATGTCAGATGACCAGATGAGGGGCATAGCTGACTGTCAGAGTTCCTATAAGCCAAGGAGATGTAAGATGGCATCAGGTCAAGCAGGAATGACCACCAGGCCCCTTGTAACAGGTCTGAGTGTGTGTCCATAGAGGATTGGAAAGGCAGAGGTAGGAGCTAGAAGGAACCCACTGGACTTCAGCAAAGGGGGCAGAGAAGCAGAGCACTGGCCAGGAGCCTCTCCCTGGTGCTATGGGGATGTGTAAGCTCCTTTATCCTGAAGACACCGGAATGGGAACAGGAGGGTATAACCTCTTCAAGGTCCCATAGGAAGCCTGAACTTCAAATTGCCTGATGGCTGCAATGGATATTTTAATACTAACAGGACCTAGTTGCTTTGAACTGGCAAGTAGAAGAAATAATACATGTTCATGGTCAGGGTGTGGTTGCCCTGTCCAAATCTGAATGCAGCTGTGTTAACATCTCTATTGTCTCCATCATACACAGATGCACCATAAGTACACACCAATTACATGGATGGCATAGCTGCAATAGAAGGGTTTGAACAACCTAAGATCAAAAGGAGACAGAGTAGATGTTTGTGAAGGCAGAAGCAACAGCAGTGTAGGAGGAGGGAACAGAGGGGAGATCTACCTGAGGGATGATTTAGCAGCCAGCACTGACAATTGGGTGCTGATCACTACTGCCAATGCAGGCAGGACCCCAGCAGCCCCTCCCCGAATCTTGTTAGAAGTCTAGTCCATAGGGAGGGGAGATGGCTCAATCAGGTGCTTGCTTTATAAGCATTTCAGTATTTCTCTCCCTCCCTCCTCCTTATGCTCCGTGTGTGTGTGTGTGTGTGTGTGTGTGTGTGTGTGTGTGTGTGTGTGTGTGTGTGTGTAAGCACTCGTGCACCTGCAGTGGCCATACTGGAGGTTACAAGCCACCTTGTAACCTCCAGTATCTCTATGTTGGGAACCAAACATCTGTCCTCTTAGCAAGCACTCTCTCCTGTGGTGCCACCTTTGGTTTGTTTTTGAAATGGTATTTCTCAGTCATTTGAAGCCTTCAGATTACGATAGGTTCACTGACCAGAAAGCCCTGGGTATTGTTCCTTGGGATCCCATTAACCTTATTTTTTAATCTTAAATTTTTTTGAGACATGTTTTTTTTTTACTGGACTGGAACTTACTGATTCCATTAGACTGGCTTGTCATAGAGTCTCAAGGGTCCACCTGTCACCATCTCTCCAGTGCTTAGCTCTCAAGTGCTTGTTACCAACCTTTATCCCCTTGAAATGTGTGTTCTGAGGGCCGAACTAGGTCTTCATGCTTTTACAAGGCAAGCATTTGACCATTTGACCTATCCCTCCGCTCATGATTTTAACGTTTAGAAGTGTGAACAAATCATAGAAGTAGTGTTGAGTGTGGGTCAGAATGGGTGTGGGGAGGGCATAGCAGGTTTTATGTCTGCATATAAGCAGTGTTCAGGAATTCCCCCATATTTGGAACAAGGGGTGCCCCTAAAGAACAAGCTATTTGGGAATCTCTCTGACTGGCTCTGTGAGACTGCTGGCCTTTGAGGCTAGGGACATCCATAGCATCAAGTCAGTGCCCTGCATGACAGGACATGAAGGAATCTGTTGTGTTATCCTGAGTTCAATAAAAAGACAGGCTATTGGCTAAAAAGTATCAGTGACCAAAACCCCTTACTCAATAGGATGTCAGGACAATGTGCATTCTTGTCCCACCTTTGCCTTCCAGGGCTGACAGTCTGTCAGTCTATCAGGAGTAGATTCTCTAATAACACCAGAGAAAAGATCCTAATATCTCTGGGTTTCCCTTCAGGCAAATTGCCTCTACACTGCAAGACCTAGATGAATGGTCCCTGGTTGGCCTTTCATAGTCATCTCCTGAGACTTCCACAGGGACTTGTGATGACTGTGGCTTTCTAGGAACTCATCCCCAGAGACAGTAGCCTATACCATGGCTTGGAGAAAGTCTTCCTATTCCTACATGTCTTGTTATCAATGGGCAGCTTGGCTCTCCAGTGTACGATCTTCATCCATCTTAACCCTGATAAGTAGGGATGTCTGCCAAGGCTGGGGGACCATCTCTGGATTAATGCCACCCTGGTCCTCCTGCAGGCTGTTCTGACTGTCCCTTTTTTCTCTTTCCTGCCTTTCACACACTAGTTTAGTGCATACTGAGGCCCTCCTCACTCATCATCTTACAGTCAAGGTTGAGAATGAAGATCTGTTTCTTGTATCCAGTCATGGCTCATCCAAATAATGCATTGAAGTCTAACTCTAGTTCCTCAAAATGTGACCATGAGGGGAGATAGAGTCATTACAGCCCTATTTCTACTCTAGTAGTTAGCATAAGGTCATGAAGTTGGGCCCTGATCCACCTTAACTGAGGATCTTATCAAATGTGTACCTCAAAGGCAGACACTAGGAGGAAAAGTCATGGCATAGAAGCAAGGAAATGACCATATCCAAGTCAAGGAGAACAATCTGGGCCTCACAGTCCTCGGAAGGAAAGAACCATCCCCTGATACTTTGTCTTCAGACTTCTAGCCTCCAGAATGAGGAGATGAGGCAGTGCTGTCTTTTAAGCCCCTGGATTCAGTGCTCTGTCCTGGAGGCCCCTGGGAAGTAATAAGGATGTATTGAAGAAGCTGTGGGACACAAGGCAAAGCCAGGGCCACTACTGGGGGATTCTGTTGGTAAAGAAACACCTGACCTTTAAGTACACAGCACAGTGAGAGGGTGGGTAACCCACCGTGACAGGGGAGAGTACTGAAAACAGGATCAATTAGACTTCTGCAGTGGAGTGTGCTACTTAGCTTTTTATCAGGTTCACACATGTTGGGGTCATCTGGGAAGACGTTGCCTCAAATGAGGAATTGCCTCCATCTGATTGGCCTGTGAGGAAGTCTGTGGGCATTTTCTTCATTGATGATTGATGTGGGAGGGTTCAGCCCACTGGTGGTGCTGCTCCTAGGCAGGTGGTCCTAGAATATTAAAACATCCAAGCTGAACAATCATGGGAAGCAAGCCAGTAAGCAGCATTCGTCTGTGGCTCTTTGCTTCAATTCCTGCCTCTAGGTTCCTACCTTGAGTTCCTGCTCTGCCTTTTCTCAGGGTGAACTATAACTATAAGCTGAAATAAATCCTTTCCTCCTCAAGTTGCTTTTTGTCAGTGTTTTATCACAGCAACAGAAAGCGAACTAAGACAAGGGAACAAATGGGGATCTCTGTGGCTTCACAGCCTGTAGCAGCAACATAAGGCAGAAATCCCAGGCTCACAGAGCCTGGGAGATGAGCAATGGTCTCTTGAAGCCCTTGGTATGTGGGGAAAGGAGTGGCTGAGCAATTGTTTCTCTCAAGCATCCCGGGCTCCCGTGTCTGCAAGGATGTCAGGTGTTCTATCCTGGGTTAAGCTTTGCTGTTGTGATGTGGGTGTATACAGGATCAGGGCACCGAAGCAGGGCCGCTTGCCAAAGCAGCAGTTACTAGAAGACAGTGCTGAGCCATGGCCTCTGAACTGGATAGCTCAATGAAAGCAATATCATGGTTGGAATGCAGCCCCTCCCCCAAAGTTCACATGATGGACACTGAGTTCCCAAAGTCTAACCAGCTGTGTTTGTAGGTGGGGCATCTGAGAGGCGGTTCAGATTAGATGAGGGTCTTTAAGATGACTCAGCAGGTAAAGGTGCTTACTTCTAAGCCTGACAACCTGAGTTTGATCTCCAGGACCCACACAGTGATGGAGAGGATCAATTCTTATGAGTTGTCCCCTGACCTCCACACACATTTCATAATAGGAGCACATACACACAATTGACTGACTAAATAAATAAATAAATGCAATCGGCAATCTAAAAAAAAAAAATGCTATTAGATGAGGTCCTGAGGATGAAGCAAACTGAGGTTGTCAGGAGAGACCTACACTGGCAAGTTTGCTCATCCACCCAACAAGATGCCCTCCACAATGCTCCGATGCAGCAGAAAGACCCTCACTAGACCCTCACTATTAGATGTCCCAGCCTTCAGCATCATGAGCTAAATAAACCTCTGTTCTCTATGTTAACCCATCTTGGGTACTTTTCTAGTAAAGCTGGTGCAACATCGAGGAAAAGAACTTGAAGGACTCCAAATGGTACACAGACCAAACATGACCCACCAAAGAACGAGGGTTTTGCTTTCAGGAAATTATTTTCTCCTCTAATTCTTGGAGCCAAGCAAGTACTGAAGGGAGTGGGGGAAAGCCCCTTGGCCTGAGCACTGCCATTTTGACTCCATTTTACCTGCAGGGTGAAATAAGGTTCAGGTTCCCAAGCCCCAGGGAAGCTGAGAACTTTCCAATGGCTGACCAACCCCCTCCCTAAGCCATAGAGATAGTCATTATACAGCTTTAGTTCTCTGGAAACATTATGGCTGTTCCTAACAACAGAAGAAACAACTGAATCTGATTGGTTGGACTGAAAGGCTTGCATTGTTGACATTCAAGGAAGCCCATAATTTCTAAATCCTGATTGGTGGAAATTGTAACTGTAACTTGACAACAAATGCTTGTGATTTTTGTGCTTATAAACCCCACTCCTGCCATACTCAGGGCTGTCAGGAGAAACAAGACTCCTGAGTCCTTGTCCTGCAGCCCATATCAATCAGTGACCCAATTATGTGGTGAACTACTAAAATCTTTGGAACGATAAGTGTAGTCCCTGTCCTTCCTCGTGGCACGTAGTGGGCAGGGTATGAGTACAAAGTACAGAATTAAGATGGTTAAACAAAAAGCTTACAGCATAGGGCTGAGCCAAGAAGCCGGGCACAAGAATGCACCCTGCATGAGTACTCTGGTCAGAAAGAGCCAATCCATATATAAAGCAAAAACAGATGTGGGCTCCTCCAGGGAAGTGGGGACTAGGAAGTACCCTGGGGCACTTCCTGGGGAGATAATGTTCTATTCTGGGAGAGTGATGTGACTCGTGTAGGAATACTCATTAGTCAGTACTGGACAATATGAGCTTGCTATGTGAACATTACCCTAAAAGCATTCAAGGAACACAGTAACCCAATCTCAAATCCTGGCACTAGAAGACAGTCTGCAGGCATTTCTCACTTTTGTGTTGTTTTATTTACTAAGGGAAGAGTTTATTTTTCTGTGAATATACTATATATACCATTTTGGGCCTCCTTTTCCTTTTCAAATTAAAGTGACTGAATTATTGCTTTTCATCATTAATGTCTTGGTCAGCATCATTTCTATAAAGTTTCTCTCTCTCTCTCTCTCTCTCTCTCTCTCTCTCTCTCTCTCTCTCTCTCTCTCTCTCTCTCTCTCTCTCTGTGTGTGTGTGTGTGTGTGTGTGTGTGTGTGTATTCAGGGGGATATGGAAGCCAGAGCCCAGCCTCAGGACCTCAGGAGTCATCCTTAGAAATTACCATCCACCTTCTTTGAGATAGAGTCCCTAATTGTGCTGGAGATTAGCAATTAGGCTAGACTATCTGGCCACTGAGCCCCAGGGATCCCCCTGCCTCTACCTCCCCAATCTTGGCAGGTAGTATATGCTACCAAGCATTTTAAGTAGATTCTGGAGACTGAACTCAGAAGACAGGCAAGACAGGCACTTTACAGACTGAGACAACCCCCTCCCTCCCTGCCTGATCACCCTCATTTTTAAGAAACATCCTTGTCTGTGCTTTTAATCCACATACAGCTCCAAGGATTGGGCATTCAGGTTGCCTTGGCAAAAATAAATGACTCTGATTAACATCTGTGCCCATACATCTATGTCTGCATTTCTGATTATCTCTCCAGAAGATTGCGGAAGAAGGATTGCTGCGTAGCATATGCATACTGTAAGGTTTTGTGGTGCCAGTTGCTGGCTGCCTCGCCTTCTGAAGCACAGGTGCTATGCTTCGCTCCCACATCCTCAGGAGTTTTAGGAGAGCAGCGTTTTGTCATTGTGACTTGTATTCCTGGGATTATTGGTTGAGCTCAACATTTCCCCACACATTTCCTTGTCCATGCCTTGTCGACCTACCCAAATCCTTGGCTCACTTTGTGATAATATTGCTTTCTTAAAGCACTTCTTACTGACAGGAAAACTTCTAAAGACCGAGGTTATTAATTCCTTGAACATATTGGTGGTAAATACTTACTCTTAGTGTACTTTAGATTCTGAATTGGTTTTAACTTGCATCAGCCATTCACCTATCGACCCGAGTCACTTCTTTTATGATTTGTTTTTTACCCGTGTCCCTTGTTTGGCACCTCAGGTGGGGTATTGCAGATGGAGTGAGCCCTGCCAGCTCTGGCCTGGAATTCAGAGAGACTGGGGCTGCATGTGGGTTTGTCTTGGGGGATGCGGAGAAGTGGGGAAGGCTCTGAAAGAGGAGAGCTCATCCTCAAAAGAGAGAGTGGCACAGATTTCTCAAGCTGAGCAATTGTCCCAAAGCCATAGACAGCAAACAGTTCAGTGTCTGAACTGTAGCTAATCGCAGCTTGATTGATCTGTGATTGGACGCCACACTAGTGCAAGGCACAGCAAATACTGTCCACACTGACAGCACATAAAAATGGTAATATTTTGGCTATGTTGACTTAAATGTGATATTAAAATTTTCCTCTTATTTTTTAGTATTTTATTCATTCTTTGAAAATTTCAGACATGCATTAAACGTACTTTGATCATATCCACCCATATCACCTCCTCCGAGACCATCAACCTACCTCCCTACTTTTCTTTTAGAATTATTACTACTAATACGGCCCCCCTCAAGTCAAACTAGTGCTGACCATATACACATGGGTTTGGAGCCGTCCAATGGGATGTGAGTAACCTATCTGTAGCCATCTCCCCAGAGAAAAGGAATTCTGTCAGCATCAACTGCCGATAGTCCTGGGTCTGCTAAGGGTAGGGGCCCCAGGAGCTCTGGTCCACATATTAAAATGTCAAAGCGGTTACTTGAAATTGTGAATTTTCACAATGGCTCACATTCAGTTTTTGTTGGGAAGCTCAGACACTAGTTAACTGTTTGATGTCTACACTGGTGGATGCTGGCATGGCAGCTGCTTTGCTCTCCATGTTAATTTATATCTGCACAAAAACTCCTTTGAGTCACATTATACGGTCTCCACTGCGGCACTAAAGCAGTGACCTCCATGTGAACAGCACCATATCACTAATAACTCATTGGGACATGTGGTCTTGGTTTCCTGATGTTTCTAGCCCCAAAACAGGGAAGCTGTTTCATCCCCCTGAGCCTCAGCTTCCATGTGGGTTCTCACGTAACTGACTCTGAGATGGAGGTCAGAGTGCAATGGGCCTGTTAGGTTACTGGACTCACTCCCTGGACCGACACTGGTAAAGGAAAAGAGGAAGCAAGACGAGGTGGAGGAAGAAGCTAGGCTTCAAGGCAGGTAACCAGGGTGATGAGCTCACCAAGGGCTCTGGAGCTAGGATGGTCCTTGCATGGTAACCCAAGTCAGAGTGAGAAGGTCACATCTTTGTCATCCATACCCTTCCGTGTCACTGGGTGCAGCTTTCCTGGTGACCTGGAGTGAGGTGTCTCACTTTACCTAAGAAAGGAGAGAACGGCTCTGAAGGTTGAGAGTGGGCAACCTTCCCAGCAGCTGGAGCGAACCATCAGTCCTGAAGAAGGGTCTATGCTATGGGACACAGTATCCATGGCAATGGAAAATGACAACAGTGACAATAGTCACTGAAGGATCAAATGAGGATACTTAAAAACATTTATAATGGAGACTATACAGTGTATAAGCCCCATTATGCATATGAGAATATATATGTCCATATGAAGATAAAGACAAGCAGGGAGGAAATAACTTGTCAAGATGCTGTGCTGTGGACGTTGCTTAGTGGGTAGAATGCCTAGGATGAGTGAAATCCTGGGATGGATCCCCAGCGATATATAAACCAGGCATGAGGTATAATCCCAGCACTTAAGAGGTGGAGTCAGCAAGATGAGAAGTTCAAGGTTGTTCTCGGCTTCACAGTGAGGTCAAGACTGGTGTAGGCTGCATGAAATGCTGTTTCAAAAATAAAGTTATTGTGTTATGTGAATTGTTGTATCCGCCATGCTTGATAGTGTGGTGCCATTGTTCTAAATCAATATCATTTCATGGAGAGAATGAAACTGAAAGCAAAGAAAGCTGACATTAGGTCATGTCCTAGTTTTATTTCTGTGGCTGTGAAAAAAAGTGCCCTGGCAAAAAGCAATTTAGGGGAGGGGGTTTTATTTTAGCTTACATTCCAGTTTCAGCCTGTGACAGCAAAGTTGTTAAGGCAGGAACTTCAATAGCTGGTCCCATGACTCCTGTCACGTCCACAGTAAGAGCAGAGGAGTGAATGGCTTCTCACTCACTTGGATTTAAGCTGCCTACTCTTTTTTGTTTTGTTTTGTGTTCTCCACTCTTAACAGTGTTCAGAACCCTTGGATAGGGAATGGGGTCACACACACTGGACTGGGTCTTCCCAAATCAGTTAATTAAGGCAACCTCACAGACACGTTCAGATGTAGACAATAACACATTGAGACTTTCCTTGTAGATGATTCTATGCTAGACATTTTGGCTTTTTCCTTCATAGGTCCTGTTCATCCTTTTCTTTAAAAATGTTAATAGATTAATTATTTTAAGAAGCAAATACATTGAGAACTTGATACATTTTCTAGAGGTAGAATAAGAGGGGCAGAAAGAATTCAGGTTTTGGGTTGAATGCAGTTTCTGCTCTCTGGTTGTTGGAAGGGTTCCCATACCTCTTCAAGTGTCTGTGTCTTCCCCATAGAAACATGATGGTTTATGCACCCTGTAGGAGAATGGCATAGAGAATAAGGTCAAAGTCTTCATATGGCATCCAAAAGAGCTGACCCTGCCAGGCACTCTGAGTTGAGCCCTTGTCAGACACTGGGTAACTGTAAGCATGAAAGCTCATTTGAAATGGAGGCAGGCCTTCTCTACTCTCCCATCTCCTCTCCCACAGTTCCCAGGGGCCTTTCTCAAGAGCATCTTGGAAGCTGTCTGTTTAAAAGCCACTGTTTGAGGGAGACAGTATAAAAATCTCACCCCTCAGGAAGAACACCAATGATGTCTCCCATAGCCCTGGAAGATCTGAGATATGAGAGCTCAAGCAGGGCTGGGGCCTGGGAGAAGTCACCTCTCAGGGGTTCCGAGCAGGGATGAGTCAGGGTTTATGGCTGATCAGAAGTCCTTAGGAGACAATATATTATTCTGGCACCTTTCAAATGGCGCATGGACTCACCTCTGCCCCCGACTATCACCCTGTGATAGCTGGAATACATTATGAAGAGGCAGTAGAATTGTGGAGTTCTGCAAAGCCTACGGATCTGTGGGCTGGAGCCTGTGGGAGGAGTCTGTTTACACCGAAGCAGGATCAGTGCAGTAAGGGGCTCACCTCATGGGAGGACTGAGATGATTGGTGGTGCCAGCTTGGGGCCACGGCCATCCAGTGAGGGGGAATGGCTGCCATAGCAGTCCAGACCAGTTAGGTGCTCTGCTCCCCAGAAACATCTATGTTGGAACTTTTCACAGGCAGACCCAACAAAACCAGATTCCTAAAAAGCTAGCTCTTTCTATCCAGATGGCTTCTGTAGCCTCGGCAGAAGGGTGTGTGAGTGTGTGTGTGTGTGTGTGTGTGTGTGTGTGTGTGTGTGTGTGTACGAGGGTGGCATTCTCAATCTGGACTTCTTTTTATTTGTTTATTTATTTTTAGGCCTTTAAAAGTCCCTTTGTGACTCTTTCTCAGTTCAAGTATATTCTTTTATTGTGTTAAGCATTCATTCTAGGAAGAAGAGTGCATCAAGGGTCTCATGTTGGAAAGCATTCAGAATCTCTTTCATGACAACGTCTTATGGTGACCCTTCCTTCCATATATCCTTGAAAATGGACTTCTATATCTGGAAGCCAGGAAGAACCCTATGGCAGGCAAAGGAGATGGTTCAGTGGGTAAAATGAGAGTTGCACACACATCAGGACCTGAGTTCAGACCCCTAGCGTAGACCAAGTCAGGCACAGCATGGGTGGGCCTACAGTCCTGGTGCTGGAAAGGCAGAAACAGGGAGATTCCTGGGGATCATTGGTCAGTCACTCCAGCCAATCAGTGAGCTCCAGGTTCAGTGAGAGACCTTCTCTCAAAAAGTAAGGAGGACTTCCAACACCAACCTGTGGCTTCTACATACTGGTACACACACACACACACACACACACACACACACACGGGAGGGGGTGAGGGGGGGAAGACAGTGAGATTTCTCTTGCCCACTTAATCCAGCTCCATGCACTGATAATATGGAGTTCTAACACAAAATAAGTTGGGTTTATTCAAAGCTCACACATCTCAAATGTCCAGAGTACATTGATGGCCATTTTACACAGGAAGGACCAAGGCTTATGTTGTAATCCAGGCATACCTGCCCTTGGGGACCTGGCAAAGAGTGCCCTCCCCTGCACATGTAGCAAGCAGTACTCTGGCTCTGTATGCAGGTGCAAACAGACAAGCTTTAAGAGACAAGCTCCTCCCACTCCTGCTTTCTCTTATATTTCTCTGAGGAGGCAGACAGATCTCTCTCTCTCTCTCTCTCTCTCTCTCTCTCTCTCTCTCTCTCTCTCTCTCTCTCTCTCTTTCTCTCTCCTTTCCTTTCCCTTCCCCAGTAAAACTTCCTTCTCATGTAAGTTCTACCTGGTGGCATATTTGTCCCTTGCAATAGGATCTCCATAGTCCCACCTCAGGCCATGTTATTAAAGCTTAGCTTCAGGAACTCTCCTGGGGACATTCAGATATGACTATTGATGTGGCAAATCTCTTCCTTGCCTAGTGCATACTTTTCTGCAAAGTTGAAACCCAATCAGGTATTCCAACAGGAACAAAGGGGAAGAAGCAAACACCCCCAAAGAGGCATCCTGGGTCACTCAGGAGGCTAGTGCATTAGAATGCCTACCTGCACAGTTCTGTCAAAATAAAGATATGGAGGTTCAAGCAGCTTAGAATCTCCACGTGAAAGGTGTTGTGTGTGTGTGTGTGTGTGTGTGTGTGTGTGTGTGTGTGTGTGTATGTGTGTGTGTGTGTGTGTGTGATGTATGCCCATAAATCAAAAGATGATGTGGGAGTTGGTTCTCCCCTTCAACCATTTAGGTCTCAGGGATTGAACCCAGATCCTCAGGTTTTCACCCTCTGAGCCCCCTCACCAACCCCTCAGGTACTTTTTGAATTGACTCCTTGGATGCTTCTGATAGGGCTTGCTCAGGCTCAGAACCACAAAGGTAAAGAAATAGGTTTTCTCTGGACATGCCACAATAATTGTCCTCTTCAGGCTGCCAGATTGCCATTGGCTGCTTTTTTTCCAACAGAAACTGTGTAGTAACAGGTCTTTGGGTATATGCTCTGGGCCCAAAGACCTCATGATTCTAGCTCTTTCTTTGGGCAAACCTCTTACTGCTTTCTTCTTTAGTTTCCTCTTCTGTAAAATGAAAGCTAGTAACACCTCCCTAAGGGAGTAGTTGTGAAAATTGAGGAGACGTGTATAATATAGTTAGTGTTTAGCTCATGAGGAGAAGCCTCATCCTCATGAATGTCAGTTGTTGTTGCCTATACATTTGCATAATAATAGCTCCAAAGTAGGTTGAAATCTTCATTCTGGGCCCCCTGGACAGGCACGCTGTATGCTTTTTGTTTGTCTCCAACAGGAGCCCATTGGTTTTCCTCTTTGGAAATTCTTTTCTCAGCAGAGGAAGGCACATTCATGCAAATTGGTTCAGGTCTGCAGGTGCAGAGCTATCCGGAAATTAGCTTTAGCTAAAAATAAACCAGCTTGATCGGTTCTGTTTCCAGCAATACAGTGAATTAGTGGAACGTTTCCCTTCTAAACAACAGAATTCTGGGTTCAGTATAGTGTAAGGTCATACTCATCAGTGGGCTGCCTCGGATGGAGGGAATCCTTTGAGTTACAAACAAGATAAGACTAAGAGTCCTGGGAGGGAAGATGACACTGAGATTTGCTTTGATACTGGAAACTTCTGCCAACTGGCAAAACCTCGGGTTTCTGTCCTGGAGATCATGTGGGATGTGAGACAGGAACCTAAGTCCAGTGTTTAACCAAGGTCAAGTACCTCAGAGTTGATTCTCAAAGAAAGCAGATCTCAAATGATGCTTTTGGTGAACACCAAAATAACTGCAAGAAAAGTCTGGTGGCCTCTACCGGACAATTGTTTTGGTTCAGCACAAACTGACTCACATTTGCCTTTGCTGATCAAGTTCACAACATGTACTTGGTTCTAAAGGTCCAATTCCAAGGGGCTGGAGAGATGGTTCAGTGGTAAGAGTCCTTGTTACTCTTGCAGAAGACCCCAGTTCAGGCAACTGGGTGAAGGGCCCAGACCCTCACCAAGACATCTGCTTTGGCAGCCATGACAGGCTGCAGAGAAGACCCAGCAAGACATAGGCACTTGACTCAGCAGCATGTGCTGAGCCCCTGACCTGGCCCTAATTACTAGGAAGCAACTGCCAAATACCCTCCACATGGCAAGGAACAAATCAGAAGTTAGCTAGAGGGCTCTGGATGTGCTTTACTGATAATAATGGAATGCAGGGGTAGCAAATGCCCAGGGAGGCACACCAATCCGGAGACTGTTGCTATGCAGCTAGCAGACACCCCCCCCCAATACTCCCCTTGCTTTACCCCAGTATATGCCCTGCTGCACTGCTGCTTGGGGTCCCTCCTACTCTACCCACTGTATCAGATAGATGGAGGACCTGAGCTAACTTGTCATTTAAAAACACTCTGCTTTTGCATTGGATCTGGTCTCTTGGTGGTTTGAGGGGTTCAAAGTCTGGGTACAACATCAACTGCCTTTAACTCCAGCTCCAAGGGATTCAGTGCCCTCTTCTGAACTCCATGGGTGCCCACAGGCATGTGTTCTTACAGACACATAGACACACATACACGTAAGTCAAAATAAAATAAATCAGAGACTGGAAAACAAAACAAACCAAAACCAAAACAGGTAAAAGGTGACTGAGAAAGACACCAAAGGTTGACCTACACACACACACACACACACACACACACACACCTAGAGTAAGACTGCCTAGTAGGCAAAGTCTCTGGGGAAATGCACTCAAGGTGTTCACAACAAAGAACCTGAGACTCCACTCCCAAGTGTTGTCTTCTTCCATTGGACCAACTCCCCAGGGCAGATTTTGTCGTTGCTTCCTTTCAGTCCTAGCCCATGGTCTAACCTCTGATTTACGTGATGTCCTGAACTCTGGCAAAGAAAAGAGAGAGGGAAGATTTCCTCTGTCTTTTCTCCATGTGTTAATGAGATTGTAGGTTGGGTCAATAGCTTCCTTCAAGGTCACTTGCCTGGTGAAGGCCCTGGCTGCCTTCCATTCCACTTGTCATTTTCTTTTATCCTTTCAGGGAGGGCCTCAGAGAACAGCACAGTAAAAGGCCATGGTAATTAGCCTCACATTGTAACACCCTTGACTCCAGGCTAGTTCTCACATCAGTGTAGGGGGAGGTTTTACAGTGTATTTCTCAGACAGGTCTCAAACTCTAGCAGGAAACCAGCCGGGGATTTCCCCCAAGACACACAAGAGTGATGGTGGGGGCAAACAGGTCACTGTCAACACCAGAAGACACCCAAGGGTGTGGGGGAGGGGCAAACAGGTCACTGTTACCCCCAGTGGCTTGTAAACAGTAATTGTGTGTAGAGAGCAAACAGCAGGTCTCGTCTTTGTGGTGGTGGCATTCATAGGTTGTTTTAGAGGATTGGGTAGTGTATTGGTTCCTCTTCTGTTAGAAAACAGTGCAGGGGAGAAAGAATTTATTTTGGCTTACCTTTCCAGAGGAGCAGAGGCTAGCATGGTATGGAAGCCATGGCAACAGGCAGGGAAAGTTTGTCAGCAGAAACAGGAAAGTGGCTGATCACATTTCATCCACACACAGGAAGGATTGAGAGAGAGAGAGAGAGAGAGAGAGAGAGAGAGAGAGAGAGAGAGAGAGAGAGAGAGAACAGACAGAGAGACAGAGAGAGAGACAGAGAGACAGAGAGACAGAGAGACAGAGAGAGAGACAGAGAGAGAGAGACAGAGAGAGAGAGACAGAGAGACGGAGAGAGAGAGACAGAGAGAGAGAGAGGGAGGAGTGGGGTCGGGCTATACAGTGATGCACTTAGTCCATCAAGGCTCCACCTCCTAAAGGTTCCACAACATTTCCAAATGGCACCAGCATCTGGGGAGAAGTGTTCAAACACAAGAGCTTATGAGAGAACTTCTGTATTCAAACCACCCTGAATAGAATGAACAAAACGCCAGGATTTTGAAATCCCTTACTACATCTTGAAAAGTGTGTTAGCCTCTGGCCTGTGCAGTAGAGTTGCAGGTGGGCTGGTGTGAACTGTGGGTGGGTAAGTGAGATCTGTAGGTGGATGGGTATACGCACCTGGGGCTTCCTTCTGTTGTCCAGATGTGATAAGGTGAGGTGGACATATCACTTCTGTAATCACGTTTCCAAAACCTTTTTACTCCTGTCCAAGGACAAATAAACCACTCGATGAACTTCCTACAAGAACAGTAAGTCAGTGTATAGTGACTGGAGTAGATATTGAAGTTAAGACAACCAAAGAAAGGTTGGTAAAACCTCACAGATATGAGGAGACCGTGGGGAGAGGAGCATTAGAAGCAGTAGGGTACCTCGGAATAGAAAGAGGCTGTGTCTTAGTTCAGGTTTTATTGCCATGAAGAGACATTATAAAGGAAAACATTTTGGGGGGGGGGCTGGCTTACAGCTCAGAGGTTTAGTCCATTATTGTCATGGAGGGAAGCATGGTGGTGTGCAGGCAGGCATGGTGCTGGAGAAGGACCATGGTGCTGGAGAAGGAGCTGAGAGTTCTACATCCTGAATGGAGAGAGCTATGTGTGCTGTGCTAGGCATATCCTCCAACAAAGCCACACCGACTCCAACAAGGCCACACTACCTAATAGTGCCACTGTTTGTGTTCCTATGAGGACCATTTTCTTTCAAACCACCACAGGCTATTAGTGGAAAACCCATTGAGTCTCAAATAAGCATGCGCTAACAGTAATATAACGGTTTTGTTTCTCAGGCTTGCCAAAAGTGCCAAATGGACAGGAGGAGAGCTGGGGTGCTAGTGTATACCTTTAATCCCAGCACTCAGGAGACAGAGGCAGGCAGATCGTTGTGAGTTCAAGGCCAGCCTGGTCTACATATCAAGGTCCAGGCCAGCCAGAGCTACGTAATAGGACCCTGTCTAAAAGAAAAAACAGATATGGAGAAGCTATGCGGAGGAACCTGGCAGCTCTCTGAAACACCTGTCTGTCTGTCTATCTATCTATCTATCTATCTATCTATCTATCTATCTATCATCTACCTCCCTATGTATTTATAACCTATCTATGTACCTGTCATATATCCTATTATCACTTAAACTTTGCCATAAATTATAATAATTTCAATATAATTCTATGAAAAAGATCCTGGATCCAATACCTAGTGTGACCTAGTGTAAGCTACTCTTGATCCAGTAGCTCTGTGTAACCTTTCATAAAATAGGGGTTAATAACTCCCACTTGTGGTGTTATAAAGATTAAACTAGTGTACATGAACCATTTAGAACTCTACTACAAAGTGGGTCCTTGATAAATCTTAACTCTAGCCATCTTTTTTTTTTGTTTCATACACAATTTGTTTCTGGTGACCTCTTGTTCAGTGTGAGATAACACGGCATAGATCAGTGTTCAAAGTGGGGTACAGGTTGGATTCTACACGGTTAGCCATTGGAGGGCAAGGGAAGAATAGACTCTTTAAAAAGAAATTTTTTTCTTTATGTGTGTGGGTGTGTATACTCACTGATATATGCTGGTGTCCACAGAAATGAGGAGAGGCTGTGCTGTCCCCTGGAACTACAGTTACAGACAGTTGTGAGCTGTCCAACATGAGTGCTGGGAACTGAACTGAGGTCTTCTGCAAAAGCAGCAAGTGCTCTTACCATCCAACATTCTCCGCAACCCCAGGATTTCTGTTTTCACGCTGTTTATTTTTCACCCAAGTTCTCTATGGTGCCATGTGTGCTATAATGCACATCTTAAGTAGGTCAGAAGATGTTCTCAATGCATACATAAGGGAAGGTGTGCTCCATTGTTTTTATCAATAGGGTCAATGGCATGGAAGGCCTGAATGTGTGTTGTTACTGGGCCAGCATGTACTCATGTATCTGTGTGACCTTCATGGGCTCAAAGACACAATCACTTAAGCAAACTAATTTTGCATTAAGCCCTAATGTCTGTGACATTTAAGTCTCCAGGAAAATAATACTCTGATCTAGAAAACTAAAAGGGTTGAGCTGTCTCTCTCTGTATTTACTGCTGGCGTTCCTTCAACACAGACTCTTTCAATTTATTCCATTACCAGACAGAAGCTCTCCACTTACTTTTGAGAATTTAAATTTCCCCTCTTGGCTCCGAGCAGACTTATTTATTACTTTCAAAGTCTTCTAGTTGTTTCAGGCTAAGTAAGTTTATGAGTCTAAAGCTTTTTGCAACTAGTTGATGACATTTGTAGCAAAATAGAATAGTAGTCTTTGAGGCATGGGCCTACATAACATTAGTTTTAAGTTTTATTACGAATGTATTTATTCACAATCATTCATTCCAAAGCTGATTTAATTTAGAGTGAACCATGTAAAAGGTCAAGCTTCCAGAAATGGTCAGACCTATTGCCCTTAGATATTTTCTTAGTTTTTCAACTCCTTAAATTCATTTCCTTATCATAAAGTAGAGCTAATGTTGGACTTGCAGAATTTAGGAGTGAAAATAACACTCCAAGTGAAGCACTTGACCCAGTGTTTGGGGCTTGATTGATGCTTAATAAACAGTATTTGGGTTGATAGAGAGCTCAGATGGTAAAGCACTTGCCATGCAAGCCTGAGGACCTGGGGCCACAGGAAGGTGTCAGGAAAGAATCAACTTCAAAAAGTAAAGAGCACTGTGGCATGCCCATGCTGCCTCCTGCTAAATAAATACATAATAAATAGTTGTCATCTGGTGTGGTGGGCATATGCATGTAATCCTAGCACTTGGAATGCTGGATAGGAGACAAAAAAGTCAAGACTAGCCTTGGAGAGTGAGACCATGCCTCAAAAACAAAACAAAAACAACAAAAAACAAAACAGACAATAATAACAACAAGCACATTCCAAATAAGGAGTGGGCATATGACTTAGCCTTTAAGAGAAATTCCTACTCTTGCAAAGGACCCGGAGTCAGTTCTGAGCACCTACATGGTGGCTCACAACCACCTATGACACCAGTTTCAGGGGAGCTATCACCCTCCTCTGGCCTCCAAAGATAACAGATAAACATGGTGCACACACACACACACACACACACACACACACACACACACACACACACACACTTAAAAATAGTATTTACAGAATGAATATACACAAGAATAAAGAAATGAGCCTAAGCAGCAGAGGATGGAAAGTGTTGCTCTCCTGGGGGCCCTCCCATACCCTTGGCCTCTTCTAAGGAGGTCTTTTCCTTATTGGGGCTTCTGCTACAGCATACTTCTTTATTCAGAATGCTGTAATGAGCTTAGTCTTCCTTAACTTCATCAGCTCCAGGACAGCTCTAGCTTCCTTGAGGTGGCCGATGAAGATTTATATCACCTGGATCAACATTTCCCTACCTTTTGTCTTCCTGGTGTTCTGTACTTAAGTTTTAAAAATTCCTCTATTTTTAACTTCAATAATATCAGCTACATCTATACGTTTTGTTCTAAATTGCATGTTCTCATCCCTTTATCTTTTTCTGTTCACCTCTTCCCTTCTTTGAAGACACAGCCCACTTCTCCACTAAGCAATGTGATGCACTTGACAGATTGCTGAATTTATCAGACTAGGGTTTCAGTGTTTCCCATTGCTCATCTCAGCAACTTCATTTGTATGGAAACTATAAGAAAACATACTAAATCAATCCAGACCGACGTTTGTGTGCTAAAGCTATAGGACCCTAGCCAGTCTCTGGGCTTCTTGGCATTTCTTGTCTTTTACTCCTTTTTTCTCCCACCCTCCACCCTCCCTCTGTAGTGAGATGTTCACTCTGTCCATACCTGTTGCATGGACCATGCCCACCGGGGGTGGGACAGGTGTGGACTTGACCTGGGGAACTAGGTCTGAGGCAGGGACACCAGAGCACTCTCTTGCTGGCTGGACGGAGACAGAGAGCATCCTGAGGCATCCTTGGGAAGGAAACTTGCTGGTGTTCATCTGTCTGTGTTGTAAGTTATTTCTCCCTGAATAAACATCTATTCAGTCTATCTGTTTTTCTTGATCCTTATTATTCCACGGTATCCTTCCTTTCTTTACTTTCTAGAGAAAGAATTTACCAGTAGCCTTGCCTTGTCTGGAGTTTATTAAGCTTTCCCAACAGTGATGGCAGAGTCCCAGTTTTTCTCTGGTGTAGGGTCATCCCCACCCACCCCAACCCCATTTTCATCTCTTCTGAAAAGCTATCCTCCTGGGGTCATCCCACCCCACCTCACACCCATTATCGTATTCCTTTGCCCTCTTCTAAAAGGCTCTTAGCATTTTTCTATACAAATGTCCAGTTTCTTAGACCCTACGCCTTTCAATTTCTGGACTGTTTCTCATCCATGTTGATGGAGTACATCCCCAAGTAACATGTTTTCAAGGTGTCTTTGTTTAGATCAACCACTTTGGCTCAGAAAGTACGGCTAGACATACATCTGTCTTCAAAAGCCACTGCTTAACCGATTCTGATGACATCCACGTGGCTTTGAACAACTTGACATCAGCTTCTCTTTCAGGAGCAGGTGCTCTGGTCCTCACTCAACAGCGGGAAGTGCTTCCTTCTTCCTTACTTGATATTTCCATTCTGGGGAGGTTTTCCCTTGTTGTTTAAAGATGCCTCCCTTCCCATTTTCCTCACTTTCCTGTGACAGATGTTAATTGGATAACAGCCCTTCTAAACTGATAGATGCTCTGTTTTCGTTACCATGTTTCTGCCATGCTTCTGATTTATTTGTACTTTTGACATCCTCTTCTGGAAAACTCATTATTAAGACTTTAATTTATCCACTTAAAATCCCAGTATTTTTGCTTGTAAAGGACAGTAACTCCCCCATCCCCCACTGCCCCTCCACCTCTACCCCCACCCCCCACACATTTGTGGGGGGTTTTCCCCCTTTTGACAATGGACTTTTTGTTGGCTAGTGATTTTAGATGTGTGTTCTGGATTATCTTTAAATCAGTCTTCCCTTCTCCTCTTCTTCCTTTCCCTTTTCCTTCTTTTTGCTATTGATTTTCTTATGTGTAGAGAGCCGCGTAGTGCCACGCCTTAAAGTGGTGCTGGCTTCTGCCTTACACCTTCCTGCTGGTGAAGACTCTCTGGGTAAACAAGCCCTTAATTGGTTAAGTCTGTTCAGCCTGTCTGCTTCCGCATTAGAGTAGCCTATCTGCAGGGTCCATGTGGCTCACTGGGGTTGGTTAGCTCAAAGGTATTTAAGCCTGTGCAGGGGTCCCCCCCCTCTCCCTGCGGGCCAGAAGCAACATGTTTAAAGGATCCTTATTAAAACTGCATGAAGAAGATCTACCCGGAGTCGCGTCTTCCTTGCTGGTGAGGGCAGGCGCATACACTTATGGATAGTCCTGTCAATCCTTTCTACTTTCTTATCGGCTTCCCCCAAACAATCCTGCTCCACGTGAATTCATGAGTCCTGTTTTTCACTCTGAGTAAGAAACAACTCTGACTGTCACTCTTTCAGGACCCTCCCACCCATGAGGTGAACAGGATGAGGGGGAAGACCTGGGCATTTAAAATGACCTTCAAGTCCACTCTCAATGTTGTGATCCCAGTACATAGAGTCAGTAGTACCCAGGTTTCATAGAAGAAACCCAAGCCTGAATTACTGAGACTGTCTTAAAATAAGGTCTTACTATGTTCACTTGCTTTGGGGTCCTTTATTGGACTTAAGAAAACATCACTGACAAAGTCTCCTGGTAATGGAACAAGTAGGAATAAATTCTGTGTACATGGAGCTTCCGAAACACTTGATGGCTCTCCATTTGTGACTGACACATGTGGCTTCTGCAGGGTTAGTAATATTTATGCTCAATATTGAATAGACACACCTCCATAGTAGGAAGACGGAAACTTTAACTCTATCCCCAAACCCTAACTGAACTAGAATTGGTGAGAAGGAATGTCGTCATGAATCCTGTATTCCCAATGAAAAAGCATTAGTGAGTTTGTTTTTATACCTATGCACCCATGATATAGTTGATTTAAAATTGGTGAAAACACTAGGAACTGATAAGATGGCTCAGCAAGTAAAGGCTCTTGCCTCCAAGCATGAGGCCCTGAGTTCAGTTCCTGGGACCTATAAAGGTAGAAGGAAAGAACAAACTCTTGAGAGTTGTCCTCTGATCACATGGGCAGTATGTCATGCATGCATGGGCACACACACACACACACACACACACACACACACACACACACACACACACAGAGGCACACACACACACACGCGCACACACACACACACACACACACACACATGCACGCACACACGACAATGATGATGATGTTAATTTAAAAAAATTATAATGGAGACAAAGCAGAAATGCCCTACTGGGTTATTGTCAAGTTCAAAAGGAAATAATATTACACAGATATGTTTCATATTAACACAACCAAAAGATGAGGTAGAGCGGATCAAACTTTGGAATTGGTTTACCCTTGTCAACATTTCATATAATTTTTTTTCAGCAAAAAAGGGGGAAACAACAAGTTAGCCCAAGAACACTTTCAGGTGTCTGGAATGATTACCCTATGCCTGCCTGGCTCATGCTCAGATGTCCTCACGGATTTCGATATAGCTGTGTGTGATGAGCAAACAGTCCATGTGTTCAGAATCAACCAGAAAGGGAAGCCCAAGAGCTTTAGATATGCCCTCAGAAGTCATGGAGGTCAGGGACTCCCAAGGACTCTTGGTCCTGTGCCTGCCTAGGATTTTGGTCACTTTCTCTCTGGATTGGCATTAACAACGAAGACTCTCAGACAGAAAGATTCACCTTTATTTCCATCTATTGTACAGGTCTCATGCAACTACCTCATCTACCTCCTACATCTGAGGACTGCCACTGCTGGGCTTATCGCGTCTACATTACACCAGCATTCAAGGATACAAGATATTTAGTTGTGGCCCTGGGGTCTAGGTCCCTATGAGGAGTGATGTGACTGGGGCAATAGGGTTCTGCAAATCTCTGAAGGACATTCAGAGAACAATCAGCTTTTCATTTCTCCCAAGCCCATTCTACATCTGGACTCTGGGTTGAGCTGCACTTCCCTCAGGCAATCCCCTGGCTTAGTGAATGATTAAATGAGACTATTGACATTGCCCCCAGTGAACTATCAGTTGTCATCCAATCATTAACCTGGCTCCTAGCTCCTCTTTGCTGCCTCATCTTCTCTTTGAAGCCAGTTGGGAAAGAGAGAAGTCACATGAAGGCCATTTCTCCTCTGTCTTCCCCAGAATGTCGGCAGTGGCAAGGATCCACATTCAGTCCCTTCTGAGGGCTAGGCCTAGGTCTCCCCCCATGCTGCTTGTCTTCATCAGCCTCTCACGATGTGAAAGAGAATCCCAGGCCTACACCTATCTTTCCTGTGCAAGCCTTTCATACCTCCCTACTGACTCCAATGCAAGGTCAGCCTTGCCTGTGGCTGACACTCCATGATGCCTTATCTACTGATTTGTAGACATAGCTTGCAAGTGAAAAGCCCTATTGCTCACTCCTTTGCACTAGGACTTTGCTCCTATCTGGGATGGCCCAGCATGCCCATCTCTGCATATTGAAACCTGTTGATTTTCAAGACTAAATCAAAAGCTAGTCCTTTCATCCGGAGTTCTCTGATCACTCCGCTCCCCTAACACTGGGTGCTGCTGTCTCGTCTCAGAATGCTTTCCATGCCAGGTGTAGTGCATGTTGTTCTTTTGTTACAGTTATGGCCCATGAAACACAAACACCAGACTCAGCGTGCCCACATGGAGTTTATTGGTGGAGGGGAGAGAATGGGGTGGGGTAGCTGGTGGCCAACCGAAAGCAGGAGAAAGAAAAGAAAAAGCAAAAGAGAGAGGAAGAGCAGAAGGGGGGGTGGCACTTGGCATGCTTGCTTTAAAAGGGAAACTTGCACATGTGTAACTGATCCCCCTTCGCAGCCAGGTAATGCTTGACATAGTGATGACATGGCCATGAGCATCCCGCCCATCATCAGGGGGCGGGGTCAGCAGACTGCTGCTTTCCAACAGTGCATACCTTTAATCCCATCACTCAGGTGGCAGAGGCAGGTGGATCTCCGTTAGTTTGATTGATGCCAGCCTGGTTTATATAGAGAGTTCAAAGACAGCCAGACCATCTAGAGAGATTCTGTCTCAAAAAAAAAAAAAAAAAAAAAAAAACAAGGTGCACATACATGAGGGGTAGGGGGGGAGAGAAAACAGATCTAACTACACACTTTTCATGTCTGACTTTACAGCCTGTAAAGCTGTTTCAGATGGCAGTGCTGAAGTTTAGAGAAGTTAACTTGCCCTTTGTGGTTCTGGAACTCACTGTCTCTCCCAGTGTAAAACAGCCCAGTGTCCTGGGACTCACACATTTTCCAGCAGATCCTAGTTCATGGAAAACTGGAGTTTCAATGTGTGGAAACAGCAAGCCCCACAGCTAGGACCTGAGGTGTAATCAGATCTGTTTTTCCCCATCCCGTGTGTGTGTGTGTGTGTGTGTGTGTGTGTGTGTGTGTGTGTGTGTGTGTGTGTATCTGTCTGCCTGCCTGCCTGCCTGCCTGCCTGCCTGCCTGCCTCTGAGGGCTTCCTGTCCCCTTCAACATTCCCTCTCTATGCCCCCTTTGAAAGACCAGTTACCACAGTGCCCCAAGGTGTGAGCTCCCTGGTCCCTAAACCTCTTCTCACCTCGTTACTTTCAGAAGAGCTACTTTGATCCCCTTCTCACTTCCAGGAATCATTTCTATCTGGTTCTCATGCCCCTCACCAGGATGCTCATTTTCTCTTCTGGGAGATTCAGTGATTATTCAGCCCTGCCTCAGCCTCAATGCCTTGGCTAAGTGCAGCCAGCTCCTCACCCCTGCTTGTCTGGTGCTTTCAGCAAACACAGTCACCACTGTGTCTGGCCTCTGAATTAGGGGCTGTCAGACCATTGATCCATCCCTCCATTAACACATATTTATCAAGGTCTTATTACCTGTGGGGCCAGTGGGGCTGAAATGAATGAAGACTGATCCGGCCTTGCCTTTCTGGGCTCTGCCAGTCTGGGATAATGTACTGTAAATGACTTTCTGGTGTCATCCTGTCTGCTCACTTAGGAAGGACTGCTAATTCCTTGCTGGCAGGGACTTTATTTTCTTGGTCTTTGTGGCCTCCACATGGTTTATTAAGGTGTGGGCATACATAGAGATGGTAGCAGCAGATAACATGTCGAGACTTGGGAAATATTAACAGCTTAAGGAGCATGTGCAATCACGCTTCTTTGATTGGATAATGGTCTCATGGGGTAGGCAAGATGAAACTGAAGGATGCAAGTTCTGAGAAGCTTAGCGAATCTGAATTCGATAAATAGTGTTCAAACCTCATCAGGCGAGGATAAGGAAAACCTCCTTTCAAGACCTCTGCCTACGGCAAGGGACTTATTGACATTAAAAACAGTAGTTTTTTTTATAAAGCCTGAGTGTGTTTCAGAAGAGTAATATGGAAGTGCTTCTAGCGGGAAAAAAAAAAACACACACACACACAAATAAAAAGAGACCTCCCCCCTTCCCCAAACTTCCGTGATTTATGTACCAACTTGACAGGGCCAAAGCATGCCCAGATACATGGTTAACCATTGTTTCTGGTGTGTCTGGAAGGACATATGTGGCTAAGATTGACAGTTGAACTAGTGGGTTTAATGGAGATCATTCACCTAGTGTGGTAGGCAGGGGCTCAGTTTCGTTTCTGTTTGCTATGATAAAATGCCTTAGCTGAGAGATGGATACACGTTGACTTGGTTGCTTGCTTGTGCTCAGCTCAATGTCTTCACCCTTACACAGCTCAGGATGCCCTGCCTAGAGAATGGTGATGCCCATAGTTAAGGTGGATCTTTTTACCTCAACTAACCCAACCCAGAAACTCCCTCACAAATATACCCAGAGGTTGTTTCTATGGTGATTCTAAACCCAATCAAGTTGGCAATCCAGACTGACACCTCCCTTCTTTTCCCTTCCCCTCCCATCAGTCACCTGCATCTCCCTAGACACCTAGACAGTTTCAATTCTATGACAGACATACAGAAGTTATTTTATATAGAAAACTCAGGGTCCACAAATGAGAGAACACATTTTATATCTGTCTTTCTTTTGATATGATTCTCTCTAATTACACTCGTTTTTGTTCAGACAACATGACTTTACTCTTCTTTATGGCTGAAGAAAACTACATTGTGTACATGCATCATATTTTCTTTATCCATTCTTCTGTTATTGAACACTCAGGTTGGTCCTGTGTTGTGTGTATCACTGATGTCCCAAGCTGTTTTGTTTTTCTATCCATTCTTCTGTTGTTAGACACCTAGGTTGGTCTGGTAATTGTGTGTATCACTGATGTCCCAAGCTGTTGTTCTGTTTTTCAAGTGATTTTGATTTTAGTATTCCATTATAAACCTCAGTACTGGACACAATGAAGGAAGCTTTAAAGTAATGAGGAAGAGCTTGGGTTTGTATTTTTACCATTTATTTTTTACTAATAATTTAAATTTTGTTCTCTTAAAATTATGGGTGTGTGTGGGATGGTGTGTGTGTTTGAGTGCAGGTGCCTACAGAGGCAGAGACACTGGATTCTCCTGGAGTTCAAATTCAAGGCAGCAGGGTGTCTCCTGGGATGGGTGCTGGGAAATGGTGCTCTGGAAGAGCAGCAAATGCTCTCACCACAAAGCCATCTCGCCACCTCCTTAGTACACTTAACAATTATGTCTAGGTGTGTGTGGGGGTGGGTGGGTATGCATACGAAAGTGCAGTGCCCATGGAGGCCAGAAGAGGGCATCAAGTCTCCTGAAGTTGGAGTTACAGGCAGTTCTGAGTCACACCTGACTGAGCTTGGTGTTAGGAACTGAACTTGCGTCTTCAACAAGTACAGTAAGCACTCTTAACTGCCACGCCGTCTTGCCGGCCCTTCAGATTCCACTTTTAAAAGGATGGACTGAACACGTGACATCCAAGGCATAAAGGGGTTACTCGGCGTTTGACATTGTGGTGAAGAGAGAGGCAGATACATGCCAGCTATTGTGGATGCTCGCTGTCCTTAAGAGGCCTTCAAGGGACTGGAGCTGCTGGGGCTCAGAGTCAGGGAATGGCACCCTGGGCTGACTGCATTTGTCTGTGTGTATAGATAGCTCTTATAGCAAAGGAGGCATTTGGGAACCTACACAAGCAGTAGTTCTATTTTCAGTTGTAGCAAAAGGGAAAAAGCAGTGAGTTGCAACCCCTCACCTCTGGTGTCACAAGGTCCCAGTGGGAGAAAGAGTTCCTTCCTTTTGCTGCTTCTCCCCAGTGCGACATTCACCATGGTGAGTGAGCATAAATACTTTGTCTATAGTGATCCCACTTATTTCTAGGAAATGGCAGTTGTATTTATGCTTGTGTTATTTGTTTTTATTGCTATCTCCTGTCCTATTCACCTTCAGTTGTCAATTTGATGTAGCCTAGAGTCATCGGAGAGGAAAGCCACTATTGGGAAATTGCCTGGATCAGACTAGCCCATGGACATGTCTGTGGGTGGTTGTCTTGATTGTCAATTGATGCAGAAGAACCCAGTCCTTGGTGGGTGGCAGCATCCCTAGGCAATAAATGAAAGGCAGCTAAACACAAGCCAGGGAGTGATCCAGCTAGCAGTCTTCCTCCGTGAACTCTGCCTAGACTAATCTCAGTGATGGGCTGTGACCTAGAAGTGTAAGATGAAGCAAACCCTTCCCTCCCCTAAGTTGCTTTAGGTTTGAGTAATTTTACCACAGAGTACGGGAACCAAGCCACCCTCTAATGTTTGCATATAACTTATGTACTTCCAAATGCCTTGATCCATCTCTAGGTCACTCTAGATCACCTATAGATCACCCTAGATCACCTTTAGATCCTTCCCAGTTACCAATGCAATATAAACACTTGTAAATAGTTGTTACCCTGCATTGTTTAGGTGGTAATGATAAGAAAAACATCTGAACCAGTTCAGTTTTAGATTATTTTCCATCTTAGGCTTAGCTGAACTGGCCAACATGAAATCCAGGCTTTCAGGTATGCTCTGTACTTTCTCTTAGCAAAAGTCCATCATATGGTAGTTAAGTCACTTTGCATTGCTGGCTGCTGGCAGTGGTATATTTCAAAAAGTTATATGGAAACCTACTACTGTAGAAACCACACACACACACACACACACACACACACACACACACACATATATAGAGAGAGAGACAGACACACAGAGACACACACACACACACACACACACACACACACACAGAGAGAGAGAGAGAGAGAGAGAGAGAGAGAGAGAGAGAGAGAGATGCATTTATTCTATAATAAGACAATAATGCCCCCTCTAGACACCACAGGATAATAAACAAAAAGCTCAGTGCCAGGGAGGAGTCACCTCCTTTGGAGTTGTTCACAAGGGAAGTCACATAGATCCCTAAACATTAAAAGCAATTGTCAGTGTTCTTGGTTACCTCCCAGAACTTGATGGGAGACTGTTGCTAATGACACCACACACCTGAGTCCTTGAACATGGGGAAACCAAGCCTGCACTGACCTGGCAGCTCCATCTCCTACTGACTAGCTTCCATAATGCTGGAAAATGCTATGCACACCACTGAAGAAGGATTTGCCAGTCTTTGTGTGACTTATCATTTTTTACCCTGGCTTCTCCTCTCTTCCTCCTCCTTCCTTCCTCTGCACTGACTTACTAGAGATTTTCTTCGCTGACTTGTGATCTCAGCAAGGTGTTTGTAGTTCTGTTTGTTGTAATTTATGTGGCTTAATTTTCAGCAGCAGGACCCTTGGGAATATTCATCCTCTCTGTTCCCAGAAGCAAAGTCTATCCACTTCTCATCTTGCATAAACTTCTCGAGATCTCTCATCCGTGGGCAGTCCCTTCTGGTTCTCTCCATTGCTGATTTTGCCCTTTTTCATTCCTGTAGTCTCATCTTAACATCCTCTCTAGAGGGAGGGGAAATAAATGCCCGTGTGTTCAGACATTATTCTGAGCAACAAACCAGAACAGCTTTTTCCATCTTAACTTCTTTCTATGCTCTGCTTTGTTCTTCAAGGGATTTAATTGCATGCAAAAAGACAGATTTAAAAATAAATAAAAGTGGCAAGCTAAGCTCTGAGGTAAAATATTTCCAGTTAATTAACTTAAAGGAGATGAGAATTATACAGACTTAATACTTTCAGAAGTAACTTCCAATGGTTTTCAAAGTGCCCCTCCCCCAACAAATCAAATCTAGTATTATATACAGGAGGTCAATGGTTACATATTTATTTTGAAAATATGTTATTTTAATAGATGATGCCATAAAGTAGCACTTTACTTTGGAATGGTCTTTATGCTCTTATAATATTAGTTACCTTTTAACCTGTGGGACACACACACACACACACACACACACACAGAGCACACAGCACACAGCATTTTTAATGCTCTGGTGATCTACCTGCACAGACAGGCTATGTGTGAAGGCAGAGACAAATGGAGACTAGAAAAGAAATTCATTCAATTTCTCAGGCACTTTCCCCTTCAAGTTGATGATTTTCTTCTTGGAATTTATTGTTTTTCTTTGTCCTATTAGCTCACTGGCTTTTTTTTCCTTTATCAATGTAATCATGTAAAGCCATGCAGTGCTTTCGGAGAAATTTTCTAATATACCAGAAGAGTGCCTAAGAAAGCAGGGCACATGGTAGCACAGGCTTTTAATCTCACCCACTCTAGAAGCTGAGGCAAGAGAATTACACATTCAAGGACAGCCTGGGCTACCTATTGAGACCCCATCTTAAAAGGAAAGCACTAGGTGTTTATAAAAGACTAGCTTTGGGAATACTCGATAAACACATTCATGTAAGCCCTATCCAAACCAGGAAATAAAACAAAAATATGGCAGTTTGGGTCTTTTAATTGAATTGTTTAGTCTATAGTAAAAGCAATTCTAAACATGTACATGTTTATATACCTACATATCTGTATTTTTGTATACATATATGGGTATACATATTTAGTGTATATATGTATATATTATATAATACATAGTATACAGATTCATATGATGTTTATTATCCATGCACATGTAATTGTCCATGTATATAAATAATCATATATGCATAAGTATGTATTCTTATCTATGTGTACATATATATGTGGCTGTGTATACATGTGCAAAATGCACACACATATACATAAATACATGCATGTATATAAAAATATGTATATACATACATGTTTACATGTGTGTACAAAGCCCACTAGCAGTCTATTTGCCTAATCCCCTAGGGTGACTTTTCTTGGACTGGGTGCTGGAGGACATATACAAATGTCTTTTACATACCAGTGCCAGGGGCCTGACCCTCATGACAGACTGCCCACTGGCCTCTGGAAAGACCAATATAAGAAATAAAGGGACCTAGAAATGAAGACCCTCTCGCCTCTTGTTGATTATTCTAGTGCTCTTCACTGCTAATTTGGAGTTATTAATGGGACTAGACTATCTCAGGTTTGGAAGAGCGATTTACACAGTACTTATGTCATGTGACTGTCATGTGCATTTTGCAAAACACTCTAGAGATGCATTTATATCCATAGGGATAAATTTTAATTTCCACCCAAGGGCTCTGCATACTTTGATGAATATGGAACCAATTTCCATTTCATTAGTTATATGAGATGACACTTATCTTGTTCATGTTAATTGGATCGACATTTTTTTATTTATTTCAGCTTCACATTAGTACAGCATGTAGTTTGAGTTATCAATTGAATTTCAGTTAAGTTTAGTCTTGGAAGTTGACTATTATTTTTAAAGATTTATTTATTAATTTTTAATGTGTCTGTCTGTATGCACATATGTACCATATGTGTGAAGTGCCCTCAGAAGTCTGGGGAGGGCATAGGATCCCCCAGAACTGGAATTGCACGTGGTTGTGAGCTGCCTCTTGTGGGTACCAAGCACTGAACCTGAATCTTCTGCAAGAACAGTGCATATTCTTAACTGCTGTTCCCTGTTGTATAGCTTTACTGCAAAAACTGATGCTGCAGAAATTTAAGGAGATTCTTCTTTGAGCCCCTGACATGTTTTGCACATACTTAGACAATCTTCTCTATCAATTGCATTTCAATTTTTGTTTATTCACCTCTCATTTCCTTCATATTGGGAGTTTTTTGATGATGGGATCTTGTGACCTGCTCCATGGCCTAGCACAGAAAGGAGATGCATTAAGTATTTGTTGGACATCTAGCCTAGGATCATACAGTTAGGAATATTACACATAACTTACTGGAGGCATATTCTACTCTAGACTGTTATCTGGGGAAGTAAACAGATTCCAGGCCTTGGAATTTTCTGTATACCATGCATGGATTTGAAGATTCTTCTCAAGGCCATTCGGCACTTTGAGAGATGACAAAAATACAATTTGAAAGATCATTTGGTTGGTTTCATGTAGATCATATAATCATATAAATAACTCTCATATACTCTTGGTATGAGAATGGATGCAGCAATCTGATGGATGTACTCTAGCTTCCCTCATCCCTTGGATTTTATTCTCTGAGACAGAATTTAGTCTGAGAGGGAAGCCTCTCAGCCCTTAGCACCTCAGAATGCGTGCACCTACTTTAAGGCATGATCTTAAACAGGTAACGAAATTCATGTAAGACCCTTGAGGTCCAATCTGTCTAAAGTTCCCATTTAAAAAAATGGGACTAGGGAAGGGCTGGGGGGATGGTTTAACAGGTGAGCAAGTGCCTGTTTCTTAAGTACAAGGACGTGCATTCAGATTCCCAGCATCTGCATAAAAGACTGGGCTTGGTGGCACATGTCCTGGGCCGGGAAGACAGGAGATCTTGTGGTTCTCTGGGTAGTCAGTATACTCTGTAGGTAAACTTGGGACTCAGTGAAAAGATCCTGTCTCCTAAACAAAAAAGGTGAAGAGTCATAGAGGAAGATACCCAGTGTCAATCTCTGACCTCCACATGCTCAGAGCATGTGTCAGAACAACAGACAGACAGCTTCTGTAAGTCATAGACAGAGCCTTTGACATGCCGCCCTTGAACTTGGACCTTGGATGCCAGAATTATTGGAAATTTTTGCCTTGCAAGGCAAGTCTGTGGTATTTTACTATGGAAATCCAGGGAAACTAATAGAATTTAGCCAGCCTCGCCTACCTTTGCATAGGTTGACATTGAGAATAGATCATTATAAACAACGAAATCAACACTGGTAACCCCTGGGTGTTGTGGAAATGTGATCCCAGGGGTCTTCTCACAGGTGGCTGATAGAGAGAGTCTTGAAAATATGGAAGAATTCCACAGACTGAAAGGGCCCAGGAGAGGAAGTACATTCTCGGCCCAAGGAAAACTCTTTGCAAAGGCTTAAAAAGTAAGGGTGGGGGCATATGTATTTGGGGACCATGGAGGACTGTAAGGACCAGGTAGGTGAAGTTGGGAGGAGAGAGCCACAGGGAGACTGGGAATGTAGGCTGCTGCCTGGTGGTGGAGGACCTGGGATTCTTTGTTCATAGCTGTGACACTTACCCGTAGACAGCAAAGATTCTATGCTGTGGAATAAGCCTCTTATACACTTTAACAATTTGTCACTTGATTTTGGTTTAATAAAATGCTGATTGGCCAGTAGCCAGGCAGGAAACATAGGCGGGACATCCAAACTAAGGATGAGGGGAAGGAGAAGGGCAGAGTCAAAAGTCACCAGCCAGATGCAGAAAGAGCAAGATGTTCATGCACTACTGAGAACAGGTACCACCACATGGCAGGCATAAATAAGGAATGTGGATGAATTTAAATGTAAGACTTAGCTAGTAATGAGCTTGAGCTATCGGCCGAGCATTTATAATTTATATTAGGTCTCCAAGTCAGTTATTTGGGAAATGGCTGCCAGTTATTTGGGAGCAGAAAGGCAGAACAGGAAATTGCTTATAATCATATGGGTAGTAGAGGGTCACTGTCACTTCCATGGAGAGACCCAGCTCTCCAGTGGTTACCTCACACTTTCTAGCACTACCATATACGTGGCCTTTTAGCTGTGTTCCCTGAAGCCTCCCCTTTCTGAGTTCCTGTTGCTTCTCTAAGCTTTCTCTGCAATCTAAGTGTGAGGGAAAAAGTGGGACATAAGGCCAGACAGGTGGTGAGGGGGTTGTAGTGTAGGACAGGCGACCATCGTGAATGTCACAATGGTTCTGTCTGACGTCAGAGCTAGAGAAGCACTTTAGATGAGAGTTCCATCTTCACTTTGATGGAAAACTGGGGACAGTTAAGAGTGGAAGCAATAGTTCCTCAGATGCCAGAATTGCAGCATCCTCTGGGGAGGGGTCAGTACACTCCTGGTACCTAGGAGGGCTGTGTGTCTTTTCCTGGCAGAAGAAGCTGATGGGAGAGTGGTAAGGAGAATGGGAATCAGAGAAGAGAAATCATGGAAGATGTTCCTTGCTAGCTGGCTTATAGACTAGCTTATCCTTAGCTAATTTTTCTTATACAGCCTAGCACTATGTACTTAAGACAGTGCTGTCCACAATGGTATGGGCCCTCCTATATCAATTAAAAATCAGGACAAACCTCCATAGACATACCCAAAGGCTGGACTGACCTGAGCAATCACTCAACTGAGACTCTATTCTTGAGTGATTCTAGGGTGTGTCAAGTTACAGTTAAAGTTAACTAGGACAGTTAGCTTTAGTCTTTTTATTGTTATATGTTGCCCACCTCTGTGTCTGACCTAACATTCTTGTGATTGATAATTGTGATTTTACTTGTCAAGTAAAAAAAAATTTTACTTGATAAGTAAAATCCCCTTTGGAATGTACAAACAAGGCACTAATACTATAGCTCCCAAAGCCAAGAATGTCATAATATCTGAAGCCTATAGAAGAGATTTCCCCACCTCTCTCTAACCTGCCTACCTGATTTTTCCACCTAATTTTGTAACATATTTTGTTCTGTTATTATAAATTATGTTATTTGTTCCATTATTATGTCATTAAGCTGGGCAATGGTGGTGCATGCCTTTAATCCTAGAATTTGTGAGGGGTGTGCAGAGATGATCAGATCTCTATGAGTTCCAGGTCAGCCTGAGATCCAGGACAGACAGGGCTACACAGAGAAGACCTGTCTCAGAAAACAAAAGAAAAGAAAAAGAAAGAGGGAGAAGATAGAAAGAAAGGAAGAAAGAGAGGAAGAAGAAATGCCTCATTAAATTGTCACACATTGAAACAATACGGAGGTAGCCTGAATCCATACACCCTGGCCCATAGTCACCTCATATTTGCTTTGTTGCCATGTATTGAATCATCTTCTGCTTGGGGGAAATGAGAATTCTTCATCTGTGAGCATGAGCAGGAAGGACTGTGACTTCATTTTGAGATATTTCTGTAGTTCATGGATGGGCTGGGAACTAAGGCTCAGTCAACTGACATCCCACACAGACCCTGACTGACCAGAGAAGACATTCCATCAGTTGAGAAGGCCTTCATCATGGCCACCAAAGTTTGATGACACAGCTATTGGAAGTGGTGTCAAAAGTGATGGGTTATCTATCTGCTGCTGCACAAAATAGTCAAGAAATTTACTTATAAGGAGAACAATGTACATGGGCTCATGATCTCAGAGGTTCTGGTCCATGAAAGCTTGGCCATGCTGCTTTGGGTTTGTGTTAGCGTGGTTCATTATGGCAGGAGTATCCACAGATGGAAGCAGCTGCTTCTTGGTTGCTGGGAAGTACAGAGAGAGGGGGAAGGGGCCAGGGTCTTACCATCCCCTTCAATAGCTCAGCTTCAAAACCTAACATCATTTCATGAATCCCACCTTCTAAAGTCTCCCCACCTTTCAGTAGCATCAAGGCTGGTAACTTATCCTTGACATAGGAGCCTCTAGGGAAAATTCAAATGGTAGCAAGCAGAGCCCCATCTCTGGACCCTCCCTCGTGTCCTTCATGTGTGGGTTCATTGTTTTTATTATTGTTGCTATTATTATTACTACATTTATTTGGTGTGTGTGTTTATTGGGGTGGACTGTGTTAAATGAACATGGCTTGGGGCACTTGTAGAGGTCAGAGGACAAGTTGTGAGAATCAGTTTTCTCCTTCTACCATGTAGGCCTGGAGATCAAAACCAGGACCTCCATCCAGCGTGGCAGTCAGCACCTCTGAGCATCTTCCCCGGCTGGGCCTGGTTTGGGTTTTGTTAACCTTCACAGTCACTGTTGCTCAAAGCTAAGAGCCCTGCAAATGCAATGCTGGGGTTTTTCCACCTAGATTTTGCAGAGTAGTATTTTTAAGAGAAAGACAATTCTAATTAAAGCTATTCTCACCTAAGATTAGATCACGGGTGAGAAGAGGTCACAGAAGCTATTCATTCTGAGGTTGTATTTAGATAGGGGAAGAGGGGGTGAAAGCAAAAAGAGGCAGGAATGAGGAGGAGAGGAAATGCATTAAGATGTCTTACATCAACTGAACTATCTCATGATAAAGTTGACATTTTGGTGACTTTCTTTTAAAATTATTTTAATAGTTCCTCTAAAGAGGTTTGCTGATTAGATTTTAATTTTGTTCTTCAGAATACTTGGATGTCCTGATTGCATAGACATCATATGCTGTGGAGTGGAGACTGGGTGCACTTTGAACAGTTCTTTGCACCCCATAAGCCTTTAGGGTGAAGGTTCCCTGATTTTACTATCAACTAGAAACTTCAGTGTCCCATAAAGACTGCCTCTGAGCTCCTGGAAGATCACATGGTACACCTTGCTGACAGCTGGTTGTGTGACTCGCATGCCTAAAATGAGAAACAATTGGTTTTTCACATTTCGACATTTAATTATCTATGCTTGCCACAAAAAGTTCAAATACTATGGAAATGCACAATTTACGAAGTAGACTCTTCCTTCATCATCCCCCCAGCAAATAATTTTGAATGTATATCATGTTCTTATCCTGAATATATAATTTTTGTAATATGAAAATGGAGTAATATTGAAATGGAGGGCAAATTGTTTGGTTATTTTTATGTGCATGTGTATATGTGTATGGGCATACATGTGCCAAGGCATGTGTATCAAGGTCAGACTCATGGGAATCAGCTTTCTTCTTCCGATGTGTTGGTCTCTGAGACTGAACCTAGGCTATCAGGTTTGGAAGCAGGTACCTTTACCTCCTGAACCACCTCGTCAACAAAATATGTTCCTCTCCCTGGAACCTACATTTTCTGTTGAAACACCAAGGGAAGTAAACTTTTGAGGGGCAGGTGAGAAAACGAAGAGGCCCTCCCAGCACTGGGAAGAGTGTGGGACTTGTGGGGCTCAGCCTAAGGATGACTGCCAAGCCTCAGAGTCCCTGACGCTGTGCATAGGAAGGTAGATTCCCTTTGCTCCAAGTGCTGCTGCATGACTTCCTGGCTGCTAAACATCAGATTCTCGAAGATTAACTTGGGAAGGTGTGTACGCTGCTTTTCAAACTGTAGGGCAGTGACCCATATATATGTGTGTGAATAGCATAGAATAGAGAGTGTCATATGAGGTAAGTGTATGTATCATTTGAAATTTTATTTTGGATGTGTGAGCATTGGTATATTGGTTGCTTTCATGTTGCCATGACAAAAATACCCAAAAGAACAACTTGGAAGGAGGAAGGGCTTGGAGACTTCAGTTTTCTGTTACTGGCCCCATGCACTGAAGGCAGAATGTACCGGGGCAGGAGCACACGGCAGAGATTGTTATCCACTTCTCAGCAGACAAGAAGCAGACAGAAAGATATGCCTTCAGCGTCCCACCCCTGGCAACATTCATCTTCCAGCAAGCCTCACCTCCTAGCATTTCTATAACTTTCCAAAACAGCAGCACCAGCTAGAAACCAAGTGTTCAAAACATGAGCCCGTGGAAAGGAGACTTTTCATATTTATGATGGATATGTCAGTTGTCAACTTGACGGGATCTAGACCAGCCCTGGAAACAAGTCTCTAGGCATTCCTGTGAGTGTTGAACTAGGTTAGGTTAGTTGAGGTTGGCGCTGTTTGGTGGGGTGGGATTGCAGACTGAATAAAAGAAAAAAAGATGAGCTAAGTACAGCATTCCTTTCTCTCTGCTTCCAGACTGTGGATGTGGTGGGACCAGCCACCTCATGCTCCTGCCTTCCATCCACTCCATGATGGACTGTGCTCACGGATGAGTCTTTGTGTCTACATCAGTTTGTGTTTCTTTTGTATGTGTACCAAGGAGTGGAATTCTGGGTTGTAAGACAGATGTATGCTAAACTTTTAAAGAAAGTACTAAGAATTTTTCTGAATATTTTTGTCAACAATATATTAATATGCCATTTCTTCAATGTCATTACAGATATTGGGTATGGGGTTTAATTGGTCATTAGCCATTTTGGTAGCTGTATAGTAACCCCTCACTACAGTATCACTTTGCATTTCCTTAATGTCTATTGTTTTATGTATTTACTGATTGATGGCTAGCTTCAGTTGGCAATTTCACAAAACCTAGAATCACCCAGAGAGGCTCAATGAGGGACTGTCTACATTGGGCTGGCTTGTGGACACATCTGTGTTGGATTGTCCTAATAAATAACTGTTGTGGGAAGGTGCAGTCACTGTGGGTGGCACCATTCCTTACCCAGAGAGTCTATAATTGTATGAGTAGAGACATCAAACTGAGCACAAGCAAACAAGTATGCACGCATGCATTCATCCTCCCTCTTTCCTTGGCTGTGGGTGTGGCAAGACTAGCTGCTTTAAGTTCTTGCTGTCTTGACTTACTTGCAGTGAGGAACTGTAACCTTGAATTGAGAGCTAAAATAAATTCTCTCTTACTCAAGTTGCTTTTTGTTAGGGTATTTTAATCACAGCAACGGAAATGGAACTAGGACGCTAGCCATTATGCCATTGATAAATAGTTATTCAAGTCTTATCTCATTGACTTGTAAGGTTTCTTTTTATGTTTTGGATATAAGCCATCATCAGATAAATGTTAAAACATTTTGTCAGCCTTTGTCTTGTATTTGTTTTTTAATAGCATCTGTTGGGGAGTAAAAGTTGTTTTTCCCCTTTGTGACTCATGCTTTGATGTTATAGTTAAGAAATCTTTGTCTAATTCAAGATCACAAAAAAAAAATCTCTTTGAAAGTTTTACATTTAGCTCTTACACTTCGTTCTATGATTTATTTTAAGTTAATTTTTTGGGTAGATACTTTAAAAAAAGATTTGTTTCTTATTTTTAATTAAGTGTCCATGTGTGTGGCCGTGTGTGTGTGTGTGTGTGTGTGTGTGTGTGTGTGTGTGTGTGATGAGTACATGAGTGCAGATTCCTTGGAGGTTACCTCTGGAGCTATAGTTACAGATGGCTGTGAGCTGCCCACTGTGAGTGCTGGGAACTGAACTCTGGTCCTCTATAAGAGCAGCAAGTGCTCTTAACCATGGGCCATTTCTCCAGCCCCTGGGTGGCTATAGCTTTTGAACCTTTCTCCTGACCAATGAGGAGAGTGAAGCAAAGGCACATGGCTTAGGTCCTCCAATTAGTGGAAAGACTGAAATAGATGCCGGCGTCTGCTGGGGAAGGCTGATGGAGCCTACTGTAGTCCACTTCTCCCATCTCCAAGCCTAGGCAAGAATTGCCTCTCTCCTCACTTGTTAACAAAGCAAACAAGCAAACAAAAACCTCTCAAGGCAGAGTCAGGTGTTTCCTACAAGATGGGTTTGTCCCTTGACCCTGAAGTTTTCCCTCATCAGCCCGTCTTCCCTTGCTGGGATCTAAACCAGCTCTGCACATCCACATTTCTTCTAGCTAACTAACCTTGACTTTGTTCCCTCCCAGGGGCTGCCTCTGCCCTTCTCCATCCTCACACTGCTTTTTGACACTAACATTCTGGACATGGCATGTGTCAATTGGTGTTTGTACATTGCAGCTTTGAAAACAAGGGCAGACCAGGAACATGGAGTTGGATGGATTTCCCAGAGGGTGCTAGAGGGAAAACAGTTGCTGACTTCTGCTCCAGTCTGTCACACTGGACATCTGGAATTGTTAGGCTGTTGGTTCCCTGGGATCACTTCGGAGAGAGGAGAGGCCAGGATAGAGACCTATGAGGGAAGATGGGCGGAGATCTGGGGAGCATCCTCGTCATTCACTTAATGTATGTCCAGGGCTAATAGATTACTCTCTAGTCATATTTTGGACCCAGCTGTCTCATATATTTTTTTTTACCTGATCCTAAAGTGATTACATTAGCATATTAGCCATTATTTACTTCTTGATGAAGCAAAACTTTGAATTGGATTTAAATCTGATGTTTTGGGAACAGAGAGTTGCCAACTACACATTCATTTATTTTTATGGGGAATGGACAAGAGATGTGGCAGAGGCATGGTGCATAATATTCTTTGGCAGATGGGCAACCAGACTAGGTATATTTCTACATGACAGTGTGGACACTGCTCACACGGACTTGGTGCACATCAATTGGGTAGGAGTATATTTTGCAAAACTCCAGTATGTATACTGGTGTTCAGACACCATGACAGACACGTAACTGTATATGTCTTATGTTGGATAAGAAACTAATGTAGGAAACGATCTGTATTAATTTCTTGTGGCTATATAACAACCTCCCACAACCCAGGCAGCTCAAAACAAGAGATTTATCTTCTTATTGTTCTGGAGGCCAGGGGTTTGGGATACATTACACTGGGCTGAAATCAGGGTGTTAGCAGAACTGTGTCCCCCCTGGGAGAGGTCTCCAGGGGGGAAATCTATGCTCGCATCACTCAGCTTTGGTTAACTGCCCACATGCTTTGACTGGTGGCTGTTATCTCTCATCTCCCAGGCCACCATCTTCAAATCTTACTGCCTCACTGTGTCTTCATCCACTCTGTGTATGAGATCTTATTAAATGCAGGTGGTTATACTTAGAATCCACTCAGATAACCAATGTTCACCTCTCCTTCTGAGGTCCCTTACCAGGGGACTGAGAGATAGCTCAGTGGCTAAGAGTGCTTACTGTTCTTGCAAAAAGCCTGGGTTCAATTCCCAGCACATACATTTGTCACCAACTTCTCAGAAAATTTCAACTTTCAAACATCAAGAATTGACCATTTGTCATATCCTGAAGAAATTATTGCATTTTCTTTGTTTCTATCTTAAACCATTGTTTCCCAACATGCCTTGTCTATACAGTAACTGTAGTATTCCCTTTGACATCTCAGATCATATCACTTTATCTTATCCATCTCTCTTTCAAAATCAGCTTTGGGACTGGAGAGATGGCTCAATGCTTAGGAGCATGTTCTGCTCTTGTGGGGGACTTGAGTTAGGTTCTTGGCACCCATCTTGAGTGGCTCACAACCTGTAACTCCAGCTCCAGGGTTTCCAATGCCTTCTTCTGGACTCTGCATGGGTGGGCATGCATGCACACATATTTAAAATGTTTTAAAAATGTCTTTACTTTCCATGATTGCATTTATTCACCAGCTGACATTTTAATCTCTCACTTAGTCTTTGTTTGACTCCTGTAACTTAGCATAAGTTCTGTAAGAGAGTTATTTGTTTCATTCCTGGAAAAGTAGCACGTAGCTGACACTCTAAACCAATGTGTAGTAACTGACTCTAGGAGGAAAGCAATGCAAATAGATGGACTTTACATAGACCTTCCTTCAGGCTACCTAAATCCTGGTGGCCAGTTAGTGGGCATGGCTTGGAGTCATTCCCTGTGGACCTGGCTGTCTCGCTCAATATGGCTGCCTTGGAGATGAGGTCCAGTCAGATCCTTCTCAGATACAGTATCTTGTGTAAATTACTTAATGATCTCTGAGCCCCTGAAGCTGGAGTTGCCAGCTGGCTGTGAACTGCCTAGCATGGGTGTTGGGAACTGAATCCGCAAGAGCAGCAGTTGCTCTTAACCACGGAGCCATCCCTTGAGTGCTTTGAAAATTCTTCCTGCAGCACATCTCTCCTTCTCCAAAGCAGCGCCCTATTTCTCTGAGGCTCCTGTGGTAGATTTGGTGATTGATATTTTTTCTTTTTGCAGGCTGTCTTTTCCTCAAGTTGCTTTCACGTGGACATGTATGCAAATGAAGATTCACCCCTGCACCTGCCCTGGTGACACCTAAAATGTCACTGGGCTATTTCTACAGAGGGGACATAGAATGGAACTTTATGATAATTCTTTGATTTCTATAGAAACCAAACCCAAACAAAACAAACCCAAACAAACAAACAAACAAAACCCAACATGTTTCCAACAGGCAGTGTATCAAATATTTTGTGCTCATTATTCTATATATTTCTCATGGTACCCTTTTGAGGAAGGTACCATAGTAATCTCTATTTTATAAGCTTGGAGACCACAGAAGCAGCCAGAAAGCAGAGCACAGATTCTGACTTAGGCTTTAAAATATCTTCTGTTTTTATGCCTGAAGATCCAAATTGAAAGTTGAAATGGATCAAACCTTCTAATAATTAAAATTCCTTCTCTCTGCTGTCCATGTAGAAAGCCAAAAGGTCCAAGAGTCTCTACAGCTACCTCTTAGAGCTCTATGACAATAGGAGCTGAGTAATTGCAGAGCAGTCCTTCATATTCATATCACACCCAAAGCTTTCTCCTAAGAGAAACTACCAAAGAATCAAGTCATTAAAAATGTGTCAGAAGCGGCCTCATGGAGCTCACTGATGCTCATTTGATTAAGAAAATATTATCTCTCCCCACAGCTATGCTTTTGTCAGAGACGGGGAAAGATATCTAAACTGGCAAGCCAAGAGCTCAGAAAATTCATCTTTGAGATAAATAGGATGAGGGGATTCACAAACTCTCTTCTGGACTCTCAGGGCTGGCAGAGCATTGTTCTTGCTTGGTGTCCCAAGCAGATTTGGGCTCCTCTTCAGAAAATTAACCTGAGGCTTAGTGGGCTGCAAAGTGAGCCAGTTCATGGACACTGTACATATTCCCTCCTGTGTCTCTTACAGACTTGTTTTTACAATGGGTCTTAGTTATAGCCAAAGCCGGAGAGTGGGGAGCTGTGCTCTTCTGACAGTTTGTCTTGACTTTTAACCTGATGGGATTCAGAATCTCCATGGAAACTACCTATGAGTATCTAGGAAAACTCTAGGGAGTTTCTAGATTGGGTTAATCAAGATGGTAAGACCTACCCTAAACTGCAAGCTAAACCATTCTATAGACTGAGGTTACATAGCGAATAAAGAGGAATGAGCTGAGCAAGTTCTCTCTTCTTCCTGACCATGGGTACCATGTGACCAGGTGCCTCAAGCTCCTGCTTCCTTGACCGTCCTGCCACAATGGACTACATCCTTACAGCATGAACCAAATTAGCCCATCTTACCTCCTTCCATCCATCCATTCCTTCCTCCCTTTTCCGCCCCCTCCTTAGGTTGCTTTTTAGGCACTTTTTTTTTTTTTTTTTTTTTTTTTAGCATAGCAACACAAAAAGTAACCAATAAAGCCTTCAACCTCAAAATTATTGCTATGTCACTAGATACTATAGGACAGCTCTTGTCATTTTTCATTGTCACAATCTCCCTGTCTTCAGGCTTATTTAAGTCATGATATAATCCTTCCACCATGCCCTCTGCTGTCACATATTTCTCTTGTCAAATTCAGGCTAAGGACTGCTCTGGTGCTGGCCTTTACTTACCTATCTGTTGAATGGGGCATACAGAAGCTGAGATTGGACCATGTGTGCAGAGAGAGTGCCAATGGAGGGATCTGGATACAGTATAGAATGAAGTGGAGTTTATTTGAGGAAAAGAAATTTACGTAGGAAACAAGTGACTGTCGCTTCTCTCCAGCTCCAAGGATGCAGACCCTGCCACCCTGATGCCTTCTGCGACCTGAAGGGCCTCCGAGCCCCCGTCCTATTTCTTTTAATGGGTCATGTCTGCACCTGTGACCATACCCAAAAGGGTATGAAATGTGATCTGTTACTATTCTCTCTCTCTCTCTCTCTCTCTCTCTCTCTCTCTCTCTCTCTCTCTCTCTCTCTCTCTCTCTCTCTGTCTCTCTGTCTCTCTGTCTCTCTGTCCCTGTGTAGAAGTTAGAGGGTAACTCTCAAGATTTGGTTCTCTCCTGCCTTCTTCTGGGATCTGGGTATTGAACTCAGATCCACAAGTCATTGTGCAAGTACCTCAACCCAGTGAGCCGCTCCAGCCCTAGAAGGTGGTTTTTTTTTTTTTTTGTTTTTTTTTTTTTTTTGCTGGGGTTTTTATTGGTATCGCTGTTATTGTTTTGAGGTGGGGTGTCATTATGTAGCCCTGGCTGGTTTAGAACTCATTATGTAGACAGGCAGCCTCCCATTCACAATGATCGATCCTCTTGTCTCTGCCTCCTGAGTACTGGAATCACACCCCACCACCCTTCCAGGATCTAGTTTAAGAATGCGACCTCCTATGAAGGATGTCTCAGCTCACACAGAGCTTAATCTGTGTGAACTCTTAAAATTAAGTCACCATAGAGAGATGGCTCGAGGGGTTAAGAGTGCTTGCTGCTCTTCCAGAGCACCCACAGCAGTGGGCTCACAACTCCATGTGATTCCAGCTCTAGGGAACCCAATGCCTTCTTCTGTTGGGAGCATGCACACACATGACATTCCCTCAGGCACATAAGTAAAAATAATAAATATTAAAACAAACAAACATAAGGAACCCCTACCCCAAAGTCACTATATGATTTAAAAAGGAAACAGGGACCCCTCCCTTCCTTTTTCTACACAGGAGCTGCTTCCCAAGAGTTAAGTGTACTGTCCAAGGCCACAGAATGTTCCTAAACTACCAGCATTCTATTTTGTTCTCTCTTTGAACTGAACATTTTGCCTGGAAGGCTGTGGACATTCATCTGTCCCAGAATTGGCTTGACTTCTCATCCCTCTTTCTATTGGGTGGGTATGCTTCCCTTCTGCCTGGCAGATAGCCATCATCTCCCTTTATAAATGCTTTTATCTGCCACTGCTTTTATCTTATCAGACTGGCAGTATGCCCTTGTCTTTCTGCTCCTAAAGATAATTCCCGCTTTGCTATGTGTCATAAGTGTCATCCCAGGCACGGCTCAAAATAACAAATAGATCTGTCTCCAGTGAGAAAGCAAACTGGCTACACTCGTCTTAGACAGTGAGAACGCTGGGTGTGGCCTGTCTACTAGAATTTGGTGTGTGTGTGTGTGTGTGAGTGTGTGTGCGTGCATGTGTGCAAGGAACTGAGTAAGAATAAACTGGAAGTGGTGACTGCAATTTGAACAGGTCGGGAGCAATTTCCTGGGGATACATGTGTTCACACTTACAGCAGAGAGGTAGGACTATACCAGGTCAGAATGGGATGACAGTCGCCTCTTTGTAAATCAATTAGTCAGAAAATGAAGGTGCTCTTTTAAAAATCATATTTCTGTCTCATTCTTATTTCATTATTTTTGTGTGCATGTATACAATGTGGTGTATGCATGCATGCAATCATGCACGTGAATACAGGCATGAGGGTGAAGTAGTACGTAGACGGAGATCAGAGAATAACCTTGGGTGTCAGTCCTTGCCTTCCAGTGTGTTTGAGACAGAATTTTGTTATTTTCCCACTATATTCACCAGGAGAGTTGGCTTGTGAGTCTTCAGGAATTCTATTTCTACCTCCCGTCTCCCATTAGGAATGCTGGCGTAACAGATGCCCACGCTATGTGTCCAGCTTTTACATGAGTTCTGGGTATTTGATTTCACACTTGTGTACCAAGCACTTTTAACCACTGGGCCCTCTTCCCAGCCTTGTGAGGGGATTCTCTGAAATGAAGAGAACACTGCATATTGCTTTTGCCATTGCCAGACAAGTGCTAGCAATAAAGGACTGTCAGAATTTCAAGAAAACTTCTAGAATCCTTCATGTTAATGAGCCTGAGTGCTCACCCTGCCTCAGTTTTCCTCCAAGGACCCAAACACAAGTTATGGCCCAAGTAAACCCCTCTCCCTGCTTGGGATTTTCTCATGCAATCCTGTATGGTATGCTGTGCCTTCTCTCTATACGAGCTTTGAACATGATGTACTTCTGGTTTTGCTGAGCCTCTCTTCTGTATCCTGTATCTTGTGGTGGCTATACTTGAAAAACAACAACTGCTGGTGCAGATGTAGGGTTGAGGATAGCCTTCTACACTGCTGAAAAGAATTTAAGCTAGTGTTGTCACAATGACAATCAATACAGCGTTTCCACAATAAAAGCAAAGCAAAATACTAAGAATAGAATTACCAGATGACCCAGCTCTCTTGCTCCTGGGTGTGTACCTGAAATAATCCAAGACAGCACACCACAGAGATACAGGAGGAATGCTGCCTGGTGTCTTTCTCTCATCTTATATTCATTTACCTTTCTTATATAGCTCAGGTCCACTTACTGAGGGATGGTACCACCCGAAGTGGCTGGGGCTTTTTACATCAATTAAAAGAAGCTGCCCCACAGACATGCCCATAGGCCATTCAGATGAAGGCAGCTCTTCAGTTGAGATCCCCTTTCCCTTGGTTATCATTTTGACAACTGAGATTAGCCATCAGAGAAGTAGTGAATATAATATACATGTGTGAGAGAGTCATAATGAAATCTGTTGTTTAGTGCAATTAATATATGCTAATTAATTAAAAAATAATTCAGACATGGCTCCATAAGCTTGGTGGTTTGCAAGAGGAATCATAATTGCATATTAGGGGACACATGAGGAGAATCCTGGAGTCTGGGAGTGAGGATGCAAAGATTCTTCTATGCTCTGCAACTGTAAAATAGTCCCTGGGGGAGCCAGGATGGAGCGGGGGCAGGTGTGCAAGGTGTGAGTTATTATTAGCTTGTTACACAATGGATGATGGCCACTGCGTCTCCTTTTGATAGACTGTGCTATAGTGCATAGTGGCTGTACTTCCTGACTGTCCTCCAGGCTGTGAGCACTGTACCATGTGCTGACTGGTGTCTCCTGCCTTGTGCACCCTGGACATGTTTCACCAAGGACAACCGGCAAACCCTGTAATGACTTCATTGTAGACCAAGTTTCTCAACTTTGGCTTTGTTGATATTTTTGGGGCCGGTTAGCTTATTGTTGTGGTGTAATGTTTAGTGGTTTCTTTGGCTTGTTGGGTGCTCGAAGCACCCACATACCTACTCCTTGTGGTAACAACCAGACCATCTCTGTATGTTGTCAATCAACCCCTAGGAGCCAACTGACCCTGGTTGTGAACCACTTTCATATATGAGCAGAGTAGTTTATCCTAGATTTCAGATGTTCTGGAACTGGGAGGCTTATGAAGTTCTAGCACCTTCTCCTAAGGGTTTGTGTTGGAGATCCTCAAGCTAGTCCAGCTTCCCCTTTGTTCTTTGAGACCCTTGCCCCAAGGATGATGAATTAGATCCTTACCTCAGTAGCCTTTGACCCCTCTTTGTTTCAGGCTATAGTGCACTGCTCTCTTGAGACTGCCAGATGAACTGAGACTGTGTTTTGTGAACTAAAGTGACCACATCGACAGACAGTGACCTGGTACATTATGAGCCATGCTGGCATTTTCCCTGAGGTGGGGAGCACATTTCCATCTAATATATTTAAAATCGGAAGGCATAACCTCTGGGATGATCAGTCTGCAAGTTTATTTTCCCTTCCAATTTTCTCACCCGGCATTCCTGACCTGGGAGTGGAGAAGGGCATGAAGGAACGATAAAGATGGAGCTGGCCAAGATCCTGAGCTGGACTTGTGTTCTTCTGGTCAGTAAATGCTGAAATCTTCTGGTTTTGTGAGACGTTTTCTGGAGCTTTCTCCGTGATCCCATCTTAGAAAAAATGTCTGCCTCCTGGTGGTTGCTTATGACCTCTCCTTGCACTCTTCAGAGGGCTGAACTCAAAGCCAGCTTCCTGCTCCTGGCCTTGCTGTGTCCCCCAAGATGCCCCATTGCTCAGGGCCTGTAGTAGTTCCTGTTGGCTTTGAGGGTATTTACTGTCTACTGTTCTCAAGTGTAGTCACCTTGCCTCTGATTTCTGAGGTGTGAGTCAGGCAGTGGCCTCCATGTTTCGGCAGAAGGAAGTGTATAAAGCTGTCTGGGGTGGGGGGTAGGGGTGGTAGTCCTTTGGGGGGGGGTAGTCCTTCATGGAACTTGAGAGAAAGGGAGGAGTGATGACATAAGATATGATGGTTTGTTTCACTGAAACATGCCCGTCAGAAAAGCAAAGAGCACAAGCCAGTGCACCACTGTTCTTAGCACACTCTTGACAGAAGCAGCAACCAGCTGTCCACCTGCCTCGAGCTACTTTTCAAAATGTCCTCCTGCCCTGAGAGGGCCAGATGAGGAGCAAGCAAGCTGTGAATCTTGCAAGCCAGCAACTGACTGTGGCTGCAGTTGTCAGCCTCAGACACTGGAGAGGACAAACCACTGCTCCTATTCAAACTGGCTATTGTTTTCATTTTCTAAGTCATAGAACTTCAGGCTAAGCCTAAAGTTAGTCAGGAGCCCTCCATGGGGACGGGAGCAGATGTTAAGGATGCCACAGCCAATTAATCCTTAAGCTTTCCCGTCACAGGGTGGGACGCAGTGGAGGGGAAAAGTGCTAGAAATTGCTTTTAAAAATGAGCAGGCCAGCGAAATGCATCCCTCTGTGCCTCCTCAGGCATTTTATGTGAGGGTGGCACGCCCTACCACCAAGCCGTTGGTGTGGCTTTTAGCCATGGCTCTGGGCATGGGGAGATTAATAGGTTTTGACTCAGGGGAGAAAGGGCTGTGGGAGATGAGAGTGGCCTCTGTGGAGAGCTGTCAGAAGCAAGGATGGAAGGAAAAGAGCACAGGAGGCCCCAAAGTCCACAGAGCATAGAATGTTCGAGCTGGTGTGGGCCATTGTAGGGAGAACGACTTGTCCCCTCAGGCATGTCCAGCCTTTTGACACTGCAACCCAGCATTGGCATTTTCAAAGTTCAGCCTTAAGAAGCATACAATCACATTGTGCGCACGCACACACACACCTTAATGTTTTACATAAACTCACGACTTTTGTATTAGGCATATTAATAGCTGTCCCGACTGCATGTGGCCTGCAGGCTGCAGGTGGAACCTGCCTTCCTGTTTCAGGTTACTGCAAATGAGAATTTTAGTTCTAGCAGGATTGAAGCCCCCAAGAACCTTCACATGCTCAAAGATATTCTCCATGCTTATAAAATATGCATTTTCTATACTCTGTCTCAAGAAGGTGACCCTGGTACCCGTGAGGTGGACTACCAGGTAAAGGGGCTGCTACGAAGTCTGCAGACCTGAGCTTGGTCTCTGGGACCCACAGAGTTGAAGGAGAGAACCGATTTCCCGAAGTTTTTCCGTGACTCCTGTGAATGTTGTGCTACAAAACACCCTTGTATGCACACGCACACAACGAACAAATAAATAATGTCAAAAGAGAAATTTAATAAGGACACAATATTCTAAAATGAAAATTAACAGTAGCAATAACACCAGGGCTGGTTAGAGCGCTGGCTGCTGTACCACAGGACCCAGGTTTAATTCCCAGCACCCATTCAGTAGATCATAACTATCTATAACTCCAGTTCCAGAGGCTCTGATACCCTCTTGTTGTTTCTAAAGACACTGCACATATTTGGTACACAGATATACATGTAGGCAAGACATAAGTATACACAAAATAAATTTAAAAAAATAAAACAAAATAACTAGTAACCAGCACATTCTGGAAACTTACTCTAACTGTCTTACACACTACCTCATAATCTTAATACTCATCCCCTATAAGCTTGGTGCCATAATCAATCCATCCCTGGGATGCTAAGGTAGAGTCATGAAGAGGTGATGTCCCGCGCTACCGTCTCGCCAGCAAGAACGACGCGGCACACTCAGGATCCTTCTGCAGTAAAGCTTTAATGCTCTTGAGAGGGAGAGCATAAGCTTACAGGAAAGAGAGACCCCAAACACACAAAACCCATCCCTTATATAGGCTAGCAGCCTCTGCCTTGGACGTGTCACCCCCTGACTGGCTGCTGCTCATCGGCCCATATGACGCCACGGGAGAGGCAGGGACCCAGGGTTTGACAGTTACCCAGCGCATACGCATCTCTTCTGTCTACCAACGGTTTTGACAGTTACCCAGCGCATGCGCATCTCTCCTGTCTACCAACGGTTTTGACAGTTACCCAGCGGTACTTGTAACGGCTCCCTACATCTCCCCCTTTTTTATTTATTTTAAACAGAGTCAATTAATAGGAACAGAATTAATGAGGCTTCCCAATTTTCAGAAGGTAGGTCACCCATATAACGAGGGATAGAGACAGAGGTTGTACCTCCCAGATCAAAAATTAAGACCATGTGCGAGAGTCGCTATGGGGCTGTCAACTCACCCCGAAGTGACCTCGACCTGTCCTCTGCCGTTTTTTCTGGGAAAGGGAGACTAGGGCAGGCAACCCTTATGCAGGACAACATGCCTCCCAGAGAGCCAGGCAACTCTCTGTGCGATGCTTTGCTCGGCATCCCTCATGGGCTGCTCAGACCAGACACTCTACCCTGTGCAATGAGCCTATGCTCTGGGTGTGCAAGAGCTGTCTGACCGGCGGCCTACTGCTTAAGCATTGTTAGCCAAATATCTGTGGAAGCCCCCTGTTCCAAAGCTACAAGCGCTTGGGCGATAACCACCTTGTCCCTCTTATTTTGAGCCCTGAGCCTACAGACCAGCCAAAGAAGCAACAACAGTCCGCAACAAACGGCTGCACCAAACAATCCCACCCCAACCCATTCTTTGAAATAAGAAACAGCTGAGGCAATTCATGACGACAATCCCTCCGTCAGAGACAAGTCAAGACGAGTGGAGTTGACCTGGATAATAGCGGCTCTCAGGTCCCGAAGTGTCTGCTCAAACTCGGAGGTTCAATTCTGCAACATGAACTGAGAAAGGCTTTTAGACAAATTAGCTGTTTTGGTAAAATTCTCATATTGGATGGAGGTGACATATAGGCCGGGGAGCTTTTGCTCACAGCCTAATTGGGCCATCTGCCACAACATGTCCAACCGCTCCTGCACTAAATCAATGCGCTGGTTTACCAGCATCAGGCCACCCTGTATCTGAGTATTTGCAGAGGCCTGCTTATCCAGGGCCTCGGAGACAGTAGCCGACAAGCCATTAATAGCCTGTGCAGTTTGCACCGAGGTGGATAGTGCAAGGGCAGAGGCTGTCACTGCCGCCATGACCACAGTAGTAGCCACGATGGCGACAATAATTGCTGAGATTCCAAAGTCCCTCTCTTCTCGAAATAATGTCATGCTGCTGGGCGCCTCTATTGGAATGGGCACAAAGCACGGCATTCGAGTTACCACACGCAAGGGGGAATTTTTGAGCATCCCAACATAAAGTATAGTAACATCTACCGGACTCACAATGTAATTCATTATCTGTAGCACTCTTATTGCTCACAATCCACATAAAAGGAGACCAGACACACACTGGTGTGGTGTGGCATCATAGTTTGTATGTTTGAAGGATTGATACTTTATATCATTGGCAGTCCAACTAAATGACCCAGAGCTATGACCCGACTGGAGGCTGCTCCCCCAAAGACCCTTTCCAGTCAAACTCCAACCGCCCTTTTTTACTTTTACCTCTTTTAAGCATTGCCATAGGTGTAAGATCAGTGCAGCTTCCATTAATGCCACAGAGCAGCCATTGGTCAAACGGGTCAAGGCTGGATCGCATGGGATCCAAGGATGTGAAATTAGTTCCCATACCCATATTGGGGGAAAAATAGAACAAGCCCTCAATGGCCCAAGCAGAGCCCCTGGACTGGCATCCAGTCCAGGGTAAAGTCAATCAGGGAAAAACCTGTGCATTATACATCACCGGCATCGGAAGTGGGAACGTTGACATGATTCCCCAACGTGGTTCTCCCTGGACAGCTGGGGTCTTGATCATCATCAGTAACATCAGCTTGTTCCCCCTTTTCATGTGTCTGGTCTGCTGCATCCTTCTGCTCCAGGACTGTCCTGGTAAGTCTTTCAGGGACCCAGAAAGGATTTTCTTCATTCTGCGGGAAAACACAAACAGCTCCCCTGGATCTTATTAAAATAGGATCCGGGCCTTTCCATTCATTGGTTAACACATCTTTCCATTTCACCAGTTCCTTAGGTCGATGTGGGTCTGAGCACTGTCGCTCTGCCGCAGTCTGACCATGCTCATCTGAGTTTAAAAAATTTATGGTGAAAAGTGCCACTGCTATGGCAACTCGTGGCACGGGGGGCAAATCTTTTATTATTCCCCCTCTTTGTTTAATTAAGTATGATTTGAGCGTGCGATGTGCGCGTCAATGATGCCCTGCCCTTGAGGGTTGTATGGCAAGCCCGTAACATGTGTGACTTGCATTTGTGCACAAAATTGTTTAAACTTCTGAGAAGTATAAGCAGGACCATTGTCAGTTTTCAAGCATTTAGGCTTTCCCCAGGCACTCCATGCCTCAAGACAGTGTTGAATTACATGGGAGGTCTTTTCTCCAGTGAGTGGTGTGGCATGGAGGACGCCAGAGCAGGTGTCTATTGATACATGCACATATTGGAGTTTTCCAAAGGAAGGAACATGAGTGACATCCATCTGCCACACTTGCAATGGCAGAATCCCTTTTGGATTTACTCCGGTATGGCGGACAGGGAGAAACTGACAGCAATTGTGACATTGAGTAACAATATCACGTGCCTCTTTCCTGGTAAGAGAGAAGCGCCTGCGTAGGGTCTCAGAAGTAACATGAAAGTTGTCATGGAAGGCCTTAGCGGCTTGCAGCGGGGGAACAAAAACCATCGCAGCCAGCCTTGTGGCTTTATCTGCCAAATCATTTCCTTGGCTCATCGGGCCAGGAAGTCCCGAATGAGCCCTAATATGTGTAATATACATGGGAGCCTGTCTGGTTAACAAGCAATCTTGTAATTTTTGGAATAGAGATGCCACTCTGCTAGTGGATCTAATGATTCCAGCCGTCTCCAGTAAGTTTACGGCATTGACCACATAGGAGGAGTCAGAAACAATGTTAAGGGGACCTGGGAATTTTTGAAGAACATCTAATACCACCAAGCATTCTACCACCTGAGGGGAAGTTTCAGCATACTGCTGCGAGAACACCTGGGTACCCACCACATAGGCTCCCAGGCCAGTCTTGGAGCCATCTGTATATACCACCAATCCATCTTTTAGCGGGGTATGAGAGGTGACCCGGGAAATATGATAGGATGAGATGCAGCAAATTGTAACAGAGGGTGTTTAGGGTAATGATTATCAATTTTCCCCAAAAAGGTGGTGACTAATATGGCCCAATCATCAGAGGCAGCGGCCAGTGTCTGTACCTGAAAAGAGTTGTAGGGAACAATTAAAGCCGTGGGATGTCTGCCAAAATGGCTGACAGCGGCCTTCAGACCCCTAAGGGCAAGCTGAGCTATTGCTGCAGGGTACCAATCAATAATCTTTTGCGGGAGGCATGTGGATGGACCCACAATAAGGGCCCATCCTGCCAAAGCACTGCAGTGGGTAGTTTCTTTGTATTGAACACACAGAGGGAAAAAGGTTGTGATGGGTCAATACGACATAATTGGGCTTCCTTGATAGCTTCCTCCACTGAGCGGAGGGCTGCCTCTGCGGCGGGTGTCAAAGACCTGGGGGAGGTAATATGGGCGTCCCCTTCCAAAATATCAAACAGGGGCTTTAAATCTGCAGAGGGGATCTTTAGGAATGGCCGTTTATATCTCCCAATAATTTTTGAAAGTCATTTAAAGTATGTAATTCGCCCCTATATATTTTTAATTTCTGCGGAAGGATTTTGTCCGGGAGCACCATGGACCCTATAAAGTGCCCGGTATTGGCAATTTGGACCTTCTCTGTAGCAATCTGGAGGCCCCAGAATTGTAGATTTTTGAGTAGCAAGGGATAGGCCTCTTGAAGGACGTTTAATTCCTTATGACACAGGAGTACATCATCCATATAATGTATAACAATTAAACTTGGATATTGTTCTCTGATGGGTCTGAGAGCCTCCTGTACATATAATTGACAGATGGTAGGGCTATTTGCCATGCCTTGAGGTAATACTTTCCATTGAAATCGCCTGTCAGGTCCCTCATGATTAATGGCAGGGACGGTAAATGCAAAGCGAGGCCTATCTGGTGGATACAAGGGAATAGAAAAAAGCAATCCTTAATATCTAAAATAATTAAGTTCCAATTTTGGGCATACCAGAGAGCACCGGAAGACCTCTCTGCACTGCACCCAAAGGATGCATTTGTTCATTAATGGCTCTTAGGTCATGAAGTAGGCGCCATTTGCCTGATTTCTTTTTAATAACAAAAATTGGAGTATTCCAAGGGGAGGTAGATGGTTCTATGTGCCCCAATGCCAACTGTCCTGCCACAAGGCTGTTTACTGCTTCTAATTTTTCAGAGGTCAATGGCCACTGGGGAACCCATACCGGGTCCTCTGTTTTCCAAGGTATGGGCCGTGCTGCCCCAGTGGCGCCTAGGAAAAACCCAGGCCCTGTCTCCCTGGATTTGGATCAGGGGATATGGGTTCTACTTGCCCTTGTTTCAAGCGTCCCAACCCCTTTCCAGTTTCATACCCCATCTTTTTCATAATATTGACAGCTCGCGGCGAGTATTCATTAGATAAAGCGAGCCCCAAGCCCTGTAGCACGTCACGTCCCCACAAATTAACAGGGAGGGGAAGCACGTAGGGGGTGAACTGTCCTTGATGACCTTCTTCTGATTTCCATGTAAGCATAGAGGAACTAATAGTGGGATGAGAGCTATAGCCTAGCCCCTGCAGGGAATGTGATGATTCTGTGACCGGCCAGGATTTCGGCCACCAATGAGATGAGATGATGCTCCGATCTGCCCCTGTGTCCAATATGCCTTCAAAACCTTTACCATTAATCCAGAGCGATAGCTTTGGCCGATCATGAAGCTGAACAACTAGATAAGCAGAGTCTGACCCTGAAGAACCCATCCGTTTATCTCCCATACCATGGTGGGGGTTGCCTGGGAGGAGCAGTAATTGAGCTATCCTATCCCCTCTGCTGATGGAAAATATCCCATTTGGGCTGGAGCACAAAACCTGGATCTCGGGGGAGTGTTGATCATCAATAACACCTGGGTGAACAACCAGTCCCTGTAATGTAAGCGACCCTCTACCGAGAAGGAGACCTATAGTCCCGACCGGTAATGGCTTGGGGGCTTGAACAGGAATGGGCTGCACCCCCATCTGAGGCATTAATAGGAAGTCGGAGGCGGCACACAAGTCCACCCTTGCTCCGACTCCTGAGGGGGCCTCGTTCATCATCCTGGTGACTCTGTTCCCATATTTTGGCGGGCCCTGGAACCGTGGGCCCGACGCCCCGTTTTTTGGAACCTCTGTTGGTGTTTCTATAGGGGGGAGAATCCTACCCTTTATATCCCGTACAGAGCGGCACTGGGCGGCCCTATGGTATCCTTTGCCACAACGAGTGCAGAGTGCTGGTGGCTCTCTCTCCCTGTCCAGCATCCTGCAATCCTTTCTTAGATGTCCTGCCTTTCTGCATTTAAAACAGGTTCTTTTATCTGGCGCCTTAAGGGGATGCTTCTGAGACTGTAGGATGGCAGCAGCTAACCCCGCATTTGTAAGGGGTCCCCTGAGTTCTCTACAGACCCTAAGCCAATCCTGCAATCCTTTGTTCTTTCTCGGGGCTATAGCTGCACGACATTCCTGGGTGGCCTGTTCAAAAATAAGTTGCTCAACAAGAGGTGCAGCCTGCTCGGGATCACCAAAGATCCGCCCTGCTGCCTCTGTCATTCTTGCTACAAAGTCAGAAAAGGGTTCCTGCGTCCCTTGGATGATTTTTGTCAGTTGATTGTCTGCTCCCCCTTTCTTGGAGAGTGCCTTCCAGGCTCTAATGGCTGTACTAGCAATTTGGGAGTAGGCGCCCCAGTGATAATTAGTTTGATCGGCTGCAAAACGACCCTGGCCTGTTAGCATGTCAAATGTCCATAACTGCTGTTCAGGGGTCAAGGCTGTCGCATTAGCTCTAGCTTGCTCTTGGGCAGCCTCATGCCAAAGTGCTTTCCATTCCATATATTGGCCCATGCTGATAAGCGTAGCCTTTGCGACCATCTGCCAGTCAGATGGCGTTAGGGCATCCAGGGCAAGTCTATCTAATTGTGCAAGAGTAAAATTGGCCGTGACCCCATATTTTCTGACTGACTCAGCCAACTCTTTTATCTGATTATATTCCACAGGTGCATGTAGCCGCTGTGATGCGTCAATGCCCTCAAAGATGGGAAAGGCGAGACGCATTTTTCTTTTACTTTTTCCGGAAGAAAGGAAAATGAACTTGGGCGCTTCTCATAGGGCAGAGGCGCCGAGGGAACCACTTGTGAGAGGGCCGTTTGAAACAGCCGTCTCCGAGGTGTTTTGCTATTTTGCATATGGTCATCTGGATGGTATCTTTCTTCCTCATATTTAGCAGCCTCCTCATCTAGCTCAGCTTCTTCCTCAGTATCTAAGACCTTATCCCCTGAGCTTTCAGAATCATTGGAGCTATCAAGAGTTAAGGCCTCAAGCTTATGTACAGGGTAAAAGCCAGTTCCTCTCTCTGGTTTGACAGCAGGGGGAGGATCCCTGTGATCTGGCGGATACACCCCCTTGTCACTAGACTCACCGGGGGGGCCTTTTTCCTTCTTGTGGACGGTTTTTTTTTCTGCGCGCGCCCAACCTCTCACTACGCTCGGTTTCTGACATGCTATTCTGGACCTCCTCAAGGGTACTTTGACACTTTGCTAACAGGATAGCGGAAAAGATCAAAATGGCCCCAAGGACAAGCACTAAAGCCTCGACACTACTGTCCCAAGGTGGCAACAGTCCCAAGCCAAAGTCCAGAAAAGACATACCTCTCCGAGCGTATCTACCTGCAGTTCTGAATCCTCCTTGTAGCCAAGGGGTCTCCGTGGTGCTGACGATGATGAGGTCTTGATTCCCGGGTTTCGGCACCAGATGTCCCGCGCTACCGTCTCGCCAGCAAGAACGACGCGGCACACTCAGGATCCTTCTGCAGTAAAGCTTTAATGCTCTTGAGAGGGAGAGCATAAGCTTACAGGAAAGAGAGACCCCAAACACACAAAACCCATCCCTTATATAGGCTAGCAGCCTCTGCCTTGGACGTGTCACCCCCTGACTGGCTGCTGCTCATCGGCCCATATGACGCCACGGGAGAGGCAGGGACCCAGGGTTTGACAGTTACCCAGCGCATACGCATCTCTTCTGTCTACCAACGGTTTTGACAGTTACCCAGCGCATGCGCATCTCTCCTGTCTACCAACGGTTTTGACAGTTACCCAGCGGTACTTGTAACGGCTCCCTACAAGGTGAAGAGAGTGTCTTGGGTGGTGGTGACAGGTGAGGAGGTAACCTGTCCAGGGATTAAAATCATGAACTTTTAATTCAGACCAGGAATTGATAGTGGATTAATGCAGTAAGTTTAGTTATTCATTTTAAAGATCTATTTACTTTTAGTTTGTGTATATGATTGTTTTCCCTGCATGTCTGTGCCCCACATGTGTGCCTGGAGGCCGGAAGAGGACATCAGATCCCCAGGAACTGGAGTTGCAGATGTTTTTGAGACACCATGTGGGTGCTGTGAACTGAACCCTGGTCTTCTGCAAGGACAATGAGAACTCCTAATCACTGAGTCATCTTTCCAGCCCCCTACTTCTCATCTTAACAGTGGAAATAGTAGTGGTTCTTATTTTTCAGTACCATGGTGAGAATTGAGCCTTATCATGACATTTACATTGCTGACAAGTGGACTGACTGAGCTTAGGAAACGCCCTACTGTCATTACGGTTTCCTAGAATCTGCTGCATCTCTGGGCCCCACCCAGCTGCAATGCCTCTCCCATTCCTGTGACCAAATGCCTGATAAGAAGCCAGTTAAGGGAAGACAGGATTGTCCTGTCCTGTGGTTTGAGGGGATATAGTCCAACATGCTGGGAAATACACAGCAGAGGGAGGAAGCTGGTCACATTGCAAGTGACATCAGAAAGCACAGGGAGATGAATGCTGGCACTCAGCTCAAGTTGACAATATAACTGTCACAACCTATAAAGTATGCCTGTGCACACCTGTGTGTGTGTGTGTGTGTGTGTGTGTGTGTGTGTGCATGTGTGCCTATGTATATATGTGTACCTGTGTGTGTGCTCATGAGTGCCTATGCATGTGTGTATGTGCCTGTGTGTGTGCATGTGTGTGTGTGCATGAGTGCCTATGTATGTGTGTGCCCATGTATGTGTGTGTGTGTGTGTGTATGTTTATGTGTGCCTGTGTATGTGTGTACTTGTGTATGTGTGTGTGTGTGTGTGAGCCTCTGTGTGTGTGCACATTCCTGACTATATATGTGCATGCATGCCTGTGTGTGTGCGTGTGCATGTGTGTGTGTGTGCATGAGTGCCTATGTATGTGTGTGTGTGCCTGTGCCTGTGTGTGTGTGCCTGTGCCTGTGTGTGTGTGTGCATGCATGTGTTTGTGTGTGTTGTGTGTGCGTGCGCGCATGCCTGCCTGCCTGTGTGTGTATGTAATGCTGGCACTCAACTCGACAATATAATCATCACAATCTATAAAATGTGCATGTGTGCCTATTTATATGTGTGTGTATGTTCCTATCTGTATGTGTGTGTGCATGAGTGCCTGTGCACACGCGTTTGTGTGTGTGTGTGTGTGTGTGTGTGTGTGTGTGTGTGTGTGTGTGTGTGTACTATGGCACCTGGTTGCCTGAGGAAGAAGAAGAAAGACAGTGGCTCAGTCTTAGTCTAGAGATGGCTATAGCCCCATTGGTAAAGGGCTGTGTATCACCTGTGAGGCCCTGGATTCGATCTGCCAGCACTGCATGAGCTGAGTGTGGTTGCAGTCCCAGCACTTGAGGAGGCAGGAGGATCAGAAATTCAGGATCATCCTTAGCTACTTAGCAAGTTCAAGGCCAAGCTGGCTTACAGGAGACCCTGTCTCAAAACAATAGCAGAAACAAAAATTATCTCTGAGGTAGCAGCTGCCTGCCACTTTGTGTTTGTTGATTTATTTTGATCTGACATACCAGGGCAGATGGCTGGGAGAAGGGGGGTGATAATAGTCAATAACTGGTGACATGTGAAGACTGCACCTGTGGAATTAATTGGCCTTGCATGGCTGGTTGTCATGCTGTGGAGAGATGGCTGTGAGGTATACACAGTGAAGGGATCAGAGCCTGCCTCTGCTCTGGTTTTTCTCAGTCTCCTCGTCCAGCCATGGCCTCAGGCATCCTGGCTCCTGGTCTGTGCCCCTCAGAAACCACATGCATTTTAGCCCAGGGACACAAACTGGTCTAAATCCAGTTTAGCTCAGAACTGGATTTGTAAGCTGCTTTAGCTCTTTCTGCTTTCTCTGACCAAACGCCTGACAGAAGCAATGCAAGGGACCAGAGGTTTCATTAGCTCACATTCAGAAAGAACATCCTGGTGGGGAAGGTGTGGCATCATGGGTCTGTCTGCGAAGCTAAAACTTGCATGAGCCTTGCTCTTCACATAGATTAGGAATCAGAGAGATTGCTCAGAAAGGAAACAGGCTTCCTTACAAAGCCTTTCTTCAGGGAGCGGAGGGCTTTGTGCGTAAGTCATGTAACTTTGATCTGTCCTAAGAGCACAGGTTAGACCATGAACCAGAAGCAAGCTATCCCCTAACCCTCATGAACCTGCCCTCAGTGAACTGTCTCTGCCAGCCATGCCTCCTATAGCAAAGTGCCTTAACTTTCCCCTCTCTAGGCAACAAGCCGGTTTTTCCAGGAAGATGGGTTTTGTAGCGAAGCCCACTGGCTACGGATCGTTGGCCTCTAGGCCTGCTTTGATCAGCTCTCTTTGTTATTACATTCAGGAGAGTACTAGTATACAGTGTACCCATGTGTGCTGCCAATGAGGGCACAGAATGCCCCAAGCAGGAAAGTTCCAGGGGCCACTTTCCTCTGAGTAGCAATGAACACTATTGATGAGCCTCAGAGTTCATGGTGGCAGTTGATATTAGAGGCAAAGCAAGTCCCGTGAGCCTCTGCTTCTCCTGGACTCATTATGACTAGGGCCAAGGTTCTTACCCCAGAGCACCACCAAATAAAAGACAACCAAGTGACAAGAGTTTCAGCCACATTACCTCTTCAGAGGCTTCAAATGCTAGAGAATCCATCATAAACTAGGTCTTAGGAGCTGAGGTGTCAGGAAAGAGTCTTGGACATTTTTCCCCTGAAACACTCCAAGTCTTGCAGCTCCAAGCTGTCATTCCAGTTGCCAACCCAGCAACTCACGCTATCCCTCACCCATGTTTCTGGGGAAAAAAACATTCCAGATGCTGGATCTGGAAGGAGGTCAGATGCCCTGGTTTTGTGGCTTTCAACTACTTTGCCAGCAAAAGCCTTATGATGAGTTTACTCCTTGGCCCCTGTTTTAAACAATGTGTCTGCCAAATGACCAGTGTTTACTACGTAATAACAAATTAATTTACTGAAGAATTCTCCAACTACCAAATAATACTGAACTTCCAATTGGCAGATGACCATGTGCTGTGTTAATTAATTCTAGTCCTAAGCTTGGAAACACAATACTTCCAACAGGCTGGATCTGCAATGACCTGAGGCTTCATGGAGGGTTTCTGCAGCAGAAACCTGGACAAACATGTTCTAGGCTATGTGGAGCTCTAAGGTTTCCCCAAAGAGGAACCACCAATCTAAATTGACTTTTAAAGTGTGCTTACTTTGGCAGTACTTGTACTAAACTTGGAACACACAGAGAAGATTAGCATGGCCCTTGTGCAAGGATGGCATGAAAATTTGTGAAACATTCCATATTTTTTTAGCAGCCTACGGAATTGGAAAAAACCTTCACCAATCCCACATCTGACAGAGGGCTGATCTCCAAAATACGTACAGAATTCAAGAAACTAGACACCAAAATACCAAATAATCCAGCTTTTAAAATGGAGTGCAGAGGATTCTCAACAGAAGAATTTCAAATGGCTGAGAGATATTTAAGGAATTGCCCAACATCTTTAGTCATCAAGGCAAACCAAAGCCACTCTGAGATTTCATCTTACACCTGTCAGAATGGCTAAGATCAAAAACACCAATGACAGTTTATGCTGGAGAGAATGTGGAGAAAGGGGAACACTGCTCCACTGCTGGTGGGAGTGCAAACTTATACAGCCACTTTGGAAATCAGTGTGGTGGTTTCTCAGAAAATTGAGAATCAACCTACCTCAAGACTCAGCAATACCACTCTTGGACATATACCCAACAATGCTCAGTCATACCCAAGGACACTTGCTCAGCTATATTCATAGCAGCATTATTTGTAATAGCTAGAACATGGAAACAACCTAGATGCCTCTCAACTGAAGAATGGATAAAGAAAATATGGTACATTTACAACATGGAGTGTTATTCAGCAGTAAAAATATTAACATCATGACATTTTCAGGCAAATTAGTGGAACTAGAAAAAAAAATCATCCTGAGTGAGGTAACCCAGACACAGAAAGACAAACATGGTATGTTCTCACTCATAAGTGGATTTTAGGTGTAAGCAAAGGATAACTAAGCTACAGTTCACAGGTTCAGAGAAGCTAGGTAACAAGGAGAACCCTAAGAAGAGAAAATAGGTAAGATCTCCTTGGTAAAATGGGGGTGGAAAGAGAGACAGGAGAGGATGGGAGATAGGAACATGAAGGATTGGGGATCAGGATAGTCAAGTCGGAGGAGGGATGGAGAGGGAGAACAATGAAAGGGATAATCATGATAGAGGGGGGCATTATGGGGCAGGGGGGAAACCTGGTACCAGGGAAACTCCCAGGAATCCACAAGGATGACCCCAGCTAAGAATCCTATCAAAAGTGGGGAGGGTGCCTGAATTGGCCTTTACCGTAGTCAGATTGGTGACTACCCTAGTTGTCATCATAGAACCTTCATCCAGTAACTGATGGAAGCAGATGCAGAGATCCACAGTCAAGCACTGGGCTGAGCTCTGGGAGTTCAGTTGAAGAGAGGGAGGAGAAATTATATAAGCAGGGGAGGGGTCATGATAATGATGGGGAAACTCACAGGAACAGCTGACCAGAGCTTGTGGGAGCTCATGGACTCTAGACAGATAGCTAGGGAACCTGCGTAGAACTGTCCTAGGCCCTCTGCATGTGTGTGACAGTTGTGTATCTTGATGTGTTTGTGGGACTTCTAGCAGAGGGACCAGGATCTCTTCCTGACACATGAGCTGTCTTTTTGGAACCTATTCTCTATGGTGGGATGCCTTACTTATCCTTGATGGAAGGCGGGGTATCTTGGCTCTGCCTCAACTTGACATGCCATACTTTGTTGAATCCCATGGGAGGCCTTACCTCATCTGAATGGAGTTGGAGGGGGAGTGGGTGTATAAAGGAGGTGGGGGAGGAATGGGAGGAGGGAGAGAAGGGAACCTGGTTGATATGTAAAATACATTTTTAAAAATTAGCAAAAATAAAGAAGATTTTAAAAATTAAAAATAAAATGGATTCATTGGGTTGTGCTGTGACAAATGGATGGAGAGCTGACAGTGACCGTATTTCTACCAAGCATGAGACACTGGTTAAGCTGGACCCTCCTCCAGCTTAACTCTATACTATCATGGGTCATCTGGATGTTACAGAAGAGGAAGATTGCTGAGGAGTAGTGCCCTCCTTTAATTCCAGCACTTAGGAGGCAGAGGCAGGCAGATCTCTGTGAGCTGGACACTATCCTGGTCTACAAGTATCAAGTTTCAGGCTAGCCAGAGCTACACAGTGATCACAGTGGGACTGGTTCCTATGTACTGCCTTTGGGGACTCTCAGTGTGGCTCTTTCTCTGTGTTCCTTGTTTCCTGAGTGGTGTGAGGTCCCTGTCTAGCCTAGCCTGTCTGTGTTTCCTGGCTGTCTTCCTTTGTCCTCCTTAACATCCCCTTACCTACAAATCATTGACAGCAACACGAGTCATTCTCCCACTTCAGAGAGAAGAGATGTTTGACACCATGTCTGATAGTTTACCACACTGAATCCTCCCTGGCTACCTGCTTTGTCTGTCCTGAGTGCACACTCTGGGAATGTACCATTGGTTACAAGTAAGAATGGCCCATGGCTGTGATGGACATAGCTAACCTCTCAGACACCACCATTCTGTAGTCACCAACATCTTTGTTCGTCTGTTCCTGCCTGCAATCATGTTCTCATCTGGCATGTGCTGAGTGTCCCATTTCCCAACACTATGGACACACAGGGCACCACCTCCCTGTTGGTGGGAGTGTTCTTCTCACCTGCCTTGCTTCTCACCCAGGAAACAAGTATGCCTATGTGACCAGACTTGCTCCTGAGCTGGTGTTTTCTAAGCTTTGAATAACCATGAGATGTCTCTGGAGAGTGTACCAGTTACTACCTGTTTTAGGACCAAAATTTTGTATTAAAACAAGAACCAATCTATCACAGTGAAGACATGAGACTCGGCTGTATTTTTAAAGATAAAAATAGAACAGACACCATTGTTGGAGGAGTGGGGTGGGATGTGAATAGGAGGGAAGAGGTGGGAAGGGTGATTGAGGGAAGAGAGTACATCGAGAGAGAACTGGAATTGGGGGCATCTTGGGGACAAGCTAGAAACCACATGCAATGGAAATTCCCAGAAATCTTTGAAGGTGACCCTAGATAGGATACGGAGCCTGAACTGGCCATCTCCTTTAACCAAGCAACACTTCCAGCAGAAGGACTGAGACACCAATCCAGCCACATATCCTTCCACCTATAATTTGTGCTGCCTCCAAGATGTGCTGGGACAAAGATGGCACAGAAATTGTGGGAGTGGCTAACCAATGACTAGTCCAGCTTGAGACTGGTGCCATGAGAGAGAGCCCACCCCTGACACTGCCTGGAGGGCCAGAACGGAGAGGCTGGACAGCCCATAGACCTAGGACAGAACCAAACAGGACTGGTAGAATTTGAGAACTCAACACCATTTAAGGCCTTGTGGAGGATGTCTTTGGTTTCCACCCACCTATACATCAGATGTGGAGAGCATCCCATTTATTAGGAGACAGTTGGTACCTCTTTGGCCAACATCTGAGTTTCTGGTCCAGGAAGATGAGGTGACCTCACGACTCAGCTTCTTTTGTTATTAACTCTAATCATCTTTTCCCCTCACCAGGAAAGTCTGCATACTGTCAGGTTGTCATTGCACTCTTGTATCATTGGGCTGATCTTGTTCTATTAAAAAAAGTCATATTTATTATTTATCTATTGTGTGTGGGTTTGTAAGTCACAATATGCATGTGGAGATCAGTTCTCTCTAACATGTGGGTGCTGGTTTCTTTACCTATGGAGCCATCTGTCAGGCCCAGGACCCATCTTCCTTAATGGAAGCTTTTGCTTCTGTTTGCTTGCACCTACTTTGTGTCTCTCCTAGAATGTAGGAGAATGAAATTAAACTCCATCCTTTGAGTTAAGACATCACCTCCAACATTACCTAGACTTCAGTTTCTCATTCACAAAGCACATTTGATCAAGACTGACTAATTCAGTGACTTCTGAGTCCTCAGCTTCCCCTTTAGCTTTTAGTCACCTCAATTCATCTCTGAAACATTGATTCTTTGGGTTTTAGGCTTTGAGTTTCAAATGTCTTCATTCAGTGAATGAGTCCAATACAAACCTTCAGTAAATTATTTTCTGTAACCATTGAGAAAATAACATCACTTCCTGTATGATTATTACTATTTGCCTGTAATGAGTATGTTTTCTCTGCTGGTCAGTCCCACCGCCCCAATTAACACACAGAAACCCTGTATTTGATATAAATACTATTGGCCAGTTACTTGTTTCTTATCAGCTAGCTCTATCTTAATGATTTCTATTAATCTAAGTATTTTCATGTGGCCTCATCTTACCGGAGAGTGGGCTGGCGTTCTGCTCTCTCCAATCTCTCCATGTTGACTCCTCCCAACTACTTCCTCTCTCCTTCTAGTCTCCTAGTCCCGCCTATCTTGCTTTCCTATTGGCCAATAGTGTTTTATTCATTAACCAATATGAGAAACATATTTATAGAATGACATCTCCTATCATTTGCCTTTGTCAACTCAGCCCTAGGATCAAAGTACGAACAACAGAAAGGTCAGAAATGGAAGGAGATTAAAGGTCATCTAGTTCAGTGTCTGGCTTTGCAAATAGGAAAGCTATGAATAGTGAGGCAGTTTGGCCAGTCATAGAGGTACATTAATGGCTGTGACAAACTCAATTTCCTTTAATTATTGGTGTGAAGCCATATATCTGGGCTCACCTGAATTATATATCTAAGAAAAGTTCAGAGGGGAAGAGAGCATTTGAGACATTAGGGTCATTGTGACATTGTGTGGAAGTCCCTATCAGATAATGACAAACAGGGAATAGAGGTAGATGGCTCAGATGTGGGACCAAAGGCTGGAGACTCAGGGGAATTCATGGAACCTGGGGACCTGTGGAGCTCTGCCCTTAACATCACAAATTCCTCTCACAATCTTGCTCACAGTTTATATTTTTACAGAGTTGTATAAGTATTGTGAGGAAATGGAAAGCTAAGGAGCTCATAGTGGTAGGAATTGTCCTTTGAGCAGCCCCCATCCCAGCTGCTGACCCAGCCCAGAGGGCAGCAGGCTGACCTTGTTTTTGTTCTTTCTCGCACTGACCTTTACATGAGTGAGTGATATGCATTATCACAATTTTAAATGCACAAGCATTATTAGAGATTTAATAGCTCTACTTCTTCTTCCTCATTCTGTCTTTGGAAATCTCACCACACTTTTGTTGTATTACATTTATATTCTCTGTGTGTGTGCACATGTGTGCCTGCCCCAGTGCCTGTGTGGAGACCAGGGAAAGTTGTAGGGATCAGTTCTCTCTTTCCACAATATGGACCCTAGGATTGAAGTCGGGTTTCCAGATGTGGTGGCAGGACTTTTACCCGCTGAGCCATCTCATTCTCTCCCATGCTTTAGACTATACCACTGATAAGTACTTATGTCACAATGACCAGATAGCGGTTATCTTCTTGGGATCTACTCTAATGTGACTGCTTGTCCCTTATTGCTCAGACTTTTGTCATTCCTTGTTTATAACTGCCTGGTTGCAACCTCTTTCTAGATCTTTCTAGATAATTCATTATACTCCTTACTTGCCATATTACCTTTTCTGTTGGGCCCACTTCTCTGTGCATACTCTGTAAGGAAATTCCATCTCTTCCTGCATCATTGTGGGCTTGTGCTCTGCAGCCCTGTCACAGTTATTGAACTGGGTTTTTCTTTCCACAGTTCTCTTTATTCATTCATCTTTTTTAGTTTATGTCTTTGTCTTACTGATGGATACCCTGCAGTCCCTTTCTGAGGAAAAAGAAGGCTAGCTTTCAGGGCTAGAACATAACTGCGAGTATATTTATTCTATCTTTATCCTAGATTCACAATTTAATAAGATGTAAAAATCTAAGTTGGGGATTTTTCTTTAAAAATTTCAAGGCATTATTTCACTCTCTCCTAGCCTTTAGCATTGCTCTTAGAAGACTAATATCATACGTGTCCAACAGCATAGGGTTGGGTAAAGAAAACAGCACACACACACACACACACACACACACACACACACACACACCAAATATATCATAAACATGTTACCTTTCATTTGTGGGGCCTAGATTTTTATATTTTTTCATAAAATCACATATGAATATATGACATGAAAATACAAGTAATACTTTCTAGTCACTCAAGTGGGATGAAGAGGACTAATTGGAGGGTGGAAACGAGAGAGAGTGGGCAGCTATGAAGGGAACTATGCTTAATATACAACATATGCACATACGAAAATACTTAAAACATTTTTAAAAGACTAAAGCAAGGAACAACTAGATGGCTCAGCATGTAAGGATGCCCCTTGCCAAGCTTCACACACACACACACACACACACACACTTCTTTCTTAGTCTTGCTTTTGATTCCCCTTCACCCTGAAAGCTTTTACAGAATCTTTACATCTTAAAGTCTGATCAGACTTTCCATAGCCAAGAGTGGCGATATTAAGGCCAGACGAGCATATCCCAACCCTGATTCTTTTCTTTACCAGCACTGACACTCGTTGAGACCCTAATCTCCTCTGTGCTCATATCTTTGTAAATTCACAAGGAACTTCATGACATTTCTGTGAGTGTTAAAATAAATACTCTAAATATAGAGTTTGGAAGTGTGTCTGACTTAAGGGGGCAACTCAGGACAAGTTCTTGCTGAATTGTCAGTCACCTCAGCTCTCAGCTCTGTGGATTTAGAAGACAGCACTCCATTTCTGTGTGTCTATCCTAATTGCCCTGGTTCCCACTTGTGACCGAAGACCGCTGGGCATCAGCCACTTTCTCAGAGGCTGACGGCTCTGCCATCCTTCTCTGCCTCACTCTTTCTCCTCGTTCCCCTTTGCACAGGTTGTGTTCTCCAGATAAGGGTTTAGCCAGGAAACAGTTGCCTTTCAGCCCACTGGCTCACTTCTGCACTCTCCTGTGCCCGAGGCTCTCCAGAACAAAGCTTCCACCCTTCTTTCTCAACAGAGAACCGTTCTAGTCTCCATGCCAAAAGGCGCCAGCTGGGTGCTGGAGAATGGCTTTAAGGCTGTCGATTTCTGCTCTTCAGTACAGTCTTAATACCAAATTCTCCTGTGCTCAGAATGCTGGGCCTTTGAGCCACTCTATCCAGGTGGCCTTTGCTTTATGGTCTGCCAAGATAGATCTGAGCCAGAGAGTCTGTCAGTAGCACAGAATGGCCTGGACTTCCTAAGACGCCTGTTCTTAAAGAGACTCACAGCAATTCACTTAAGCTACATCTCTTCGCAGCGTATAATCGTTAGAGCGTACTCATTCCCTGTCACCCGTAGGTCTCAGCTTTCCTGAGTCCCCCGCCTCCACTGCAGTAAATACAGGTGCTGTCCTAGTCCATGCCACCCTGCCACCTTCATTGTTGTCTGCACCCTCTCCTGGCTTCAGTGCTGTCCCTCCACTTGACCTAGTCTCCTTGAAGCACACAAGATAGCCCCACCAGGCCATGACGCAAGCCTCCTGGGCCAGCATCTGTTGTGCTCCTGGAGAGTCTGGAGGTGACTCAAATCTGATCTTGGCTTTTGAGGACACCACGAGTCCTCCTGTTCTCTCCACCATAAGCAGGTGGCAGGTGCACACTGCAGGATTTGTGAGTACCGTTGTGCCTGACAACAGGGACTTGAGAAAAAATACTTGTCCTGAAGAAAAGCTTAATTACTGAGCCTGACAATGGGAAAGGATACAGGAAATGGATATAATGAATACAGACTGCTCGGGGAAGCAATTCCAAAAACTGTGTTAACATTCTCATCTTCCCCTCAGGAGTTACCCTTTTTAAAGTTATCTTATTTCTCTCTGGGTTATGAGCCTGTATGGTTATTCTGCTCCTAATTTGAAGTCACAAACCCTGTGCCTTCCTGAGGAGATGTGAGAGGTGAGTTATTTCTTCAGCTAGGCTCATGGGTTGTTCTAGAAGCTTCAGCTGCTGTCTTGGCTCACAGGTCAAACCTTTGTCACCTGGGTTGGGCTAGTTCTCTCTCATCTCCTTATCACAGGGGAGCCTCACTTGGGAGGTGGAGACCCCAGACATCAGTTTCAGCTTCTCAAGGGGTTGACAGGATGAACCAGACTCCCAAGAGGTCCTGTCTGTTTCCTGATGTGATGAGCCACCTGCTCCTCATTGTCACCGCACCAGTCCATGCCCATGCCACCTCCATGCTCCCTGCCCACGCTGAGCAGCAAAGACTCACACTGGGGTGTGTGAGGTGTGGGTGCGGGGGCTTCTGCATGCCAATTGTGAGGCTCCCTGGATGGAGTGGTCCCTTCATTTTTCCCTCCAATGGAAAGAAATGAAGGACTTGAAGAGAGGATCTGAAATAGTCATAGTTTTCCCTGCCCAGGTGCGGAACAGCGTTGGGCATCCTGGGATAGATGGCACCCTCCCTCTAACCTTCCTACCACTACCCTTTAAATTCCTTTTGTTGCTTTTAATTTTATTTTACTTCAAGACATGTTCTCATGTAGCCCCAGCTGGCCCCAGACTGTATGCAGCCAAAAAATGACCTTGAATTTCAGATCTTTACGGTCCGTTTATTTGGAGCTGGGGTGGAACCCAGAGCTTTGGGCAAGCTCTCTGCCAATGGAAACACAATGGAAACATATCCTTAACTCTCACCGTTCTTTCTTATGCGGGTGGGAAGAAAGAGATGGTGAGGGTCCTAGCCTGAAACTGGGCTTTGGAACTTTTTGACAGACACAACTGGGAGATTTCGAGGGTTTCACACTTAAGTCGCCTACAGAGTCAGTGGTTTTTTTTTTTTTTTTTTTTTTTTGCTAATGGTATTTGTGGAAAAGGGAGCATTGGGAGATCAAAGGGAAACCATCTCCAACACTGCTCATTTGTAAAAACCCTTGAAAAAATACCTTTTAAATGTTTGTGTGTAAAGCTCACTTACTTCGTGCTATTTCAGTAAACGCTCCCACGACACAAAAAATAAGAATTTAAAAAATGTGGTTTTTGAATCCAGATTCATCATGGCCCACAGGACTCCGTCTCCACCTGGTGGCAGCATAGGCGCCTCCCACCCTATGTGCCCTTTGCCTGTGTTTGTCAAGGTAGAGTTTGTGACTTTGATTCAGGAGAGAATAACCATGTGGGCTCCTAATATGCAGGTGCATGAAAAGGTATTGAATCTTAGCAACAAAATTATAAAGATAAAAATTTACCTCATAGGGTTCTATTGCCCGTGCTAGGAATATATGACCAGTCTGGTGCAAAAACTATATTTTATATTTTATTTCATATTATATTTATATATTTCATGGAAGAGTTCAAACTTAGAAAATGAGTCTCAAAAAGTCATTAAATATTTTAATCTCTTAAAGAGGATGTTATAAGCAGACACCAGAAAGAACATAGTTTATAAAACTATGCATGCATAGATTTTATTATATTGTGATAATTAAATAAAACATGTAAAAGATCTCTTAATTAGACGTGGTCCATTTTGTCCCTTATAATATTGAGTTTCCCTTAGTAGGCATGTGATGATTAGTCACCTCATGGGATATTTTTTGAAGATTTATTTTTATTGTAAGTATATGTGTTTACATACATATATATATATGTATGTATGTATGCATGTATGTATGTATGCATGTATGTATGTATGCATGTACCCTATGTAGCCTAGCCTCCTGCCTCAGCTTCCTGAATGTTGGGAATTGCATGAGTGTATCACCAAGTCCTGCTTTCTCATATATTTTTATTTTTTCTTCTTATTTTCTTACTTCTTACTCACTTCTTACTTCATGTCAATGAAGCACTTGACATTCTTGGGGTTGCTTTGACTGTTAGCATGCTTGGTAGGAGTAAAACTCCAGTCTATTTGGGCAACTTGTTTCTTTTTTTGGTGTGCCTGCATGTGTGTGTGTGCGTGTGTGAGTGCATGATTATATAATTTTACTTTCCCTAGTCTCAACTCTGAGCTAGGTCTGTAAAAATCATTGCTATTCTACTCTATTCTACTCTATTCTGGGATAAACAGATGTGCTGGGTATGCCTGTGGATATGCTGTGTATCTGAGGCATCATTAATTCCTGGCACACCCATTTTTTCAACTGTACTGGGCCAGTTGACATGGAAGCCAGCAACTGGGCTGATTTGTTTGGAACAGAATGGAGCATGTATATTTTCTGGAATTCTCACTCTGATGTCACACTTCACCTTCCAAACTGATTTTATTTTGGTCTTCAGTAGAATTTCTTACTGAATGAGAAACACACACACACACACACACACACACACACACACACACACACACTTAAACACACATGCACACATGAGCGCGCGCACACACACACACACACACACACACACACACACACACACACACACTTGAAATCTTTTAGAAGTAAGTAGAAGGAAGTTGGGGGCTTTCAAAGTCAACGCTCTAACTACCTCTCTTCACTTGCTTCTGTATGAGGTTAGAATTCGCTTCTTTTGCTCCTTGCATGCTGTTTTCCCTCTGCTTTTCAGGAGGTCCTGTGTGCTGGAGCTGGATTGGCTTCTCAGTTTTTGCCAGAAGAAGAAAAGAGTCCCTTTCCTCTGCACATACTTCTGCTGCTAAGACTCCAGGCTGCTATCTGCCAAAAGCCCACGCTGGATTTGAACCTTCCAGAGCAAAATGCCAACTCACTCTCCTGCTTGGAGTGCAACCCCTCAGTGCACCTACCTTTGAAACTCGTGGCACTGCAGGGATGTGGCAGGGGCCTCCAGCCTCCATTCTCGGAGGCCTAACCTGGCCTCCACACAGCTGGCTTTGGAGAGGGGCCAGCTGCAAGCGTCCTACAGGGCATGCCCACATTTTCCTGGTGTACCTGTGCCAAACAGCAGGGGAGTCTTGGTAGCACCTGATTCCAACTCCCAGAATCCTATAGGAGTCTCACCCTGAAATATAAGAAATACTGTCCGCGAAAGTATTTCGGGCAAGAATTCTCTTTTCTTGGGCCAAGAAACTTTCTCTGCTGATACTGCAGCCTCATGCAGCACCTTGCTAGCTGAAGCTTCCCCTGTGAGAACATTGCCAAGAAACATGTTGTCTCTATAGATAAGATTCTGGCATGAAGGGGAAAATTGAAATTACCTAATCTATCACACTTTCCACCAGACTCGGGTGCCAGACAGCTTGAGGTTGGATTCTTTGTTCAGATGCACTTATCCTAAGTCCACTATCTGAGTTATAGTCTTCTCCACCTTCTCCTCTTCCTCCCTCTCTTTCCTTCCCCCTCCTCTTTTACCTTTCCTTATCTTCCTTCTTCCCCATTTCTCCCCTCCTCTCTCTTTCTTCCCTTCATCTCCATCCCACCACTCTCCTCTCACTTCTTCCCCATCCTCCTCTCTTTTCTCCTTTCTCTGTTCTTTTCCTGTTGGGATATTTATCCATCCATCTATCCATTCATCCATCATCCATCCATCCATCCATCCATCCATCCATCCATCCATCCATCCATCCACTTATTCACCTTTTGGGGAAATGCACCCAGTTCTGGTGTATATTTGTGCTCAAGTTTTTGGCAGAAGCAGTTACCAAGCTTCAAACTGGTTCCTGGGGTTCTGGAAGAAAAACTGTCGGTTAAAAGCCTCAGCAGTTTCTTCACATTGGTGTGTGCCCAATGTGAAACTTCAAACCAGGAGACCCATCATGCAGAACAGGGCTAATGTCTCCCTTCTTCAGCAGAGGAGTTGCAGAGCCATCCAGAGCCCTGGAGATCAGATGTGTCTGGCAGTACAGAGCCACCGTGTTCTAATCCTCTCTTCCTGCTGTAAGACCTTGGTATGTACCCAGGCTGCAGCCACATGCCCAGACCTGCTCTCAAGCCTCCTGGTCCACACTGAGTTCCTGCTGCTTGGCCTGTGCTTTCTCTTCCCACCCCACTTCATTATCTCAAGTTTCTAGTACTAGCAACCAAGAACTCTGACTCATCTATCCAGCAAATTAATTAGCTCAGTGATTCACTCACTCAACCAACATTTCCTGAGCAAAACACCGCGTGAAGTAGGCGTTATTTGTCTTTATTTTATGGATGCAGAAATGGGAGCTTGGGGAACAGAAGTTAGGAAAGTAAACATTAGAACCTGGCATCTGGTATTTAAGATGGCATTCTCCACTTCTCTTGCAGCCTGGCACAGGCAGCAGGGTCAAAGATTCATCTCAGATTCTAAAGGATTTCAAATTTGGTCACTGAGCAGACGCCCATGTTCACATCTCAGCTGTCACCTCCCCAGCTTGAAGCACTCTTGACCTACCACAACCTGGATGAGATTCCCGAAGAGCCTTCAGTAACAGGGATTTCTGGAGCCTATGCCCAAGCGGGCTGCCTTTTAAGGGTTTATTTGTATTCATTGTGTTTTGCTGGTAATGTTTGTCTTTGCACCACATTCGTATTCTTGTGTCCAGAATAGAGCATTGGATCCTCTGGAACTGGAGTTCTAGGTTGCTGTGCACCACTGTGTATGTGCTGGGATCTGAACCTGAGTCCTCTGCAAGAGAAGTGCTCTTAACTGCTGAGCCATCAGCCCAGCCCCTGTTTAATACTGTTAAATAGTAAAGGCCAAACAAATTGCAAAGGCTAAATTTTTTTAAATTTCATTTTGAGATTATAATTTAATTGTCTTCCTCCTTTCCCTGCCTCCCTCTCAAGCCTCCCCCACACCCTTCTTTGTTTTTCTTTCATTCCCAGGCCTTGGGTTTTTGTTTTCTTTTTAACTAATTGTCATTGCATGCATATATGTATGTGAGTATACATATACATTCCTAAATAGAACCCATTCAGTCTGTATAATGTTACCTGTATGTGAGTTTTCAGGGCCGGCCATTTGGCAAGCACAACCACATGGCATGCCTTCCCTGGGGAGTGCCACTAACTTCTGCCTTTCCCAGTTTTTCTCAGTTGCCTATAGCCTTTGTGTAGGATGGAGGCCTCCTGGGCTCAAAGGCTAAAATTTTAAGCAAGTACTAAAATAAGGCAGCATTACAGAGGTGTGACTGCAAGTAGAATTTCAATCCTAAATTGTTGTGACTATTTGGGTATGGTTACTGTGCTGTGGTGGATATAGAAGAATGTTCATCTGAGGAGGTATGTGGCATGATATTTAGAGATGAAATGTCATGAGTGTCTGTGATTTAATGAAGCATAATTATATATGCACGTGTTTCCTGCTGTATTGCATCAACTGATAGCTAAAACGAGTCAGAAAGGGGGAGCACATGGGACAAAACGCTGGTGAGTCCAGGTGAGGGCTCAACTGTTAGCATCATGTATCTGTCTTTTCTATAGACAGCGTTTTCTTTTTTTACATAAGAGTTTGGGGGGGGGATGAACACTGGCTACGTAACACAATCTATGGAAGACTTCGGATTTTTATCTTTGGAACTTCCACTCTGTGTATAGGAAGAGAGGAGACCCAAAGAACCAAAACCCAGAGGTCCCAGTGCTTGCTGAGGCTGCAGAGCCAAACAAGCTGCACTTCCGGCCACCCTGCTGCTGGGCTTCGCTGCTCTCATGAATGCCAACCTCCCCTTTTTGACATGTAAAATTATTTTTAATGTTTCCTACCATTGCATTTGCCCTGATAGTGCCATCTCCCCAACTCCCTTCGCTGCTCATTAGAGCCCTGTGCCTGGGCGTCAGGGAGCTCCTGTGTGCTTACTCCAGGCCTTTCCCTCTATCCCTGCTTAAGTAACAGTGTCTCTTCTCTCAGACCTCTGAATCAGTCAGTCATGTCCTTCATATTTACGGGCTGCTTTTCCAAAGGGCCCTTGGCATTACTGAAATAAAATGTAACTAAATGCAGTCACTATAATAGTATGTTGGCTATGCTAATTAGGGTCATTAGTTTTAAACAAACTGCTATCCTTGAGTCAGTGACAGTGTCTCCAAAGGGACAGCCTCTCCCACAGATGCCTTAAAAACGTGAACCTATAAATTAATCACCATGCTGAGATTGCACAAGAATGCTCGACAAAGTGGGAAAATAGTACAAAATGAGTGTTTCCTAATCTGCATTTCTTCCCAGGAGGAGAGGAGATGCTCAACAGAAACCAAGCAGGAGCCTAGAGGGGTTTGCCTCTCTGGCTGGAGAAGTGGACAAACTCGGGGCTTTTTAAGGAGTCTGGGTTGGGGCCCAGAAGAAGGCTCCCTTAGTAAAGTGCTCACCATGCAAACATGACGCTGAGTTGGATATGCCAGAGCCCACATTTTTAAAAACCCTGGGCATGGTGACGCATGCTTGTAATCCTAGTGCTGGCAGGTAGAGACATCTGGATCTCTGGGCTCGCTGGCCAGCCAGCTTATCCTCTTGACAAGATGGTGGGAGACATTTAGGAATGATACCCAAGGTTGTTCTGTAGTACCCACATGTGTTCCTGCGCATGCACATATATATACACATGCACACAGAAACACACACATGCAGGTGCACATACACATACATACATACACGTGCACACACATGCACTCTCTCTCTCTCTCTCTCTCTCTCTCTCTCTCTCTCTCTCTCTCTCTCTCTCTCTCTCTCTCACACACACACACACACACACACACACACGTACCTCCTTCGGAAGTAGAACTTTCTGTCCTACCCCCATCTCTCTCTACCCACTCTTTCCTTTTCATTTTAACTTAATGTTGCATTTTTCTCTTTTATTCTAACATGCTCATAGTTTCTTTCCCCCTATTGACTGGAATGAAATACTTTTTATTCATATATGTATTGGGATGTTTGATGCATAAAGTTCTAGACCCTAGCCCTGATCTCCTATTTGGCTGGTGCTTACAATGAGCCTCTTTGCAATGGATATTTTATGAGCACAGCTATTAAATAAAAATGAATGTTAGATATGAATTTGTGAAATCTTATTTTTCCCCTCTACAAAGAAAAAAATATGTCAGTGGAATGTATAATTCATAGTGTAGCCAGAAGATCACAGTAACTCAAAGAACACCAGGCATGGAGTGGGCAGAAAGTCTAAAGTCATGGAGGAAAGCCAGAGGGCTTCTATAGCTTGAAAATAACTCAGAGTCTCAGTGGGTGCCCTCAGTCAGACCCTTGCTTAAAACCAGCTGAGGGTTGTATATTATTGGCACATTCCCTTCAAATGAGAGGTGTAATTTCTGCTCTTGAATTTATTACATTGAATGTCTTATTTATTTATCTATCTATCTATTTATTTATTTTTGGGGGGGTTGTATGTGTATGTGCGCACATGATGCATCTTTCTATGTACATGAATGTGGAAGCCAGAGGTCAGCTCTGAGTGTCATTCCCCAGGAGCTATCCATTTTGTTTATGGGAACAGGGTCTTTCGTTGGCTTGCAATTCCCTCAGTAGGCTAAGCTGGCCTAGGGATCTGCCAGCCTCCCCAGCACTGAGGTTAAAAGTGCACAATACCATGGGTAGGGCAGGGCTGGGCAGGGCAGGGCGAGGGTGGGTCTTCGGGATTGAACTCAGGTCCTCATGCTTTACACTTTACAGACTGAGCCACCTCCCCAGCTCAGAACTGAGCCTCTTTTGCCCACTCTGTGTGTGTCTGCACACGAAGCTGGTACCAGCCTTCAAAGCCAGACTCATGAACTGCCGGCAGAACTAGTATCCACTCCAGGTGGTACTATTTTCAAGTAAGAAATTGTGTGTTATAAAACCTTGGAAGACTTGATAGTATGGGCTTGAGTGTCTCTCTTGTGCAGGCTGATGCTGTCCATTGGCTGTGAGATCTGTGGCTTTTCCCACTGTCCCTCAATGTTCCTGATAGTGCACATCTAGTTTATTGAAAGGGCTGACTCTGGACACTTCTGAGCTTGAGGACTGTCATCCTGCTTCAGGATGACACCTCTGGCATCCAGGGTCACAGATGACATCCTACTTTATGTGATTGTGTTTACTCCCCTGAGAACTCTTTGAGAGCAATGTGACTGTCCTGTGATTTTGGGGGTCCATTTCTCAGTACACAGTTACGAAGCAATAAAGCCAAGGTTCAAAGTCAAGCTCCACACTTCACAGTAACTAAAGTAAAAGGGTTGGATGCCACTGAGACAGTCACCTACAGTTCATTTTCTTGAAGGGCAGCCCAGTACCGCAGGGGTGTAGGAAGGTCTGGGTAGTACTTTTTTCAAGTTGCACATTAAAACCTTGGAAGACTTGATATCACGGGCTTGATATCTCCAATGCAGGCTGATCCTGTCCGTTGACTGTCAAAGGCCCCCGGACTGGGAATTGTGAAGGCTTACAACATATTTGTGGAGAACCCCCTCCCTCCTATTAGCCTCAGTTTTGCTATCCATAAGCGAAACAAGAGGGGTCTGTGGGTAAGGATGCCTGGAAGGCCTCTGTTGCTTCTCTATTTGGTGTCTAATCTGAAGAAGGGCATCTTCCTTTCCTTTTGCTCCCTCTGCTGGCCATGGAGGAGATAACGCCTTTGCGGCAAACCAGCTCAGTGTGTGTTACTTTAATGTGTATGACCTCTGTCGGGGCTTACCATTTGACTAGTTGGGGGGTCCTTCCCTGGGGAAGACCTTTTCTCCCACTTTGGCATTCCTTGGTTTCCTATAGCTCTTTGTCTAGGATTGAGACATCATCCTGTGTCAGCACACTTATTGGTGTCACCATTGTTCCGGCCTTGTTTAAGTTACCATGCTGATGATTAGCTTTTATAGTTTCAGAGAACATCACAGAGGGGCTCAGGGTGGAATCAGGCTGGCATGGTACTGGAGAAGTAGCTGAGGGCTTATGTCTGATCCACAAGTTGGAGGCAGTGTGTCTTCTTTTGTATGCAGTCGTCCTTCCAAGAATTTGAAAATAAATATTGCAAATAAATATTGTGTTTGGTCTAAAACACAAGAGTTTGTTGTTATCTTTCATATTGTATATGGTTTTGAGCAAAATACTTCAAAGTCCTGGCTATCCCTGTCCATAGATTCCAATGAGTGAGAAGATGTCTTCTGGTATTGATGCTCTTCTGGAGTCTGTCAGTGCTGATTTTAAGTCTTAAGAAGGCCTTACACTGTGAATCTTTGAGCTAATAAAAGCTAGCTTCCAGTAAGAAGCTGGGCCATACCGGAAAGCAAAGGTCTGGGGTATGATATTCACAGACAGAGGTATAGAGGTATCAAATATGTGAGTGAGGAAGCCATCTTGGATGCTCAGGTCCAGTGGTCGGTCCCCAGAGTGCTCCTGCCTCACCTGTCATTTCCTCCAACAGCAAGAGAAACTGGGAGTAAAACAGGAGAGTCATCAAGTCATCTCATGGGATCACGGGTGAAGGCAATGTATGGGGGTTTTATTGTTGGGGAATTTGACACACAGCAATAAATAACCAAGACAACCCTCTCAAAAAAATCCCTAGAACCAAAATGGGTTTGGCTAATGGTGAAGATGGAAGTGTGGTGTCTCTGTTTATCTCTAGTCCTGGATTTAACTTATCCTTGGTGGTCAGATCAGCTGTGCAGTCAGCTGCTAGTCCCTGGTGTTTATCATGGGACTGCTGTTAGGCTATGTCTCCTGTCTCTTCCTAAATGGTGTCATGGGATTATGAAGGATTTTATAAAATTCCCTTATTGTCTTTTGTGACATATTACCTCATATCTAACAAAATAATTGGTCATCTAATAATCATTCTTTAAGTCATCTGCAACTTGATATACATGTTTTATATCATACATATTTTATCAAAGTCATTGATAAACTTGATGAGTAGGACCTGGCACACTTAGTCTTTTTCAAAGATGTTTTTAAATATGTGTTTGCATGTGTGTTTCTTGGGGTGGGATGGGGTTGTGCACTTCTGCAGGTGCCAGTAAAGATCAGAAGAGAGCATCTGATCTCCTAGATCTGGCATTACAGGTAGCTTTAATCCATCTGACACAGGTACAAAGGACCAAAGACTGGACTCTGCAAGGGCAGTGCGTGTCTTAATGCCGGGTCATCTCTCCACTTGTATACAGTTAATCTTCTAGCAGGGTGCTTTAAATATTTTCCTGAGTAGGTTTTGGTACTTTAGTGTAGCAACATCTAGTGAATGGTCGTTCCAGCTAAAAAAGAAAATCCATCCAAATCTGCCATCCGTATAATTACTCTTTTATCCTCTGCAGTTTTACAAACAAGCCATGCATGCTTTGTTCAAAACATTGCTTACATTTTTGAATGGGACTTGGCTAATTCAGAGTCCTCCAGGAGGACACTCAAGCCAATGGAGTAGGTTCTGTCCCATCCTCTGAGTGACATTTGAGAAATGTTCTAGCTACAAACCTAGCTCATCAGTTGCTTTCCTAGTGGCTTTTATTTTTCCTTTGGTTTGTGATGACATTGAGGAGAATTTGCAGTTGAGATATATTTGTCCTTTCCTTGTATTTTCAGAAAAGAACTCTCTAACAACGTGATTTAAATTTAGTCTGACATGGCTGGCTGTTATGTTATCAACTTCTGTAGTTTCCTAATGAACACTAATTTGTTCCCTACATGATCGTGCATAATTCATCTTAGGATCTGCAGAGCTCAGGTTTAGTAAGCCAACACACCTGGGTTGAACTCCTGGTCCTTTTCATGGTGAACTAAGGCCAGTTATTCAGCTTCTCTGAGCCTTGGTTTCCCCATTTGCACAATGAGAATGAATACACTTCCTTCCCAGGATAAATGTGATGTTCAAAACAGGAAGATGTATGGAAATATCTAGGAACATGGGTGATGTTGTGGTAGCTACAGTGTCTTATGATGACAAGTTGTCATAGTTAGCATTAACTCGACAGGATACTGCTTAGAATCACATCCTAAGAGGACCAATTGAGTAGTTGCCTTTATCAGGTTAGTCTATGGACTTGTCTGTGGACATTTTCTTGATTGTCCTAATTGATATAGGAAGGCCCTGCCCACTGTAGGTGGAACCATTTTCTGGACAGGTGGCCCGGGCTGTAGAAGGAAGCTAGGTGAGCAAGCCAATAAACAGGCTCCTCCCTGGTTCATGACTTGGGTTCCTGCCCTGAATTCCCTCAATGTTGGATGTGACCTGTGACCTTGAAGTGTAAGTTCCTGCTCTTTCCTCCCCAAGTTGCCTTTGATCAGAGTCTCTTTATCACCATAGCAGAATGGAAGGAGGGCAGTGTTTAATCTGTCATCTCTAAAATTGACTTCCTTATTTTCATGTCTCTGGAAATTTGAACAGCACATGGCTCGACCCTGACTAAAGGCACAGTGTCGGTCGGTGACCACGGAAAGAAGGAAGGTCATGCTGCTTTGTGTCTGCCACCTGTTCACACTAACCATCTGCCCCAAATGGTGCCTCTCCTTATCTTTTTTCTTCTTACACAAAATGTTATGGGGCGTGGGAGATGGCTCAGTGGTTCCGAGCACTGGCTGCTCTTCCAAAGAACTCTGCTTCAACTCCCAGCATCCACATGACAGATGCAACCATCTGTAACTCCAGTTCCAGAGGATCCAACACCCTCTTCTGGTCCCCAATAGCACTGCACACATGTGATAGATACATAAAATTCTTAGGAATTTAAATCTATTTATATATATTAAACAGTGTTTAAATTTAATTTATTTAATATATAATATATAACATATGTTCAACAGTGTCTCTCCCACCTCATGCCCATCTGCCACCTTTGTGACCATTGAGTGTTTCATATGGTTTAAATCACCTGGGACTCCATCTGGAATGGACAAACTCACTGCAGCTACTCCTCCTGACTTCTGGGTCCTGCCCGTGGCCATGTTTTGCATAGATCTTTTACCACCAGCTCTGGAATGTGCCAGATTTAGAGGTCATTTAATTCTGCCACAATTGAGTAGAAGATGAACAAAACATGGGCTCATGGTTAGGAACAGAGTTTGGAGAAGTGCATGAGCACCCTAGAAGTGAGGAGGGGGTGAGGAAGATGGCCAGTGGATAAACTGTTAGGCACTCAAGGGTGAGGGTAGGAGTTTGGATCCATGCAAATGAGGCAATTGTCCACCAGGTATCCAGCCTGTAATCTCAGAGCTTGGGAGGTAGAAACAGGGGTTTCCCAGAACAAGCTCAATAGATGGACTAGCCAAATTGACAAGCTGAGTTCTGGGTTTGAGTGAGACCCTTCATCCAAAGATAAGGTGGAGTTCAGCCCAGGAAGAATCCACACTTTGGCTTCTGCACTAATAAAAGCATGCATGTGTATGTGTGCCCACTCACACATGCCCACACACATGCAAATACACATACACATGCACACTTCACATAAATACACATGTTTTTAAAAAAGAAAGAGGGAACAAGAATTAAGGAGGAAAAATAAATCTTACTAACAAGGGAAAGTCTCTAAGCAACTTTGAGGACATGGTCATTTCAGCTAAAAATAACGCATGCAAATCTACCCACGTACTAATTATCCTCTTGCCCTCTACAATTTTATAAACAGGCCATACACACTTTTTTTTTTAAAAAACATTGATTGGTTTTACTGTTGAATAGAACCTGCCAAATCCAGACTGGAAAACTTCTGTGTGAGCAGCACATATAAGAAACTCAAGGTTCTATGCTTGAGACACAGATGGCTTATGGGTTAAGAGCATGTACTGGACCTGTGTTCAGGTCCTAGAATCCATATCAGGCAGTTAGTGCTTGCCTGTAACTGCAGTCCCAGGGAATCCAATGCCACTTTCTGGACTTAGTGGACACTGCACACACACACACACACACACACACACACACACACACACACACACACACAGGGCCGGGGAGGCAAGCTCATAATTTTACAAAAATCTTTTTTTAAAGAAACACAAGGTCCCTTATATTTCCCTTCTAAAACACCAGTTTCAGAAGCTCAGTGGAATATCAGTTATCACAGGTGGCCCCAGCTACTGATGTCACTGTGTTATCCCAGAGAGAACGAGGTGGGGTGCTAAGATGTTCTCCAAGATCTTCATAGCACAGTGCTCTCCCCCAGTTCTTCCACGGGCCCTACTTTCAATCCTGGAGCTACATTCTCTTGTTGTTTCTGAGCCTTTTGAGATACAACCTTATTTTAAGGCTTGTCAGGAACCTATCAAATATGCCTTTGATCCAGATGACCTTCTTTGACTATACTGAGTAGGGTATGGATCACCAGTGACTCTGAGTATTCACAATGTTGTTAAGAGTAGAGCAAATCTCAAGAGAATAGAGGGATAGGTCACAAGCTATGGCAACCATTCTCCATCTACTTTAATAGCCTAAGACTGGCTATAGATCTGGCCATCTGTAGCACCAAGGTGTTCTTAAATATCAATCAAAACTATGTTAGAAGGCTGGAGAGATGGCTCAATGGTTAAGAGCACTTGCTGCTCTTACAGAGGATGTGGGTTCAGTTCCTAGCACTCACATGGAGGTTCACAGCCATCTCTAACCCCAATTTCAGGCAACCAGATGCCCTCTTCTGGCCTCCCTGGGCACTGCACACATGTGATAGACATACATAATACATATATACTCATATGCATAAACTAAAAATAAATAAATTTTAAAAGCATATGTAAGACTTTGCCATTTCTAAGCCCCATAGAAACTAAAGTTCTTTCTATGTGCATTCTCAAAGACATGAAGAAATAGACAAACTCCATCTCTCTTCCTGGAGATCATTTCTGTATGTTTGGGAGGATTTCTGAGCTAATGTCTCTGTTAAATCTTTTCTTCCTTCGTTTTCTCTTCTCTTCCTTTTCATTCCCACTTTAGAACTCAAGGGCAGAGGGTAATTTCCACTTCTCAGTCCTGGCATGGTATCAGCAATCATTCATGCTCAGTTTTCTTCCACTTTGTTAACCCTTCATCCTGAGCCTTTCCTTCCTATCGCCTCCCCCACAACTGGCAGCCTCCCTCAGATGCTGTATTGTAACCATCACTAAGAATATGTTGTACTTATGTATTTTTAACTTATATAAACAATACTTGTTATATATTTTATTCTCACCATCTCTCTTTGTTTCTGTCTTCTCCCCCCCCCACACACACACACTCCCTACCTGGAGTGTTTCAATGGGGGATGGTCTAAGTCAGGTTGGCTTATGTCTGGGGAATTCTCTTGATTGCCTTAAGTTATATGGGAAGAACCATCCTAAAATCAGCTGTCACTATTCTCTGAGTCCTGGACTATTTAAAAGTAGAGAAAACTTGGTGAGAACAAAGCCTGAACTCACTTATTTTTTATCTGCTTTTGACTGTGAATATGATGTTATACTATGACTAGCTCCTGCAAGCTCAAACCACTGTTAACTTTCTTGTGAGAGACTATAATCTATTTATTATTATCTAGAGATTGTGAGCCAAAATAGACCCATTCTTCCCTGTTAATTTTTATGAGTATTTTATCATTGCAACAGAAGTGAATCTAGGACATATACATTCATATATTTATCAATATGCACGTACATTCCTGTGTATGAATACATATCATGCATATGTACACACACATCCATTCAAGTTAGTTTATCTGACTGAGTGTGGCTAGTTGTTACATGGTCTTGGAGTATGGTCATTTCTCACATTGTATTTATCTAGACTCTAAGTGGCTTCTTACCTCCCACTGCCAAGAATAACACTATATCTATCCCCATGGATACACCCATATGGATCTGATTTTCAGAAGTATACAGAGAGGAATGAGATTTCTGACTCATAGGGGGATACATCTTTATATCACTAAGTGCTTCCAGATTGCACTTCAGATGGACATAATTCTTTTCTTTATAATTGAGAAAAGATTCTTAAGCTGTAAACATCCCCCCTTATAAAGAATGTAGTTCATGTCTTTTAGACTGTTTACAGGGGAGTGAAAGCACCCAGTACCTAAGCTCCACAACATTCTGTCACCTCAGGTACTATCATTCTGGCCTCCCATTTTCCACTGCCTCTGGCCTCTGGCAGCCACTCACTGACATTTTGTCTCTGTAAGTTGCCTATTCTAGATATTTCATGCAAGCATAGTCACACTACATTTGACCTCGTGTATCTGCCTTGTTTTCTCACTTAACATAGTGTTTAGGCCATCAAGAAGGTTCAGTGGGCAAAGATGCTTGCTGCCAAAGCTGAGGCCCTCAGAACTCAAATGGTGGAAGGGGAAAAAGACTTCTACAAGTTGTACTATGACCCCCATATATGTGCTATAGCATACATGTACACACTCATACAAACAATAGATAAATGTCATAAGAAATTTAAATGTAACCGTGTTTCCTAAAGTTATCCATGTTGTATGTATACCTGCACTTCAATCATTTTAGAGTTAAATAATATTCAGTTGTGTGGAGGCATTAAATTGTACTACTCTATCTGTAGATTGGGTGTTTGGGTTCTTTTGAAGATTGTGAATAATGCTATTTCCCAATTATCATGCTACAATACCAAGCATTTGTATATAACACATGTTTTGGGCTCCTTTGGTGAAAACATAGGAACAGAATTTCTAGGTACTATATTTTGTTGAACTATCAAACTGGTTGGAGTCTCACCATTTTAGACTAACTGTGTCTTGTTTTGTAGCCCAGTATGTGGTCTATCCTAGAGTTCTGTGTTCATTTGAAGAGACTGTGTATCTTGATGTCATTGGCTTTGGAGTTCCCTAAAAGTTTGTTGCCAAATTGTTTATTCACAGAGTTCTCCAAGTCTTGAATTTCCTTGTTGATATTCTGTGCAACTGTTCTATATTTACCATAAATGAAGCATTTATTCTTTAGAGGTGTGGTCCCTGGTAGGTTGGCCATTGCCCAATGTATGACCCCACATACATGCTGATATGAGTAGAACAAATGGAAATCAATAAGTTATAAAGAACAAAAAGGGGCATATGAAGTTGGCAGTGAGGAGAAATGGAGGGTGAATATTATCAAGGTACATTGTGTGCATGCGTGAAATTCTCAAAAGAAAAAATGCTATAAATAGGACATTTAAATCTTCAACTACTGCATCTGAATTCTTTTCATCTGTCCTTCAATTCTTTCACATTTTTCTTCATGTATTTTGAAGCTTTGTACAAATATGTTCTTCATCTCATGGTTTTTTAGGCCTATTTTTATCTGATATGGACATGAACATGCTTTGACAGTGCTTACATGCCATCTAGCCCTCTCCCCTCAGCTTATATGTGACTTCCAATTGACAGCATTTAACCTAGAGAAAGCACAGTGTTGGTTGTATTTATCTATCTATCATTCTACAGACTGATCTATATTTTTGAGACAGGGTCTTGCTGAGGAGTCCAAGGTAATATTGAGTTTCAGGTCTTCTTCCTTCTGCCTTCCAGCAGCTGAGACTGTAGGTGTGAGACACCGCATCCAACAAGCCCTATAGTCATGGGTGAAAACTCAGCCATAATCATTTTGAGGATATTTTATATAATCTACTTCAAGTATATGGCTTGGTGAATTTTAACATGTGTGTGCATCCATACAATTCCCTGCCCAATCAAAATACATGATATTTCTACTTTCCCAAGCCCCATTACAAACATTGCACCCTCCCATCTCTGACAGGACTAGTTGCTATGGTTTCTGTCACTATGGGGTATTTTATATTTCTTGAATTCTGTAGAAGTTGAATCATGGTGCACTTCCTATATCTGACTCATTTTGTTCATCATTTTTTAAATATTTATTACACTGTGATAGGAATACCATGGTTTTTTTCTTTTGTTAAGTCTCCTCTTGTCATGGTATATCAAAAATTGTGTCTCCTTTTCCATGTCCATGAACATCTAGACTTTGTCTGTATTGGACCGTTAATGAACAAAGATGCCATGAACATTTTATACAATAATGCTTGTGTGTAGATCAATATACCCCCTCTTGGATAAATACGTGGAAGTGGAATTCAGAGACCACAGAGCAGGCCTGTATTTAACTTTATGACATTTAAAAAAAAAACCCACTGATACCATTGGGCATGTCTACTAACACTGAATTACAAGCTACAGTTCCAACCATTTGGAGTTGCTGGTGTGTTTGGGGGGAAGTTGTTTTAGTTCTTGACACACAGACTTTTAGGATAAAACAACAGGATAGAGCACTAAGTTTAATGTGACCTCCTTTGGTATGTATATTGAATATTTAAAAGAATACTTTAATGGGGCATCAAGTTTATGATCCATTAAAAATTTTTGTTTGTCAAACATGGTACATACTTATTCATAAGTAGATATTAACCATAAAGTAGAGGAGAAAGATGCTACAACCCACGGACCCAGAGAAGCTAAGCAGCAAGGAGGGTTCAAGGTGTGGGTGTGGGTGTGGGTGCATGAATCTCACTGCGAAGGGGAAATAGAATGAACAATGCCAGTGGATGTGGGGAGGGAGCTACATGGGGCACAGGGATGAGAGCAGGGGAGATCAGTTGAGGGGGGAGAATGGAGGGAGAGACAACTGGAACCTGGGAGCATCTCTGGGACGAGCTAGAAAACTTGAGCAATGGAAATTCCCATAAATCTATGAGAATGAGCCCAGCTAAGACTCCTAGCAAAAGGGGATATGAAACCTGAACTAGCCATTGCCAGGCAAGACTTCCAGTAGAGAAACCGGGACACAATCCCAGTCACAAACCCTTCAACCTATAATCTGTCCTGCCTACAAGATGTGCTGGGGTGGCCCAGAAATTGGAGTGACCAATTAATGACTGGCCCAGCTGGAGAGCAACACCTGAGACGAAGCTCACCCCTGAGGCCAGGACCCAGAGGCAGGAAACCCCGGAGACATTAGAACCAAATAACAAATGAGAAAAAAGTCAATGAAATGATTCCTAATGATACTCTGTTATACTCATAGATAGGTGTCTAGCCCTACTGTCATCAGAGAGGCTTCACCCAGCAACTTATGGTAACAGATGTAGCCCACAGCCAAACATTAGGAGGAAAGGGGGAGGAAGGCTTGTAAGAGCTGGTTAAGATCACCACAAGAAAACCCACAGAATCAACTGACCTGGGCTCATGAGGGCTCACAGAGACTGAACCAACAACCACAGAGCTTGCATGAGACTGGCCTCTGCATATATGTGGCAGTTGTGTAGCTTGGTCTTCTTGTGGGACTCCTGACACGAGAGCAGGGTCAGTCTCTGATACGGATGCCTGCATTTGTGACCTACTCCTCCTAACAGATTGCCTAATCCAGCCTCAATAGAATAGGAGGTGCCTACTGTACTTGATATACCAAGGCTTGATGATCCCCATGGAAGGCTTGCTAGTATCTGAAGAGAAACAAATGAGGAGGAATGGTTGGGGGTGGAGGATGAGGGAAGAACTGGGAGGAGGGAGGGGAAACTTCGGTTGGGAAGTAAAAACAAAGAAAATAATTAAGAACAAAAATGGTTTGTCTTAGCTGCAATTATACTAGATATTTTGGTTCAAGTCTGTAGCATTTCCCATTTCTTAAAAAAACTTAAAAATTTTTTTAATGTATATTTGTATACCCTATACATGAGTATGTCCACCTCTGGTGTGTAGTGCCTGGGAAGACCAGAAGAGGGCGATGGATCTCCTGGAACTAGAGTTGCAGATGACTATGAGCTACCATGTGGGTGCTAATCCACATGCCTCTGTAAGAGCAGCTAGTGCTGTTAACCACTGAACCACCTAACTGGCACCCAAATATTTTCTTACTCTTTTTTTTTCTTGAGACAGGTTTTCTATGTGTATCAGCTCTGGATGTCCTGGAATTCACTCTATAAACCAGGCTGGCCTTGAACTCAGAGATATCTGCCTGGCTCTGTCTCCTGAGTGCTGGAATTAAAGGCATGTGCCACCACTGCCCAGCTTCTTAATATCTTTTAATGGTTAGAAGCTTTATATTGTACTAAAGTCCAACTGTTCTATTTTTATATTATGTTATGTAAGAACTCTATCAAAACCAAAGCTACACATATGTTTTGTTCTAGAAGCTTATATATTGAACTTCTGTATTTAGGTCTATGATACATATTGAGTTATTTTTTGTGTGTGCTTTGCTTCTGTGTGTTTCTTTCTTTGGAGCTAATCAATGACATGGAGAAAGCACTTCACTTTCTTGGGAGGGTGACATTAGTTCCCTTATTGAAAATCAATAGTTGCATACATGCTGGTCAAATTCTGATTCCCTTATAGCCAGTCTTATAATGATAGTGCCTTGTCCTGGTTATCATGGTTTTAGAAGAACATCTAAAAATTAAATTAGACACTGCAAATCCTCCAGTGTTCTTCTTTTCAAGTCTTTTGGAGAGAAGCTTCACTCTGTAGCCTAGGCTGTCATTGAGCCCATGACCCTTCTGTGTTAGTCTCTGCAGTGTGTGATATTAGGCCTGCCTATATACATACACACAGCAATGAGCTTTTAATTTCCTTTTTTAAAATACCTGCTGATATTTTACTGGTATTACATTAACTCTGTAAATACTTTTTACACATTTTTTTTAAAAAAAACAAAATGTTTAATTTAAATATTTAGGTAAGCAAGAATGGGGTTGGTTTCTTATCAATACTGAACTCTTTATTGATCTAAGTGCAGCCCTGAGCGGATTGTCAACACTCAACCAGTCATATAAACCAGATGATCTTAGCAAACATACACTTCTGTAGATATCTGGGGGGAACTTCAAATTCTTACATGTCAGAAAAACAAGTGAGTGTGAAAATATGAAATAACAATAGAATTAGGGGACACTAAGATAGTAACATGCTCCTGAGAATATTTAAGGGTTTCACAGTGTTTTCAACACCCTATAGGACATCATCCCCATTTGGTGGATAAAGGGGAGGTAGAGGCTCCCATTTGACTCCACAGTAGATTGCCTGTCTACAAGCTGCCTGACCCTTAGGCTCCTGTCCTACAGTCCCCAGATGTGAACACTAAGAGCCCCTCATGGTCTCATTTGAGGATCACTAGTTCTGCCTTGGCTTCATGCTGAGAATAGGCTCTGGGGCAGATAAGGTCTGGCCCTCACTCCTCCATATCTACAGAAGTGACTTCTGGCTGTGACAATATTGTCTGCAAATCAGAATCTTGATCTCAGAATATCACCAGACATCAGTCACCTGGGGGGTTATCAAGATTCTTGATTTTCTTTACACTAAGCTTTTGGCTTGGAAGCCCATTGCTATTTTTATACTGGGCTTATTTCTAAAGATCTGAAAGTCTTAGGAATAAATGAATAAATGATTACCAAATAGCTATTTCTGAAACAAGCTGTAGTGACTTGGGAATTTGTAGGTTTTTACCATAATCAGTTATAGTGTCTCACAAAGGAATATATTCATGGCACATTTCGGCTTTTAAAGTTTAAGCATTTTATGGAGTATGGATTTCTTGATGTAATGATAATTATTAAAGATAGTTTGGGAGCTGGATACAGAGGTCAGAGGCTAAAACCACAGTTTGGGTCTCAGCATCCACTGCAGGTGGCTCACAATTGCCTCTAACTCCATCTTTAGGGATCTGATGCCCTCTTCTGGCCTCCATGAGTACTGACACACATATACGTACATGTACACAAACACACACACACACACACACACACACACACACACACACACACACCTCATGCTGGTGTGGTGGTTGATACTGTCAACTTGACAGGGCTTACAATGACCTAGGACACAAATCTGCAGACAGTGTCTGCAGAGGCAGTTTCTAGGTTAGGTTGAAGTAGAAAGACCCACCCTAAATGTGGGCGGCATCTTTCCATGAGCACAAGGCTCAGACTGGAAAGGAGAAAGCAGGTTGAGCACCGGCACTCATCAAGTTCTGCTTCTTAATTGTGGATGCAGTGTGACCAGCTACCTCATGCCTCTGCAGCTGTGACTTTTTCACCACAATGGACCATCCCTTTGAATTGTGTACCAAAACACACCCTTAAATTTCTTATGACAGGTATTTCAACACAAAGTGACTAATACACACACATTACAGGCTTCCTGAGGACTTGGGACTTTCCTGCTGTATTTGCACACTCATTTCCTGCTGGAACCCTGATGGGAAGCCATGCCTTGAGTATCACCATGGCTGAGGGCCTGGACTCTGAAGTGTCCTTCTCAACCTCCAGAAATCTAAAAGATGACCCCACCCTCTTACTCCCACCAAGCACAGTGGTGAGCCTTGAGAGGGAGTGCGGTGCAACCAGGCTAGGGCAGCCAGGGGGTGCTAGACTAGGGAGGAAGCAAGAGGCCACACTAGCGTCTTAGTCTTCATCAGGCTCAATGCCTTGCACTCGTGACTCCTTTTAGATTTGTGTGCTTGTGTTTTTGCCCATTCATGCAGATGTCTGTGGGAGCCAGAAGAGGGCTTTGGTTTCTTCTGAGCTGATTTACACGTGAAAACAGAACTTCTGGCTTCCACAAGAGCAGCAGACACTCTTGGCTACTGAGCCATCTCTCCCTCTCCTCCTCTACCTCCCCACTTCCCCCACCTCCCCCATGACGTTTTTTGGATACAATAAAATGTTTTAATCTTCCCTAAAAGCATATGTCGATAAAGAATATAATCCATCATGTCATCAGCAGTCTTCAACATTTATTTTGTTTGTGTGTGTGGGGGGGATGAAACTCATCAAGGCAAAACAAAATGTAGCCCTTGAGGGAGCCAGATTGTGCACCCACTCATAGCTTCGTGGTTTCTCTTGACAACAGCAGTTTATTTGGGTTCACTTGGTGTGTGCCCTCTATCATAGCAGAGGAGTCTTCTCTCCACTCATGATAGAAGAGATTAGACCCCAGCTGTTTGGTTGTCTGTCTACCTGCAGTTATCTTTCATTGGCTATCTTTTATTTGTATGCAGACCTAGAGGGTCCACACGGTAACCCTGACTAGGGCTAGCATAATTTATGCCCATAGGCTGCAATTAGTCAATTCATTACCCTGAAGAATTTAGATTCTCCGTTTGAGAATTAACATGCAACATTTCACTGAGATGTTTTTAGGGTGGGAGTAGTGGTGGAGAATTCTGTTTGCCTAAATTCATTTCTTAAGAAGACCATGGGAGATGGCCAAGATTGAATTAATGCAACCAGTTTCTGTTCTTGAAACTTTCCTTGAGATGTTTTGTCAATGGTTGTTAAACCATGTGAGGTGTTCGGAAGAAGATGCCCCCATCCCCCTCATAGAGCCATTCTTGGGTCAAAGCTCCTTAACCCCTCTCCCCTTTGTATTAATACCAGCCTCACTTCATTTGTGGATACCACACAAGATTTTATTTGAACAATCATTTTTATGGCTAAACAAAGCTTATAAACCAGTACCTGTAATCAGAAATTCCAATTCTTTTCCCATGATGATATTGCTGAATGCTGATATCCCTGATGTAACAATACACATGTAAGACCAACTTAAATTATAATTTATGTCTTGAGGATTAAATTTAAAATTAAATTAAATTTAAAAATATTTTTGACTTCACTTACCCTATCCAACAACTAAATAATCGCTGAGGTATTTGCTGGGTAGAACTCTGAGACCTCAACTGGCCGGGGAAATAACAGAAAATGCTGGTTTTGACATTACGATAAATGCTCCTAGGACCCTTTTCAGCTGACAAGGGGGCAGGAAGGAATGTTGCAACTATAATTCCTAAAGGAGTTCTTTTCAAAGGAGACTCTTGGCTCTGCTGGTGACTGCAGGCACAGACCAAGTAACTTTATAGACATTCTCTTGGTGACAAATCCAACAGAGGCCAGCTTGCTCGCCGTAGACCTGGTACAGAAGTGATTCTGAGAGGAGCTTTCTCTAGTAGGACTCCCTTCCTAGGGTGGACTTCCAACCCTACACACTCCTCTTCACAGTCGTGACCATGGATCATCCAGTGCTATTTAATGAGCACCTGCGTGGATCATCTATTACACAATTTACCCCCTCCCCCAAAACAAAACCTCAAATTTTGGATTGCCTCCTGCTCTAAGAATGAAAATCTACCTTGCGGGTCAATTCTGGCTTGTTTGACATCTCTGCTCCCTACACAGGAATCCAGGGCACAGGGTTCCAGTCTCCTGATTCTCTCTTTTCTCATTTTTCAGAATCTTCAGGGTCTCTCAGCCTTGGAATAACTGACATGAGTCTGGTTCCACCTTGTTGTGGCAGCGTCTTTAGCCATTAACTCTTCTCCTTATTCCTAGTTGTGACAACCATCAATGTCTCCAGATGTTTCCAGATGTTCTGAGAGGGGTGGGGTTGGGGAGCAAAACTGCCACTCCTGGGAACCATGCTGTAATCCACCAGGAACTGAAGGCACCAAGAATACCGCCAATAATAAGCCCATTGTGACAACTGTATTTGGCTTTCAAGGAAAACTTTGGCCCATTGGACTCAATTCCGTCTATGTTTCTAGTCCTGATGGATGCTGGAATCACCTGAGCTAATTACAAAGAACTAACTTGGTATTAATATTTTCTAAAATCCACCCCCAGGAAATTAAGTTCCTAGACAGTATCAACAAACTCTGAACTAAGGTTGTTTGGTGGCCAATAATGGAAGAAACAGAACAGAACAAAACATAAACACAACAATACCCCCAATGTATTTAAACTAAAAAATACCCAGGTGATTTCAGAGTTAGAAAATGAATCCATAAGCCCACAGGTTGCACAGCACAGGTGTCTAAGACATTCCTTTCATTTCATGTTGTCCTTGCAGAGCACCTGGGAAACTTGCTGTCTCTAGGAAGGCTGGGCTTTAAACAGCTGGAATAAAGGTATGTCCCCTGACATAGAGCCATTCTCATACTGGCTGAAAGTAGCATTAGTTAGAAACTGTCTCCAAGAGGCTGAGGAGGGCTGGCAGGGAAGGAAAGCAGGAGTGGCTAAGGAAGAAAGACTTCTGAGCATTATCAGATGGCTCCTCCTTCTTCCTCAATGCCTCAGTAACAGTGGGAATAAAACCAGACAATGTGGGCTCTGGAAATCTCACACCCTAGTATCAGGAACTAGTAATTCTACAAAGCATACAGTTGGTGGAAACTGTTCCTGTCCCCTTTCACATAAGCCTGAGTGGGATGCCTAACACCTTCAGTCAGCTAGCAAGTTTCTGGAAGGCAGAAAGCAAAATAAAAGGCAACTTGCTTAATTCACATGAGACTTTCATTTGAAAATCAGCTGCCATGATTATTTACCTCAGACCATCGTTGTTGGGATCAAATGTTTTGTCAGTGATAAAGCCTGTCTCTCAGGCGTTCATCTCAGGTTTCTACCTTCACCTTCGGTCTGCCCAGCCAGCTCCCACTAGCTTTTAGTTTGGGCTTCTGGGGACATGGATGAGTGCAGCCACAGACTACGCACGTGGTCTGTCCTCAACTGAGCCATTAGGAAAACACATTTGTGCTAAAAAAGACAGAGTGATACATTTTTCACGACCAAGGTTATAATCATATTTTAGGTTATTATGCACTTAAGGACCTGGGAATTAATTGATACTATCTAAAATGCAGAAGAGCAAGAGATTAATCTGACAAATTGTTTCCATAAAAAAAAAAAAAAAACCCATTTAGTTTCCCAAATTTATCTTGTGTCCTGAGGTTTCTGAGGTTTCTAAATGCCACAGCGTTCTTTCCAGATCACCTTCTTCTGTTTTCTATAGCCCTAGGTTGGGAGAATATCAGCATCTATGCAGAGACAGCCCTCAGCTTGATGGAGTGTTAACCCTTTGCTCCCCATTTCATAGGTGTTAAGCACAGCCACTGTTAAGCCTTTCGGTTTCGGAGCGTTCGTTGTATTTGTAGATTGTGAAGACAGAGCCTTTAGTGACACTATTTCATACAGGGTAATCAGGGTCTCTGAGGCCACCCAGCCAAGTCCAAGGTCAAGCTTCCGAATATTTAGCAATCACCTGGGAGTAAGGACTTCCATCAAAGACGCAATAAACTGGGCAGGAGAGACAGCTGCCTCAGGGCAGTCGGTGCTGTTCTTGGGAGGGGTGACTGGTGGAGTTTTTCATGACTGCCTTTGCGATTGTTTGTCCCAAATGGTTAGAGAAAATTGGGTAGACTTCCGCCACCCCACCCCAATTCTCACCAAAGCATACCACACAGATGCCATCTTTTCTGAAGAGAGAATAGTGAATGAATAAATCTAGACCTGGCCACACCACTACATGATGACGCTGAGTTCATATTTCTCCAGCTTGTTCTCAGATGGCTCTGCCTTCACTTCTGAGCTGGAGTCCGAGTGATGCATTTGGATAAAAAGGATGTAGAAGAGGCCTCCAAAGAAAGCGCCAACCATAGGGCCCACAACAGGGATCCACCAGAAGTTATTTCCAACTCTGAAGGCAAAAAGGAAATGGTGAGACATTTCTTGGCTGCCCTGGTATCTCTGCCTCGTCATTCACTTGGGACTCTTTCTTGTGTTCACCTCTCTTGAACTCAAAGGGTGTCATGTATAAGCACACTCACTCCAGCATGGCCATTACCATCCTGGACTCTTCAGTGTACCTGACATCAGGGACCCACTCCAGTGTCCTAATGACACCAGTGACTGATTGAACACTGTTTTCCTTTTAGAAAACATGGCACTAGGGCAAGTGAGATGGTTCAGTGGGCAAAGGAGCTTGCTGCCAAGCCTGACAGTATGAGTTCAATCCCCAGAACCCACATGTCGGAAGGAAGGAATCAATTCTTACAAGCAGCAGTCTTAGGTCCTGCATATGTACATGATGGTGTGTGTGTGCCACACGCCCTGTATACCCCCAAATAAAATGTAATACATTTAAAAAGGAATGAATTTGAATCCATGGCCAAGGTTGAGGGCCTAGAGAGGCTACTCAGAAATTGTCTTTCTATATGGTGGCATAATGAAATAAACACAAGGGGTGCTCAGAATGTCAGCAGATTCCTGGGACTCACAGTTAATGCTGACAATAAAGAGTGATGGGGACGGACCCTGGTATGTGGGTTATCTGCCAGGATAAATCATCTCCTGGATAATGTCTCTAGAGGCACAGCCCACAGTGCAGACTGCCATGCTTCACTCTGCAGGGCTTTTGTGCCCCTAGTCCCCCTTTCTCTGCAGAAACCCTCAGGGTCTGCACACTCTAGGAAAGATGCCATCTGGGAGGCAGCAGGTGACCTTGTCAGGTTTGATTAAGTGGCTCCATGGGAATGACTTCTGTGATTGCTTAGGCAAAGTGAAGCAAAAAATGTATATCATTTCAGATGTTGACAGTCGAGGAAAACTATTTCTAAAAATCGAGACAATGACAAACATAGTCCAGGAAAGCAGGCGAACCTGAGGGATGGATGGACAGAGGTGCCTGTGAGGATTTCTCTGTTGCTCTGACTAGATTCTGGCGTCTACCCTAGTGTGAACTAACAGAAAAAGGCCTGGAGAACAACTCAGTGGGAAAGCCCTCATCCAGTGTACACAAGGCTTTGGGTTTGGTCCCCGTAACAAACCAAAAACCTTCCTCCCTCACATAATGGAGAACATGCTGATTCTAGAAGAATCCATGTCTGTTCTTTGCATGACTTTGCTCGATAACCTTTTGTTTAGAGCTGGTTTTGTCTATCTGAGATAGGGCCTAACTCTGCAGTCCAGGGTGGCCTGAAGCTCATTATGCAGCTTAGGCTTCCCTCAAACGTTCATGGATTCACCTGCCTCAGCCTCCTGAGTGTTGGGACTACAGCCTTCACACCTGTTGTGATTTTGATCTGAGATTTTGATCTGAGAGGACAATGGAAGACACAAGCAGAAAACAAGAGCTCTGTCGTGGACTCCAGAAGACCCGTTCTCCACCCAGGGGCAGCCTAGAAGGTCCCTGAGGAGATACCCTCTCCAAGTCTCAGTTCCTTCATTCACAGGGAGGGACACTGCATGGGTTGGATGAGAGAGCAGTGAGACTCAGCACAGCAGCCACCAGATGTCACTCTTACTTTGTGCAAGAGGTTGCTGGACCTGCCCTCTCATCTGTCCTTTCTTTCCCATACCTTCAAACCCCAAATCCACATGCACTCTGCAGCCAGAGACTGGCAAAGGGTGGCTGCGTTCTCCCCTGGGTTTAAAGCCCTTTCTGGAAAGCCTTGGCTGGAGGTGAGAGTGCTGTCCCTACTCTAGCAGCCATTTTAGTAGTTCCACAGTTTCTGGAGCATCTCCCCGTCATGGGCTGGACCCTGACTGTTTTACCTAAAGCTGGATGTACTGTGCCAGAAACGGAAGTCCCAAGTGTAGGTGCTCAGATGTGACTACCTGTAGGGTTCTGTCTCAGCACACACACAGGGCAGCCAGCATTTACTCTGTGTTCCTAAGACTGCCAAAGGAATATGTGTGTGTGTGTGTGTGTGTGTGTGTGTGTGTGTGTGTGTGTAGTGTGAGTGTGTGAGTGTGTGTGTGAGTGTGTGTGAGTGTGTGTGAGTATGTGAGTGTGTGAGTGTGTGTGAGTGAGTGTGAGTGTGAGTGTGTGTGAGTGTGAGTGTTGTGTGAGTGTGTGAGTGTGTGAGTGTGTGTGAGTGTGTGTGTGAGTGTGTGAGTGTGTGAATGTGAGTGTGTGTGAGTGTGTGTGTGTGCGCGCGCATGCGTGTGAATGTGTGTGTGAGTGTGTGTATGTGTGTGTGTGAATGTGTGTGTGAGTGTGTGTATGTGTGTGTGTGAATGTGAGTGTGTGTGTGTGTGTGTGTGTGTGTGTGTGTGAGTGAGTGTGTGTGTGTGAATGCTCATTCATACACATCTGGGACCCATGTTAGGTACTCCCTTGTATAGTCTCCCTCTATTCTCTGCTTTGTTGAGCTGAGACAGGGTCTGGCACTGAAATGGACACTCTCCTTTCAGCTAGGCAATCTGACCAGCGAGCCCTCAGGATCTGCCTGTTGTCTCCACCTCTCCATCCCAGCTGTAGAATTATAGGCACATGTAGTCATGCCTTCTGGCACGAATTCTACTCTTCTACTCTCTCCCTTTTCACTTCATCTTGTATGGTATACCAGATTGGTTTTGATCAATCAGCCTTCTAAACACACCAAACTTCTGCCCCAAATCCTAGTGTGTGGGGTGATTTGGAAATGTCCTTCCCTATCACAGTGACTTCTGCATATCTAATGCCCAATAAAGCTCTACTCACAAGTCCTTTGGCAGCTACAGATGCCATTTCTAGTTGGGCCTGGCCATAAAGTCAATCGATAGACAAGTTATACATAATAAAAATGGTTCATGTTTAACCAGAGCATCCTTAGCCTCTGCTCTCTGGTCCACATGCTCCTGCATCTCCCAGTCAGTGCTCAGTTCTTCCTGCTGGATCCCGGCAGCCACCATTTTATCTCCTCCCTACCATTGGTACTTACGTGAAGACCTCAAACCCCCATCCTGCCAGAGCAGTGAAGAGTCTGGGGCTCAGGTCTCGAGCTGGGTTCATAGCACAGCCAGTGTTGAGGCCCAGAGAACAAGAAAGGGCAATGATCAGGAGGCCAATGACAACGGGCTCTAGGCCTCTGGGGACTCCCATGTTTCTGGAGTCAAAAATGGCAAAGACAATCAGAAGGAGGAACATGGTAGACAGCACCTGGAGGGGGAGAAAATGTTTCAGAGTTCAGTCTCCTCTGCCCACCTGCTCACCCAAAGTCACCCCGTCTGTTAAGACACGAAAACAACCAGGGCTGATACCAACAGTCAACACAATTAAGAGTACTTGCTGCTCTTGCAGAGGACACAGATTCAGTTCTCTGTACCCACCCACACAGCTGCTCACAACCACCTGTGACTTCAAGGGGATATGATGCCCTCTTCTGACCTCCACAGGTACTTCAAGCACACAGTGCACAGATACAGAGGCAAAACTCATCCACCTAAAATGAATAAATCTTCAAAAAATGAAACTCGTGACAGCTAACATAGTGGACCAGAGTGTGGCTTGTCCACAGATGTGCTAGGAGCAGATGGTGACAGAATCATCTGTTGCAGATTGGGTGCCTGCTAAGGGTCACACAGTTGGTCCAGCTCTGGCAAAGGCTGGTCCTATCACAGTCTGCTGGGCTGCTGGTCAGCAAAATGGAGAGACAAGCAGCAAGACCAGAAAGTGACAGAGGGCTGGCTCAGACTGGATGTAAAGAGAGCAAGCAAGCAAGCAATAAATGAACACACAAAAGGAATGGCCAGAAATTTCTTACTGGGAAAATTAGGCTGATGAAATGAGTGGGAAAAATCTGTTTTGTAACGAAAGAAACACAAACAGCAGCAAAGTTAGAGAAAACCCATCCCCCCCCGGGGGGGGGCTTTTTAGTGCAACTTAACACAAGCCATGTTCTTGAAAGGAAATCTGCAATAACTTATCAAATGCATTTAAAAACCCAAGTTCCTGCATACAATTCAATAAGTCAGACTCATTCCAGAGACATAATCTAAACTGTGGAAAAATACTTTAAAATATATACATTTACTTAAGCATGGTTTGTCGTGCTGGAAACTGGAAGCCATTTAAGCAAGCATTGATAATGGAGAAGGGAACTGCATTACAGGGCGTCTACCCCACAGCTTACTGTAGGGACACTAAGATCTATGGACAGCGCTGGTGGGATGGCTCAATGGATAAAGGTGTTTGCTGCCAAGCCTGACAACCTAAGTCCAATCTCCTGAACCTACATTGTTGAAGGAACCAACACCCAAAAGTTGTCTTCTGGCCTCTGCATGTGTACTATGGCATGCATATATGTGCATGCACATGTACACAGTAAATACATATAAAACTTTAAAAAAAAGAACTACAAACAAAACTATGTGGTAATTTTCTTCTTTTGGGGGGGGTGGTTTTTCGAGACAGGGTTTCTCTGTATTGCTTTGGGGTCTGTCCTGGAACTAGCTCTTGTTGACCAAGCTGGCCTCAAACTCACAGAGATCCATCTGCCTCTGCCTCCCTAGTGCTGGGATTAAAGGTGTGTGCCACCACTGCCTGGCCTATGGTAACACATTTTTAAATGCTTACAACACTGAGTGAGAAGTTAAACATTGTAAATGCACTTTTTATTTTAAAATACACACAAAAATAATAGTGAGTGACTACATAAAAACGTTAACAGACACTCTCAAGTGATGGGATTTTTGTGCTCTCTCCATATTCTAAACTTTCAATCAATCGTTTTGCTTTGCAGCTTAGAATACAGCTGATGGTTACTGCATAGGTATTGTCTGTCACACAACATGTTTTAACATGTCCAGCTCACTCGGCCTCTATCCTGTGCTTCAACTCTCTGAAAAGTTGTAAAGATCCCTGTGAGGTAAACCCTGCTCTTCTCCTTACAGATGAGGGGAGTTATGTAGACAGAGGCTGAGGCATGTGCTGTAGGGTATGTAGAAGAGGCAGGCTGGGAATGAAGCAGGTGATTTTACACTTTAATTCCTTCAGTGCTTCATGGGCTTTCCAAAAACAGCCATAGTCAAAGCATTTGTGCTATGAAAGGCATCTTCTCCAGAGAGCTCTGGTGTCTGCAGAGCCTTTCCTGACTGCCTCTGGCAGAGTGGGACCCTGGGCTATTCTTGCACTTCAACTTGATTTCTTATCTGTCCTTGTCACCTTGAACCACCTGTTTACTTATCAGTGGAACCTCTGACCCTGACGTTAAAGGAAGAGCAGGCTGGAATCTCAGGTGTCTAACAGACACATATTAGCTAGCAGAAGTACTTGAGGGAAAAGAAAACAACTAACGCTACTGAAATGAACTGGACCAAAACCATGGCCCTGGTGGCCAGCATCTCTCTTGGGTGTTGACGGACTGAATGTTGTCACTTTCTTAGACTTTCTAAAGACATAGGAAGGCAGGGAGCCTTTGGACATTGACTAATGGTTAGAGCAAGTGGGATTTCTAATATTTATTCTCTCTATTTAGCCATGTACAGTAACTGCTTAAATGCTATAATCCCTGAAGGAAATGGCAACTCACTTTGAGATAAGGATGCTGTGAAGAAAGTATAGGTGAAGATGGATCTCTGCTGGCCAGATACCAAGCAATTCTTTAAGGCACATGGCAAAACATCTCAAGGCTTGAACAGGGGGAATATGTGACGTTCTACAAGCATCCATCAGAACAGAAAAGGAAGCAGAGAGGAAAGAGAGCTGGGCTAGGTAGAAATGTTGCTATGGTTGGTTGTCCAGCAAATATGGGGAACTGCTGTGGTGTGCCAGGTATTATTCATGCCATTTACCAGAAGGCTAAGCCAAGACCTTGAAAAGTTCTGAGTTACTTGCACAAGGACAAACAGGACGTCAGCAGGCAGGCAGCAAGGCTTGGCCTCCCCAGCAGAGTGCAGTTTTTAAAGAGGCTTGTGTTGCTGTCTTGCCATGCAGCACTGTGTCAGGGATGTCTCTGGACCAGTGAGGGAAGGGAGGAAAGATGTGTCTATGAGAGGCAGAAGAATGTCACTCCAGGACTCAGCGAAGAAGGATGAATTGTGGCACCAAAGTCTCTGGGGCTGGAGGTCAGCTTTGTTCCTCAGATTCTCAGGATAGCTGGGAGAACACGACACTGGGCAGAAAGAACAAGGAACAAGAAAGGCCATTCCAGCACAAGTCCAAGCCCGGGAGGCCAGCATTCTTCCTCTCTTGCTTTCAGTGGGAAAGGTCCACATTCACAAGAGAGATCTGCAAATGTCCTTCGAGAGCTCTGTCTGATTACGATCTTCCTTAGAAGATACATTGGTCCAGAAACCCTGAAGGTTTTACCCTTTCCCAAAGCCTATTCGGAGGTTGACTCAGCAGACGAATGGCTAATTGCTCCTGGTTTTTGTTGGTGCTTCATGTTTGACAGTCCTCATCATCTGAGGGCATCCAGATGGGTACAGCAATAGTCTCCTAGTGTTTTGAAGCTAGGAAGATTAATTTTGTTCATGTCACTCTCTGCACAGCAGCCCATATCACAAATGTAAGAACCCCAAACATGGACCACGTCATGGCTTTCAGCAATGTACTCTCTACCTTGTCTCTCTTCGTGCCTGTTTGCTTGCATACTGCTGTCTAAACAATCCTCCTGCAACCCCCTTCTCTTCAGACAGCTCCAGTTTCCCCTACTTGTTAAACTTCTGTTTCCAGTCAGCTCATCTAGTATCGTAAGTGGGAGGACTCTGAGCGGTATTGTGTTCCAAGCTGCCCATCATCCAGAGTTCATTATTCCCGCAGTTCCTCTATTGTCTACTATGAAGAGGCCACCAGACTAGCCTCCACAACTATCTCCAGCGACTGCTGTCCTCGGGAGTCAAGGTCTTTATTTAGTGCAGGACAATTTTTTTTTGAAGTCCTCTTTTCATGGGATATAACTCGGCATAATTATAATTTCACTCATTTATAGACTCAGCCATTCATTAATGCATATTGTTTGGCACTCGGTGATGGGAAGCCTGCCTTCCACGTCCGATGCCACAAGTTCAATCCCTATTGCTGCAAACAAAATTTTGAGGCTCTTTTTTGTGATGCCTCCAGGTGATGGGTTCTGCCAAAAGGAAGCTGACTATCTCCTTCCCAGCCATGGAATTCATTGAAGGGGACAAAGAATTCACACTTAGTATTTCCCGTGAGAAGCACATGGCTTCAAAAGTTGCTGCCAGTGTGCTGGGTGGAGAGTGGAAGAGATATGTGGTAAGAATGAGAAACAAGATTTTGCTATGAAGCAAGGTGTCTTGACCTGCAGCAGAGTGGGCCAGACCAAGAAAACTGGTGCTAAAGACCAAGGAAAACTGGAGCAGGGAAGCAGAAGTCTGTTTGGAATGCATGTGGATGCTAATTGGAGTGTTCTAAATTTGGTTATTGTAAAAAAAAAAAAAAAAAAAAAAAAAAAAAAAGACAAAAAAGAGAAGGATATTCCTGGGCTGACAGATGCTTACTTTGCCTCAGCCACTGGGGTCTAAAAAGAGCTAGCAGAATCTTAAAGCTTTCCAATTTCTCTAAAGAAGATGATGTTCACCAATGTTGAACCAATGTCAGAAAGCTATTACACAGAGAAGGGACGAAGCCCAGGTCCAGAGCACCCAAGATTCAGTGACCCATTCATTACTCCACATGTCCTGAATCACAAATGCTGACATGTGGTCCGAGGAAACAATGCATCAAGAAAACTAAGGAAGAGACTGCAGACTATGCCTAACTGTTGGCCAAGGAAATGAAGACATCCAAAGAGCACCCGAAACAGATCGCCAAGAGGCCTAGGCTGTCCTTGCTGAGAGCTTATATTCTAAGTTGGAGCCCAGTCGAAAATAAACCTTCACGAATAACACATTCAGAATCAGACTGCAAGAATTTTTATCGTGCAACAATTTTTATCACTTATGATGTGCATGTGCTTCAATCAGATTTCTTTTGGAATATGGCATAAGGGATCAGATCTATTCTGCTTTTCCACTTGATGGCCCTCCAGTGCCTTGCAGGCCTCTCTAATGCCCCTCCTCACCCACACTATCCCCAAACCTTATCTAGACCCAGAGTAACTGCCACTCACTGCCTGTGTGATATAGAGGAGCTCTAGCTTCCGTTTACAGAAGCATATCCCTGGCTGTGTGTGATACCTTGAAGCAAATCTAAAATGCAATTACTTCACTCGCCTATGATGCATACATTCTTATACATGGCAACAACCTTCCTTCTTCAGGCAGCTTCATGCTCTGGGTCTTTCTCACTAAAATTCTTTCTACAGTCCTTATAGAACTTATAGGTTCCCTTCTCCAAGTTACTAATGTAATGAATTAGCCTCATTTACTATTTATTATTCACAATGCTCTTAGAAAAAAATCTAGGAGGACATGCTGGGATTTTAGACATTCTCATCACATCTGGCTGTCACCTTGTTCTTCTGTGTTCATTCTGTTCAACTATATTCTACATTTCTCCACAGACACTGTTCATAACACATTTTTTTCTCATATTATTTTTTAAACTCTTATGATGGACCTGACAAAGGCTGATATTTATATCCACATGGTACAAGTGAAAATAAACAAAGGTATATTTTATGTGTATGTGTGTTTGCCCTGCATGAATGTACGTGTGCCACATACATGCAGTGCCTGTGGAATCCAGAATGGTGTCAGATCATCTGAAACTGGACTTGCAGATAGTTCTGAGCAATCGTGTGGGTCCTCTGGAGAGTACCCAGTGTTCTTGTTAAGTTCTGCAATTTGCTGAAGCTGCTCTCACAGCACTGGGGACCGGAATGCTATTTCAAGTTCAAAAACTCAGACTCTGGTTCTTGCAACTTCGCAGCTCCCATTCAGGTACCAGATCTCCAAGCCCCAGACACAGTGCTGAGCACCCAGGGAGCTGCCAATAAACACTTGTGTCCAAAGTGGAAAAGAAAATGGTGAGGATATGGAAATGTTTTCACAAACCAACCGATGCAGCTGTGGCTCTTCGTGATAGGGACTCACTGTGCATCCCTAGTTGACCCAGAGCTTTCTATGTGGACCAGGCTGGCCCAAAACTTGTGGTGCCACCACATCCAGCAGAAGCCACTTCAAATATCAATCTAGTTGAGACATTTATCTCCCTTGAGAGTCAGGTAAACCTAGTCCTCATGGAGAAACAGGGCAGATTCATGACACTCCAGGCTCACCACCATATTTCACAGTCCTTAGGGTTAGAGATGCCATCTCTTGTAGCTGTTACCCTTAGCACAAAAGAGACCCTAGAAGTGAGATGGACCTCATTTGCCTCTAGTCCGGGTAGCCACTCTTTGTCTTGATCCCATCTAATATGAAGCAAGTACATGTATTAAAAAGGAAGCAGAGAACTCTTTTTAGTGGCATCAAGCATCCTCAAGGGTGAATCATTGTCAAGAAAGCTCAGTTCATATAAGGACCACTGACTCAGAAATGCAAAAATACCCCATCCCTGTCCCCTCTCTCTATCATGTCTTTCCACCAAAATCAGCTCCTTGTTGACTCTCCACTTACTTGGTCTACAAAGGCATTTGTCACGGATATGAACGGAGCTGGGTACGTTGCAAAAATGGATGCTGTTGCATTTTCTCCCACGATGAGCAATTTTCCATCAGCAAAGGCCATGAGTCCATCTATGGAAGACAGAGCTCAGGGACATTAGCATTTTCTGGAAGGGGCTGAGGGAGGCTGTTCTGGTTGGCTTTAATTAAACTGTGGCATAGCCTAGGATAACCTGAGAAGGGAGCCTCAGCTAGAAGACTGCCCTAATAGATTGGATTATAGATAGGTATATGAGGGGTTGCTTTATTTCTTAATTGATGGAGATGGGACCATCCCACTGCAGGTGGACACTCTTCAAGGAGTGGCTCTAGGCTGTATAAGAAAGCTGTGTGTGCCTGAGTCTGTGAGTAAGCCAGCAAGCACCATCCCTCCATGTTTCCTATTCCAAGTTTTTGTTTGAATTCCTGCTTTGGCTTCCTTGTGTGATTGACCATGACATGGAAGCTGACATAAACACTCTCCTCTTCTAAATTGCTTTTGGTCAGAGTGTTTTATAACAGGAACAGAAATCAAAGTAGAACAGCTCTAAACTTGGACCCAGTCCTTAGTCAGTGGGGTCTTGGGAGACCAACCTTCTTTGGGGATGTGGGTAGAATTCTTGGAGTTTTCAAGATTGATATAAAACCAAAGTGTGACTTAGTTAAAGTCATAGCTCCTACAGTGCTCTCTGGTGCCCCTAAAAATTTACTTCAGAACGTAGGGGTGTACCTAGATAGTGAAGAAGCTATAGATGACCTGTAGAGCCCTCAGAACCAGGAAACTGGCTGCTTCTGATACAGGCAGCAACTACCCTACACCTCTCTTTGCCAAGCTGCTGGCTCCCTCAGTTTCTGGTCTGACCTCAGATCTCCCTTAGACATTTAAATCTCAGAGAGACATTGTGGGAAGCGGCCCCTTTGTACAACCAGTTTCCCTAGGGTTTGAATTATCAATGTCTTCATTTTGCCACTCAGAATGCTCTGAGTCTTATCTTACATTATATGCAAAGAACTATTTTAACAGTTGGTCCCACACAACCCTAAGATTCCTTAGACTTAAGGACTTTGGGAGTCCTTCGCTTTCCAGAGAAGGACACTGGGACCTACATGGTCTGATGTATTTTTATATATATTATAACATATATTATATATATAATGTATTTTTATTTATTAGTTATTCTGTGACAAGGTTTCAAGTCACTCAGGCTAGCCTTGAATTTGCTTTGTAGCTGAGAATGAGTTTGGATTTCCCATCATCCATCCTTTGGGAGTGTGGCATCATGCTTTATTCCCAGATGATTTGTTTAAGTCACAGAGCTACTCTCTGCCACAGTCCTGGGCCTGTGATCATCAGGACCTCATTTCCCTGTGGCCTGCTCCCAAGCAGATGCATCAACTGTTCACTGGAAGGGGCAGAGGCCCCCACACAGCCTGTTTCTCAACAGTGTTTCTTCCTTAAAGGAATGTTCCCATATCCCTACTCTAAATATTTCCTGGGCCACAGCTTTCATGACCAGACAGGATCTCTTTTCTAGTCAAGTAAGAGAACCCACTGGCATTTTGCCTATGTTCATATTGTAGCATATTGCAGTGCAGGGTGAACCCGAAATTAAGATGTTAAAAGTTGTACCCTCCCACTTTAGGATTAATATTTGGGGTCTATAGAGGTGGCTCAGCAGTTAAGAACTCTAGCTGTTCTTCCAGAGAGGATCTGAGTCCCAGAACCCACACGGTGTCTCACTATGGTCTGTAACTCCAAGTTCCAGGGAAACTGATACTTTCTCTGGCTTCTGTGATAATCAGACAGGTGGTACACAGACATGTATACAGGCAGAAACAAACAAACAAACAAACAAACAAACCCACATAGATAAATGTCTTTAGATTGGAAAACCAATTCACAGATTTTATTAAAAGGCTTTATAATTGTCCGGTTGATAACATGGGCCTCGTTGTCATAATTCTCCCTGTTTATACTCAGTCTTGCTGCTTCCTACCAAGAGACTCAAGCTTGCACAGGGTGCTTCACTACCCCTTCAAGTCTTTGGACTCTGGGTGAATACTCACCATAATAAACGCCAAAGACAACTGCAGCCCCCACAAAGGCTCCTAAAAACTGGGCTCCCACATAAAAGGGGAACTTGAACCACTCCATCCTTCCAAAGATGCACATTGCAAAAGACACAGCTGGGTTGATGTGGCCTCCTGCGAGGAAGAAGAGAAAGTCAGGGGGCAGAGAGTTGGGGGTGGGGAGGGAAACACAAACACAGATGAGTGTTGGGGTGGGGGAGAACTAATAATCCATGGCATTATTATACACCGTTTAAAATGTCTATCTACTGTATGGAAAGGGACTCAGACATTAACAACTTGGTGTGAATAGGCAGCTTGGTTTTATTTTTATTATTTTTTTTTTTTGGTTATTGTTGTTTGTATGTTTTTTAAAGTGGAGCTTTAGTCATCAGTTAAGGAATAACACAAGTAGATTGATGTGAACTATTACTGGGAATATATTTTGAAGGCAACTGAGGCTTGAGTCCATAGCTAACAACTCTTCAGCACATGCCCAGAGGCTGTAAAGCTGTCCTCATGCTGGCAAGGGATGTTGTTCTGCTGGATGTCCTGCACCTGTCCCCGAGGCTTAGAAGGTCTTTTCTGGGGGTGATTGCCATGTGCTTCTAGGTCCCTCTGGGTAAACAGTGTGTTCTCTCACACAGAAATGTGGCAATAACTGCCTCAACCCAACTCAAGCCATAGGTAGCAAAATCAGCTTCCTGATTCTTAGCTGCACATAAGGTTAGGTAGAAGGTTTGCTCTGTGCTCAGTGATGGTCCCATGTGGCTTGGGACTCAACTGCAGTGTTTACGGAGTGATTGGCCAGACAGCATCACTGTGGTATCATTTAGACTTAAGACCCTAATGGAACAGATTCTGCTCTAGTTAACTGGTGAGAAAACTGAGAAGCAGGAGAAGCTTTCTCCAAGCTACGTAGTCAATGAACTAGAATTCAAGTCCAGCTTTATCGGAAATTAAGAGCCAGGTTCCGTTAACCCACTTCTAGACCTCCTTCAGCATGCTTGTAAGGATTTCTCTGCCTTGGGGCTGGGGAGCATTTTAGCGGTCAGGAACACCTACTGCTTTGGCAGGACTCATTTGGTTCCCAGCACCCACACCAAATAGTTCAAAACCATCTGTTACTCCAACTCCAAGGGATCCATTGCCCTCTTCTGGACTCTGCATGAACCTGCACTTACTCTCCCCACCCTCACAAATACACATAATTAAAAATAAATCTCAAAAGCAAGAAGTATCTGCCTTGAAAATCAAGTATGTGTGTACATACACACATCTGAGCTTTCATGGTGGCAGGCATAAGGTGAACCTGAAGAGTATGGATGTCCTTTCGTGTGGGAGATGGATCAAATTCATTTTCAAAGTGAGCACATTAAAATGTGGACATTCAGGTTAGATGTGAGCAAGAGAGAGGACAATGATCTCGATGTCAGTAGTGATTATGAGGGTGATGGTAACCCTGAACCCTGGCTCTCATTAGGACCATTCCTCTTATCCCTGTGGCTGCGAGGAGAATCCTTTAGTTAACACAGGGAAAGCAAAGGACGCAGGGCCAGAGGATCCAACAGCAGCCCACAGAACAAATGAAATACCTTACATTTCTAGACTTTTGAGGGGAGGAGGGTCTGTGCCAAGAGAAGAGGGTCTCCGAGCTTAGAGGAGATGAGCGAAGGGACTCGATAGGATACCAGGCATGCCTAACCCCCTCTAACAGGGCAGAATCTATGATCTAAGACAGCCAGCCTGGAGGCACTCACTGTGAAAGGACAAGAGGGCCATAAAAAGTCACCTCTGACCAAAACCATCCCTCAGGAGTGCCTTGCTCAGTAAGGCTTCTAGGACAAGTTCTCTTCTAAGATAAAAATTCCCACAGGTAGGTTTGCATTTTGCAGGCATCCTGGAAGCCTAATTAGCCTCAGATCTCATGTGATGTCAGCCACTTAATAGGCAATTTAGATAAGAAAGCTGATGAGATAATCGAGGGGCTTTGCTTAGGTGATGCACAAGACAAAAGTCCAGGGACAGTTGCTAGGGACTCAGAGAGGGTAGACCTGGGAGGAAGCTTTGAAAACTAATGAGGAGAAGGGGCTAAGGGGTGACAGAAGGTTCACAATGGGAGGGGGAGCAATGGCTACTGTCCAGAGGTTAAAGAACTACCTCCCTGCAGACCTGAGAGGCTTACTGCAAGGCCAAGGCCAGAGCAATGTAGTGGAAAGAACATGAGGGCTAGGGCCAGAGAGTCCTGCCCTCAAATGTTGGGTCTGCCAAGCTTGCTTTGATGACCATATTACTCACATAAAGAACCCCCTCAGGGAGTCCAACAGGCCTAAGACTTGGGTCTTAGGTGAGCTAAGTGAACTCTTCAATGATTCTGTTCTAGGTAAACTCCCTACCACCCTCACACAATTCGGTGATAGATAGCTTACAATTCTCTTGTCACTGAGCAAGGCTATTCCACATTTTCAACTAACTCATTTACAAAATGCTACATCAAAAATTGTTCCCAACAGGATCCACTGAGATGCCTTAGAGGGCAAGTTAAAGGCACTTGCCATCAAGCCTAACAACCTGAATTCAATCCCTAAGACCCATATGTAAAAGGAGAGCACTTATGGCTATCATGTGTATTCTATGGCATATGTGTGCATGTACACACACACACACACACACACACACACACACACACAGAGTAACTTTAAAAAATAGTTACCATCAAGTAGCCTACATGCTTTGAATAGCATATTACATGTACGTATAACAATAAGCTCTGGTTGGCTGAATGGCAAATTCACAATGGACAGGATGCTAAAAGTCCTTTATAGCAAATTGATTCTTTATATTTAAAAGTGCAAGGCCACTGACTTCACCAATCTGTGGACACAAAATTGGCTAACATTTATATTCATGTCCAGCATGTACTGGTTTTTCCTTGGAGTCCTCAAAAAAAGGGCTTCCCATGAGGCTACAAACCATGTTAGGCACAGCCACCTTGATAGAGACATCTCCAATACAATTGTCTTCTCTGATTCCTGCGGCCACTGAGGTCAAGACTGATGCTGTGACCCGTGTAGCTGTCATGGAGACTACATGCGTTGTCCCTGTACATTCCCAAGTCATCAGTTCTCAGAGCCTGAACTATGCTAGTTCTAAACAGAGGCATGCTAGGTGCTCCACTCTAACTCAACACTATCATTCACCAGTCGGGCTCAGCCTCTCATAAACAACTTGGTCACCTGGAAATTCAACCTCTAGTCATTTCTGATTCTTATTGTCAAGAACTTAGCCTCAGAACCTAGCCCAGAGGGGGCAGCTCTTTGCCATCTTCTCTCCCTCTTAGCCTTCTTGCTGCTTCTTTCAATGCTTCTCTACAGTGACTCATCAAGTCCCCAGATATAACAATGAATGTAATGATCCGTGACCTACAGTGGCAGTGACAAGGGTCAATTATACCAACTGAATCTGAGGGGAATTAGTATCATATGATTACTTGACAGCATTCAACTTAGAATATCATGCAGGCAAAACACGCTAAACTGGAAGCTCTCAACCTATGGGTTGAATCTCTGCAGGGTTTAAGGTCCTTTTCACAGGGATCACAAACCTGATTCCTGCATATCAGATACTTGCATTACAATCCATAACAGTAGCTTCATGACTCAGAACACCTGGTCCTGCTCTGGTGTCTCTTCCTGAGTTTCCAGACTGAGTTCAATAGCATCCCATCATTTTGCTGTACAGAACCCTGGCTACCATGGAAGAATGAAGTTAACATTTTCTAGCTCAGGTACTCCTGTCAGGAAGACAGTTGATGTTGCATAAAATATAGCTTCTCTGATTGTGGCTAATAACGATCCAGGAACTTGCCTCTGCCGGTGGCCTTTGTTGAGCTAGTTCACAAGCATGTCTGGGAAATGGCTTCCAAACATGAGATTCATAAGATAAGAAATACTGATTACTGGAGGACACTGCAGCAGCAGGGGTGGCTCAGGCATGAATGCTAATAACCCCACCTAGTCCTTGTTTGGTGTTGCCTTCACATAAGACACCATTTGTTGATATTTAAATTTTTATCATCTATAAAAAGGTATCAATACATATTCTTGCAGGATTGTAGAGACACAATAAATAATGTGCATAAGCTAGCACGTTTTGGACTGTTGCATTAATAGCTGTAATAATGACTTCTGGTGCATACCAGAGACACCGCCAGTGACATAAATAGCCATCACAACTGCTGCTGCAAATCCAATATTGATAGTGATGATTCCACCAAGATGTCCTCGGCTGAGGACCGCTTGGGCAACAGAGCCACATCCAAGGACCTAGAAGGAAGGGACAAGACAACTCATTAAGAAAGTGAGGATGAACACTGTCTAATGCAGTATGCATTCATGGTGCATATGTTTTAAGTAAAGTCATGAATTCAGCTCCCTTAGGTATCAAACAATACAAATTATAATGCTCCAGCTGTCTCCACGGAGACATCTAAGTTGCAGATGAATCTTACTAGGGTGTGCAATGTGAACATCTTGCCTACAACTTATACATCAGCTAAGTTTACACCATGGTCTAGATTCCTCTTCCCAAAGGGATGAAAACTGAAGATTTCAAGATGGAAGTGTAAAATTGTTTGCAAATACCTTCTTAACAGTGATGAACTGATTCTATGAGACCACTATAAGGTTGTCCTTGGAGAAATATAGTTTATATATGAGACCTTCAACACATACAGGGTGATTTCAGCTTATGCCTCTCCAAAGACAGAAGACAGATGGTACACAGGTAGCCTTTGGATGTTCCACTGTCCCCAGTTCAAGGGTATATTTACCATTCTTATTTACAAATTGCAGAAGAGCATAGCTTCTGGAGAGATATCCACGGGCACATGTAAGATTTTGACTGATCCACACATAGACTTGGTGCCGTATTCTACATTAAGTGGTAAATCAAGCTGTAGTCACAGAGTACTCTTCTCCCTTTTAGACCACCCTGCCTGCATTTTATAGCCTACCTACTGATCTCCCCTCACAACCCGGAATCATCAAGACTGTCAGAATTAAGCCTAAATTCCTGTCTTCGTTTTTGTTTTGCAATCTGAAGCCAATTAAATGCCTAGTGTAACTTCCAAACTGAGCAAGTAGCACTGAGTAGCGTCCTCTGAAAGTAGGGTTGGATATTATTGTAGTCTGAGATGAGCTACTCTAGACAGCCAGGGCAGAAGTGACCACTAACTCTCCAAACAGTAGTCCTCCCCTGGGCATGATGCTACTGCACAGCCCCTAGTGTGGGTCCAGAGGGAACAGAAAAGCTTGAACTGGAGTCTCCTGAGAGGCCTCTGACCTGTCTGATTGTACTCTGGTAAATATCTTCCTTTCTAGCCTAGATGCTGAAATTGCCTTTCGGGAGGGTTGTGTGGGGTGGGTCTAAATCACACTGTAGGCTGATGGGGAGGGGCAGGAGGAAAGGTGAGTCCTTAGGGGCTTCTGTGACTTCCATCAGAACTGCCACCCAGAAGACTACAGCACAGATCTGTAGCATTGCAGTGTGTGTGTGTGTGTGTATGTGTGTGTGGTGTATGTGCATGTGTATGCAGGAGTATACACATGTGTGCAGGTGTATACACATGTGTGCAGGCATACACACCTGTATCTGTCTATAAGAACATCAGAAGAGCACACATGTCTATCCACTTGCTCTATTGCTTTCTACCTTACTTTTTTGAGGCAATGTCTCCCACACTGAACCTGAAGTTTATCATTTCCCCTAAGGTGTCTAGTAAGCTCCTGGGATCCTCTTGTCTCTGCTCCTCAACACTGGAGTTCCAGGCACCTGTGACCATTCCCTGCTTTTTAACATGGCTGCTAGAATTTTGAATTCAGGTCTTCCTGCTTTCACACAAGCACTCTTACCCACTGAGCCATCTGCCTAGCCCCAGTATTGGGTCTTGTTAGATAATTCTCTCATAGCCTGAAAAACAATGAGGATGAAGGTTCATATAGAGTGTGTCATTTAAAAAGAACACTGTCTTGTGTGGTGGTATAGTCTGACTTGTAAGAATACCTTTCTTATTCTCAGGCCCAGAAAGAAGCTGGTGCTTGTATTTTTCCTGCTTTTGTTTTTCTAGTCTATCAGGAAATCCTATTTAATTACATTACCTACTGGGATTCTTCTCATCAAACCTAACCTGAAATTCAATTCTTCTGTAACATTCAATTATAATGAGTGCAGTTTATAATCAGTTCTGTGTTGGGCTTAGTTTCTGTACTTAGAAAATAATCTCTAAGGCTTCTTTCCAATATCCAAGCAAATGCTAATAGCTGTCACTAATGTTCTGTTTCTGACACTTCTGTGCAGATTTCACAGACCCACAAGGCCATTTCTTCCTTCTTTAAAAACAAAAACAAACAACCCAGGGGGCTAGAAAGATGGCTCAGTGATAAAGAGCTTTTACTGCTCTTGCAGAAGATCTGTTTTCTGTTCCCAGCACCTCAATTAGGCCAGTTCACAACACCTATAACTCCAGTTCCAGAAGATCTACCACCCTCTTCTTGTCACCAAGGGAATCTGCATGCACATGGCACATATAAGACAAGCAGATATGCACATACACATATAATTTTAAGTTTTTAATTAAAAAGTTTAGTTAGCATACAAAACAGTGGGTTTCACTATCACAACTTCATGATATATCACTGTACTTTTCCATCCATTGTCCCACCAGCCCAGTTAGTCTCCATCTACTTTAAGGTTGTAGATAGGAATACAGATGATGAATAAAGATAAACAGACAGAGAGACAGACAGACAGATGATAGGTGGGTTAAGGTTCTCAGAGGAAGCATGAAATATTTTATCTTCCTCCTTCTTGACAAGACCTAGCATGTGCTCAATCTAGCTCCTTCTCCAGAGGAGCTGGACAAATCCCTCAAGCTTGTTGGAGATGGACGGTGTGACAAAGCTATGGATCTGCTCTGCACTGTGTCCTCCTGTGCCCCTAGACCCCCTTTCATCTTTTGTTAATGTTCTTGAACTATCTTCACCAGGCATTCTCTTGTCAGTTCAACCTGCTCAACTGCCTTTCTACAAACAGTGCCATCTCCTGCTGGTGAGTCCCTGTTAATAGACTGGGCAGTGAGAAAATTATGTGAGCCCTGAGTTTCTTCATAGCATGCTGGTTGGGTTTAAAAGGTGAGCATCATGTAGCTCCAGAGTCCATGTTCTTCATTCCTATACCACATCCCTTGCAGTCTGTAGCATTTTGATAATTCTGAACTTGACAGAAGAGGGGATCTACTATTGGCATTCTTCCTGCACTACACATAACTTACACACAGAAAAAAAAAGATCCATGTGTTAACTTTTTGGTCTCTGTAATAGTTTCTAATATTTTCATGTCAAATAATCAGAGTGTTGCTTTTTCTGTTGGGTAAGAAAGTGCCCTTCATGGTTGTGCAAATTACACAGCAAAAACCTTACCTCAGGCTTGCTTCTTGGGATTTTTCAATAAAGGTTCAAATGAGATAACACTATTTAAACAGCAAAAGGCAATCATAAATGGAAATGCAGGATATTGTTATTCTAAGTGTAAACTCAAAAGGAAAGCTCAGGAAAGCAATTCAAATGATTGAATCCATGAACTTAACCTTGGATACACTTCCTGGCAATAACAAGCAGGGAGAGGATGTGACAGGCAGTGGGAGTAGTTGCTGTGTCACTGCTAATCACAAAATCAGATGTGGGCAAGGGGGAAATTGCAAAGCTTCAAGTGGTTTTGCTTGTTTTCAATGACTTTCTGAAAAAAAAAGTCATTTTATAGTTGACTTTGTTTGGTGTGTGTTTATGTACTATAGTCTGGGTAGGAAAGTGACAATAGCAGAGAATGTTCTGGTTTTATTAGCACACTTTATGGCTGTGAGGGCAGTAGAAAGTTTCAATAGAAAAGACAAACATTCAATAAGGTGGAACAGGGGGTTAAGTGGCATATGAGGTATACCCCTCTATTACTGGCCACTAAGCCAAACATTCTGGAACCATCTTACCTTCCTTCTTCCCTCCTTGAACACTCATAGTTCCTATACCTTGCTTAGCCTTCTGTCTAAAGCCTCTGACCAGGGTTCCACTTTCAACCTCTTGCCATCCAGTGATGGAGCCAGATGTCATGCTACAGATGTATTGAAAGTCTCTTGCTGCCCAAGAAGTATCACAGCACATCCAGGCTCTCCATGCCTTGCCCTATGAAGCCCAGCCCCCCTTCTGCCCAACACAGACCTAAAGTACTGCATGCCGGCCACTTTGAGCCCTTTGAACTATACCTGCCACTCCAGCCTCCACATACTTGCTCACAGTGTGCCTTTCTCTTCGCTTGCTCCTCCAGACCCAATCTATTCCTAATTCTAAACTAAAACTCTGCCTGCTTCAAGAAGCGCTGGCCTCTCCTTCCCACCCCACGGACACACACTGAGCTCTCATTGGCCTTCTGACACACTTCCAAATGCTAGGGTCCTTACATGTCACACTATCTGTGGCATTCCTTCAAGACTACTGTCCACCTGGATATAGAGCCCAGCAGGTGGAGTGATTATCCAGTTTGCACAAAGTCCTGAGCTCAGTCTTCGGCACCACTTAAAGGCATGGCGGTGCCCACCTGTAATCCCAGCACTTGAGAAGGAGAGATGGGAAGATCAGAATTTAAAGAGCTTCTCATCTACCTATCAAGTTCTGATGGGAGATGTTATTCTGTATATATGTTTCTCATACTGGTTAATAAAGCACTGTGGCCAATAGAAAACTAGATAGGCGGGGCTAGGAGACAAGGAGGAAAGAGGAAGTAGAAGGCGGGGTCGGGATGTAGCCCGGGGAAGGAGCAGGACGCTTGCCGCTCGGCTCCCCGTTAAGACGACCACGTGGAAATACTTAGATAAGTAGAAATGGGTTAATGATTAAGACAGAGCTAGCCCATTAACAATAATGGTAACTGGCCAACAGGATTGTATCAAATACAGAGTCTAAGTGTTATTTGGGGCACACGTGGTTGCAGGACAATGGCGGCAGAACCAGCGGCAGCCGGCGGGGAAACCTGCTGTAACAAAGTTCCAAGAGCAATCTGTCCTGTGTGAGGCAATGTCTCAACACCCTCCCCCAAAGACCATAATGCTGTAATGTCTACCAGCACTACCAATCCCTCTAATACCCCTACTAAAACAGTACTCAAGGCACATCCTCTAGGACTTACCCAGGAGGCTGCACGTCACTCTCAGGTCAAAATGGCGGACAGACCTGCTGTTGCAGCATCAAGCAAGTGGCTGGAAGGTTTTCGAAAATGGTATTATAACGCTGAAGGATCCAACAAGCTGGGTTTAATGAGAGATGATACAATATATGAGGCTGAAGATGTCAAAGAAGCCATAAGAAGGCTTCCTGAGAAGCTGGGCATTGGTGGCGCACCCCTTTAATCCCAGCACTCGGAAGGAAGAGGCAGGAGGATCTCTGTGAGTTCGAGACCAGCCTGGTTTACGAGAGCTAGATCCAGGACAGGCTCCAAAGCTACACAGAGAAACCCTGTCTCAAAAAAAAAAAAAAAAAAAAAAAAGAAAGAAAGAAAAAAGGATTGAGAATCTTTATTATGACAGAATGTAGAATGTTTCGAATTAAGAGATCCCTGGACCTGAGCATGAGGCATGCCTAAGGAGCAGTGAATAAAATATGAGGAGGACAAATTCTACCTTGAACCCTATGAAAGAGGTTATTTGAAAAAGGAAAGAGAAAGAAGAATGGGCAAAGAAGCAATCATGTAGTTGAGATCTGTGGATATGCCTGCCCTCAGCATATTTTAAGAAGTTACTTCAATCTGAATCACAATTGAAGAGTTATTTGCTCTGTAGATGCCTCATTTTAAATAAATGTCTATTGTAACCAAACAACAACAAAAAACAAAACAAACAAAAAAAGTACTTGATAGAAGATTATGATATTTAAGCACAAGCAAAAGAAAGAATAAAAGTTTTTTCTTGTAATCATGAATGCAGAAAAAGGGAAAAAGTAAGTTTGGGATAAGACGATTAAGAAAAAGAGAGGTGTGATTTCTAGGAAATATTATTTGGAAGTTCCAAAAATTCAAACTGAGTCCGAACCTTGTGACAAACCCTTTACTGGACACAACATGGAACCTAACATAATGAAGTGATTTTATTTTTTCAGACAGGTTTCTCTGTGTAGCTTTGGCTGCCTTGGAACTTGCTCAGAAGACCATGCTGGCCTTGAACTCACAGAGATCTGCCTGCCTCCGGAGAGCTAGGATTAAAAGTGTAAAGTGATTTCTATGAGTTGCTGAGGGCGGTGAAAAGGAAGAGGGAAGACTCCGCCTTTAAGGTTTATTGTTGTTGTGCTTGACCCCTTTCAAGGGTCTCATACATTCACATTCATCACCTCCTTTATAGTGTTAAACAAGATGTCGGGGGGGGGGGGTGTTGGGGAGATGGTAGATTTAAAGCACCTGCCACTCAAGTGTGAGGACCTGAGTTCTAATCCCCAGAACACACAGAAACCTGAGCCTTGGGGCTTCTGTCTCTACTGACTGAGCCCCCTCCCCCAATACAAAGAAAAGCTCCTCCGTGGACGAAAGTCAATAGGTAAAACAATCGGAATGACTATATTGCAAAATCTTGAGGAGATGGAAGAGACCTAAAGTGATATGAATGTGCTAGGCTTTAGTGGGACGAAGTTATAAAAGAAACAAGCACAGGGAAGAGAATGACAGCTATGAAAAACACAAGGGAATAAAAATACAATAACAAAACTCAAGGTTCAATGGCTGGCACTGCAGGTGAGACACAGGGCAATATGGAATTAGTCACCTACAAGGTAGATATGAGAGAAACACATGAGGCACAGCATGGACAAAGGGGATCGTAGTGAGTAATATACAATAATGGCTAAGAGACACACATAAAAAGATGGAGAAGGCAGGGCATAGTGATACCCACCTTTAATCCCAGCACTTGGGGAACTGAGGTAGGTGAATCTCTGTGAGTTTGAGGCCAGCCTGCTCTAAAGAAACACTGTCTTATAACAAACAGGCAAGCAAGCAAGCAAACAAATAAACAAAGTATGTGGAGGAAGTCACAGTCAATTTCCAAAAGCAGATTATAAGAAAGGCAAGGTGACAAAGGTATTAATAAAAATTGGCTAAAATGGGAAATATTTACATTGAAGACAAACCATGAATATTTCCCATCAGTCATAAGATAGAAAATCTTAGAATTAAATTTTTTAAATCCTCATATTATCTACCAAAGTAATACAGATTTGTAAGGCCCTAAAGGCTGATAACAGACCTGCAACATACATAAGAGAGACTTGGGATGACAAAAGGCCTATTAAAAAAGTGTCGCTTCTAACTGATCTCTTAGCAAGGAGCACAGTCAGACAAAGGTGGAGCTGCATTGCCTGTGAAGGGCAGGGCAGTTGTGCTTTGAGATGTGCGGTCAAGACAAGGCTGAAGGCTCGGAAGCTCTGGTTTTCAGTCGCTCCACTCTGAGCACACCTGGTCTTGGCAAATTCCAAGCAGGCACAATTGATTATTCAAATGTGTCCATCCTGAGAAATAACATTTGATGGAATTAGATGTATGCAGTGAGTGAGGGCGGAACAGGGTGGATTTAGCCAAAGGGAAATGATGGAGAAGGTAAGCTAAGGCTTCGGGGACACAGTCAAACTGTAAGTCGTTTAACAGCACCACATGGTTGATAGTTAAGTCTGAGAACTTAATCCTAGTTATTATTTTAATAAAATGGAAACAACTCATTTAGGTTTTTTAATTAGAAGATGAGCAGAAACTGATAGTAAAGGTAAGTAAGTCTGCACTGCTAATATTATCAACAAAATAAAATGAGAGGGCTGGTCAAAGGATACATAAAGTTGTGCTATCCTTTTAAAACCGGTAATATGATTCATATCTCAATCCGGGCTGAACTGAGATATGACACAGGACTGAGGAGACAGAGCAGGAGGCCAGAGTGAAGACTATAAAGAGCTTTGTCGTGCAGATTTGCTGCCAAGTCTGACAACCCCAGGATCCCCATGGTGAAAGGTGAGAACTGGAAAAATGTTCTCTGACTTCCACGTGAGCACACAGATACAAGATAAAGAAAGAAAATTGAATTTAGAAATAATTAAACATTCTACAAAATAGGTCTGAGAGAACAATTTCAACCCACTTCAGGAGGTTAATGAAACTGTAGTAATAAAACTAGAAAATACAATATATTAAAATGGTGATATCGGGGGCTGGAAAGCTGGCTCAGCAGTAAACAGCACTGGCTACTCTTCCAGGGGACCCAGGTTTGGTTCCCAGCACCCACATGGCAGCTCACAACCATCTGTAACTCCAGTTCCGGGGGATTCAATACCCCCTCTGGTCTCTGCAGATATCATGAATGCACACAATACACATACATACATGTAGGCAAAAGATTTATGCTTACATACATATAAGAGAAAAACAAATAAGTCTTTTAAAAAATGTATGATCTAAATATTTAATAAAGCATTACATATTAAGTGTAGAATGATTCATTGGGATGAATCGCAGGGCTTATTTAATGCTAAAATTGTTTATCAATGGAACTGACTGCATGAGCAGATAAAGGGGACTCACATGTCTATTTCAAATGCTTACATAAATCTGTATGTTTCACGGATGCAGAAACAGTATTCTAAAATATTACAAAATCAGCCCTAAATAAGAATTCTCTTGAAGCTACGGTGTTCTCCAGAATCCCTTAGGGATGATCACACTTATGAGCAAACATCATGAAGTTGACTATAAAATGGTAACATTATTATGACTTCTACTAATACCACACAAGAGGTTTAAGTCACAAAATGACAGTAGAAGAAACCAAATGCTTAAGGAAGAAAAAATAGCAAAGTCTTCATTATCTTCAGAAAAAGAAATCCTTGACAACAGCAGAAAAGCTATTTTAGAATATATATGACTGATACAAAGTATAAAATTGTAGTAAAAAGCCAACTTATGATCCACATTCAAGTTCATGATGAGAAAATTCAGCATTCTGAAAGTGTCAGTTGTATCAAGAATGATACATTATGTCAAGACAGAATACCTAGTTTTGCCTATATTATTCTTTCATAAAGACGTTGTAAGTTGATCCTGCAATTTATATAGAGGAATAAAAGGTTAACAATATTCAGAAATAGCAACTTTTTTAAAAATGAAAGATAACCAGAAAGTGATTGTAACAAAAAATATATGACTTTAGTACATCAGAATATTAGTCACATTGTTGTCTCTGATTGGTTTAGACACAGAAATGAAACACATACACACACACATGAACTGGGATATGTCAAAGATGTCATCAAAATAATGGAGAACAGAAGGCCTGCTCTGAGATGGGCCCGGGTCAGTTGCCTTTCCAGACAGGGACGGCAGACTCCTATAAGACACACCCAAAGTCTAACGACACTGAGCTCTAAATATGGGAAAAAAAACAGTTAGCCTTGATAAACCATACAATATCTTTAGTGTCTGGTTCTAAAATAAATACACATATCCTATAAATATGAAGAAAAGGTTTGAACTCCCAAAGAGAATTGGTTCAGAAGACAAGAACAGGGAGCATGCCATGTTCTGAATACATGTTTTCACAGGAGAGAAAAGCCTGATAGCTCAGAGAAATGTGTGCAAAAAGGATCAACATACCAGCTTATTGAAAATTGCTACCAAAATTCTCTGTCCTGTCTTTCAAGTGAGTGAGCAAAACCATGTGAAAATGAGATGTTAATACACATACTTGAATATAAGGAAACTAGGGAAAAGTCATAGGTTGTTACTGGACGCACAAATTTGAAATTGCTTTGGAGAGAAGTCTAAAAACACACACAGTTTCTGAAGCAGATGATGTAGGGCCAACAAACCTAGACACATACTCAAGAGAAGCCATTGCAAGCATGTACAGGAGACCTGTATGAAGATGCCCACTACAGGAATTCAGGCTGTCATGGCCCACAGCTGTGAGTACACTGGTTTATGAGGACACGGCACACCCTCACATGTTTAGGGGAAATCTGAAGTGGTAGAAAATACAAAGACTACAAAGCCATGTGTAAAACTGCTAAAACAGTAACATGTGGTTACATGAAGAGACAGCAGCAAAATTCAAACGCATCTCCAGGAATGTTTACTTTATGTAGCATAGTGGGGAGAAAGCAGAGATTCTAATCCCAGCTCCGAAGTTTGCATGCTTGGGTAAGTTTCTTACTCACACTAAGCCTTAGTCTCCTTATCTGTAGCACGAAAATAATCCCTCCACCACATGAGACTTTTTAAAAAAGAGTATCTGGTTGTGAAAATTATGTTCAATAGTCATGACTCATTCATCCCACCTTTTCTTACCCTCATCATACTTTACGGAGGAGGGCCTGCTATCTTTTGCATTTAGAGGCCCTGTGGGACCCCAGCGGTTTGGTTCTTCTACAGGATCTGAGTTCAAACCTTAGACTTTCTTAAAACATACAACATCCAAGTACAGAAGCATGAAGGGCTACTCATCACATATAGATCATAAAAAAATAATAATAAAATGACAAGAAATTGGTAGAATTGACCACGAGCATTCTTACTGATGTCCTGCTGTGGGAGAAAGAAAAAAAATGACAGAACTCCGTCAGGTCATGGGTCTCTGAAAGATAATGGCATTGGACATCAGACTAAAAATATCATGACACAGTCCTGACAAGCCATCTGTATTGCTCTACCAAAATATCTGTGAGAAACAACATTTAAGAAGGAAAGATTGGCTTGATACATGCCTATAATCCCAACATGTGAGAGCTAGAAGCAGAAAGATCAGTTCAAGGCTAACCTTATCTACACAGTAATATTAGGGCTAGCCTGGGCTACGTGAAACCTTGTCTCAAAAACAAAACAAGAACAGGAGTAGAGGGAGAGAAAGATGGAGGTGAAGAGAGCCTTATTTTGGCTCATAGGTTAAGAGGTTTAAGTTGATGATTTGGCCCACCTGCCTTAGGGCTTCTGGTGTTTTATTCACCCTGTCAAGGAGGCACGTGGAAAAGGAAGCATGAGAAAGGAAGGGACTAAAGTCCCCAGAGTCCTAACTTCCTCCACAGAGTCTACACCTCTCTATAGCACCACAGACGATGGACCAAGCCTTTAACACACAGGCTTTTGGCAGATTTAAGGCTAAACTGTAGCACTGTCTTTGGCCAGAATGAGCCAGGGCACTGCTGACTTCATATGCTTCTAACTCACCACCCACAGCTTCCTGTGATTTGCAGTCTTCATCATTCTGGGCTCCAAGTGCAAAGTAATTTAGCAAAGAAATGAGCTAGAAGAGTATATGGGGAGGAAACAGAAAAGCTATGACTGACCCATAAAGAGAGCAAGCGGTCTCTTGAGACCCAATTCTCATTAGGTCTTTTGTCATGAGACAAAAGAGAGCTCTCAGATCAGGAGTGATGGTACACACTTTTGAGCTCAACATTCAAGGGACAGAGTCAGGAAGATCTCTGTGAGTTCAGGACCAGTCTGGTCTACATAGCAAGATCCAGGCCAGCTAGAACTACATAGTGAGACCTTGTTCTGGGAGAGGGGGCTGAGGGTAGGGAGAGTTCTCCAGGGGATTCCAGCAAACAGAAAACCTAAAAGAAATGTATGTGCCACATGGTCAGTAGGGTCTCGGAGCCAGTAATAAATGGCTGAACCACCTCAGGACCCAAGTGTTTCAAGAGATTAAATTATGTTTGTAGGAAAGAAAGATGTCCCCAAACTGCTAGTAGACCTAGCAAATGCCCCAACCTCAATCATATTTTCTCTGATTGGTCATCGTTTGACATCTCTAATGTCTAATAATTTCTTTAAGCCTTAAAAATTAACCTAGTTTTCTTGGGTTTTCATGGGAAAGGGGTTAATTCTTATCAAATGGTGGTATTTTAGGAATGGCTGAAGTCAGGATATCAAGGCCAGCTCTTGTAGTTAAAGGCCAGGGGACCCTGGATGAAGGCTTTAAGGCCTTGCTAGTCCTGCCTCCCCAACTGGACACACTGATCTGGTCACTTTCCTTTCTCTGTCTTCCAGGAAAAGTAGGAACAACAGAGTGTCCAGATAAGAACACTCTGTGTCCATAGGAGGCAAAGCAGAGATGAAGCCCAGGGGCTTACGGCAGGGCTGCTGGCTCTAGGCTGATTCAAAGGACACAGAATTGCGTCAGCCTGGGCCTCAGCTCCTCTTTCAACAAGAAGGGTCAGTGACATGTGCCTACCCACCCTTATCTTAGTACGCAGTGTTTCTGAATAATGTAGTAGACCAAAATTACCTTGGATTATGCCCTATGAAGTGGGTGTCTCCTTTAATCAGGAGGCTGAATTTTTTTAAACTTAACTATTTCATTTGAAATGCCAACCACATCTTCTCACTGGAAAATTTCCCTGGTAAGAAATGTGCTTGCTGACTGGAACACATGCACTTTATGGTGACAACTTTTCCAACTAGTATGTCTGACCAATAATCTGCCCAGAATGGAACTAGAAATCTGGTGACACACACAGAGAGGGACCAGTCATGGAGGAGGACGAGAACAAAGAGTACAGAAGTCTGTGCTCTTTGGGGTCTGTGATGTCAGCGGCCTACTCTGTCTGCTCCCTCCCTTCCACACTGCCCACGTCCCTACCCCTCTGTATTCTGTGTTCCAGGACAATTTCTTTTGATTTCCTTCCAGGGCACAGATCAAGGGCATTATGTTTGTTTAAACTAGATATGTTTTTCTTTTACTCTTGAGGTGCCAAGAGATAGGTCTCTAATATGGAAGAAGCTTTGGTAATAAGGAAAGAATTAAGGATCTTCCCCACTGCCCATAGCTCCCACCTCAGAAGGATGCCCTCCCTGAGGAGGAAACTTTCTGGGAAATTCCCTTCAGCATCAAGAGGATCTTTGTATCAAAGGACCCTAAAACATATGGAAAGGGATGCAAGCACACAGACCAACAAAAAGCAAACCCAACCATGACAGTTCCTGAGGAATTCAGCAGAGGAGGGGACTTTGAGTCTATGCATGCTTATGGGGTCCTATTTGTGTGTCTGTGCAGAGCTTTGTGGAAGATACAGAGGAAAGCCATCTCAAGCCAGGAGGAGGCAGAGATGGGGGGACTCCCAGGTAGGAAAAGGGAAAAGAGAGCCAAAAAAATTCTGTGACCACATTTGATGCCAGGGACTTTATGCGTCATGTACATTGGCTTCTCACCTCTGTGGTGTGTTAGCTCCTTTCAAAGGGACTGGGACTCAAGGAGACCAAATTGATTTTTGAAGGCCATAAAATAGCTAAGAAGTGTGGCATGGGGCAGCTGGACAGTGAGATTCTTAGGGCTAGTGCAACCTCTGCAGTTTGCTGTTCCCGTGCTGCAAGGGCAGGTGTGAGTGATTCTGGTCTTTGGCTCCCTATATCTGCATTCCATGTGTGTCCACCCACATAAACAGTCTTCTTCTTTTTTAACACAGAAGTAAAGACACTGGGTCCTGGGTGCCATGCCTGGTATTATTAGCCTGGATATTCATTCACCTTTCAATTCTTATGGCCCGCAGCTCATGGCTTCCATCAACAGAAATGCTAGAGCAGCTGCGTGGGGAGCGTGGGGTAGGGGTGAGATCTGCCATACAGGTTCCCCAAAGGGACTCCAGCCTTGGATAAGAAGTGAAACAGAAAGCATAAGATCTAGAATTAGAAGGAAATCCATGTCGTGCCTTCCAGGTTTGGGCCTTTCTGTCTTTGAAGGCTCTCCCTTCCCTTCCTCTCAGCTGTTTATGAATGATAATAAAGAAGCTAACTGTGAGTTGCAATTTGTTATTACTGATATAACTATTAACTCATGGCAACAACGAATATGGTTAGCTTGGTGATTAAACAACTAAAGTGCCTGACACATGTTGAGAACTTGCTACATGCTCCCTTCTTTTCAGCTCAAAATGACAAACCTTCCCTCCACAGGAGGGCAGATGCATTGCCAACCCTTCCCTGATGTCGGTAAGGATTGAGGGCCTATGTCTGAAAGGTCCCAGTGTCTAACAGGCCAAATTCCAGCTCAGTCTTCAGCTTGCGACTTAGCTATTTTTTGGTTTGAGCCACAGTTCACAAGGAATTTTTTTCCATCAACCTTTCCTTTCCTGAAGACTTCCAGCAGGCCTCGTTGGCCATTTCAACCATGCCATGCATGAATTTGAGGGGACTTTGACAAAAGCAGATGGCATCAGACTCCTGGGATCTAAGGAGGGGGGAGTGGTCCTGACCATAGTCTGCCATCTTTCCAGTGTTCTCCTCTCAGGTCTTGTCAACAGGTAAATCTTCACTAGGAAAAAGCAGGCAAGATTTTCATTTGCCAGTAGATCAGGAACAACGTAATAGGATGACCTTGAGCTGAAGTGTGTGTTTCAAATAACAAGGACTTGATGGAGAAATAGCAAGGTTTGATAGAGAAACAAGCTGAGATAGATATCTCCTGACAGTACCAGCCACTAAGTGGGAAAGCTGGGGGAGCAGAAGCAACAACCCACAGAGCGACCTTACATGAATAATGTATAGACTTTAGTGCGGAGGGCTATCTGAGCTTGGAGGGAAGGGTGTCTGAGCCTTGAGGGAGGGGCGCCTGATTTTAGCAAGTCAGTGGAGGTAGTAGCATGTAACTTGGGAAGCTAAACCACTGAACCACCCTACCTTGGTGCTGCTACATGCTGGGAGTTCAGTGACTTGAGAAGAGTATTAAATACAATATGGAGGAAGCTGGTCCCTTCTCCAGGGGTGGCATCTGTCATTCAGCTGTATGGGGATTTGTTGATTAAAAACTTACACTTTTTATTTGCACTTCTCTTTCAGGCTTCAACAAAACAGAACATGACAACCCAAGTTCTAGATTATGTCAAGCTTCACTTAAGCGAATAACTAACTATATGAAGTAAATAGGGATTAACCATTCATGACTGAATCATCTTTAGTTAGAAGACATAAAGTTCAGTTTTCTACCACATAACAGTCAGATAGTCTATGTCTAGCTTCTGCCTGGAATAACTGATCTGTGTGGGTAAAACTATTCTCACACCCACAGTGGTCGACACGGAAGAACACGGTGACCACCAAAGGCGTGGGATTGCTCCCCACAGGCAACCAGGCAGTCTGGTTCACAGCAGACAGTAAGGAGGTGGCCTCTAATCAGCACTGATACAGTCCCCCAGGGGACAGTGTAGGATCCCACAGGGTGAGGGCTGGGGCCTCAGGAGTGACCTTCCCCCACCTCAGATACCATTGGCAAACCTGAGGTTGTTTGAACTCTGTTTCTGACTGATGGGTTCTAATTCGAGATTCCTACAACCCCCCTTCGGGTACCATTAGTCAGCTTGTGCATCTCATGGGTTCATCATCAAGGATCCTGTGAGGGGTACAGAGGAAGGGAAGAGTGGAGGCTAAACAGACGGGTGCAGATCCCACACCCTCTAGAAACTCCTTTCTTCAGTTCTTGCCTGAACTGTTCAGTTCAGTTGAGTCTTTTCAAATTTTTATGGAGACTCCACTACAGAGAGAGAAACAAGACTACATCATGAAGGGGCCAAGGGAAGGGGTGGTACAAGCATTGTCTAAAGCTATATAACTAGGCTGTGGCTGGGAGGCACTGCTCAGAGGGAGAATACATACATATCGCCAAAAATCAAGTTAATAAAAGCCATTGAGTGGAGAGCCAGCGAGGCTTGTCTGTTTGGATTCATCTCTGTCCCTCTCTGTAATGGCATCCCTTCTTCCAGGGTATAATGCTGACCCCTTCTGAAATGGGGGTCTTAAGACCTATAATCACATAGGGTAGTTCCAGGGAATCCTTTTATGGTCAGCTTGAAAAGAGCAGGGGTGGAGGTGGAGAATTTCCGGCCTTGAGAACAGTTAGCCCTCCTATCTGGGCCAGTGCTGGGGTGGAGGGATGGTGCATGGCTGCATGATCTCAATGGTGAAAAGCGGGAAGCAACTTTCATCTTCTTAGTGTGTGATGGAATTAGGAAACTGATTCTTAAGAAACAAGGGAGCGTTTAAAACTTCTTGAGTTGCAAAAGGGAAGTTGAGGTTGCTTCTTTGTTTTCTGCACTGAGAGTTGATGTAGGCCTTGCTTCATCTTTCTGCATAAGTCACTGTAGGCTGAAATCAGCCTGTGGTGACATTTTTGAAGGGTCACACTGTCAAATATCATGACTCAAGATGGATGTGGGGGTGCACACTTTTAATCCCAGCACTCTGGCAGCAGATGTAAGCAAATTTCTATGAATTTGAAGCCAGCCTGGTCTATATAGTGAGTTTGAGGCCAGCTAGAGCTGTATGATGAGACCTTATCAAAAAACAAAAAACAAACAAACAAACAAACAAACAACAACAACAACAAACCCATCTCCATATCTGGTGGAGGTCAATTTTCCAGGTAGCTCTGACTGGGATGAGAAAACTCAGGGACTTTTTTCTTTTCTCTCTTTTCCTTCTAACTGGCCCTGATCTACGTTCTGAGCTTGACTATGGTAAGAATAAGTAGGAGCTTCCTGCCAGAGAAAGGTAAGAAGTCAAAGCTGTCTCTTCCTGTCTTGACTCAGCCGACAAGTTCTACCCCTATCATCCTCCATGATCCAAAGCCAAGAACTTGCTAATGTGTAGAACTTGAGGGAAATTCTCTAGAATCTTGAGAAAATGAAATTGTGCCTGAATCGGGGTTTTTCTGTGCTTTGTAAAAATTAAATCAAAATAAATGGTTGTCCCATGACAATAATTTTCTCTTTACAAAGGGTCAGAGTACAGCTAGGAATTCAAAGCCTAGAGACTGGCATAATTTGTGACACAGTAAGAACCTAAGGCCAGGACGCACAGCACTTTAGTAGCTAGCAATAGTTTCTTCTCTCTTTGACTCTCTCTCTCTCTCTCTCTCTCTCTCTCTCTCTCTCTCTCTCTCTCTCTCTCTCTCTCTCTCACACACACACACACACACACACACACACACACATAGCTGAACAAATCTTTGCAGAGATTCTTAGACCCAGTCTTCCTTTAATATCTATGAAGTGCTTGAACTGTCTATTTAAAGATCTTTAGAGATTTGCTGAAGCCAGGTTGAATCAAAAGAGGAGAATGACATAGAGCCAACACAGGAGTACAAACATATTACTACACCAACCCCTTGTGGTTAGATGGCCCAAGAATAAAGGTGCCTGATGACCTGAGCTCCATCCCTTGAGCCTACATGGTGGAAGTAGAGCCAACCCCAGCAGGTTTTACACACACACACACACACACACACACACACACACACACACACACAGAGAAGAGGGCTCATAAATAAATAAATGGGTGCATAACTTTTTTGTGAGTTAAGTGATCTGACAATGCTGCCTTTGCCAGGCACCTCTCTTGGTACTCTGTTTCATGCTGTTCATACTTATCAACCATTAATGCTTATTCCAGGTGACTCAGTCACTTGATGGGAAGCAAGTAGGGCAAACAGATCAGTTCTTCAACTAGAAGAAAATTTTGCAACTCTTTCATCACATAGCCATTTTAGACACTGAAATAAAGAGAGTACTCCACTTTCCCCATCCACGACTCCCATCAACTGTCTGGGATAAACGTTAAGAGCAAACAAACAACAAAAAAAAACCCCAACAACCCAGAAAGTAACTTGCTGCTTCCTGGAAGAGGCTGGGATCTGATCATCAAAGAGGACAAACCAAAACAAATGCCTTTTCCAGCAGGTTGGCAGCCTGGAAGGTGGCATTAGATCCGAACTGGGGAAATCAGGAAATACTCACAATCATTATAAAGGTGCCCAGGAATTCAGAGACTGTCTCCTTAGCTATGTGGCTCTTCAGGGTCAGCCTCTGTGTGAGCCTCTTCTTGGTGCGTTCCTTCTGAGAAGGCATCCTGGGGTGTCTGTCAGAGGTGTGCTTTCCAACAAGGCCTGCTTGCTCTGTTCCTTGACCTTCACTGCCACATTAAAACAAAACAAAACAAAACTGAACACTTAGCTCCTCTCGGAATCCTGGAGATGACTAGGGAGATACCGACTATGCAAAGGCTGTCCCAATTAGAGGCTGTGACTTAATCCTTGTCTGCTGTCAGTCCCTGCCTGATGCTTTTTTTTTTTTAGTGACCAAATCCTCAAAATGATCTGTTTTGTACCTGATAGATTAATCATTACCTTTAGTTTTCTGGCTGCTTTCTCTTTGTTGGATTTTTCCCCCAGGAGATGAGAAAAGAGATGCTGTGTTGGTTGTGTTGCCAAACCACAGAGGTGGGCCTAAGTCCAGAAGAGATTCATATGTTACACAATTTCAGCCTTCTGATGATTTGTTGTTTCCCATTCGGAAGTGGGCGGGTGGTTTGGGTGTCATTTAGAATTGTTATTGGGTATGGATACCTTCCCTGTGAACGCTCTCTGCCGGAGACTTTTCATCCAAGCTGAGGGTGTGAGGGAGAGGGAGGATCATTTCTATCTAGCAGGGCCTCTGGGTTTCAGGAAACTATTCTAGAGCTGCTAAGAACTGCTCTAGAGACACAAGGGGCCGATTGAAAGGCTTCATGAACAATGTGAGTTTATGCGACAAGATGGGAACTCCCTATTGCACACAGAACTGGTCTCCCTTTCTGCTGAGCAGAATTAAGGGTTCAAAGAATCAAAAAGACAGAGAAAGCAGCAATACACACCAGAGGGTTGAAATTCCAGCCCCTTGAGTCAGGAAGGCAGTCAGACTATATGCAATCACAATTAAAGAAGAAAGGGGTGACTATGGCTCACTAAGGTGGCTAGTTCAAATCTGGTCCTTGCAGGCAACAGACTACATTTGATAATAGCTTCTTGTCCTGCCCAATAAGCAAGCCCTGATCTCCAAAGCTGGTTTGTCTGAAAAGATGGGAGTTGAGCTGTAGTCTCTAAATATCCCCAGGCATTCCCACTGAATTAGAACCCACATTGTACTCCCTCCCTCCCACAGAGCAGCCAGCCCGGTTTCTTTCCTGTTTGGGAGCCCTCCCCTACCTTTGCAGGAGGCCTCCAGTCTTTTCCAGATGAGGAGGCAGGCAGGAAGGAGGGAGGGGAGAATATGAGGAGAGCAGCTGGGGAGAGCCCAACTGCAGAACCTAACACCTAAGCTATAGGTTAATTTTACAGTTCAGACCAAAGAAGTCACATTGCAACAAACCCAAGGTAAAACCTAGCATTTTGGCTTTGGTTCCTGATTACAGGATCACGGAGAGGATTGATAAACTCAGAAATTTACTTTAACTCCTGGTTAGATGATCATGGATAGCACTGTCTTGGAGAGTCTCCTATGACCACATTGTGCGCAAGTCCTGGCGGTTAGACCAGAGGAACAAGACCTTATTGTCTGACTTCAGCTAATTAGACAAAGGGTGTTCTGCAGTGTCTTCATTCACTCACCTGACAAATATTTATGGCGTACTTGCTGTGTTCCAAGCACAGCCCTTAGCAGAAAAGCACACTGCAGTCCTCCTTGTTGGTCACAGGGCTGAGTATGATGGAGGCCAACATAAGGGAAACAAGCACACAGGTAAAAATAGACAATTGCAGCTAAGACACATGCTCCACAGGAGGGGGCTGTATTCCTATGGGCAGACATGACAAGGGAAGTTCACCTTGTTGGAGCGATCTCCGTAGTGTCTCCCAGGAAGTCATGTCTGAGCTGAGATCAGGAGGAACAAGGTTTACTCACATGAAATGGGGAAGGAAGTCAATGTGAAAGGCTTTGATGGATGGAGGGGGGGGCAATGTGGTACCTATCAGAGAATGAGAGAAACACCTGCTGTGGTTAGCCTCCAGGGAGAATGAAGGAGCAGAGCACAGAATAAGCTGGGGTCAGGGAACCAGACTATATTGAGCCTTGTGAATTGTGTAGATTAGGCAGGCAAATGAGATCATTAGAAAGATCATCATCCGATGACTGTCCCTGATGAACTACTGGCAACTGATGGGTTCTGTACAACAGATAGTTATCGCCTTCAATTGTGTAACAAGTGGTGAGCCATCAGGCTTCAGGGAGCATCTCCAAACATCTTGGCTATACAGACAGTCCTGGTTAAAATCAGTGAGTCACACATCTTTGATCCTCATGCAGAGGGAGGCAGAGGCAGGCAGAGCTATGAGTTCAAGGCCAGCCCTGTCTACAAGAGCAAGTTTCGGAACAGCCAAGACTATACAGATAAACCTTGTCTTCAAACAACAACAACAACAAGTGGGTCGCAAACAAAACAAAAAATGTGAATGTGAGAAGGCTTCATATGGGGAGGAGGAAGAAGAATGACAGGGGTTGGAGAGTGAAAGAAAGAAGGGTGGAGACAGAGTAAACAGAATGTCCTTCACACACATTAAATTTCAGTGAACGTGTTTGACCACTTAAAAATGATAATCCTAGGATTAAAGGAAGCCTAAAATAGTTATACATAGATCTACATGAGGGAGCTACATTATTCTAGATCTGAGGGGCAGCTTTCATAATGAAAAAGTGGAAGCTGTTTAATAGTTCTTTGTATTCTAAAATGGAAAGGATTGGTGGAACGTGAAAAATAAAAGGACCGATCAAAGTATTTTGCTGGGTCTATCACTGGCTGGGGAAAGCAGCACAAAGCCTTGGAGAGGAGCCCTGGAAAAGACTAGAACTGTAGTGAAGATTGTGGATTCCATTTGTATGAAGTTGAAGTAGGAAGCAATGTGGGCCCGCTTGAAAAGAGTGTGTTCAGGGAGATGACGAATGAAACCATTAGGACTGATCAGGAGAGAGTATGAAGAGCCTAGAAGTACAGATTGAGCAAATGTATTTTGTGCTTAGGTCAAGGTTAGCATCTATTGCTCACTTTCTATCACTGTAACTCATCATCAAACATAACTCCTCTCATCCATCCAGAAAATCTTTTCACTAAATACTGGCCATGCATTGGATACAGCATTAGGCACTAGAAATTAAAAACCAGATCTCTTCTGCTAAGAAGAATAGTTTAAGTGACAAAATCCTACAAAGGTCTACCCTGCCCAATAAAATAATAGGTACACTGAACTAAAATCCCAAAGACAGACACCTGGGAGGTTGTTCCACGCTAGTCAACACCTTGACTGCTGTTATCAGTTCTAACTAAAGTTGCTGGTCTCCCTTTCCTCAGTGTCATACTGAATGTGCAAGGCCAGCCTCTAATGTCATTTAATTCCATGTGAATGTGACCCTCCCTGGCTCCAGTATTCTCTTTGGTGTGCCCGATTGTGCCCACTCAGGACACCATCAATTATTCAGGAACCTGACCCCTCCACCCTGACCTCACTTTTTCACTTCCCCTGACTTGTCCCTGTAGCTCCATTTTAGTTCTGCCTGTTCACACTTGGAAACTATGTCTCATCCCAGGACTGTCCCTCTTTCAAAAGCTTTAATACTAAGATTCATCTTCCCCATTGAAATGTCCATTCCTCACTTTTTATTCATGTGCACTCTTTCTGAATTCTGCCTGGCATCATTCTCACAAAGGCAGCCTCCCTTCCCACAGAGTTCTTACCATGGCCTTGCCTGGCTTCATGATGTACTTACCTGCATCTCAGGTCCCACTGACCTATTGACTCTTGCCTACAGCCTTGTTGCCCAAGCCCAGCTACAGGTATGGTTGGCCATGGATTTGTCTCAAGTGTTCTCTCCCCAGACAGCTGGGTGATACTAGGGAAACTCAGATAGTTGGATTGATTGTCCCTGTGACAGGTAACTATGTCACAGTGTCAGCATTGCTGTTGTGCTCTCAGTTAACCTTCCACGCCCATGGCTCCAGATTTCCTGTGAATTATAACCATTCACCTCTTTGGGGATGGACCCTTGATCATCTGGAGCCCACCATGCCTCCATCTCTGCAGCAGACACATGCTTCTCCTAGGCCCCTCTAGCTCCCATTGTCAGTCCCCTCCCCCACACCACACCACCTCCACCCTAGCACGGCTGACGTCTTTCCCTGGGATCCCATAGAAAAATAAAGTTCATCAGCTGTAATTTTTTTTCATGTCCTTCCTTCTCAAAAAGTTGCCCCAGTTTTGTTTCTGTATCCTCTCCTCTGTCTTCTTTTTGCAGTGAGCCTGCATTCTGGCACTCTGGGACCCCCAGGGAATATAGCCAGTTAACATTCCCCTCACCTGCTTTCTGTCATAAACTGGCCTTTATCCAAGGGCCCAAAACAAGCCCAAGTTTTTCTTGTGCTGAAAACATTCTTTCAAACTTATTTTACTTCAAATTACCATTTCATCTGGCTATTCTACCTTTCTCCTTACTTTTGGGGGGTGGGATGGGGTATGGATAAAGTTTTCTGAATATAAAATCATATTAACTCAGAAAAGTTATAAACATTTAAAGTAAAACGCCAAAATCTTGGCCTCAGACATAACCAGACTACACTCCTTTTAGGCTTCTCATTAGTAGATATGTACAAATATTTTTCCTACTAAAAATGAGATATTTACTTTATCAAACTGATTTTGTGTCCTTAGAATCGATTCTGTTTCTCTCTATACCAATGTATAATTCATCTGTCTAAAGACTTGCAATGTTCTTTTGGACAAATGAGTCATGTTTAAACAAGCTCCTTTCAGCAGAAAGTTGGTTGTTTCTAGTTCCATTAAAATAGAGCCCCGGGGCCTCCCGGCTCCATTTGGGACATCACCAGGGTAAAATGTCAACAGCAAGCCCTTACCAGGCAACTACAGGGCCCACAATGCCCCCGTGCAAGGAAATACAGGAGCTGTTAACAGTTAGTATGTGACGTCACCCCCCCCCCCACCACCTATGCTGACTGTGGGCCTGTGAAAAGCCAGGATGGGAAGGACACCATTTCAGCCCTGCACATAGCAACCGGTCTCCTTTTCCTCTGCACTGTCCCAGGTGCCCTGTCTTCTCTTCAAGATGACAGTAACTTAGGGGACTTACAACACCGAAGGCCCCTGTTGGCTCCTTGACCGGAACCTGTGTCAGCTAGGCGTGTGTAAATATCCAGTGGGATATAGACCGCTCTACCGAAGTTGCAGGACTTGGCCAAATGTGGGAAGCTGCATGATGCTGAAGTCATCTGTCACTCAGCCATCCTGTGGGAGAGGATCCTCTCTGGTGGACTCCTCATTCCAGTGATTCCATCTTCTTTTCTTCTTTGTGGGGGGAAACGTCATGACAGTAACAAATCACCAAACTCCAGATATCGCTGCCTTGAGCCGTGCACTAGACAGGCAAAGGTGCTGACCTAGAGTATTGGCCCAAGGTCGCTCTATCTAAATATGCTCCTGTTTGCTCATGGCTTTCCCTGCTTTTCCGTCCTGCCTCAGTGGGCCCTTCTGGTGTGGGCTCCACCTGAGAAACCATGGTTGGCCCATTTTTTGAGACTTCTTTCTACCTCTTCCCTCTTGTGAGAACCAAACTCTTGCATTGCAGGATTGAGGCTCGGCGCTCCAGATCTATAACCGCAGACTTCAACTTCAATTTCTTATGCTTTTCTAATAGCAAGGGTGCTCTGGGCACACACATCTACCTGGCCCCTACCTGGCCAGACTGCAAAATAAAACTGGGCTGGCTTTCACCACTGTCTGTTCTGACTCCTCATCTCTCACCTTCAGTACCACTTTACATAGGAAAGGATTTTTTTTTTCTAGCACAACTGTATTCACAGATTTTTTTTTTTAAATAATCTTTTGGCCATAAGTACTTTCTTTGAATGAAGGAGGAGTGTATAGAAACGTTGTCTGTAGTTATATGATGGATATTGTTTTCCCATCTGTGTCAGCGTGTCAACCATCTTACCCCCAATATCCTGTACTCTTGGTCCCCCGCCTCTCTCTCTCTCTCTCTCTCTCTCTCTCTCTCTCTCTCTCTCTCTCTCTCTCTCTCTCTCTCTCTCTCTCTCCTTCCCTCCCTCCCCTCCTTTCCCCCTCTTTCCCTCCCACTCATTCTCAAAGAAAAATAAACGAGCAATTGTTTCTACTCTCTTTACACTGAGTTAGTGTGGCTCTTAAAACTTTTATACCAAAGGCTTGTTTGGTGTTTGATGCATCTAAGTAGAGAGATGAAATAAAGCAGTTGGGAGTTAGGACTGTCTCAGAGGAAGATAAAGCCTGATTTTAATTTGTTGAAATAGGTTTTTGTTTTGTTTTTTGCATACTATTGCCATTTCTTTTCTGACTTTAGAGACATGGTGTCTAGGATTGTGATGGCAAGCCAGTAGTTGGCCACCCGTGGTGTTATCTCTGAAGCCACCACAGAGCTGTGCTCAGAAAGCCTGTTCCTTCCTAAACTGGCGTAGAGCACTCTCGTGGAAAATACATCACAGCACACACACAGAAATCCAGTTTAGATTGTACTGAAAAATAGAATGAAGGACAAGCTCTTACTCAAGTTCCCAGTTCCAAACATAAGTGCAGATAAATACCGAGAAAAGGGAAGTTTAAAGAAGTTTGCTAAGTCCCAGTGGAGGAAATGATGCCTTTGTACCTGAGGACAGAAAGGAGTAAATGGAGAGACTGTCTAGTTTCTGATGAGGAAGATGTCATACCATTATTTTATAAGAAAGCTAATGGTGCTTCATTAGTTACACTTGAGAAAAGATCCAACTTTAATTCTAAAGTTCATTGATGTCTCACATCTTTAATCCCAGCACCTGGGAGGCAGAGGCAAGTGAATCTCTGTGAGCCCTGGCCAGCCTGGATTACAGAGATAGTTCCAGAACAGCCAGGGCTACACAGAGAAACCCTGTCTGGAAAAACAAAAGTTATTTCTTATTGAAATAACATTAAAAATATAAAATTTTTAACTTAAATCACAGTTTTAATTCTGGGATGTGTGTGTGTGTGTGTGTGTGTAAATTACACACAAATATATGACAGAAGATCTGAGGCTTCTGCCCTCCATGTGTGTGCCTTGGGTACAGTCACATACACACATATTTAAAAACACACACTTTGTTTATATATATAGTAAGCAATAATAAACCTCTACAAAGGTAGATTTCATTGTAGTGCTCCTTTGTCCCTCCCCCAGAGTAAAGAAGACTGCTTTTAAAAGCAGATGACGAAAGTGTTATGGGTAGCCACAACTCATTGCAAACTCAATTATTGATGTTTTTGAAATAGCAGATTAATAAGGTCTGAATAATACCCATTATATCTCTTCTCTTACAGGGAACATTTTCCTTATTTCCTTTTCTTATGTTTTATTTGAAATCATCACAAAAGCAATATGTCAATAAGGAAACCAGTATCCTTACATGGTTCCTCAATTTAAACACAATGTCTCTGGTGCATCCTCCATTTATTGTTTCATACTTCTATTAGCATGCTAGGAGTTCTGTTCTAAGACGTACACTCATTTATTTATCCAGACAAATCTCACTATCCAGCTTTGGTTGACCAGCTTTGGCTAGTTGGGAATTCTCAATATTGGGATTAAGAGTGTGTTATACACCACACCAGCATGCCTGAAATCTAAAACATTTCAACAAATCTATGTGTTTTTCTATTTCTCTCTCTTCTCTCTCTCTCTCTCTCTCTCTCTCTCTCTCTCTCTCTCTCTCTCTCTCTCTCTCTCTCTCTCTCTCTCTCTCTCTCTCTCTGTTTATATGCCACATGTATTATGATGCCCTAGGAAGCAAGAAGAAAAGGTCAGGAAGTTATAAGCAGTTGTGAGCTGGCTGATAAGGGTTTTGGAAACCAAACTCAGGTCCTTTGAAAAAGAACAAAATCTTTCCTTAAAAAAAAAAAACAAAAACAAATTTTATGTACTTTATTATTCAAAACAGTTACAATTTTGCAAGTTAGAGTAAAATATTGGCCTCAATATTTTACTAATTAGCACCATATACATTTTAAAGCTAACTGGAACATTGTTTCACTACAAATGATTGTAAAATGAGATGATCATTTCAAATGTCAAACTGGTCTCAGTATGTGGTCATTAATTAAATCATTGTTTTTGGCTCCAGGTACAAATGTGTATTTTAAACATTAACTACATTAACATATTTGTCAATCTAACAATATCAAAGTACCATAGTTTAAAGCAGCATTTAATCTCTGAAATTATTCTAAAAAGAAGGCACATAAAGAAGTTGAGAAATCAGCTATAAAAACAAATGATAACTTTAATCAGTTTTTTAGAAACCTCTTATTTTGTTATTCTTCCAGAATGAACCACCAAGCTATGACTCCAGCCCCACTAAGATGTAATACTAAACATGGATGGTCAATAAATTTCATCAAATGGCTTTGGAGTACTCAATGATTTTATGTTAAAAAAGTTCTTTCATTTTTATGTCTTTAGCTAATCACATTGTTAAATGTTTCACTATTGAGTAGCTTTGCATACCACACATGTAAATAGAGAAGTCCAAATTACTGTCCATAATGTGATCTCATGAATATTAATTCAGTAAAGTTTGATTGCTAGTATCTAGCTTTATTTCTGAATATTTAGGGAAGGTGTTATTTAAGATTTTTAGCTTTGGAATATCTTTAAAAAGTCACTAGGGTTAATATCTGATCATATAGTTTGAAGTTCTGGGAAGTTCCAAACTCTATCTTTACATTGTACAAAGTTATATATTCATATAGTCTGGGTTAATGATTTTTAAAACTTGTGTTGCTTTATTATAATTAGTGTAGTAGTCTCTTACATTACATAACAAATTACCAGCAATAGAACATTACCCCAAGATTAATTCCAATCAACACGAATATGCTATGGCACAGATTCAAGGAGCCAAAAATCCAGCCTGCTGTAGATGCTTCTCTGCTCAGGACCTTATGAGGTTGAAATCAAGGTGTTGGCCGTGATATCATCTGGAGGCTTGGACAGAGATAGGTCAGTGTGTGGGCACCCATAGGTTATTGACAGATTTCCTTTCCTTGTTGTTGAAGACTAAGGTTTTCATTGTGTGGCCAGCAATTGGCTTTGGGCTCCAAGCAGCTGTCCTTTGGTTTTTACAATGTGACCCCTTCACAGACTTTTTCATTTACTTTAAGGAGATTTAAAGGCTCAACTAATTAGCTATATCCATCCGAAATAATTGTCCTCTTATCCATTCAAAGTCAACTGATTTGGGGATCTTGCATCCGAGTGGCCCCTGTGCTTTCTAATATAACTTAGTCACAGCATAGGCCAGCCGTCATTCTATTCACAAAGTCTGCTTGCGTTTGGTTGTATTATGATGTGTATGTACACTAGATCTGGAATCCTGGGATTCTGCTTGCTCCTCTTTACCTATCTGGTATTTTCCAATTCTGGGAAAAGAATGCTCAAAGTTTCCAAGATAGTGGCTTGTGAAGTGCTTCCAGCTTTAGTGGAAAGTTTTGCTGTCTGTATCCGCTCTGTGCTCTGTGTTGCCTGTGACCCTGGTAAGCTGAGTATTATCCCCCCACATTTCTCCTTTCTCTGTATCTTTAGTTAGGATGTGTCCCAAAAGAGATTCTTGTGACAGCTGACAGTTCTAGAGGTCAGGACTGAAACAGCATCTGCTTGTAGTTCACATGTTGTCACTTAACTGATGGCTCACCTTGTTGGTATGAGGCTACATCCACACCTGTGGCCTCTCCACCTTGCCTGAATCTTCCTCAGCCTTTTCAACTCCCACACGAGGTATGAGCATATCGAGCTCCACAATGAAGCCTCCTAGCTTCTGTAGGCTGTTCATGTCATCTAAGGTCAGAGGCAATTGGAACTGGTGAATTTCAGTGGATATCAGTCTATTCTTATACACCCCAGATGATGATGGCAGGTTCCAGAGTACTCTTGATGACCACCTCTTCTTGATATTCCTATGAACTTCAAGCTCCAGGTATGGGGCAATAAATCTGTCAGAGGCAGCCAAAGAGTTCCTATAAACATATAGGAAGGCACATACATATGTCTTTGTGTATAATCACATATATATATATCTATACCATATATATCTCTATGTATATATCTGCATCTATAACTATATACATGAGAGAGAAACCTCTGTACATAGTTTTGCTTCTCTGCATCCTAGGCTGTTCTGTAAGAATTTTCATCATCATTACAGGTTCCTGGTAAGCTATGCTGTTTTGTCAAAGTAAATGTTTCCTTTGAACATTAAATATTTTGTGTCTTCTACTTTAAATAACAATTATTACTTCTGTTTTTGTGCTTGTTTGCTATATTTTTGCTTGTCCCCCAGTTTTCAATCTGTTGAATAAAAATTAGATCTACAGTATGTTTACAGTCAGTTTTGTAGAGTTATTTATTTCACTAGTACAAGGTTGTTTTACAAGCATAAATGCATTTGGAATGTTCCAGACTCTCAGGGAATCTGTGCATCAGTTCTGGTAAGCAGGTTAACCAGCACATAGTAAACAAGACCCTCTTGTTACCACTGTGATTTACAGCTTTAGTATGAAAATACAGGCGCGTGAGCACACACACACACACACACACACACCCTTTCACAATGATTCATGTTGTCAGTGTTACAAACCAACAGATCTCGAAACTTAAGTGCCTTCTTAACATTACAAGAAAGGCTTTATTCCTTTTAGTAAACAAAATCAACCTTTTAAATGTCAATATTTATAGGAATAATAAAATAAAATGTTAGGGTTTATTTTTATAGCTTTTAATATATGTACATGTGTGTATGTCTGTGTGTGGACATGTGCATGGCCACGTGGGTGCCCATGGCGGTCAGCAGAGAGCATTAGAGATCTCTGTAGCTGGAGTTACAAGTGGCTGTGAGCTGGGACACAAACTCTGATCCCCTGCAAGGGCAGCAAGTGGTCTTAAAAATGAACTCGTCTCTGCAGCCTCTTAGTTTTGAATTGAAAAGAAAAAAAATATTGAGTTGGACTAAATGGACCCCCACTCCTATCCCCACTCAGTGTCACCTTGTAGATCATATTGCTTGAAAGGACAAATCTTAGGAAAAAAAAAACAGTATCTTATACATTTTTCTTTTGTTAAAAAAAATAAATAAAATAAAATCAATGATTCCCCATTATCTACAAGATAAATACCAGAATCCCTACATCCCTACTTAAGATTCCCCACTGCAATGATCACTAAGAAGTTCATTCACTGGGAACTTGGTCCCCAGTGCAGTAGTGCTGAGAGCTGGGTCTGGCATCTGGTTCATAGAAAAGCTTCCCTGCTGAATGGATGGATCCATCTGTGGACCACGAATGAATGAATCTATGGACCAATAGGCTATGGTGAAAGTAGCATGCTTGCTCTCTTTTGTTATATAAGATACAGCCCCTCACCAATAACTGTTGCTAAATACTTTTCCTTATATAATTTTCAGATATTTTGTTATAGCAGCATAAAATGGGCTAAGACACCCAACTAACATGAGTCCTCCGAACTGCCCAAATACACACCTCAGTATTCTCAACATGAAATTTTATTTCACCTGAGAGAACTCATGGATTTCACAACATTTCTGTCTACAAGCTCCTGCGCGTACTGTATCTTTTCATCTAGAATGTTAATTTCCTGCTAGATTTCCTGTCCAAACCCTATTCATCTTACCTTTTGATAATTAAAGCCATTTTCTTTCTTTTTAAATTTTTATTTTATTTTGAATTGTGTCTATGTGTTGGGATGTGTTGGGGATGAGTGTTCATGGATGACAAAAGAGAAGGGTCCATGCCCTTGAGCTGGAGTTACAGAGGGCTGTGAGATGCCTGACATGAGTGCTGAGACCTGAGTCTTATTTAAGTTGAATTACTCATGTAGCCCTTGGGTCCAGCTCCTTATCTCCCCATGTGCATCCATGTACATACAGGCTGTGTGTATAATGCACTCAGATCACAGTTCCTTCAAAAATGTTTCACAGTTCTTGGTGTGGCCTAAAGGGCTCAAGTATGCACTGTATGAGTTAATGTCAAACAGATACTTTGACAATAACTGGACCCATATCATATTTGGGGAGGTTCCCCTCCCCCCACTCAAAGAACCTTTGATATTACTATGCAATAATCACAGCACATCAGGATAAGGAAGACTGGCAGGCATGGAGCTGGACATTGCCCAGGCTGCGACCATCTTACAAGCTGTACTTCACCTCTTGACTCCAGCTCTTGATCTTGCTGCTTTGTCCTATTCTGCTTCCGGCTTGGGCTGTGACCTGGATATTCAAATTGCTGGTGAGAGTTCTTCCTCTGCTTTCTCAGTTTTTCAGGTGCTTCTCTCTGCAGGATGATCTGCTGCTGCTTGAAGTCCCTTCTGTCTTCCTCATCCCTCAATATGGGAGTTGGGGGATACCCTGCTAAGAACAGCCTTATGGGAATAGTCTCCTTTTGCTGGTGCACCTTCCATTATTTCATACTTAGTGATTGTTTCTGTTGTGGTGTTGGGTCCAATTCCTGCAGTGTCTTTCTTGATCAGTTGTAACTCTGTGTGTTATGTTTTTATTCTTACTAATAAGAAGAGGTTTTCCAAGGATCACATCTTTTAAATGATACTTTGACCTATTATATTCAGACTCTATGTGCAGATAATCTTCAGTGCCCACTTCTATTTTAATAGAGTTGTTAGCATCAGGACAGGTAGCAAGCTGGTGAACAATAAGATCACACTCTTTCACCAAGTCTATCAGCCTTAAGAAAATACCTCTGGTGGACATTGGCATCCATGTATGGCTTACATGGCTTTTCAACTTGCATAAATCCAAAACCATAACTTATGCTATGAATCAGTTCTCTGGGTAAGGCTAATTCTTTGACTAGGTTTAGATTCATAAGTATTACTCTTGCCATTGAAAAGTTCAATTTGACCTACAAATTCAATTCTCATTACTTGATGCTCTAGCCTCTTTTCAGGCTGCTTAAAGGCTAGGTCTACCTTTCCTGAAACATTCTCCATATAGAATGAATATAGAAGAGATAGGATTTATCTACTTTGTCATCTTCAGTTTTCATATCTGCCATTTTCTTGGTTTCCCCCTCATTAAGGGCAACATTGAGCTTACAAATAGGACCAAAAAAAGCCTCCAAGAAAACTCAGTGTTAACCACCACCAGGTCCCCTGTGTCACTCAGATTTCCCTCAGGGGAACTCTCAGCCTTGGAAATAGTTTTTGATGCCAACTCTTGATAAAATTTTGGTGTGAATGTGACTTATGACAGGTTTTGTGACATTCCATTTTCCAGAGACTGTCCCTCTTCAGGATCTTGTCAGCTGTGGGACAGTCTGATGTACCTTGTTTTCTCCAATAATCCTGGCACAGGTGCATTTACAAGATCCCAGAAATAAGTTTTTAGATGTTAGCTTAGGTAAAACAAACAAACAAACAAAAAACCAACCAACAATGAAAAAACAATAACAAAAAAATCTTTCTCCCAAAAACATGTCAATAACATTGACAGCAGACACTTGGTGCCCAGCACTATACTCACAGATAAAAGCCACTCCATGAATTCAGCTGTGCCTGTGTGATAAAGATCCTCACAGTTGGGCTTCTCGACCATTGGCATTTCCTTCTATCAGAGGGGATGGAGGAGGATCATGGGACCTTCATCTGAGTATCAGCCTCTCCTCCCACCCAACTGTGTGCAATTCTTTCCTAATTGCACAAAGCCTTGATGTCTTCAAGAGAGGCTATAGTATATTTGGGGAAGAGCAGAGGCAGATGTCTCCAAGTGTGCAGCTATAGGGAAGCAATCCTCCATGCCGAGTCTCTCCTTTTGGGATATCTCACACTTCTGTAAGTAACCCCTCACCCATGATCTGTAAGTAAGCCAACAAACTGGATCCCTAGAGTGGACTTAGGTGTGTTGTTTTGTCATTGTGACCTTAGGAGAGGGATGACATTGTTCAAATCTCATCCAGGGAAGAGTTTTGTCAATAATATCCTATCCTTTCTTTGTCCTGAGGTCCTTCTGTCTATACCTCTGGTTAGGAATTCCAGCACAAGATGAGGAGTGGTCTCCCTTTAGGTGTTGGGAGATGGATATGCTTTTGAGAAGAGGCAAAGACAGAACACTGAGCATTTCTGCAGAAATGTACCAAATGTTCTGCATCAGAAATGCCACCCCACTTTACTGTTAGTACACACACACACACACACACACACACACACACACACACACATCTTTTCTTTACAGGAAAAATACAGAACATCTCACATTGAAATTATCTCATAGGAGGCAAATTTGTTGTAAGTATTTTTCTAAAAATAGCTCTATGGATAAAGTACTTGACTTCCCCAAACCTATGTTTAAAAAAGAAGTCAATTATGGTAGTATAAGCTTTTAATCGGCCTCGGGGAGGGGGACGTGGAATGAATCCCTTGAACTCACTGGCCAGGCAGCCTAACCTAATTGGTGAGCTCTAGGCCAGTGAGAGTCCTTGTCTCAAAAAAGACCCCCCCACCACAAACACACACACACACACACACACACACACACACACACACACACACACACACACACACACACAAAAGGCTGGACACCGGAAGTTGTCTTCTGGACTCCACATGCATACCACACCCATTCCCTCATATGAATATGCACACACAGGCACATGTATGTATGCAGGCACACATACACTTGCAAGAAGTATCTTGTTAAGACTCCAAAACAATCCTCTAAAGTACAAAGGGCATGCATAAGCAGCGATGTCTTATTTGTCCATATCTCCTGCTACACTGTGAGTGCCCAAAGGTTAGACTCTTCAATCACTGTTCAGTTGGGATCTAGTACGTCTGTGGCACACAGAACTTCCACAGGTATGGGCTAACTTAGAGAAGAGACCCCTTTCCTCTTCAAGGGTGAGGAAATTGATGATCAGGCAAGAGCAGTGGCATGCCTAAAGTCATGCTGTAGGCAAATGAGTAAGTGAGGATTCCGATTTCAACCTTTGGGCTCCTGATCCCACTAATCTGCTATTATTTATTGCTCAAGCACATGAGGAAATCCCACTTAGCAAAACCTGAAGGGAAATTTGGAATTGTAACCGGAGTTTAATTTGTACTTTCAGAGTTTCTTTGTGACTATGTTGTTGGTAGAGTAAATATACAAAATTGGGTAAAGAGTCTGTAAGTAGAATTGGAGCTTGCTGTGACAGTAAAGCTGGGGTCACAGACTTGTCCTGTACCTGTCACTGGGCCTGGATTGATTCCATAGTCCCAATCATGTGCCTTTCCTGATGGCATGCAGCTGATCCCACAAGCCAAGAGTGAGCCACTGCAGTCTCATCTCCGAAGTGACAAAGGCACATGGCTGGACCATGGTGCACTGCCAACAGCAGTCGGCGTTTGCGACAATGCAGTTAGTGCTATAACTTCAATGTTATTATGTCAGGAGCCCAAATTATCTATTAGGTTGGGGAGTCAAGACAGAATGCAGATGCCAGCTCTTTAACAGTGATCTAGAAATGATCTGAGTAAGACATTTGTTCCCCAGTATTTCCATGTATCTCCCACCTCAATGCCTCTCACTAGCTAGGAAGCTGAACACAGCGGTCCTGACTGCTCAGCAAATGGAACACGAGTCCATTGCTTGTTTTATGAGCTCTGCCAATAGGGAGATCTCCTCTCAATCTCTGCTGGTTATTGTGAGTTAGTTAGCCCTTCATCCATCCAACCCCAAGAGCCTGGGGGCTCCTTGTTGCAGCAAGTGACTGTCACATGGACAATCATTTTTAAAATTTTTATTATTTTTATTTGTGTCTTTATGTGTATAGTTGAGTGTGTTGAGTGTGGGTATGTACACATGCATGCAGCACTCTCAGAGGGCAGAAAAGGGCATCAGATTTCCTAGACTTGGAATTACAGATAGTTGTGAGACACCATATGGATGCTTGGAATTGAATCTAAGTTTTCTATAAGAGAAGGAAGTGGTTTTAACCCCTGGGCTAGCTCTTCACTCCTGCTGTCCATCATATATATCATCAATCAGGCCAATAAAAGTGCCACAGCAGAATGCTTTTCTTCTAGAAGTTTCTACATAAATTTTAATTCTTGTGGGGCCATTATACACAGAGGATCAGTGTTAAGAGCTCTTCTAATAGCTTATTTGTTGTGAAATGATGGAGAGAAAGAAACAGTAGAGGCCACCCATCTATTTCTCAGGTAGATGACTCCTTTACCTCATCCTCAGAGAAGACCCGGTGGCGTCCTTTCCTGAGGACCATTCTGTGGCTCTCCATTGTCTTCCAGAAGACACTGAGACACAAATGCAGAAAAAGTGTTACTTATCTTCCAAAACTACAGAGGGTGATTTTACAAATCGAAACATTAGCTTAACTAGTGTGTGGAAAGTATAGTTCGATGGCCTCTAGGAACCTGAAAACAAAATGTAGTTTTGAATGGACTGTGACACAGAAATTCAGTGAATAACATGCCACTAACAGCAAAGTCTTTGTTTTTGAGAGGGAGTGAAATGTATGTCTTTTTTTTTTCTTATTTTTTCTTATTTTACATATCCATCCCAGTTCCCTCTCTCTCCCTCCTATGCCCTTCAACTCCCCTCCCATTCCTCCCCTCCCCCACTCCACAGGGAAGGTGATGCCTTCCAAGAGGGATCAGCAAAATCTGTCAAGTCATTCAGAGTAAGGACTAGGCCCTCCCTCCTGTCTCTAGGCTAAGGGAGTATCCCTCCATGGGGACCGTGCTCCCAAAGGAGAAAGGTATGTCTTTAAATGCCACAGTTCTGATGGGCAGATGCTGTGTAAAATCACCTCTACACATCTTCCCATTTAATCCATACAATCTGGAGATGCCAGCCCTGTCTATTTGGATAATATTTCCCCCTTCTTTCTTTTCTTTAAACATTTTATTTATTTGATGTGCATATGTGTGTGAGCACACATACATGTGCCATGATACACATGTGGGGGTCAGAGGACAACTTTCAAGTGTCAGTTCTCTCCATGTGGGTCCTGGGGATTGAATTCAGATCTCAGACTTGAGGATTTTAGCTTCTAGAGTTTTTATTTGCTGACCCAAGATAGACAATATTTCTAAATAATTAATCAAATCCCCACATAGAGTTCCCAACTTGGCTGATAAAAAGAAAGGTCATGGATTAATGATCACATAAGCAGTTAAGAAGGTATTTAAAGTCAACTCGTTTTGACTGAGGCATCTGAGTGGAACACAGTGGAAGCTACCACGTGTACCAACAGGGAGTCCTTGGATCCAGACCTCCATGTCCTCCCCTACTCTTCAGTCATTGATCTTTCGGGTCCAAAGATGATGAACATTTGCTCAGAGAGAATTTGTTTAAGGGGAAAGCGTGTTGACCAAATGAAGCAAGGCTCTACAGTACTTGTTTGTTCTATGATATCAAAGCCTTTTTGGCTGTTGACATTTGGCATGTTTTTGAAGGAAAACATTATAATCAATTCACTTCAAAATGGTAACCAAAATATCCTCACACGAGTATTTTTCTATAACTTTTTAAATACGTTTTAAATTTGGTACATGGAAAAATGTAAGCAATACCTCGAAACTGGTCTGACCTGCTATCTTGAAACATATTGACTGGACATTTAGCCTATGGTATTTGCATAGTGTGATTTTTATTTTTGTTTTCTCTGTTGATTTTGTTCAGTTCAGCAAACAATTTGATAAACATTTTAAACTTGGTCTTAATTTAAAAAATCCTCCTGTCTCAGCTCCTCTTAGTGCTAAGATTATTAGATATGTGCCACCACACTGGACTTACTAAACACTTTTTTCAAGTGACTATGTACTTGGCACTGGGTCCTGGACACAGGAAGATTGAAGAGAAACAGTCCTGGAGCCCAAGACATATATTTCTCTTCTACCACTTAGCATTTTCCCGAACATGGTCTTGACAAATTTGATTAATGTACACAATTTCTGTCTTAACGAGTAACTCAGAGTGAAACTGAAGCAGAGATGAGGACTAGCTGGTTGCTAAGTACCAGTCTCTTCATTTGGCAAGTTGTTGTGAAAGGAATTAACTCAGTGACACTCCCTCTTTCTTGCAGTTAAACAAGGTCACAGAATTGGGGGTGGGCAGAACAGGTGGTCTACATATATATATATATATATATATATATATATATATATATATATTCCTATCTGCTTTGTCATAATTAGGCACAGAGGTCCCAGGGATTCCCAGTCAACTGCGGTGAAGTCTGGATCTGAACACAAATCCCTGCTCTAACTCTTCCCTCTAGAACTGTTGCTAGTTTCATTCAAGCACAGCAGGCAGGTCAGGGCCAAAAGTCTAGTTGAAAGGGGAACTGGGAGGTTGCTTTTGCATTTGTGTGTATGATAGAGAAAAGTAGAGTGGAGTATTTTGTCAGTATATTTTACATCAAAAAATAGGCTTCACCTGTAGTGAAACTTGGGGAGACATAAAGAAACTGAAGGAGATTAGAAGATTTCTAGAGAGTTATGGAATATGATATCATTAAGTAATGAGTGCATGAAATAATTCTTAGTATTTAGAAGCCCTACAACTTTTGGCCCATGTAAAGATGGTAATGAAAGTCTGAAAACTCTTTTATGGAAGAAGTGCCAATCAGCTCTTAGCCCTAACTAGACCATCTATGTCATCACATGCAATCAAGGCTAAGGAAACATCAGGAAAGGGGGAGAAGGGACATAAGAGACAAAGGATGAAGAGGAGAATTGTGTGAAGTGCAGTCTTCTGCACATGACTTTGTACCCATTAACTCACAGCAGCTGTGGTTATCTGAGCATGATCAAGCCAGTTGGTATTCCAGCACAGATGGAGGAGGAGCTCCCAAGCCCCCAACCTCACCTGATGGTTGTCCAAGCTCTAGTGCATGGCCCCTCAGCTATTCACATACAAACAGCACTAACTGGACTCAGTGGGTGAAGAAGGAGGAGGTGGGGTGAAGAGATGAAATTGGAAGGTATTTGTAGGAGAGGGTTTGGGGGGAAGGATGGGAAAGATTGGATGTGATCAAAATTCATTTATAAATGTATGGAATTTACATTTACATTAAAGAATAAATAGTAATATTGTATACTAAAAATGACTTTTCTCTGAATGCAGGTCCTTTTGATTGAGTGGAATTGATAGTAATTCCAACTCTCAAAAGTCTGAGACAGACCTATATATAAAGATGGTGATGAAAATTCAAAGCCAACTTGGGTTACAAGTTGACTTGGGATCCATAGTGAGACCCTGACTCAAAGTAAAAATAAAAAAGAGGGGGAAGGGGAGGGGAGGGGAGTGAAAGGAAGGGAAGGGTAGAAGAAGAAAGGGAAGGGAAGGGAGGGGAAGAAAAGCAAAGGTTCTGGAAGATGACTCACATTCCAAGTTCACTCTGACTTATAACCAAATGGCTACTTTCCAGTTTACATTGTGTAAGGTGGCTGTTTTACTCCTGTTGGCACCTGTAAATTCCTCTTTGGCAGGGAATCTTGGGATCTTAGAAAATATGGACTGGAACAGGAAACTGGCTCCTGTATCAACTCCTTGAAATCTTGTAACCAAATTTCTCCTTCTACTTAAAGACTACTCCCTCCAAAAAAGGAATCACTTCCATATTCTATACCCAGGGCTTCTCCTTCCTGGTTCTAGATATATCTTCCTAAAATTGATGCCCAAAATTGAGTTCCATCTTGGGGCACCGTTTTATACTCTCCTTTCCTTAACCAGGTTTTCACCCTGTGCATCTTCTCTTGCTTTAGATGGTCCTGGTCCTCACACTTGTCTTCCAGATAAATCTTGTCCATTCCTATTCCTTTCCATACGTAATCAAGAAACCTTTTGTAACTTAAAAACCAGTATCCTCACCCTTATCACTTTGTTTTGTTGGAGATTCAGACATTGGCTTGGTTGAGTTAACTTCGGGGACCTACCAGTGGAAGGAACCAGTTCTCCAGTCATGATTTCACAGTCAGGGGAAGCAGTGATAGAGATATTTTTCTTACTCTTGGGAGAGTTTAGAATTCAGGGTTAAACTTGAATCCCCCAGAGTTAGAGACCTTGGGTTTTTACTTCTCTTCTACCACTTAGAAGGCATGGAGCTTTCAGTAGGGAATTACCATCTTTGCTCTCAGTTTCCACATTTGCACAAATGAGGTTATCAAAATGTCAACCTCACAGTCCAGTTCTGAGTAGCAAGTAAATTATATATTGTAGGACACTTAGTAACTACTATATGATAGTGTTCCTCTCTGTCAATACTTTTTCTAGATTTCCAACAGCTCTTTCTTTTATGACAACATCATGACACCAGAAGTTTCACAACACAGGTGAGTGGTTATAGTTTCGAATAACACCCTCTTGATGTGTGATACAGGGCAGATGAGATTAGATAAGATAAACTTGTTTCCTGTTGGCCCCATGCAGACAACACTCATCATGATGAGGCTCCACAGAAATAATTTCATAAGTATCATTCTGTGTTCTTTTAAATGATGGTCAGGCAAATGATGGCATGGAAGAAGGCATAGAAGAGACTCAGAAAAAGTACCAAGTATATTACATTCACAGGTCCTAGAAAATGAGAGACATGGCATGCCATGTTGCCACAAAAAAGATCTTCTCTGGAAGAGCAGCAAGGGATCTTAACAGCTGAGCCCTAACTCCAGCCCTGTGACTGCATTTAAAGAAATGGGCTTCAGGGGACTGGAGAGATGGCTCAGCGGTTAAGAGCACTGAGTGCTCTTCCAGAGGACCTGGGTTTAATTCCCATCTCCCACATTTCCCTCATTTCCCAGGGAGACCTGACTCCCATGACAAACACTAATGCACATTAAAATAAAAATAAATAAAATAATAAAAGAAAGTATGTGTCTGTGTGAAAATATTTGGAAGAAAGAAAAAGGAAGGAAGAAAGAAAGAAAGAAAGGAAGGAAGAAAGAGAAAGAAAGAAAAAGGAATGGGCTGGCTCTCTGCTCCTCCCTGTTCTAGAGACAGCTGCTTCTTTTTGTGCAGTGCCAGCCTCGTTTCTGAGACACAATGGTGAAGCTCCTGACAAACAGTGCTGCTGGCAACACTTGTAGTTATTCTCTCAAGTTTTTCTTTGACTCTCATCTCTGGTCTCTGGGTTTCCTCATATTCTATCTCTATCCCCAAGATCTTGAGACCTGGGAAATCCAGGAATTTGATTCTGATCTCACATAGCAGCTGCCATACCACAGATTCTAACTCATATCTTTCCCCTGCAAATTTGCTTGTCTTTCTACCTCCCTTTGTATGTGTGTGGGGGTGGGGTGGGGGGGGTAACCCTTATAGTGTGAGTACAAGTATATGGAAGTGTGTCTTTGTGTGAAAGTACACATTTGCATGTATGTTCATGCCTGTGGAGGTCAGAGTGCTGCCCCTCAAGTATTGTTCCCAAGAAGCTGTCCATCATCTTCTATGTATTTATTTGTTTAGAGGCAGGCCTCTCACTACCATAGAACTTGTCAACTAGGCTAAACTGGCTGACCAATGAACTCCAGCAATCTGTCTGCCCCTGCCTCCCTAATGCTGGGGTTATAAACACACTCTACCATGTCTAGCTTTTTCTTTTTCTTTTCTTTTTTTCGTGTGTGTGTGTGTGTGTGTGTGTGTGTGTGTGTGTGTGTGTGTGTGTGAATTCTGGGGTATGGCCTTCTCCCCAGCATTCACTTTCTCTATTTCTTGCTGACAGTTCTGTTTTCTTGTTCTCCCAGTTTTAAAATCTTGGAGTTAATACTGGTAGAACTTGGTTCTCATGTTGGGTATTGAACTTCTGGTATGACTCAGATTTACACCATTTTCCTTAATTAATGCAGTCTAGACCTTTTTGTTATGTGCATTAAGCATACATTGAAATTTTATGACTTGGATATTATTGTTTTAATCTTTATGTTTTCAAACTAAGTGACTTGTAGAAATATTGCTTATTAAACAAATCTCAGGAAATTCATTTTATATTAAAGCAATTAACAAAAAAAAAAAAAAGAAATAATCCATCAGCTCCAAGATGTTTTAACATGGGACCCAAGTATCCTCTAGAAGGCCCATCGATGACTGTTAGTGGACTTATCAAAGTTCTACTATTATGTATAGTATAAAATAACGTTCATGGGCTTTATAAATTAGTATCTTTGAGGGGTCACTGTTCAATGTGTATAATAATCCATGCCCAAAATGTGTGAAGAGACTCTGTCTTAACAGTATTCTTCAACAACCCAGGCAATTATTTCTCAACCAGCACTCTTACCTAGCCAATCTCCTGCTAAATTTATGAGGACTTCATCTTGCTTATCAGATAAGTCCATATCTGTACCCACCCTTGAAGGTTCTTAGCCAAAAGACCATGGCTTATCTCTCTGATCCCATCTCTAGTCTCTTCCAGCTGGGGCATCCTAAGTCACTAATACACTGCACTTTCTAACTCTACACCCTCTACACCATTGCCAGGGGCTTGAGCAGGAACAGTATCAATATTTCTCATCTCTCCAGCAAACACAGTGTATATGTACTATGAGCAAATAAGATGTCTTGTTATTTGTCTAGAATTTGTTCTATTCTCTTTAGCTCCATGGAGAAAGATTAAAGCCAAGCTTTCCCACCTTCCTACTTGGTCAGTTAGAGTCTTCTAGTCTTGTCCTTCTCCAGTCCCATTCTCCACAATGTTGTAAGATTTAACTGGCCAGAATTTACTCAGTATCCTGTCTCCTGCTGCCAATCTCCACTCCTAGATACCCACTATTGGTTGAATGAGTTTAGAGTGGGGCTCACAGAATCAAAGCAGTGCAGCAAACTGAGCCTAGTATGGACAGTTTGGGCCAGGTTTGCATGTAGCTACACACACACACACACACACACACACACACACACACACACACACACACACCACAGACATTAAAAATAATAAAAATAACTTTTATTGAAAAATTTTTAAAAGTCCATGAAATATAGTCCTCTTTAAGCAAAAGTAAAGTAAAAAATGAAACAGTCCTATGAACATATTTTACTAATTTAAAAAGAACAAGAATTGTGAGGTTAGTGCAAATGTGCCTGTGCTTATTATTAATGCTTAAAGTACCTGTGTGGGGATCAGAATTTGGATCATATTTCCCAGAATCTATGTGAGTGTCAGGTGGGTGTGTGGGATACCTATGTATGTACTTTCAACCTAAGAGGGCAGAGAAGTGGGGTCATTCCTATCAGTGACCTCTGAATTTGATTGAAAACCCCCGGTCATTAAACAAGATGGAAGAGTGAATGAAGATGATTCTAAGCATCTAGTCTGGGCCTCCACATACATGTGCACCCATGGATGTGCCTGCTTACCTACACACATGCAAAGATGCATAACACACATATGTAAAAATAGAATATATGGGCAATTCTGAATTCATTAAAAAAAAACCCAAGGGGAAAAACTGACAATAAAGAATTCTGGGAAATATAGCAGCTTGAGGAGCTATGTTATGAAATCCCCCAATTACTTATGAAATGAATGGAAATTAGATGGAAGGGTAAATGTTCAATGGCAACCAGTGAAGGAAAAAAAAATAACCTCGTACTTTAATTTTAAAACCTTTTTTTTATTGGTAAGGAAGAAAACACACAGAAGATTTGAGTCTGAGGCACTCCAGAATGGCACCCAGCCCTGCCCTGCTCCAGGAAATCACTTTCTGGATCAAGGGAACTGAAGTCAACCCTGTGTAAGACACAGAGCAGCAGCTATGTGCACACAGTTCTTGCTGCTTTTGCAAGCTTGGTGGTTTAAAAACAATGTAATTTGTTTTCTTACAGTTCTGAGCTAAATGGTCCAAAATGTATTTTCCCAAGATAAAATCAAGATTTCCGCAGTCTTACTCCCTCTGGAGGACCCAAGAAACAATGAATTCCTTTGCCTCTTCCAGCTTCTGGAAGTCACCTGCCTCCTTTGACTCTTGGTCCCTTCCTCCATCTTCAAAGCACAGGGCTTCAACACCTGCTGTGATCATTAAGCCCTTCCCTATCTGCTCTGACTCCCCCTTATGAGGACCTTCTAAGAACTGTGCTGGGTTTTTTAGGGCACCTTTTCCATCTCAAAATCATTATTAATCACATCGGCAAAGCTCTTGTTTGCCACTAAGGTAAAATACTTACAAGTTTGGGAATTAGATAGGGTCATTTTTGGGGACCATTCCACCTGCAACGAAATGTAGTGAAATTTCTGGGGAGAGAGCAAGGTAGCAGCCTCTTCAAAGCTGCATTTGACCTCAGCCAAGCTCTCTCTCGCCCCCATGTGGACAATTTTGCAAAAACTGAAAGTGGGTTAAAGGCAATTTCTTGCACTGAGGTCCTAGGACTGGGGGGAAAATGTACATTAAAAAAGAAAAGTCCACGGTTAAGCTCTGAGGTCATTTTTACACCCTAGAGGTCAAGAGTCTGAGGGCAAATTTTCTCAAGTGAAAATACAGTCAGTCAGAGAAGCAGAACTTAGTGAATGGGGGTGGGTGCGATCAACATGTACATACATGTATGAAACTGTCAACAAATAAACAATTTTTAAAAAGGACCAGGGTTCAACATCCAACACACACACACACACACACACACACACACACACACACACACACACAGAGAGAGAGAGTATATCACAGCTGCCTGTAATAATTTGATGTCATTGCAGTCCTTTCAAGTAATTTAGAAATATCAAGAAACAAATATGACTGACCAAAACTCTAGCTGGATGCACAGATAAAAGTCATGCTGAGTCATAATATACTTATTTAAAACAGAGAAAAGCAATTAGAAGGAAATTGAAAGGACAACCCAAAATAACCCAATTTCTGTGTGGATGGGAGAAAGCTCAATAAATGAAACAGAAAGAAAAATTCAGAGGTAAAGTTTTAAAAAAGTTCCAAAATTAAGTGTAAAGCTGAACCTTCACATTGAAATGATAAACAATACACCAATAAAATAAAACAAGAGGACTGTTCTAGGTAGTGAAAGAATCATTCAAGCGAACCGAAAGAAACCTATTGGCATTTGCATTTATAATATAAATACATAATAACCTATTTGTATATGACATTAATCTATGTTCTGAATATGTAAGCATGCTTATGTATTCTATGCAAATGCAATGCAATTAATATAAATTAATATTACATTTTCTATATACATTTAGGTACATGTATATTTTTATTAATTAATTTATCTGTTTATTATTTGATTATTTATTTATTTGAGACAGTGTCTCACTATGAAACTCACTATGCAGACCAGGCTGACCCTTGAACTCACAGAGATTCACCTGCCTCTGCCTCCTGAGTGCTGAGATTAAAGCCATGTGCTATCATCCTGGGCTATACACACACCTTTTTCTGAGGAAAATTCTTGATACGTATTGGCATCAAGTTTGTGATCCTCTTGCTTCTGCTTCCCGAGTACTGGAATTACAGGTATGAATTTTCATGCTTGGCTATTTCATCCAAATTTATTATTACTCTTACTACTTTATGCATGTTTACCTGAACAACTGTACACACACACACACACATATATACATATGTATATATGTGACTACAGATATATAAATGTATCATTAAACTTTATATGTATAAAGTAAATATTACAGACTGTTGTACGCGCCTGACCCTCGCCAACAAGGAAGACGCGACTCCGGGTAGATCTTCTTCTTGCTTCTGGCCTGTGGGGGGAGGGAGGGGGAGGGAGAGGAGAGGGGAGGGGGGAGGGGGGCAGAGGGGGACAGAGGGGGACAGAGGGGGAGAGAGGGGGACAGAGGGGGAGAGATGGGGACAGAGGGGGAGAGAGAGAGGGGGGGGGACCCCTGCACAGGCTTAAATACCCTTGAGCTAACCAACCCCAGTGAGCCACGTGGACCTGCAGATAGGCTACTCTAATGCGGAAGCAGACAGGCTGAACAGACTTAACCAATTAAGGGCTTGTTTACGCCAGAGAGCCTTCACCAGCGGGAAGGTGTAAGGCGGAAGCCAGCGCCACTTTAAGGCGTGTCACTTCACGTCTCTCTACAGACTGTGATGTACGCCATATTGGTAAACCATTACATGCTGTTAGAGCTCATTGAGGAGTGGCTCTGGAAGCGGGTTGGTCCTTCTCCCCCACATTTCAAGCATATTTGTTTCAAGTGCCTTTCATGACCTCTTGTCTAGGGATGACCTGGATCCCCCTAACTCAATGACAGAGAAGAGAAACACCAGCTAAACAGAACATCCTGTCCTTGAAAGCAGCTGGAAGGCAAACCATTTCCAACGGAGGGGACTATTGTTTATCCCATGGTATGCAGGGGGCAACAGTGGAAAAGAAAAGTCGGGTCTTCAGCCATGGGGAGCTCATCCATGAAGGGCACCATAAATCAAGAATTTCAGTCCATTGCCTCAACTTCCCTAATCGGTTTCTACTGGAAATTTGTAAGCCCTCACTTGAATTTAATAATGTCATTTTTCTGTTATTTGTTCTTTTTCTTGGAAGCCTCATCTAAGAGGACACTCTGCTTTACAGACACTCTGGCTGCCTCAGTAGGGCTTTCTTAATCAATTTCTGCTGGATGGTTTGGGCATCTAATTTGATGTTGTTTTGCTGCCTGTTATCTATCTTTATTGGTCTACCTACCTGATGTTTGATATTCTTTTACTTTTTGTTTACTATATATTTGATGAACTCACTCATCCAAAAGTATGTTCATTTCCCAAAACACAAAAAATAGGTTTAGTGTAAGTGTCTTGTTTACTCTGTGTACTTTTAAAGGAATAAAACAAACAAAAAATCCCAACCTTCTTAAGATTAAGGGACTTCCCTTTTCTTAGTTAGTTGCTTTGTTTTTTTTTCTCTTATACAGAATGAGTGTTGACATTTATTAAGTACTTCTTGTGTAGTTCCTGAGAAGCATATGATTTTTTTTTCTTTGATACGCTCATAGTGTGTCTCTCATAATCTGATTTCCTAACTTTAAGAGGGCCTTGCTTTCCTGGAAGAGCTCATCTTATTCATGATTCTTTGGATTTGCTCTCTTGGGCTTGTTAATATTGCATGTGTGATTTTTTTTTTCAACAGTATTCACTAGTGAGGTTGATCTATATAGTCTTCCTCTTTAATAGTGTAGTTTTGGTATCAAGATTACAACAAGCTCAGAACATGAGTTATCTGTTTTCCAGGAAGAGTATCTGCCTTAAATGGTTGATAAAACTAATCACAAGCCAGAATTTTTCCTTGATACAAAGCAGTTTTACAACTCTGATAGAATTCTATTTCTATTTCTTCTTGGGTCAATTTGGGTAAAGTTATATCTTCTACATAGGTGCTGCTTAGCCTTACTTCTCAAATGCGTTGTAATAAAGTTATCCACAATATTCTCTCATCTTTAAAACCTGCGTCAACTGAAGGGACATAACTTTTTAAAAACTATTTTATGTTTATTTTATGTTTATGGGTGCTTTGCCTTGCTTTCGTGTCTGTGAACCACCTGCAGTGGAAGCTGGAAGAGGACTTTCTGGAGCTAGCATTAAGTGGTTAGGAGCCTCCATGTAGGTTCTGGGAACTGAACCTGGACCCTTTGCAAATCCCAGGTCCTCTGAAAGAGTACCAAGTGTTCTTAATGACTGAGCCATCTCTCCAGCCCTGGGTGTGTGTGTCGGGGGAATACTTACTATTAAGACTGATGACCAAATTTGGTCCCTAGAACTCACATGATAAAAGCAGAGGACTAATGGCTGCTAGGTGTCCTCTGACCTCCACATACACACTGTGACACTCACACCACCCCCAAAACACAAACTAAATAATAGTAATAATAATTTTTAAATGAGTTGAAGAAACTCTAGGCTATCCAGGACCATATTTCTAAAACAATTAAAAAATTATTCACAAACTAAGTGCAAATAAAATGGAATGAAACCTGAAACTTATTGAATAGAAAATAAGCATACATTGGGAAAGTAAACAAAACTGATGCTTGAAAAGATTAATTAGAATCAGCAAACTATTGGTAGATTTAATCAAGAAAAAGATATGTCAGGAATAATAATAATAATAATAATAATAATAATAATAATAATAATAATAGCTATCTCCCACGGCTGGAATTCTAGAATACCTCTGATTTGTGTGTGTTGCTTGTTTCCTCTTGTTATAATTCAAAAGAGAGCATGAAAAATGGTGTGAGATCAGGGTTGATGGTGGAATGGAGGCTCACAGAGGCAATGTCACCTCAAAAGGATATCGTCTTCAGAAATAAGAGCTGCATATGAGAATACTGGAGGGCAGTTGGGCCCTTGACCTCACTCTTCATAGCCAAATGTCTTCAAAGACAATCCTACTCCACTTCTCCCCACCCACTCACTTGGACTCCCTGCACACTTTAGAAAGTCCCCCTTTAAAGATTACCAGTGACCTTTTAATCATCAGACTCTGTAGATTTTTCTTGATATCCACCCTTAGCCTTCCTGTAATGAGTTCAATCTATTTTTATAGATATTTATTTGAAATCAAATCACAGACCGTGTGGTTCATCCAAGGAGCACACACAGTCCAGAGTCTCTCAGTGTATTCAGAGAGGTGCATCCATCACCTCAGCTGATCTTAAAACACACCACTAACTCCTAAATAACATGTTTTCCCTAACTGTTGCCCTGCAGTTGTCCCATCCCCCCTTTAGCCCTAGCCTAATCTCTTTTCTATCTTTATACATTTATCTAATTCAGACATTTTAAATAAATGGACCCAATATGATGCATGGTCTTTTGCGACTTTCCTTTCTTTTAGGTCCTAAAAGTGGTTTTTAACCTTCCTGATGCTGCAACTCTTTAATACAGTTCCTTACATTGCGGTGACCCCAACCATAACATTATTTTCGTTGCTACTTCATAACTATAATTTTGTAATTTTGCTTATTTTATGAATCATAATGTAAATATGATATGCAGGATATTTGATATACTCTGCCCCATGAAAAGGGTCCTTTGATCCCCAAAAGTTTTCAGCCCACAGGTTGAGAACTGTTGTTTTAGGATGACTTCAAAGTTCATCTATATTGAAGTTTGCCGTCTTTTTAGTGGCTGTGTGATATTCCGTAGCATCGCTATACCACATTGGCTTATCCACTCACCAGTCGACAGTCACATGAGTGAGTTTTGTCTTTTGGCTGTTTCAAATCTTGCTATTTCGTTCACCTTGGATAACTTCCTTATTTTGACTTTGAAATCTATGGTGTTGTACCAGGCTTTTTCTTTGGGGCCACCAACCAGCTCCCAAATCATGACACAGAGACTTATTAGTTTTGAATGCTTGGCCTAGCTTAGGCTTGTTTCTTGCTAGCTCTTTTAACTTAAATTAACCTGCTTCTCTTTATCTGCCTTTTGCCTGTAGGCTTCTTACTATTCTTTCTGTGTATCTTACTTTCACTGCTTCTTATGTCTACTGGCTGGCAAACTGCCTGTCTTCTTGCTCCTGGTGTCTCCCTCATTCTCTCCTCCTCCTCCTCTTGTTCCTCTTCTTTTTCTGAGCCTAGAGTTCTCCTCCCATTTATTCTGTCTGCCAGCCCCTCCTATCCATTCTCTGCCCAGCTGTTGGCTGTTCAGCTCTTTATTAGACTAATAAGATACTTTAGGCAGGCAAGGTGAAACAGCTGCAACACATCTTTATAGAATTAAACACAAATCCTTAAATCATTAAACAAAAGTAACACACCTTTACATAACTAAAGTAATATTATGCAACATAAACAAATGTAGTACAGCTTTGGCTGGTTAAAATAATATTTCACGACAGTGTGTTATCTTCTTTTAATGATTGCAATCATGTTGTGAGAGAAAAGAAAGAAGTAAAGGTCTTTCACAGTCCTTTTCATTACTCTGCATCCGCCTCCGCCTCCCCCTTCTCCTCCTTTTGTCTTTTTCCTATGGCCTCGGGAACTCCTCCCACCCTCAAGACCCTTGGAATCTTTTTTTTTTTTTTTTTTTTTTTCTGCATTTGCCTAGCTACCTATAAGGATGGCAATAACACAGAACACTTTCCTGGGATTTACTACTGGCCGCTTCATGTAATCTAATAGTGTAAGCAGATTCCTGGTTGTGTGAAAGACAGCCCTGATTTGCTTTAGCCTCCACTTCTGCTAAACCAACTCCTTAGCTTCTCATTCAGACAAGCTCTGTCCTCCACAGTTATGTTTTACTGTGATTTCCAAAATTTGCTCCAGTCTTTCTACCATCCCATCAGCCTCATCTACTCAGCCTGCCCCCTACACACACTCACTATCACTTAGGTTCAACTCAAATTCCATCTTTATGATTCTCAGGTGGACAGCACTTTTCTCTTTAGGTTGTGCACTTGACTGCACATGATGTGGAGCACAATGTCATCTTAATGTTCTCCGAAGCCCGAACACAGCATGCCTAACGTGAGGTGATGGCTCTCTCTGTTCCGCAGTTTCTATAGTGCTGTGCTTGCCTTTCTTCGAAGGCTGTGAAGACACAATGCAGTGATCAGATCTCACGCCACAACTTTTGTTTTGAGACAGGGTATTACTGTATATGCCGGGCTGGCCTGGAACTTGCTATGTATGCTTGTATGTATGTAGACCAGGCCCCAAACTCACAGAGCTCTGTTTGTCTGCCTCTCCAGGGCTGGGATTAATGGCATGCATCCCCTGCACCCAGCTTACAACACAACTTTAGTGGCTCAAGGGTGCCTGAATTGCTTATTCCACAATTTTAAGAATAGATGCCACATGGCCACATGGGTAAAGTGTTACTTTCCTCTTATAGTTTGAAAAACTCACTTTTAGAAGTCTGCTATTTTTTAATTGTATTTATTATCATGTGTCTGTGCATAGTGTATGTGGGGGGAGGGGTGCCACTGTCTACCAATACAGGTCAAGCACAGCTTTATAGAGTTGGTTTTCTCCTTAAGCCTTTATTTGGAATTCAAACTTGAGTTGTCATGCTTGCACAGCAAGCTCCTTTGTCCACTTAGGCATTTCACCTGTCCACACATGGGTTTAGCTAGCAGTGCTAAGTATATAGGAGGCTTTCGGTCATAAATACATGTATATTGCAGTAATTCATTTCTAGATACTTGGTAAACACACACTTGATACTCTAACAAGGACATTAGGACTTTGCATGTAAGAGATGTGCTATTGACAGGTAAGTTTAACTCTCACCCTTCACCAACAAATCGTCTCTTGGCAGCAGACAGAAACCACTAAAGGAAGCCCAAACTGGTCAAAAGGCAGAGAACAACTGGTTGTACGGTACTCAGTTCAACAGATGCATTTACAAAGCAACTCCTGGATCTAAGGCCCAGGGAACACTTTGGAAGAAGGGGGTAGAAAGATTATGTAAGGGGACTAGAAATCTGCTTTGAAATCAAGTCTAGAAATTACAGGGAAGCAACACCCATAAAGTCTCAACAACACAGCTGTTGAGACTAAACAGAACCTGAACATTGACAACACCAACAGAAATGCTATTGTGGAAGGCAGAAATTTCATGGAGCCCTCCCTACACAAAGAACCACAGACACTAAGGGCTGCTGAGACAGGGAGAATTTGTTGTCCCTCGGGATGAGTCCCCTAATTGGTTATCCAATTCCAAGTGGTCAGCCCTGAAATCATATACATAAAAGCAACACTGAATGGACTCAACAAGTTGTATTTATACATTTATGTGGGTGCACATATATGTAACAACAGCAAAGAAGAAGAGTTCATGATTTAAGAGGGAGTGTGAAGTTACATTAGAAGGGGTTGGTAGAAGGAAAGGAAAGGGAAAATGATTCAATTGTATTTTAATTTTTTAAAATAAAATATATTTAAAAAAGAAATGTGATGCTTTAATAATATAAGCAACCTCAGTAGAGTACTATGCAGCTATTCTGAAATACTTTAGAGATAAATTATCTTTTCTGTGCTTATATGTGTGTATTTGCATGTGTGTACCTGTGTGTGTGTGTGTGTGTGTGTGTGTGTGTGTGTGTGTGTGTTGTGTGTGAAGGTCAGAGGTTAACATGAACCTGGAGCTTACCTAGTGGACTAGTCTGACTAGCCAAGGAGCCCTAGGGATTCTCCATCTCAGCAGTGAGATTACAGTTGCATGCCATCACAGCCTGTTTTTTTACTAACCAAACTATTTCCCCCAGCCCCCAAAATACCCCTGCTGATTCACTGTAGACATCAGTACTAGTCTGACATGAAGGACACCACAGATTTTGTTACTGGCTTCCCCCATCTTGGTGACTTGATGCCCTCAGAGGCAGTTTTCCAAGTGAATTCCAGCCCTCACATGCTTTTCCTAAAATTGGTTATTTTTTTCATAGCCACTTTTTTCATAAGTTATGGCCTCTTCAGAGCCAGAGAAATAAGAAGTCAAGAGTCTAACAGCTGAACACGTGTGGAAGTTCATTTTTGTTCTCTGCACTGTCTGCACTCCAAACACAACAGAATTTAAGAGCGTCTAATTTCTGAGATAATGCCAAGGCACCTGCTTCAAGCTGCAAAATTGCATGACTTTGAATAAGCCCAATAAATACCACAGGTAAGGATGTTTAAGTCAGAGGCTAGAGAAATGGCTCTGTGGCTAAAAGCACTTGCTACTCTTCCAGAGTACCAGGGTTCAATTCCCAGCACCAGCATGCTAGCTCACAGCAGCCTGAGAATCCAGTTCAGGAGATTTGATGCTGCCTTCTGACCTTCACAGGCTCCTACAGCAGGAGGTGTACTTAGATATACACCCAAGGACATGGACACACATGCACACACACACACACACACACACACACACACACACAAAGTACTTAAAATGTTTATAATATTAATCATGCTCTTGTATCTACTTTCCCAAGAACATATTATTCTTAAAATTTGCATTAGAAAATGTGATTGTTTAGAAAGACAATATAGACTGCATTTTGGGGTAAAAAAATGTCTTCAGATATGTTTCTCTTTCAGTCCTAATTCTCATATTCTTCCAAAAAGGGAGCTTTCTCATATGGAAAGTTCATGCAGTTTCAGTTACATAATAGATTGCTTCCTTTTTTGTAGCTGGAAAGTTTGAGCTTCACATGGCAAGCAGATGTTGCCCCTATGCTGCCTCCATATTCATTAGCCTATAATGAATCTATTAATTGAATATGTTAAGTTTGACTAATTAGACAGAAGACATTTCTTCGGATTTAAAGGGTAATAATAAAAAATTTAAATTGCAACACCAAATCAAGCATTTAAGAGTTGATAAATGTGAACTGGAAAGTGCACAATTCCAATATAAATTAGTTAATCATCTCTGTTAATTTAGTAAAACACATTAGTGGAAAGGTCAGTCCATTTGAGGCTTGATCTGTTTTTCAGATATTAAATTTAAAATAGCAAAACGAGAACACTATGAAATGAGAAGGCCCGGAACCCATGCTTCTGACCCAGAGGCTGAAGAGTGGTACCTCTATGACAAATATCAACATCTAGGCCCCCATCTGAATATTAAGAAATACCTTGAGACCCTTTTGAATGTGCTCTAGTTTTCTCTGTGTTGTGATAAAACACTGATCAAAAATAACTTAAAAGGGGGAAAAGTCTATTTGGCTTATACTTCCAGTTCGCAGTTTATCACTGAAGGAAGTCTGGGCAGGATTCAAAAAGAAATCGAGGAAGAACACTGCTTACAGGCTCATTCCTGGGTCCAGGCATAGCTAGCTTTCTTTTGTAGTCCAGGGTCCCCTGCTCAGGAATGGGGCTGCCCATAGTGGTCTGGGCCCTTCTACATCACCTAACAATAACAGTGTCCCATGGACATGCCAATTTGATTTGGGTAATCCCTCAATTGAGACTCGCTTTTCAGGTGACTCTAGGCTGTGTCAGGTTGACAAAGCCAACTGGACAGACTAACTGAAGCCTCTGCAGTAAAGCCAGACATTGATATAGTTTGTTTGTTTTTTTGTTTGTTTTTTTTAACTCTCTACATGATCATCATTGAACTGTTCTGTAAATGTCTGCCTCTGCTCCCAGCTAAACAAGAGTAAGGTGGCCAAATATATACACATAAGAAAACTGGCAATATTTGAGAAATGGCTGCTTTTCTGCTGTGAGTGTAATGCACTGTTTTCTCCTCTACTTCCTCTCTTTCTTCTTCAGCAAAGGGTCACACTTGAGATAACATCCTTTGGATTCAGGAAGTTGAAAGCAGTGTCAGTTCCCAGCATTTGCTTCTGGAAATCCCAGTTTATAAAGTTAATGCAATGGGTTACCTTTACACTAGAAACGTGTCACAAGATGAGGCTGTAGAGATGGTTGGTTCAGTCAGTACAGTACAGTGCTTGTGACCCCCCCCCCCCCCCCCCCCCCGTTCAGTACTCAGAACCCATGTGAAAAGCTAGGCATGGTGGTGCATGCTTGTAACCCACATGCCCTACATGCTGAGGAGGTAGAAACAAGAAGAATGCAGGGACTCACTCACTGGCTGCTCAGCCTTGCCTGCTCAGTGAGTTCCTAATGAGTGTTTTGGTTTTTGTTTTTTGTTTTTTTTTTTTGTTTTTTCTTTTAATAAGATGTATTTATCTATTAGGTATACAGTGCTCTGTCCTCATGTATGCCTGCAGACCAGAAGAGGGCGCCAGATCTCATCACAGATGGTCATGATCCACCACGTGGTTGCTGGGAATTGAACTCAGGACCTCTCTGGAAGAGCAGCCAGTGTTCCTAACCTCTGAGCCATCTCTCCAGCCCCAAGTGGCTCTACCTTTTAAAAAAGTAGATCCCATGATTGTCCTCTGATCTACACTCAAAGGCACACACACACACACACACACACACACACAGAGAGAGAGAGAGAGAGAGAGAGAGAGAGAGAGAGAGAGAGAGAGAGAGAGAGAGAGAGAGAGAGAGAGAGAGATCACAGGAATTTTCTATTGGACTTCATGTTGAAAAACCTGTCTTTTATCTTTTGGGGTTTATGTCTGTTTCTATAGTAATCAGAAATAAAAAGAAACCCATGGAAAGCCCTGCAGAAATAAATGAGTGACTTTTGTCTCTTCTTATACAGCCATTCCACATTTCTCCTGCAGCTCTCCAATGCTTTGCATATTTAGTTACCGCCATTCAAACTCACTACAGATACAGGATTAGGGACATCACACAGGTTTGTGTGTTCTTCATAAACTAGTATTTCCAGGTTTATCAACAGTACCTAGGGAGTCACAGTTCCCACAGGGACACACACATGCCTGAAACAAGATCCCTTGTTATTTGGTTCTGGGTGTCCAAACTGGATGCTCCGGGTTTTGCCCTGTGCCTTCCACACAAAAACTACAGTTGAGAAGTAGTTAACTTTCCTCCTCTGCTGCAAAGACAGCTAGTGTCCATCATTATCTTTTCAGTGGCCCTACCCAGAATGCAACAGAGAACAACAAGGGTGGTTCATTTTGCCTTGTTTTCTAGTGGCTATGAATATGGGTTTCTATCCCAAACATTATCCATATTTGCATGAGAATCTCTTATGCCCCAAAGATCCTCAGAATTGAATGCCTACATAAGCCCAGCACTTTGGGGGAGGAAATACATGCTGAGGAATTGGGGGGAACCTATGGAAAGTGATGAGAGCAAAGATGGGTAATGATATATTATTTCTGATTTATTAAAGTTTGCTTGGGGATTCAGAAAGCAAAGTCAGCCACAAACTATAGAAGTCAAGAGGTGGTGGTACACACCTTTTAATCCCAGGACTCAGGATTAAGAGGTAGACAACTCTCTGTCAGTTCAAGTCCACACTGAGCTACACAAGATTGATCCAGTCCTAAAGAGAAACAGCCCACACAAAGATGATCTCAGCACCTGGGATCACACGACTTGAATGCCAACACTAGAGGGCTATAAAAGATAGGAGCAGGGTCTTCAGTAGTCAGTATCAGGCATTTATTGTCCAGCCACACTGATAGGAAAACACTGAAGTCTCGTAATTCTCCAGCCATACTGAGGAGAGGTTAGAGTCTGAGGTTTGGCAGAGCCAGGATAGTCTTTCATTCTGAGGTAGAGTGAGAGCTAGTGACCAGCTGCTTTGTTTTTCTGATCTTCAGCATGAAGCTTGGAACTCAATATCAGTCTCTGGGTCTTTTATTTTTTGTGTCACAAAGACATCTATATAGAGGTATGGGACTTTAAAATTCAAAAGAAAAATATAAACTCAGGAACATGAAAGATGAAAAAAACTGAATTATATGCCAAGCACTTAAATGGTTGAAAAAAATTATTAAAATTCCCTACCTGGGCTGGTAAGATGGCTCAGTGGGTGAAGAAACCTGCTGCCAAGCCTGACTACCTGAGTTTGGTCCTGGAGCTCCACATGAGGGGAAGAGGGAACCGAAACAACTTGCAAACACTGTTCTCTGACCTTCACCATGGAATGTGCACCCTCAATCCCCCAACACAATAAGTGTAAAATCTGCTAACCTGACATAGTAGTAATAGTTGTGCCTAACCTGTGACCCATGCAACTCTATCTCTAACTTCTATGTGAGCAGGCTCCTACGTATAACATTTTCTATGGCAAATGTGACTGGTTTTTAAATATTCTTTTAATGCCAGTCTTTCTTCTAAACTAACTTTAGTGAGACACACACACACACACACACACACACACACACACACACACACACGTTGAAGTCGTACCTATACACTTGCACATGCGCGCTGTCAGCTGCAGAGGGCGCTGGTGCTTTTTTCCTCAGACTTGGCAGAAAGGCTTGCGAGCCTTTAAAGTATGGTTACCGATAAAGCATGGCACTCAGCTGTATCCGCGGATCACTAACTGTGGAGTGAATATGAAGTAGAAAATGGGTATTACAACAAACACAAATCTAGTTTCCCCTTTTAAAAATCATCTCCTGGGGTCCCTCAAACACGGAGAATCCCTTTCAAGAGGAAAGTACTGTACTCTGTATTGAACCAGAGTTTTGGAGTGATAACCAGTCAGTAACCCACTTCCTGCAGCCACGGATATACCTTTCCATGGAATACAGAAGAAACGAGGGAGTTAATATCTAGAGAATTTTTATGGCTAATAAATGCCCCAATCTGGGCCTCTTCTAGGCATTAGGAGGAAGAGCTAATTAAATGGGTGTTTAGATGGCTAATAAAAAAGTTAATATTGATGTTAAATAAGTGCATTTATTTTATAGAATTTTCATAATGGGTCCAAAATACTTCATTAAATATTTCTGGGTAAAAATAGGTAAAGCTCTTTATAAAAGCGTTTGTTAATGAATTAAATGCATTTCACTCTAAATATACTCTGTGTCAAGCTTGTCTGTTAGAGTTTTCAGGAAACATTTTAAATAAAGTGGCCTGGCACATCCCATTGGAGATGGATGAGACCATTAGGAGACACTTAGATCTGAAACGAGCTCTGAGATCATTTTGCATACAACCCAAGGCCCCCCTTTTAATATTTCAAACAACGTGCCTCTTTCAAATCATTAGACTTAGAGACATTTAAGGAACTGATTCGATTAACCCAGATGATAGAAATGCTATAACATGTGATTTATTTTTTTGAAGATAAATTATAGTGGCAGCATATCAGTTAGAAAAGGTAAGCGGCCAGCACCGTTAATGATGGAAACAGGAAGGCCATTAAGCAGGCCATCTGACACTGAGACTGTTCCAGAACCTAGATGTTTGATTTCCAATCTGAATGTGCAGCTATCATTGAAACAAAGATTCCTTCCTGGAGAGGGATCTTTATTTCCCATTCGGGTTCCCTTGTTGATTTTGAAAGCATCGTTCTTAATAAATACTTGCATACTCTTAAAAGTGGCTAAATGCAGCCCAAATGGTTATAGTTTTATGCCTTAAAGTTGACCTTCACATAAAACCCGTGCCTTAAAATTACAAGGTTGCATTCTATTTTTCAGGTGAGGAAATTTGAGGCAAGAATTTATTTTTCTCCTCTACAACTCCAGGGTATTGGCTCCACTAGGCCTAATAAATTGTTTTCACAAGAAACAGTGCATGCTGTTGCTTAGGTTTCCTGGTGCAGGGGGTTTCAAATGAGATGTATCCTAAACAATAAATAAGTACAGATTGGAGAGGTTGAGTGGAGAAATACAGTACCCAGTGGGGGGGGGGGGATATATTGTAACCAAATTAGGGGAAAAGAACAAAACTTAGAAGTATGAACTTTCCATAATTATAAAATTTATGGAGGCAATGAGATGATGCCAAAACAAAATAATAGAGGAAATGGAGGAAAGAATGAAAATATTAAGGAGAGATATGGAGAGGGCCCTTAGCACTGAGGAATGTAAGTCCTGAAGGTCTACAAATGTAGACTAAGCCAGGCAGTGGTGGCACATGCTTTTAATCACAGCACTTGAGAGACAGGAGGCAAATGGATCTTTGTGAGTTTGAGGTCAGCCTGATCTACAAAGTGAGCTCCAGGACAGCCAGGGCTACACAGAGAAATCCTGTCTTGAAAAAACGAAACAAATGGGAAAGGAAGGAAGAAAAAAGAAAGAGGAAAGGAAGAGAAAGAAAAGAAGAAAATGTAGACTAAAGAAATACTATGGCTATAATATTCTGTTCCCTGCTAAAGTTTGTTCCCACCTTGCAGTGAAGAAGTCCTAATGTGGCTAGAATCTTGAGTTAATTTAAGGGAGGTTATCCCATCTTAATCATGAAGGAAATCATGTGTAGAGATCCTTGAATGTAAACACGTATAGTAAAAGATGGGACAAGCAACAAAGCTTACCACCTAAGAACAAGTGTTCTTTACTCTGAAAAGGTAGGGAAGCTGCCTCCATGTGGGGACGTGGTCAGCTATAGTCCATTTGCTCAGAGCAGACAATAGAAATGTGTTAGTTACAGTGACCCACTTTATTTTAGTAACTGAGGAAGGCAGATGGAAAATAGAAGACTCGGGTCCTGTGTGTTGATCATTTCACTGTCTAATTACAAAGTGTCATGGGAAAGGAGCCACGAGGGAACAATTCAAACCAGCTGTCACTGAGCATGACCTGGGAGATGTCCAGAGATGTTAAGACACACTCCCTTACTTTCCAAGATAGAAGTCAATCTCTCTGTAATAAATGCAGATAATCCTATGATCCGTGGGAACTGTTCTTTCAAATTGGAGCTAGCAAGCAGGGCATGGAGTCAGAAGTGAAAACTCTGGCTTATGCTTTGAGAAGACTACACCAGTGGTTTCTAGTATGTGACCATCCTTCCAGATCATATTCAGCCATCAGGCCCAGCACAAGTTTCTCTGTTTTTCTTCTTCCTCAAAAGCTTCTGATGGCTTCACAAGCACTGCGGTCTCCACAAACTTGAACTTGTTTACTGTTCCTCCAGCCACATCTGATGCTTCCTGGAGCATTCTGGGAAAGCTCTGTTGAGGTGCCTTGCAATGATCTCCCGCCATGTCCCTACCTCTACACATGCAGTTTCACTTCTCTAGTGATGAGCCGCTCAAAGTTCAGCTTCCCCAGGTACTCTCCCCTGCCTACCCTACCCGGAGCACCTAGGTCTTGTCCTCGATGCACCCTTCAGAGTATCCTTTTTATAGCCAGTGACCTACATATCTACAGGAAAGGCTGTGTGCTTACTGGGGAACAAGGCTCTACATTTAGTGTGAAAAGCGGCCTCCAGCACTGTGCCCTGCCTAGAGGATGGGGAAATACCTTTGTGGGGAAATGGGCAGGATGCAGGACACAACAACAACAAAACAATTATTTACTGGTGCTTTTTCTCTTTTGTCACCAAATCCTCAGATCAACGCCCCCACCCCAAGATATGGTCTCCTCGTGTAAGGGAGGATGAACTTCTGATCCTCCTGCCTCCACCTCCCAAGTGAGTGCTGGGATGCTAGGGACTGTAGGAATGCTTCACTACCTCAGTTCTATGTGTTGCTGGCAACTAAACCCAGGATTCTAGGCAGAAACTCTACCAATGGAGCTACCTCTCCAAGTTCTTCTTCCTTAGTATCTGGTCTTCCACAGCTTAAAGAAAAAGCAATTCTCATGAGCATATTCCGTTATTAAGGCACAATCTTTGGCCACAGATATGATCCGTGAATGGAAATCTCTCAACCACCCAAATTAGGCAGTGTTGTTGCTCAGGTCACTTTAGGCAGATAATCTGAATTCTCAGAGCCGGAATCTTGTCTCACAGACTCATTAAGACCACAGCATCCTTTCTGTCTACATAGAGTATTTGAGCACCAGTCACTGGGCAGTTTTAGATAATAAATGCATTTAAAGTCAATGTTTCCTGGTGAACAATGCGCAAAGAAATGATTCTGAGTCAAGGGGTTCTGAAAAAATGACATGAGGTCAGAGTGAAGAGCTCAGGATTTCAGAATCTTCCATGGAAAAATAGGAGGAAATAGCGTGGAGAAGGCTGTCAGGCTTTCGCATGGATGAGGCGGAAAGCCCTATAAAGACCTTTCTATATGGGGCTCTAATAATATTAGTTCATTGGTTCCTTCCAAGTCATATGGAGTGAGCTGTCCAGCTTCTTGATTGGCAACCGTCTTTTTGCCCATCTTTACTAACTAGAAGGCCGCTTGTTGGACGAGAAGGAATGGAGATGGAAGCTGGACCTAGAGGTGGGACAGGATGGCAGTTGTTACCAGAAGGGCAACTGAAAAACCCCAAGTGTTTCCGGGTGTGATGGGAATGAGAGGAGAGGGCTGGAAGGAGAGCAGAGGGACCAGGAACCACACAACCCAAGGCAGGCAGATGAAGCCCACGCCCTCAGGCAGAGCTAGGCCGCAGGGCCGGCAGAGGGCAGCAGTTGGGCGGAGAAGCCTGGCGGGAGCCAGCGGGCGTCGGCGGCTCCAGAAGATTCTCCTCGGGTGCGTGGGGGTGGGGGGGGACCTATCACCCCACCCCGTGGCCACGCGCCCTTCGCGCCACGTGGAGGGCCTCTGGGGCTGCTCCGGACCCCGGCGTGGGGAGGAGAGCGGGGTGTGGAGGGGTGCGGGGTTCGGCGGGACCCGCGCTCGGGAGCTTCTTACGGGGCCGGCCTGCCACTAGGCTCCCAGGACCGCTATCTCCGAGCCGGGTGCCGCGCGAGGCCGCACTCCGGCCGTCGAGGCCCCTGGGGTCGGCCCCGGGGGAGCCTGAGCCGCGGCCTTGACCGTGTGGGCGCGGGCGCCTGGCGGCCGTATGCAAATGCAGGCCGCGGCGGGGCGTCCTCATGGGCCGGCCCCCCGCGCCTGTGGGCCGCACGTCCAATAAGAAGCCGTCCCGTTTGACACCTGCCTATATACAGCGAGCGCGCCCCGGCCGCGCAGCGCCCCGCGTACACCCACCCGCGGCTGCCCATGACTTCCAGCGAGATCGCCATGCCCGGCGAGGTGAAGGCCGACCCCGCCGCGCTCATGGCCTCGCTGCAGCTCCTGCCCTCGCCCACGCCCAACCTCGAGATCAAGTACACCAAGGTAAAGCCGTCCGCGGACGCTTTCTAGAAGCTTCCTCCGGAGGTCTCCAGAGGCCAGGGGGCCCAGAGGTCGCCTGTCATCCCCGAGCCTCCGCGGGGACTGCGATGCGGGCTCCAGAAGTCCCGCCTCGCCTAGGGGAGCATCTCGGGGAACCGGTCCCGACCAGAAGGCAGTGCGGGGTCGCCGTCAGCCGCGGACGGCGGCGACGACCTCGGGGCTGATGGGGGAGGTGGGGGGTCCTTAAAGCAGACTTGGGTCGAGTTCTGGGGTCCCTGGGTCGCCTTAGGGCGGGCCGGGATCTGGTTCTGGAGTTCCCTAGATATCCCTAGGGCAGAACTAGGCTCGGTTCTGGGGTTCCTCGGATCTCAGAGCAGACTGGAGTCCCGTGCTGCGATCCCCCAAGTTTTCTCAGAGCTGATGGAGTTACGGTTTTGGGGTCCCCCAGGTCTCCTCAGCGGGCCAGGGTCCGGCTTGGGGAGTGGTTCCCCTGGGTCTCCTCGGGGTGCGGTTCTCCCGGGCCATCAGTCTCAGAGCAGACTGGGGTTCCCCGGCAGGGTGGCGTTGCAGTCCTGTGTCGCGCCCGCCGCGGTCCTCCGGGTCTGGATTGCGCGGGACCAGCTTCCCTCAGAGCCCGGTCTCTGAAAGGGGTTGTCAGGATCCGGGTCTCACAGATTTTGCAGGAACCTGGCCAAGTCACAGTAGCTCGATGTCAGGATTTCCTCAGGATTTTGTAGGCAATGCACATTTTAGTAAAGGGAAAACAACTGAATTCACACAAATTACCGAGCTCGCTTTCGCACCGAAAAACCTAATTTTTTCCCCCTAACGAATTCTGACGTCTTAGGTTTGCCAGGCAGGAATTACTTTGTTAAACTGCATTAAAAAGCAATATGCGCCTGCTATCCAATGCAAATTGACACCCCCCACACACACACATTTTCGGGGGGGATCTATTTTGTTCATGAGGTGAAATTTGTGAAATATACACACAAAGGGATTGTATGTTATAATATAGTGGCGGGCATAGCATTTAAAGTCACATTCCTTGGGAGTTCATTTTAGAATTCCCTTACTTGATTCCCATTCCCACCTCAAACTTCTGCCAATTAACTTACAAACACATTACAACTACTTCGTGTTCCACCGCGGGCCTTAGAAGATGTGCGGCTTGTTGTAAAGAACTTAAGTTGTTCGCCTCTGACACTGTAATGGTTGAAAGAAAAATACAAAAACATCCTTTCTGAAAATTTGTTGCACTGAATTTTAGAATTAGGATCAGTAGGATTCGTATTTTTGAATGTGGATTTAGGTGGAGTTAATGTACCTGTTAGCTTTTAGATGGTGTGACAAATTTTTGAAAGCCATTTTAATGAGAGGTCGTTAATGGTTATAGCTCTTTAGGCATTGTTTGCATAACAATAGTGCCAGTGTGTGGCACATCTCTGGGTTTAGGAACAAGCCAGGGAAGCATTCACATAAAAGTTTTGTTTTATGAGGGTCCCTAACCTCTTCTGCTGCACTTTAGAGATCTTAAGAAGCAAGATCCACACGTGATTGCGGAGGGTTTGTTAACTTTTGATCAGATTATCCTAACAGCCCCGAAAGTCTGCAATAGATATCTTTTTCAGAATTTCATTTGGAAGCTCCTCCAATTCTCCTTTTTCTCTAGCCGCCCCTCTCTCCTCTCTCTTGTTCTCCCCCAGTAGGAAAGACAACTGATTTATAGCTAATTGGAGCCTTTAATGTCGGAGTCTTTTTAGCTCCGTGAAGACTTTTATCCAGTATCCACTTTCCCACTTATTACCAAGAAAAACAATCAGAAATGAAATAATGGATTGTAACGTGATTCTTTAATTTGTGGGGAGGAGGCACCTTATTTTTGCCTTGACAAACAACCCTCGTAAACACGGAGTAACACTAATCTACAGGCTCTTTGACAAAAACTTGTAAAATCATGTATCTTTGAGCATTCCCACCAGCTTCTGTGCTCAGCTCTTTAGTGAGACTTCTAAATTTTCTGAGACAGGAATTACCAACAAGCAGTTTTGATTTATTTAATTTTAACAGAAAGAGTAGTGGTGGCTCATTTTTATAGCCCAAGATTTTTTTTTTTTTTCAAAAAGACAGTTGGGAGGTCTTTTTCTTTTTTTTAAATGCATTTATGACCAAAAGTGAGGGAAATTATATTAGAAATTTCAAGCAGAATAATGAACAAGGTAGATGGGCATTTCCTTAGTGCTAATATATTTGTTATGAAAAAATTTAAAGGGTCATGTAAATTTTATAATGCCTTAGAGTCTATTGAAAAACAGGAAACAAAACATTTGCATCAAGTAAAGGTACTATAAGGCAAATAGATTTATCTTTCATTTTTGTCCTGGTAAACATGTCCTTATTGAATGATACTGCAATATGATTTTTCTATGTGATTTGACAGTGAGTATAAATTAGTGACCAACATAACTGGTTAGATTATAAGAATTTAAAAAAAATTGTCCTTAGAATGTTTTGCGTTTGTGATCCTGTATTTTTCTGCAATTTTCATCATTTTATTTTCTCTTTCAAAAAAAATTTTGCACTTTCTAATAAGGGAATGAAGTAGTTAACATAATATTAATGCCATTGTCTGTCAAGGGTTCTGTAAAAATGCTATGAAAATGAAGTTCAATCTAGAAGCATTCTGGAAGAGCTTAAGTGCGGCTTTGTATTGGCTTTTAAGCAATTGCGTTCCATTAAAAAAATAATAAGTTGCTTGCTCTAAGTTCTAATATCTATTTTAGACTAAGGATAAAAGACAATAATACCTTTGGAATATGTCTATTTTCTTTTTCTCCTAATACAGGAACCTAGACCCCAAGTTTAAAAAAAAAAAAAAATGATTCTTACTAAGGAAGATGGGTTGGTTTGTTTTTCAAGACTAATAGTCAAGAAAGAGGGATACTGGCATAAAACATGGAGGGCACCATTGTGGAGCTGAGAGAATGTATGTTCCTGTGTGTTCTTTGAAGAGCGCTAGTATAGAATGTGATTGCTTTTAGCTATGCTTCTCTCAGGTTTTCTAAGTTATTTCTGTTTCATCTGTCTGCTTTTTGTATTGCCGGCCATTTTCCAGGAGCATACACGTTGTAAAACTAAAGCTCAGCATTCTCCTGGGAACTGCTCCTGGCTGTGGGGAGGGTGGGGTCTTTCTTCCTTGCCCCCTCTTCTTTCTCTCTCCCTTTCCCAGATTCTCGGGTCTCTTTATTCCACTTCTACTTTTCTGCCTTCTCTGTTGGCATCATCTCTCCTTGCAGCTCCACTGGCTCACTCTTAGTGAGCAACTGAGGAATGTCCATAAACAGGGCTCTGTGTTCTCCCAGCATCTGATGCTGTGGAGAGGCATAAGGGCCCAGAAAGAGGACATTTGTTGAGCACTGGTATGCAACACTAGAAGAGAAAACACAAAAGGCAGCTCACTGGGAAAAATTAGAACAAAGGTGCACTTGGATACCTACTATTTATTCTTTTATTTGTTCATTTAACACCCTTTTAATAAGTGCATCCTTTTTTTACTAGGGTCCATTCCAACTCAGTTCAAAGGGTCTTTGAGGGACCATGTTCCTAACAATGGTGCAGATTGGATTATGGAACATCTGCCTTCTAGAAACTTGAAATCTTATTAGAAAAGTTGAGTGCCAAGATTTTCTTCTCAGCAAAGCAGTCGATCAGCTGATCATCAGTGTGATGACAATGTTTGCAATGTCACTTGCATTTTCATGGGACTTATTAAGGTTTACCTAGTGCTTTCATACATGCACATATACACATTTTAGTTCTGTGAAATCTTTTGAAGGAGATTAAAAATGGAAATAATTGATAAGGAAGAACTTGTTCTTGAATTTTGAAAAACTGATAGTGCACTCCTTATCATACTCCAGTTTTCTTATCTATAAGACTTGTTCAAAGATGTAGAAAGATTAAATATTCATTTGTGTTGCTTCTAGTGGAAACATGAGGAAACTACACAATTGATCTACTCCACTTAGAAGCGTCACCTTTATAATTTTTCTCAAGTTACATTTTTATTTTAAATGTATTTCGGTATGTGTATGTATACTACATGTGTGCAAGTATTCAAAGAGGCCAGATAAGGTGTCAGATTCTCTGAGGCTGGTGGTTGTGAGCCACTTGACGTGGGTGCTGGTAACCAAACCCAGGTCCTCTGCAAGGATAGCAAGTGTTTTTAAAATCACTGAGTCCTATCTCCAGTGCCACCTTTATGATTTTTTATTATTTGACTTTAATTTACTATTTGTTATTTTTGGTATACTTGATCATGATTCTAGCATATTTTGGATCCTAGATCTTGCCACTGTGGATCTCATTCTAAGCTTTTATTCCAAATCTTTACTCATAATTGTTTTGATGATAAATTTCCTATGTAGCTGCCTGCATATAGAGTAGACTTTAGTTCTGTTTGTTTGTTTTACCTTTTCAGAGTCTAGGGAGATGGCTCGATCAATAAAGTACAAGCCTGAGAACCTGAGATTCTGTCTTTAGCAATCATATAAAAAGCCAGGTGTGACATCTGGCAATATGGAGACGGGAATTCCGGAGCTTGCTAGCATGCTAGCCTGGCTGAATTGGAAAGCTCCAGGTTCAGTGAGAGGCTTCACCTTATAAATAAGGTGGAAGTAGTGAAGGAGGATACCTGGCCTCCATGCCTCTTCCTTACCCAAACACAAAGTAAATAATACTTTTTTGATGTTTTTACATCTCTTTTTAACAAAGAGTGCTAAACTGTTCTGGGCTTGTATTATTCTCCAGAGGTCCCGCCCCAGTGTTTTCTACTACAGGGAGAGGAGTTACCACATGGAATCATCATGCGCTGAGTCACTTCTGTTCTATAGAGTGATAAACAGTAGTTTTCTATTTTAGTATAGACTTGGGAGCATGCTCTGTGAGGTATGACTTCAGTGTAACCAAACTTAAGAAAAGCCAGACATGTAGAGTTGGTTCTTTCCCTTTTCCACTAGAGAAACTGGATGATCCACCCATGACCAAGCCAATAAGCATTTCAAGTCTTAGCACAGGGTTCTCAGTTCTGAATCTTTCTCAGTGGAATGATGAGATGCACATTCTGAGAGGTGGTGTTGTGTTTTTTGTTATTTTACTACAGTTTACTGTGGTCAACAGACTGTACACAGCCCACTTGGTTTTGTAAATAAAGTTTCATTGCAACACAGTCCCCTCTGTTCAGTAACATATTGTCCATGGTTTCATTGGGACCTGCAATACCAGAGTTGAGTCCTTGTAGCAGAGGCCATATTGCCCACATTTTGGAAAAGGTTTACACGCTTTTGACATGGAAAGAGAAGGCTTTGAGTTAAAATAGGTCTTTGATCAAATCCTGGTCATGCATGCATTTATTGACTACATGGACAGCTAACATATATCAAACATGTGGTGTCAGGTGTAGGGCCAGGTCTTAGAGAGGCAGTAGTTAAGAGTATGTGTGATGTCTTTTCTCCAGGAGTTTCTTTACTGAGTTTCAACTTCTACGTTGATCAAAATTGAAATAGTAGTGCCTGCTCCTCAGCGCTCTATCAGGACTAAATAAGAAAGTACACATACTGACAATAAGCCAGGGCACATTCTGGGTTTTTACAGACATAATGATTTCATTTGGATCATAATTATATTTGTAGTTCCAAATTGAAGGTTGCCAATTTAAAAAAAGCTCAGAACTGAATCCTTGTATATTTGCAATATTTTTTCACTTAGAAAAACTCCCTGGATGTTTCTTCCCAAGGGTCTTATATTTATCAAAAAGTCATTAAATCAGTTTCCCAGCTAGTACCTCAATAACAAATTCTTTATCTGAGACATGAGCCAAGATTTAACATTAATATGCTGTGTGCAATATGTTCAGTTGGCTGAACCTAAATGCCAAGTTATGAATACTTTTAAAATAGTTTGAACAAAGATGTAGCCAGGTCTCAGAAGGTAGTTATCTTTTGGCAATGGAAAAGTGTCTTTGATGTATTAATCTGAAATTGAAGAAACTTTCGTTGGCTTTGACCACTCAAGATAATGCCTAAATTTGGGGGTGAAGGACAGTCACCTTCCAGAAAGTAAAAGCATCTGCTAGTGAATAATCGACAGTCTTCCTAGCCCTTTCTTAATTTCTTTATTTATGGTGACAGGTTATTTGAGACCGTTCATTTCCTGTCAAACAAAATCTAATGCCAATAGAGCTGATTGCTGTTATGTCACGTTGGCTAATTTTTAATTGCCTTTCAGACATTCTAAAAACCTTACTCCATGTAACCTTTCAAATATATTAAAGTTTCCAACTTGAGAATTTCTTATCTCTGGTATTTATTACTTGTTTTGTTTTAATGTTGAATTATATTTTAATTGTTTCCCTTTAAAATACTAACATTCCAAAAAGGCAAGTTCTCTGCCAGCAAACTAGTAGAATCTTAACTCTTACTAGTGAATACACAGTAAGTCTATGCGTTGCATGATTTGAAAACACTTTCAGGCTTTGGAAACCCCTGTAGGAATAATAATTGAGTGGTTACAGAACCCTGACTTCTGCTGTACCCTTTATGCTTATTTCCCTGGGACTACACTGGGAGTTAACTGCCCTCCTTGCAGTGTGATTAAAAGTGAGAATGTCCTGGGATAAACATTCTCATTTATTTTAGAAAGAAGCCTTCCTATTAAAACAGTTGGGTCCTGGAACCTCTAGCAGTTATTTGTTCAGCTTTCTTACCTGCTTACTGTCTGACTTTTAGAGAGCCAAAGTCGAAGTTTCTTCATCCCCTGATCTCCAAAAAGATACAGTTTTCTGCCCAGATGAAACAACAAGCATTTTCCTCTTGTGTATAAGAATTTAAGTGACTATGAATATGAAAATTCCTTATAATATTGATTATTAAAGATGAGAAATCATTTCAATGTAGTTAAATATTGTATTTATATGTACAACCATAATTTTCATTCATCCAGCCTAAGTCTGCTTATTTCAAGTCTGACACTTCAAGCACTTTGCCTCATGCTATTTCTAGGATTTCCTGAAGATTAAACCAAGACAAAGTGTTGTAGGTCACAAGTCCCTTCCTACAGTAGAACTACTTCCAGGAAGTAAATCTGGCAATTTTGTTAATTTAACAAACTTGCTAATAGACAAAAATAACATAATTTTCTTTTTCTCTGGCCAGCAATGCTTATACCAAATCTATAGACTAGGTAAGATGATGGAAAAGGTCAGGGTAAGAAGATGAAATAACAAGGCTTTACCTGAAAATGACATTAGGAAATGACTGTGTAGATTTATGGGGACAACTGGAGATCTTCTTTCCACAGGTATAAAATTTGGATTTCCTCATTAAATCCTTTGTTGGGGGAGATCAAGAATCAATACAAAACTTTGGTTTCATTCTCTACCAAACCTGAACTGAGCAATACCATCTCATCTGCTCTTCAGAATATGGTATCTAGTATAACAATCTGGCTTAGTAGAGAGGCTACTTCTTTTAATTTTAGTTTTGTTATGTGTGTAAATTTGCTTGGATGTATGTCTGTGTACCATGTGCATGTCTGATACCCAAGAAGGTCAACAGAGGGTGGTAGAATTCTCTAGAATTAGAATTATGGATGGTATGGTTGATGAAAATTGAACCAAAGTTCTCTGCAAGAAAACATGCTCTTCACTGCTGAGCCCTCTTTCTAGCTTCAGAGAAAGCTATCTCATTGTATTGCCTAGGGCCAATTGTATTTTTAACTGTAGCCAGATTTAGCCTTTTGCTTACCTAAAGTTTCTCATTTGTTTATTAATTTAGCATTTATTAAGTCTTCTTTTATACAAAGCATTGGTAGTTACTGTTTGATACAAAATGATACATAGATGTGGTCACCATTGGGAAGAACCTGAAGAGAATTCCCACCCAACCATTGACTGAGGATGTTCATTAATGACTTTCATGCATGATCACAGGACAAAAGTGGATCAAATGCTTAAGGAGTCAGAAATAAGGAGACTTTTTCAGGCTTGGTGAACAGTCATTGTAGTGTACTCAAGATGTATGCAAGAGGAATAAATTATATAGAAAAATAAAAATATAGATGGTAACACAAGTGTGTGTATATATGAATATACAGTTCACAACACAGATGATTTCCTCCCCATCTCAAGTTGAAGCTGCCTCTAATGCAAAATTAATTTAACATGCCTAATCTATCTGACATCATAGCTTAGCAACAGTGTGCAGTAGAGAAAGGGTTGTACACTCCAACATGTCGCTTCTAGACCTGATGCTGCCATCAATAATCACCTGAGGGTATTGTTCTACATCTTCTCTGCCTGGGAAAAGAGCAGCATTTGAAATTTCTGATGAATGTATACTGCATTTAAGCATAAAATTGAAAATTTAAAATGAAGTCCTCTTGAGTTGGAGACCATCTGTAATTACTAAGTCTTAAAGAGTTTCACTGAGACCCTTCCATCCCCCTTTTTCTCAGAGGCATTAATCTTTACCTTATCCAATAAACAGTAAGCTGTTGTTTTACATAATACAGTATTTTGTATGAGTGGCATCATGCTGTATATATCTTGTGATGTATTTTGTTTTGCTTAGCACCATATTTTCAAGGTTCACCTGTGCTGTCAGGTACGCCTGCACTTATTCAATACCATGATTATATATTGTTTCATACTGTCTATATTCAAAATTTTAATTTATTCAACTATTGACATTTAAAATATTTTCAACATTTTGCTATAAGTATGATATGGTGAGCAGTTTTCAGTGCATCTCCTTATGTAAATGATGGGAGAGCTTCTAGAATATATGTGTACAAGAGATCTGCTGGCTCATGACTGTATGTGTACACAGTTCAGTTGGGAATGCAGGTTTCTGTCTAATATGATTATGTTAGTTTCCATCTTCACTATCTGTCAGTCCACTGGAGTCTGCGCTGCTCTATATCCTTGCCTGTATTTGGGTTCTGATGCTTGCCAGACTTGGCAATCCTATAAGGATGGAGTGTCATCTCACTGCTGTTGTAATTGGCGCTTTATGATTTCTTGTGAGACGAAGGTTCTTATATCCTCACTTGGCCATTTGGCTTGTCTTTTATGTAAACTAGTGAGGTTTTGGGGGACGCTTAGGGGATTTTTACTGATTTTTCTATGTATATGTGTTAGTGTTGATTTATAGCAATTTTTCACAGTCAGGATTGCAGTCCTTTGTCAGATACATAATATTCAAACATTTTCTTGCATTCTCTTTTCTGTAATCTTCTTGTCTAATTATCATAAAGTTTTAAATGCAAATGAAATTTTGTTTCTTCAACTAAGAAGTACATTGTAATTTCAAACATTTTGCAGTGTTTTTATATTCTGAAAGTTTGATTTTATTGAAAGTTTTGATTTTTGTATTCACATCTTAATTTCCTTGGAATTTGTTTATGTTTATGTGCAAGAGCAAATAAATATGAAGGACAAATGATGAAGTATATGGAAAGTCAGATATATTAATGGGTACATTGTTTGATTTTGTTTTTTAATTCTGTTCTGTGTTATCTGTAATAAAACTAGGAAGTCTGGAAAGTGTTGTCTCCAAGCCTAGTCTTCTCTATATGGAAGACTGTAAGCAGTTGATGGGTAATTTTAATAACATTGGTTTCCCTACACAAAGACCCCACTTCTACGTGAACTTATTTTAAAATACTGAGACAATGATTGTTACAGTTCATTCATGTCAAAGCTTAATTCTCCTCATACTTTTCCATTACCTATAACTGTGAGTGCCTAAATGTCAGCTGTGTTGCACTCACTCTATAGGACTTGCTTACTTTTTCACTTTGTCTCTCTATCTCTGTGAGCGCGCGTGTGTGCACGCACACACACATTTTGAAAGGCCATGGTAAATGAACAAGTCCTTAATTCCTTAATTTTAAGCTGCTTGTTTATAGGTTATGGAAAAGCATGTATGGGTGACAATTTGAAAAATGATGCTTAGTTCAGAGTTTTATTTAGAAACAAATAAAAAAAGAAACCCAAACTAATTCAGGGGCCAAAGAGATGGATCTGTGATTAAGAATGCAAGTTGCTTTTCCAGAGTACATGAGTTCAGTTCCCAGCACCCACAGAGCAGCTCACACTTGTAACTACAACCCCAGGAGAATCTGATATCCTCTTCTAGTCTTTCAGAGCACTCATGCATGTGGTATAAAGACATATATTCAGACAAGCACTCAGATACATAAAATAAAAACAAGTTAAATTTGAAAAAATATCGCTGATTCTGTACAGTATTTTATCCTGCCTGTGAAGAAAATTTGAATTATTTCTCAGCATCAGAGTTGAAAGTAAATCATAGTACTTCCCATTTTAACATACTTTAGCTCATTTTAAAAGTCAAAGCTGGTACTACACATTTACCTCTGTGTTTGGATCCTGCAGGCAATATGATTCATGCAGCTATGCCTATGACTGAAAAGACTGTTGTCAGATTCTCTGACTGTGACATTGAGTCCAGCCACTCTGGGTGCAGTGTCATTTGACACCTAACAGAGTTGCATGCATGATATATTATTCCATAATGAACTTGTATGGTCTATGTGCCCATATTACTTATTTATGTTTCTTTGAAATTGTACAATGTTGGTGTTAGTCATTATATTTTTTCTGTGTAATTCTATTACTAAATTGCAAACTTATTTATCATCTTATTTTTGACTTAAAGTATTGAACTCCATGTATAGCAGTGTAGATGCTTTGGAAATGTTTGCTGAATGAATGTCAGCTGTATAATGTATTATTAATAGCTATTAAATGGACACTGCTATACATAATGAGTATATTTAATTTGAATGGTAATCCTATGATATGAATATTATAGTAATACCTCCCTTTCACAGGAGAGAATATTGAGCATATTTAACTTAAATACCTTTTCCTGGCTCAATAATTATAGTAGGTAACAATTATATAGCCAGCATCCTGTCCTCTTTCCTGTTGGTAACAGCAAGAAATGCACAAGAACTCTAAGAAAGCAATGTAGTTTGGACCATCAGCTCTACTGACTTTTTTTTACAACACATTTCAAACCCAGCTCTGACTACAAATACCAAATTTGCAGTTGATTAGTTTTTTCTGTGGCCACTGGCAGCAACAGTTGGAATGGTTAAGGAGAAAAGCCCCAGGGAGTAACTGAGACAATCTGACATACTAGGTATGAGCCACCTGGGTAGGTGTGATTCTGCAGGTGATGATAAAGACAGAGGGTGTGTGGGGATTCTCACCGGCTGGAGACTCACACACTGCCCTGAACAACACCTGTTTGCTTGCTTCTTTTTCATTTAAAAGGTGAGCTTCTTTGTCATGGTTATGATGATCCCCTGGTCAATGGGGATGTGTGCTGTGAGGCCGTATTTCACATTCCTCTTTTGCCCGCCACCCCTCAAGCAGATTATTTTGTAATTTTATTCTTACCTCTGTGGAGAATTACTTTCCAGAACGAGTTAGGTGGAGATGTTCCTCATGGCTAGTTGGGAGGGTTAACTCTTGTCAGGTTCCATGGTTACTATATGGACCTGAGCGTGAACACAGAACTGAGCAGTCCAGGCAGTATCCAGAGTTTTTAAGTAGAGTCCACGATAGGAGAGATTGGGTACATAACTACATTTCTACAGGAAATGGCTCAAAAATCCTATGCAAAGAAATGCTGACTTTAGTAGTCTCCTCTGGAGGGATCCTAGAGCATTTACATTTCTGTCTTCACTGTGAAAGAGGAGCTCTTTCCTTCTTTACATCTCCACAGGCCTGCCCCTCTTCACTCTTTCCACTCCTTTCCATTCTTCTGTGTCTCAAGGAGTTTCTCCTCAGGACAGACCTTTGGTCATATGTAACCCTGGTTAGATTCATTTACCTGTTTTCATAAAATAGCTGGTTGGGTTGGGCAACCTTTGTGGCTCTCTCTTCCAGCTGTTGGCCTAAATGGTCTTTAGGGAATCCAGAAGCAGTGAACCTGGAATAGCCACATTTGACTTGTATGAGCCCTCTTGAGAATTTAGTAATTACTTAATGGATTGAATTGGTGACATAGACTATTCAGATAACAGCCTAGGTTGCATTAAATTAACCTTTGCAAATGGGTATTTATTGGTGTACTCTTAAAGGACTACATGTGTTGGCAGTAATTGCTCTTTCGTGTTCCTCTATGCTGATAGGTGTTTGTACGGAGTGAAATTTCTCTCAGATTAGAACCTGGGTGGTAGTTTTAGCCGTTTAGTGATGTGTGTCATTGTGTTTGGCACACTGAGCATAAATCCTGTCTTGTAAACAGCAGGGAGACTAATGAGGTTTGCCCACATTCGGGTGTCATTACCAGGAATTCCAACAGAGAAAAAGAGAAGGCTTAGAAAAGAAGTGCACAGAACAGAGACTTTGGGGACCCTTGTTGATCTGCTTTAAGGAAGGAGATCATTGCTCAGGATTTACTGTAGATGTCTATACACAAATAATGGCAAGAGAAAGAAATGATTTGCCCTTAATGAGCTCTTGCAAAATCACTAACTTCATTTTCCAGGGAGAGAGTGGAGGTCTAATTTGTATTTCTGATTGAAGGTGGCCTAAAGAGAAAAAAATAATGGGTCTCTATCCATGGGTGCATGCTCTTTGCTTGCTTTGAATCTTATCATTTCAGTCAACTAAGATTTCATACCGGTTTTAGCTTTACAGCTTTTGGAGTTTCTGTTGTCATTTTTGCAGTAACAATTACACATAGCTTCTCAGCATATCAAATCTCTTATAAGAGGCTTATAAGAGGTAATAGTTGAGATTTACTTTCTCTTTCTTACTGTTATTAAACGATGTATATGTTTGATGATGTTATATCAAGTATTATAATTATTGCTTAATGCTTACAATAGTTTTCTTTTTGGGTTTGAACTTTGTCATTTTGAAATTAGTATGTTTATTTAAAATATTTTTCCACATAAAACAGTCTTTCCTTCCCCCAATTCCTCCCAGATTCTCCCTAGCCACCCAATTTCATGTTCTTTCTCTAAAAAAAAAGAAAAAGAAAACAAGAAAAGAAAAGAAAAGGAAAAAAGAAAGAAAAAGAAATAAAGAAAATAAAAATCAAAACAAATAACTTTAACAAAAAGGACAAAAACGAGTAAGACAAAAAATACCAAAACAAAACACAAAGTGCTCCCAAAACATGGAATCTGTTTTGTGTTGGCCAGTTGGTCTTGGGCATGGGGGCTGATGTTGAAGTGTGGTTTATACACCTAGTAACATCCCATAAGAGAAAACCAATTTTCAGAAGAGCACATGTCATGGTTGCTTTAATATATTATGTACCCCTGCTTTTGGTATTTGAATGAATTAATGAGTATACAATAGAAAATAAAATTGCCTCACTCATTTGTGAGGTCACTAATTGGTAAAATGTCAACTAGGAAGTAAGTTCTAGGATAAAATTTTAAAATAACCATCTTTTATGTATTTCTTTTCAAGAAAACATACATATCTCAGGATGGGAAACTCCTCTAGTCCCACCCACTTTTACATACCCTTGAAATAGAGCTCTTCACTGAAGGTACACATTCAGGAGTAAACAAGACAGAGCATGAGACATTCGAGGATGGTGATTTGCCTCTAATGTGTGCACATTTAGTGATTCCTCATGTAACATATTTATTCAGCTAATGACTGAGCAAAATCATATTTGATCACCCATTGAGTGTCTCGGTACATTAGGTCCTGGAAAGAGGAAGATGCTCTGTGGTACTGGATGGCAATTTCTGAGATATCTTATTACTTATAAAATAAGGGGACAAAATGAGATGTATATTTATTTATGTACTTACATAAATAACTGGAAGAAATGTTTTTCCCTCCTATCTTGATGCTTTAAAGCTCTCTACTCTCCAAGTCCCAGAACCTAGGGTTAAGAGAACAGGAAGGACAATACTGAACTTGTTCACCCTTAATTGTCTTTCGGGGGCCAATTTTGGGATGCTTTTGTTAAGAATACTTTCCCAAAGATATAGTGGTAATTACCAAAGAGTGATCCACAAAAACCTCGGTTAATGATTCTCCTTCTATACATGAGTGGTTTGCAGTGCAATAAAAGTTCATTGAATAAGAATCAGTTTGGGATTCTTGTGTTTTTATTGGTGCTTGTTTGTTTTTTAGTATTTCAAAAGACAATATTTTGCTACATAAAAGATTTCTATATGAAACTATGCCCAACAGAAACCCTGTGTTTCACTTTTGCTAGCTTTTCAGCACTAGAAGTTGGAGTAGTGGCCGCTGCGATAATTCCTTAAGACGGGCAGGAAAGGTTTTCGGGCACTTCTGTAAGCCTTTGCAGCTAAGTCTCTGAAAGCCACAGAGGGCCCAGAAACTCTGAGGTGAGAAACCTTGTCAGAAGCTCACCGCTTTTCACACAGTCTAATAGAGACTTAGCACTTGGCAGGTCAGTGCCACTGTGATTTGTCTCTGACCTAAGAGTTCTGGAGTTCTTCACATCAAAACCACATCTTGCTGAGCTGAGATCAAACGCAGGAAGGTAAGGACCCTGTCAGTGATTTATCATGCCAGGGAGAGTGCTCAGGCCAGATGGGGCCACTGGGAGTGAAGCTGACATTCCAGCAGCAGCTTCTTATATATAGGACTATCATGTAATTATGATTACTTTTCTTGAAGAGGAATTCCATGTCAAGTGGCAGCTTTCAGTGGTATTTCTTAGAAAGACTCATAGACAACATGGGGTTTATTTCACAAGCAAGTACTTCTAATATTTTTTTTTTAACATTTAAATTGTAAGTAGAGATTTCTTGCCCAGATAAATATTTGATAGTTTCCTTTTTTCCCTTCCTCCCTTTTCCTCTTCTTCTTTCTCCTTGGAAAGTACCCATTAAAAAAGAGGGAAGGGGAATGGAAAAAGACAGGAGTGAATGAATCTCAAAAATGTTAAGTCTTCCTAAACTTTAGAAGGGAATTTAAGGTAACCAGTAGAATCTATAAGCTATGAAGCCTGGCGTTTATTAGTTCCTCATCTGAAGTCAAGGATGTTTGGAATGAATCATTGTAAATGATATTACAATCTAATTCCTGAGATAGGAGGAGACATTTCATAGACCCTTTTGTACATTTGTTAAAACCAAAGAGAGAAAAAAGAATCATTTAAGTATAAAATAGACATAATTGTGTTGGAGATTATTTTATTTTCATCCAAACTTCATTAATTCCTCTCTTTAACTGTACCAACAGTATAGAAAATGATTGGTTTTTATTGTCACGAGGAAGTGAGAAGCCCTTCATTTATTGGTTCAAAAGACCTTTTCAATCTCAGGATATTTGGCGTTTCTAGCACAGGACATTTACTTTGCAACATTAATGAAAAGTACTATTCACTTGTAAGCTTGTATATTAATTTCTCATTCTACAGAAGGTGATAGTTGACTCTTTGGCCTAAATTTCTCTATGATAATAACAATTTTCATGAGTGGGCCTGGCTTTTGTAGCTAAAATTAGGTTTATCCTGAGAGTCAAAACTCACTTGATTTCTAAGATGTCACTTTATTCATACATCAGGGTTATTCTGTCTGATGAAACTCTCCAACTCTGCCAAGAGTTAAGTTTTAAGTGCAGTAATGAAATGATATCTGGTCTATTCTTCACTCCGCATTTTTGAAACACATACAGTGACCCAAGAAAATCTAATTGAGTTTGCCAGATAAAACATATCTAGTTAAATTAGAATTGGGGTTATTAAGTAACTCTGGTGTAAGTGTACCCCAGGGTTTCTCTGTAAATTGGAACATACTTAGACTTCGGTTTTACTCATTTTTCCCTTAGTAAGTTCCCATTTATGAGGGCGCCCTGTTTATTGTTGAAACTAGCTACCCTAAAGTATTGGGCAGAAGGCTTATGATTCTTACTTGTGAGAAGCAAATAGACACCCGTTTATGTAAATGTAATTGGCATTAAAATGTAGGAAGAGTCAAAGAATCCTTTCTAATTGTCCTGAGACCACTGAGTGCCCTGGAAAGACTTTTCTCCTAACCCTAGCAATACTGTTGGATAGGACAACCAGATCTATTGTAAAGACAGCTTAATCTCCTAAATGAATTGCTCCAACCTTCCAATTCAAAATCATACAAACAAAAACATTGAGATAAGCTGGGTGCTTTTCAAATGGGGACCCCTGTGGCTTTGAAAATAAACACTCCAACTTCTTTCCACTCCAACACCCACACCCACCAGTCTTTCTGATGTCCTCTATTTGCAAATGAACGGTCAATCCTGAGAAAGACAGAAGACTAATTAAACCCAGGGAAGATAGGCAAAGAACATTTGTTTCCAGGCAAAAGACAAAAAGAAATCATGTTACATTAGGCTTACTCAAGACTGCCAGTGGGTAGTGCAGCTCTTTCCCCAAGCCTCTCTTCTCAAGCCCATTTCCCAGGCCACTGACCAGTCCCTTCCTGAGCCAAGATTGTTTGAAGCACCTTTCTTAGCCTGCCTTCATGCAGCAATAGGAAAGACATCCTGGGAGCCCAGTTCATATGTGGTACAGCCTTTTCTTCCCAGTTCTCTCTAAGAATATGGGTAATTCGAACATTCACAGCTTGCCTTGAATTGATTATGTTTAAGAAAGATTTATTTTTATTTTATGGGTATAGACTTTTTTTGCCTGCATGTATGTATGCATACCATGAGCATGTCTGGTACCCTCAGAGTCCAGAAGAGGGTGTCAGATCCCCTGGAACTGGAGTTACAGGGTAGCACCAAATGGGTGCTAGAAACAACTCGAACCCTCTGTAAGAGAAACAAATGCTCTTAACTGCTGAGCCATCTCTTCAGCCCCTTTAATTGATTGCTCACATCTTGAATCAAAATCAGTAAAACATCTCAGTACACACTGGGCCAGGCTTTTCTGTAATCCAGTACCTTATTCAATCAGCATTATCTCTTGTCAGAGTGTTTTCATCTTACATTGTGTTTGAGAAAACTGAGCCCTATAATGCTTACATGACTCACCTAAGTTATTTTCTCTAGTAATTGTTATGTATGTAGGAATTGGACCCATTGAACAATGGGAAGCATGGTGTGTGTGTGTGTGTGTGTGTGTGTGTGTGTGTGTGTGTGTGTGTGTGTGTGTGTGTGTTCACAGAGGCAGTAAAACAGACACACTGGGAGAGAGAGAGAAGAAGGTGGTGGGAGATTGAGATTGTTGTGGGGGCTAGAAAGGCCACCAGGAGACCAACCAAGTGTAAGACATGACCTATGCCTGAAAGAAGTTGGAAGAGCTGGGTGGTCACAACTGATGTAGGAGTGCCCTTTACAGTGCTTGGAGGACTGTGCTGACCTGGATCACAGCGTTTCTGGAATTTCCTAGGACCTTTTATTGTAAATGACTTGGAGATAGCCCCAAGCATTTCAAGTAGCCTTGAAAGAGGCCAGGAATGTCTAACTCCTTCCCAGCTAATGTGGAGCTAGTTTTGTCTACCTCTGGCAGGCCAAAATGGACTGTCCTCTGGAGAATATGACTGAAGACTAGTCAGACGGTCCTTTTGTCTCTTGCTTTCATCAGGGTCCCTTCCCTTTCAGAGAGAGACCTTGGGGTTAGGTGGCATCTCAGAGGCTGGGTGCATCCTCGCTGCCTCATCCTGCTTCTTCCTCCCTCATTATTACAGCTTAGGTCAACCCTGCACGTTTGTGTCGTATGCTGGGCATTCAGTGCTTGATTTAAAATACAAACTTACAATCAGCTCAGAAAAATAATTGTCTTAAACTATTTCCTCTGGTTTTTAATTTCTTTTGAACTTGCATGTCTCAAATACTTTTAAAGAGACTAGTTGCATTCTTTCTGGAAAGCCTATTCTCTTTTCTGTATTTTGATTTAGGATGGAGCATAAGTGGCACTAAGGTCACACACTATTGGGTCCATTATTTTAAATTTCTAATTGATTTTGAATTAGAATAGATGAAGTAGGCCATGGCAAAGCAAGCTTGGGGAGGGGAGGGAAAAAACAAAAAAGCATGCTTTTTGCCAGTACAAGGTCACATTTATTGAACAAAGGCTGTGTCTCCATAATACCAAAACATAGATTTTAAAGTGAAAAACGACATCAGTCATCTAGGTGTTTTTTCTATAATATGCCATTTGGACAGAGGGAGGGAGGGGTGTTTTAACACTTCTTAGCCATATGTTTTGGTGTAAAGCAAAATGTAGAATGGAAGTCCTCACTTCTGTTCCAGTTATGTAGGTAGATATTTCAAGAGGAGGCTTGATCTTCACTATCAAAGACCTGAGCTTCACCACCTTTTGACTTAGTGTTTTTAGACTCTCAGCTATCAGTAAAGAAAGCTAAGACACTTTCTCTAAAGGTTAAGAAGACGTTTGTTGCCTTTGTAATGCCCAAAGGCTGCTAAAACGTCACAGAACACTGTATGTGGTGGCCACCAGTGCTTGCCTCTTGTTCATAAAACTCCAATCAAGGATGAGCACTGAAACAGCTGGTAGACCTGTAAGTGGGGATGTCTGTGTACAGTAAGTCCTCAAACAACTTCTTGGTGTACAAACTGACAGATCTGCCTACTGATTCACTAACTGATACTCTCCAGTGTGTGTTCAAATGCAATCCAGTGGCAAACTAAGTAATATTTAACTCCCCATGGCACTGCATACTGTAAAGCTTAATGCACACGATTTAAAGCATTTACTACAAAAATACCAAAGCTTTCTATTATTGAATAACATGGCACCTTGTGTCAGGGATTGATTGAAGATAGGAAATGATTTCCGCCTAACTCCTACCCATACCTACTGTTTGGAGAATTCCTCAGAGTTCAGATTTCCCAGTTAGAAAATTCATGACTACCTCTGTCTATACTGTAGTCATGGCAACTATGCTGTGCTGAAAAGGGTGCTAAGCTTGATTGGCCCTCCAGAGCTGATTGCTGTAGAACTGGTTAAGAGAGGCAGCTTGCATGGCTAAAGTGCACTGCTGACTATTCTTCCAGTAACTGATGAGATTAAAAGACAACTTAATGCAATCATTAGGATAATCTGTCATGTTGATAGCCAATCTGAATCCCTTATTCCACCCTTCTTTCCCCAGGAACGTGGTTTACTGTATCTTTTGGGTATTTTTTCATGTTGTTTGCTATCTTAGGATGTAGGAGAAACTAAATGAAACTCTGAGACCTTTCATCAAGGAACTTAGAGAGGGGACCCATTCATTTTAAGCTTCAGGCACATAGACACTCTATCTCATTAATGACAAAGCAGATTTGTAAAGTAGGTAGGCCTTCCTTTCCCTTTTTATGGGAGAGGGTACAAAGCTTAAAGAGGTAATTTGCTAACTTGTTCAGGATTTGTGGGGACAGACTGATAGTTATGTGGAGACCTTTAGCTCTGGTAGTCCCTTTCTAGGGTGTTCTACAAGAAGAAAAAACTTACTTCCAAGGTTAATCACTCAGTCCTTGGTGAATTTCCTACTTTACTTTGTTTTACATACATAGATACAACTCTCCTAACTTATCCATCAAACATGCTAAGTAAAGCAACTGTACATTTACCTTGGGTTGGGGGGGATGGTGTGTGTTTGTGTGTGTGTGTGTGTGTGTGTGTGTGTGTGTGTGTGTGTGGGCCCATGTATGGAGGGCTACAGGACCACTTTGGATGTCTTCCCCAGTTATTCTGCACTTTAATTTTTCAGACAGTCTCTTAGTGAAACTGGAGCTTACAGACTAGCAGCTTTGATTAGTGTGTTCCAAGGACCCACCTGTCACTGCCCTACCTACCCCCATGTTGAGGTTACAGACACACACTGTGCCTCTGGCTCTTACATGAGTGCTAGGGATCCCAACTCAGGTCCTCACACTTGTGCAGCAGCCATTTTATCTCCCTAACTCCTCACTCCAGTGGCCTCTTAGAAAACAAAATTGTATAGAGCAGCACAATTGCCTCAAAGTTAATACACACGTGTGTATGGTCTTCCTGTGTTAACCTGGTAGCACAGCCATATTCTCCACTTGCATATCTGAGCATCTCTCCTGGAGACTATGAGTTGTCTGTTCCTTTATGAATTGGGAAGGGGTGCTTCTGATTGGCAGAAAGCATTCACCGTGGTGCATTGTCCTTATTAGGTTTCCTGAAAGCATACCTCTGGGAAGGTAGTATTTCTGAGAGGAAAGTATTTTATGTGCCATTTCCTTCACAGGTGCTGAGCATCTAGGATGCTGTAAAATATTTACAGAAGGGAATTATACTTCAGTACAGAGGTTTTCAGATGCTCTTCATGGAGTGTCTCTAGTAAAGTGCCAGTGTGAATTTTTATTTTCATTCCCTTAGCCAGGAAGGGAAACTGTTGCCAAACAGCTGTGACTGGCTCATAAACACTCTGGCAATTGATGTGTTTCTCTTGCTCAGCTTTGGATGCCCAGATTCCACAGAGGAAGGGGTGTGTGAAAGGTACTCACCCATTCAGATGTAGTTAGCTCCTAAAAGCAGTCAAGGCTGGCCATTCCCCTTTCTTCTGCTCATCCCAAGCCAGCCCTTCTGGTCCAAGTCATTAGGATAAGATTGCTGTTGAAGTCTCCCCTTCTAGTTCCTGTATACATGTTCATGGTTTTAAGAGTACACAAGTATTCTTTGGGAAACCCAGAAAGAAGAATTTCCTGTCAGGGGTTCATCATAGTCTGGCTGCAATCTATTCCCTGGCAGCAGCCCTCCTACACTTAGGGACACTGAGGGAAATGTCCCAGCACCTCATTTTAAAGTTTTGTCACATTTCTTGAAGTAAGCCAAGGTTTCCCTAACATATTGTGCCTTCAAAAAGGAAATGTGAAGTTACTGTTTCCCTGTGCTGGTTGTGCTGGAAGAAAAAGGAGCTGAAATGTGGGTAAAATTCCTCATGTTGAATCATTTCTAAGAGATTACGTCAAGGTTTCTAGCAAAGGACTAGCTAACATATCTTATTGGCTATCCAGCTTGCTTTGCAAATGGACATCAGCAAAAATTAAATGTGGGAATCGGGGCATGGTGTTTCTGGCTTCTATTCTATCACTCACTGGGGGCACACATTGACAAATGATTGGATGTGTATGTGCTTAGCCCCTTCCAACTCTGTGACTGTCTCTTCATAGCAATGCCCAGCCTCTGTTGATATTTAGACTAGACAAAGATATTCATCAATAGATATTAAAATAGAGCTTTAGTAGGCTGGACTGTCAGAGTACTAGCTTGCCATACAGATAGTCACACACTGGAAACTAAAGGCAGTTTTCCTGGGACAGGGCCCCATCTGGCTTGTGTTTTAGGACTCTGCTCCCTAAATATCATTATTCTTTATGATGTCTTTGTAATCATCCATTACATGTTAAAACCTAGATATAACGGGAAATGACACAAGCTACTTTTGAATGCAGAAAGCAGAAGATGAATTCGGCAGCTGTTGTCTAAATGGTTATGAAACTTTGAAGCACACTGAGGGAATAGAACATTGTGCCTTATCACAGTCTCTGATAAGCCATCTTACCAAGCGCCCACTGGTGGTTGCATTTGCTCTTTGGGACCTCAGATGTAAGGAGAATAAGAATGCCAATGCCAGTAGAAATGACAAAGGGTTTGATCACTAGTAATGTTTCTCCGTATTAATTGATAGTAAATACCTAAAGTGTAATTTCAAAACTTATCCAGAAATTCATCTGGGAAGTGTCTGTCAAGGGGAGGGAAGGATTTTTGTCGCAAATGCCATACATTAGCCTTTTTTGGTTACCAAGGCAGAGACTCTCGAGAAGACACTAAAAGCTAGAAAAACAGAGTCACTTGCCATGCATTTTTCATCTCTTGTTTCTTCTGCTTCTCTGCCCCATCCTGCTCCCCCACCCTACTTCCCAATGCTATCAAATAAGATATACTTTTAATATGTCCTTATAAATAAACCAGTAAGACACAGTCTGTTACAATTAAACTGTAGACTGGTTATGCTACCCATGTGGTAGCTGTCAGCTGTGGAAAATTCAGTTCTCATTTAGCCTTCCAGACTGTGTATCACTCAAGACAACCCATGAATCACTTTTTTTTTTTTTTTTTTTTTTTTTTTGGTAAGGGCTTTAACAAGATAATAGCATTGTTTTTAGGACGCTAATTACATTGTTTTGGTAGTCACAGGATCTATTTAAAATCATATTCTAGTTAAAAACTGCCTTAGTTTAGACAAGATACATTCAAACCAATAGCCTATACACAGTGTGCCATAGAATAGGAGTTTGCATTTAGGCAAGGTAAAAAGGAGAAAATATGAATATAGGTGAGATGGTGTTTAGTGCTGATCAAGGAACAGCTTGTTTCAAAGGTGAGATGGAAATGTCTCTAGGATTCTAAGAACCTTGAGTTTGAAGTACATATTACTCTAGTTCCTATTGGAAGAAATTCTTACTACTTACACAGTGTCAACACACAGCAAACGTTTATTGAGCAACTACTAAGGCCATCGTTCCATTTTCAGATAGCTATAAAAATAAAGGTGGCATAGTTGTCCTTAAGAAGTAAACAGCATAGCAGGAACATCCACAGAAGTAGTACAGGATATGTAACACGGAGTAGTCTGCACTGGGTACTGTCCTGTTTCCAGTACCACATTCATACTGAGGGGAAGGTGCCTGGTTGCTGAGGTTTTAGAATCCAAATCTATTGCATTCATGGCTGGTTGCAGGTTCTTTATATTCCTGAGCCTCAACATCCTACCCATTTGTGTGGCAGCCCTGAGTATTAAACTGTCAACCTGTCTGAAGTGTCTAGAACCATGCCTGCAGAGCCTATGTGAACAAATGTTAGATTTCATCATTCCCTTGATGATCAGTTTTCATGTTTGACTTTACAGTGATTTCCCTAGTCATATTATTTTTCTGCTGCCTCTGGCTGGACAGAACATAGATCTTTTTAGGCTGTCAGCTTGGCAAAGAAAAGGAGAAAAAACAAGAATGCAGTATAGAATGGAAAGAGCTTTGCCAAGTAGACCTACATTCAAGTTTTTGCTATGTGAATTATTTGTGGCATGAGTTTGGGCTTGTAACACAACTGTAGTTTATTCTATGGGAAAGTAAAATAATGCCTGCATCACAGATCGGTTATATAAATCAAATGAAATAGTGAACGGTCTCACTACATTGTGGGTAACTCACGATACTAGCTGTTCTGGATTATTTTTCTGGATTGCTGTTATTCATACACTTTGGGTTAAAAAAAAGTACTTTTCTGGATTATTACTTCTCTCTGCAGGTTGTTTTGCTCTGTAAAGTGCACTAGAGCCATGCATCTAGATTCTTAGCACAGTTCTTAAAGAACGCAAGCCTTAGAAGCCCTGCCTCTGAAATTGCATGCACAAAGACAAGGGATTTTCTCTGATGAGGCACAGATTCTTTCTTCAGAAGAGTGGCCTGTTATCTTCTCTCAGGCAGGTGTGGTTGCTTTGGTTGGATTTCAGTAATACACACAAATTGCCTCTCTGATATTGTTATATACAATTTGAATATAAAATACACCATTTTGGTTGGGGTTGGGGAAATAGTTCAGCCAATAAAGTGCTTGATTTGCAAGTGCAGCAATTTGAGTTTAGTCCCCGGGACCCATATAAAATAAAGCTAACCATGGTGGTATGAGTTTCTAATCCCAGCACTGGGGATGCAGGAACAGGTGGATCACTGGGACTTTCTGGCCAGCAAGCCAACCCTTCTTGGTGAGCTCTAGTAAAAGAGGAGTAAAAGACCCTGACTCCAAAAAACCATAGAGGATGCCTAAGGAAGGATTCCTCTGACCTCCACATTCACACGGACACTTGTCCATGCACACACCCATATACATGAGCGCACACACAAAGACATATCATTTTGTTAGCATGTGCCTAGATGCACAGGGGATATGCAATGAATACTTCTAAGTGTTGCTAAACATCACATCACTAAAGCAACATCTGGGCTGATCTCCCCAGCCACAGCACTAAACACTTAAGAGCAGGGCTAGTCTTACTAGTGCCTTGCATGGTGCCTAACATAGAGTAGATGCATAGTAAATGCTTGAGACCAAATGAAGAAGTAGTGATAAAGAAGATAAGAAATAGGTGCCAACTGTCTCCCCTAAACTTTTTGTTTTCTCCTTCTCCCCAGTTCTTTCAATTCCTCCTAATAAACAGTGTCACGAATCCCTTAACTATCCTATTACCTTTTAAGAAGATAATACTTCTTTTATTTCCTCTCCACAAAAATGAAAAGTGACATGCCTCTATTATAAAGAAATGGCCTCAGCAACTTCTGGAAAAGCACTAGTGGTTAATAAGTTACTTTTTATTTAAATACATATGCTTAATGCTGAATTACATTGTAAAACTCTCAGGGTGATTTATGGTCTCAGTCGGCCTTAATTAACATCCATTCCAGGGGAATAGTAAATGGGAATGGCCTTCACAATTGAGGGCGAACAATGAACTCTCTGGGTGTTGTCCAATTTGTAACATGATTTACATGGAAGCAAGCCCTTCCTTTCTTGGGGTTATCCCTTTTTTCATCTGGTGTTTAGGACGGGTTATATATAATCCATAGATAGGAACATTTGCTGTCAAATACATTGGCTGATTTAGAGCTAGGCCACAAAATGGTCACTATTAATAAAGAGGGAGAGAGAGAAAAAAATCTCATCTGAGACTTTGCAGGGATTCCAGATTCTTGCTATGTGTCATCGCTTGTCCAGCCCATGGCGGTTTTACGAAGTGACCATAATGAAAGTCAGATTGAATGCACAGGATACATACGTTTAATCAACAACCATTGGAGCCCATAGTGCTGGAAAAGTTATAAGAGCCCTGTGAATGCAAATTTATGGCAAAAGAATCCAAGGGGCGGGAGGAGATGAATGTCTGCTGAATGGTACTACCTGACACGGGACACCAAAAGACTTTTTAGAGTGAGGGATTTCAGTGTAAGGTTTGGCTTGTAAAGCTGCCAGCTGCTTGGTTTCAAAACTTGAAACGTTTCCAAAACCTTGGACAAGGCACTTTATACACGCACTAGAGTAAATACTCTGGTTTTACTACCAATTTAAATGTGCTCAGTTTACAGTAATGAGCTTGTATAGGCATTACCTTGTTTATAGAAAGTGGAACAGGAAGAAATGAACATTAACCAGGACCAGTAGCAGTTCCCATTGCCTTCTGCAACACGGATGGCAAGTGTAGTTTCTTCCAGTTTGGGACCATGTGACAACTGACACTGGTGTGTGTGCTTGGCTTTGATGCCATATTGTTCCAACAGAGTCCCAGATGCTATCATTCAATATGCTTCTATCAAAGCCACCCACTTAACTGTTTCTTACTATTTTTGCTAAAACAGATGCCAGTAGCATTATAGATTATGGGACAGTAGAGTGTACATCTTTGTAGATTGTAAAAACCCTGCATTCTACGAGTGATTTTGTCTCAGGAATCATTTATTTCCTCTTAAAACTTATTTGCATATGACATGATATGGATATGGAAGCCCTGGTCTTTGTCTGTGGGAGTGGTGAGTCAGGACCCTCTTTGGCCCTCTTACTGATGGGATCATATGCCAGAGATAGACAGATATGTTTAGACTGAGAGACATAATGCACTTGGCTTAGAGAAGAAGGAAAACAAATCTAGGAGACCCTAGTAAGCACAGTGTCTAGAAGAGAGTAGACACTCAACAAATATTGGTGAAAGAGATAAGAAACAAAAGAGGAGGGAGGGCAGGGGTGTGCTAATAAATGAGACATAGAAGCCTGTGTCTAAGAGGCACAGCTTCCTGAGTTAAGCTGTGTTCAGAATTTCGGAAAAAAAAAAAAAAAAAAAAAAAAAAGGAGAGAAGCCATATAGGGAAATTCTGAGGTTAACAGACAAGCAAGCACAGACAGGAAGGCACTGATATCAATGAAAATAGAGATTTGTTAGGTATTATAAAGAACAGACAGGCAAACATGAACAGGAAGACATTTATATCAATGCAAATAGAGATTTGTTAGGTATTCATATAGAAGAAAGCATATCCTTCTGAGTCCCATTGACTCCAAGTCCTATGGGTACATTGCTTACATGCATCCTAAGACTGCTGCTCTCCAGGGTTTGGCTCCTGGTCTTTACTTTTCTATTTCTTTGGATGGTTTCTCAGACTCTCTTGGACCAGAGGCACAGACTTATGAATATCAGAATGACACTACCCAAGCATCAACACATTCCTGCAGTTCCTCCTCCACTGTGGAGAGTACTAACAAAATGTAAAGACTGCCAAAGCCAAGAGCATGACTCAAGCCTACAGCAAATTAAGAGTTCTCATAGCATAGTCATTATAGATGGCTGTCAACTTTTGTTTGCTTGTTTTCATGTCCAAGGCTCTCTGTTTGCTGAATGGTCTTGCTTTTCCTAGCATATTTTCATGTTGAGAAAAGAAAAAGGGCTAGTTATTAAGCCATAATAATTCATAATGTCGGTACTTACATTGTGAGTTCCCCCTGGGAGGTGGCGTTTTCTCTTTGTCTTCATGCTCCCTCTTTGCCTCTGTTCCCTCAGCTCTCACCCTTGAATGTCTTCTCTAGTCATTTACTGCTCTGATGTGCTTCTTCCCTCTCTCTGTTTCCTTGCCTTTAATCCATGAATTTCTTCTCTATTCATTTATTTACAACATCAACTCTGTGAGATTGCTTTGGGACCTCTTATACTTTAACAGAACTGCATTTTAAAAATATTTTTCTAGCACTACTTTAGTGACTTTATGTGTCATTGGAAACTTCTTTTTGCTCCCATGGCATTTTTTTTTTTACCCTGTTTTTATTTTGTTCTCTGTAAATGTATGTGTAAATGTAGTTGATAACTTTGAAAATAGTTTCTCTTTTGGCATAATGCTTCCTACTTCCTCTGACTCTAGCTGCTTTTTATGTGTTTTTGGACTTAGTCACAATTGGTTTTATGGATTTCCATGATTCCTGGGCCTGGTTCCCTGAATATTCACTTACTACCCTGAGGATGATATTGTGGTATGGGCGGCTGGTGTTAAGGAGCCAGAGGAAGCCCCATCCTGTGGGCTTTCTGTAAGGCCAGAGTCTTGACAATGGGGAGGAGAGAAGCTAAACTTACCTTTTCTCAGTCACACTTAAGCCAGGACATCAGATGGTCCCCAGAAAGGGACTACAGTCAAAGAAGACTGCCAGGCCAGCGGAATCATTTTATTAGGGATAGAGTTTCTGCCTTCTACCTTCACTGCCCTATCCCAGGTCACCCTCCCTCATTAGTTCTTGTTTCCTGGAGTATTCTTCTAGCATTTCAGACATACTATCACACCAAGCCTTCTCTTCTCTGTAGAGGACATTTGGAATTCTTATCTCTGCTGTCCATCTTGGCACTAAATCACAGACTGCCTTACATCATTTAACTTTCCTGAAAGTAATCTAGTCTGTGAAATATTATTATAAGTCCCAGAACAGCAGACGACACGTCTCCTGGGAGTTTTCGGCAGTACTTACAAACAATTCCAGGGTTAAAATAGCCCTTTAATAAAAATTGCACAAGTTTTTCTTTTTCTATAAAATACAATTTTTGCTTAATTATCCCCCACTTGGTTCCAAATTATGTTATTTATGTCTTGTCAATTTATTTCACAAGGAAAGATGTTAGAGTTGTGCAGGTCTCTTAATCTTATGAGGTATTGCATTGCAAGTACAACCCATAACTCTTCTTTTTTAGATGTTTCTTTAAGCAAATATTTTTTAAATTTCTGTGCTTTAAAAGGTTAGTAGTTGCTGCTGGAAGTAGTTACACAAGATTTTGATTTTATCAATGAAGAAAATAATGTCCTTTACGATTTTTTCTATCCCAATGCAACCAGATCATGAACAAATATGCATATGTGTATATATGCACATTTCAAGTACATATACTTAGATTTCAGTTTCCAGTGATTTTTGATAGTATGCTAATCATATATTGATCTTACATTCTAAGACTTTGATAAGTTTACAACCTTACTTTTGTAGATTTCTTAGTAATATCTAATAAATAATCATGTCATTTCTAAAGATATTTTTCAACTTCTGCCTTATTTTATGTTATGAAATATGAAATATTACAGTATGAAAGACAAATACCAAGAACAGATATTCTTGTAGCTATTGCTTGGTTTAAAATTTTTTTTTTATTTAAATTTGAAGCAAGCCTGTTTTACATATCAATCCAAGTTCTTGCACTCTTCCCTCCTCCCCCCCCCACCTCGTTTCCCCCACCAACCGCCATCCCATCCCCTTTCTGCTCCCCAGGGAGGGTGAGGCCTCCCATGGGGAGTCTTCAAAGTCTGTTCATATCTTTTGGAGAAGGGTCTAGGCCCTCCCCAATGTGTCTAGGCCGAGACAGTATCCCTCTATGTGGAATGGGCTCCCAAAATCCATTCGTATACTAGGGCTAAATACTGATCCACTACCAGAGGCTCCATAGACTGCCCAGTCCTCCCAACTAACACCACATTCAGGGAATCTGGGTCAGTCCTATGCTGGTTTCCCAGCTATCAGTCTGGGGTCTACGAGCTCCCTCTTGTTCAGGTCAGCAGTTTCTGTGAGTTTCTCCAGCCTGGTTTCCCCACCCTTTGCTCATCACTCCTCCCTGTCTGCAACTGGATTCCAAGAGTTCGGCTCAGTGTTTAGCTCTGGGTGTTTGTTTCTGTTTCCATCAGCTACTGGATGAAGGCTCTAGGATGGTATATAAGGTAGTCATCAATCTCATTATCGGGGAAGGGCATTTAAGGTAGCCTCTCCACTATTGCTTTGAACAGCTGTTACTTTTAATGTTGAAAAAGAACAATGCTCTGAAAATGAATAGAGAGCTAAAGGAAAATACAAAAGCTATGGTTTTTTTTTTCTAGTGGCAAATGCTAGTGCTAGTTCTAGGAACACAGTAAAATAAACCGTACTCAACACAGCAGGATGCTCTGAGAGCAGCAGCAAGATGGACCACATCCAGAACTATAGACACCATCCAGCATATTCCAAACAGTAGAAATAAGACAAATATACTTTCAGACCACAGGGGAATTGAACTAGATTGGAAAGATAGCTGGACAATCCTACCCCCTTACAATACTTGGAGGTTAAACAACATATTTCTAAACTACACCAGTGCCAATGAAAACAATCTCAATAGAAATTGAAAATATTTTGAACTAAATAAAAATAAAGCATCAAAATAATATTGAATGTATATATATTAAAAGAAAAATCTAAGCTTCTGTTTTAAGAAAACAGAATAAAGAACTGTAAGTCTAGAGTAAACAAAAGAAAACAGTTTTTAAAAATGATAGCAGAAATGAACTAAATTTTTTTAAAATGATAAAATCAGAGGTTGTTTCCTCATAAGTAAGAGTACCAAACACTAGTCTAGCTAGCCAAAGAGATAAAATCCAAATTACCATATTAGAAACGAAAAAATGGCATCACCACTGTTCCCATGGATAATGAAAAGATAATTTTAAAAGAATTATGAACAGCCATGAATCCACAAATTTGATAATTTAGGAGAAACAAACAAATTCTTTTAAAGACACACTCAGCCAAAACTTAACAAGGTAAAATAAATTTAAATAAAGCTAAATGTATTTAAGAAATTGAGCTGGTAATTAATAAACTTAAAAGCATCAAATCCAGATGTTACCACTGGTGACTTGTATCAAACATATAAATTCTTCACATTCTATTCCATAAAGTATAATGAGGGGAACATTAATTCATTTTATGGGGCTATCATTATCCAAATACCAAAACTATATAAAGACTTTATAAGAAAAGAGAACTACAAAGCAGACTCTCATGAGCATAGTTATAAAACATTCAACAAAATATTAATAAATTTAATCCAACAACATATAAGTAGACACCAATGTTATTCCTGACCATATTTTAGGCATACAAGGCTGTTCAAAGTATGATTAATGTAATCTATTTCATCAATGAATTGATAAAGAAAATACATTATATAATGATTTCTTTACAGGAAGAACATTTGGGAAAATCTTAACACTTACTCAAGACAAAACACCTCTCAACAAACTAGAGGCAGAAAAAAAATGTCCTCAACTTAACAAAGTACATTTATATAAAATGTAGAATTATCAGTGTATTCAATGGTGAAAAACTAGATACTTTCTTAACACTGAAAAAAGGCAAGATGCCTGTCCCCTATGCCATTCTTCTCTAATATTGTAATGAATTTCTGGTTAGTCAGTGAACTAAGAAAAAGAAATAAAAAGTATATGGACTGGGAAGGAAGAAATGAAATTGCCTTTGCTTACAGATAAAATAATTGTTGTAGAATCTCTAGGAAGGTACTCATTCCAAACATGAAGCTTCCTAAGACCAGTAAGAGATTACGACAAGATTGCAGGAAACACCTCTATACCAGAAACAAACCACTGGAATTTAACATTAAGAACAAACAGCACCCCAGAGGGAGCAGAGGGAAAAGAGATGGTCTTCAGTATCTTTATGAGAATATATTCTTTATAAGCCCCAGTTACTTTGTAGCCATCAGCAAACAGATTCAAAAGTGGATATGGGAAGGCAAAATACCCAGGATAGTCAAGTATTCAAAGAGGACAGAGTTGGAAGGCTAGCATTAAAAAGGTCTTGTAATTAGACAGTGTGATACAAGAAAAAAGAGAATAAAATGATTTAATATTTATAAAGAGGATGGTAATGGAGCTAAGGCATACACTGACAAATTCACTCCAAAGTGAGAGATTGAAACAGATTTCTAAATTATCATAGTATGAACAGATAAATTGTTAAATATGAAGATGAGTGAACACTGTATTACACAGGTTCACAAGTAGAGAGCTGCCTGTAATAATTAGTATACCAGGACCAGAAAAAGAAAGATGTTGTATAAGAATAGATGAATGGGAAGTCCAGCAAGTGGTTGCCTTTACTATCAGGGTAGGCCCAGCTGGAGCTGGACCACAAAGGAGCACTCAGGTAGTTTGGGTGATACTGCCAACAGTCTAGTTTTTGAGTGGTGTGTTCATAGTGTATTCCGATAGAATAGAGCTTAACTTGTGTTTTTGTTATACATATCCTTTTGGGTAACAAACAGAATATAATAAAAATCTGTTGCCCAAATAAAATCTTCATTTTTTGGTATGTTTGAAATTTTATCTTGATGTAGAGGTTTTAATAATCTTATCTGCAAAAATGTTAGACAGTGATTCATGTCCCCTTCCAACAGACATTCCATTCCAGTAACATTAATTAAGAGGCCACCACATCCAGTATGTCTTTTAATACCAACAGCAACCCATAAAAATCAGTGATGTTTTTCACAACCATGAAAAGAAAGTTAAGGTTCATGGGCTACTTTGGCCCATCCTTTTAGGGCAGGTTCCTTATTTTATGGGTTATGTGTTTCTTTTACCATCACTTACATCACGGAATTATGTTAAAATGAATGCTTAGCCCACACCTTTAATCCCAGCACTCGAAAGCAAAGGCAGGTGAATTTCTGAGTCTGAAGCCAGCATGGTCTACAGCGTGAGTTCCAGGACAGCCAGGGTTATACAGAGAAACCCTGTCTCAAAAAACAAAGCAAAAAAGCAAATGCTTGTATATTTACAATGAAATTAAGCAATAGACAGGGATTCGGATTTTTTTTTTCTATTTTCAAAGCCCTCTAGAGTGGGAAAGTTCACATTTTTCCTTACACCAACTCTGAAACCCATCACACTGTAAAGCAGAATTTCCTACTTTTCATTAATAAGACTTTGAGTTGAAATAACATGAAAAACCTTAAATTAAGCATCTTTCCAACATGGGTCCATATTTTAAGTTAGACTTTTGAGTTGTTTTATTTTCCACAAACTTACATTTAAAGGATACTTTGGGAAAAGGAATATGTTGTGACATTTATTTCTCCTTTCAAAATATTTGTTTTGACATTTTATAGTTTTTTTAAAAAAAGGAGAGATAGGCACCAAAAGAGAACTCATAAATTTCAACATTTTTCTTTTTAAATTATTCCAGATGAAAACAATATGAAAAACTAGTGTTAAATCTTTACTCAGATCCTCTAGATGTTCTCATATTACACAGTGTAATATTGAAAATCAGGAAATTGACATTGGTATAATACTAGTGTTTAAAGCTTAAACCATATTTTATCAATCGCCTCACTATCTCTTCTTTTCTGTTCCTCTCTGGTCCAGGAGCTGGTCCATAGTGGCATGATGCAAACACTTTTTGTGCCTTAGTGGTGCTCTCTTCCTTTATGGTGCTGGCACTTCAGAGAAGTATGGGCCAGCTCTTTTCTTGGGTGTTGTTTAATTTAGATTAACCAGGGTTTTTTTCCTGCTTAAACTCAAGCTGTGTCTTTGTGGGGAAACACTATAGAGGAGATCTCATATCTCTCAGGAGTAGACAGATGCCAGACTTTCTCATCATGATTCATTGATCATGAAATAATCACAGGATCAGGGTAGTGTTTGCTAAGTGTGTACAATGTAAAGTTAGTAGTTTGTGAAATAATTAAGTATGGAAGGGAGATTCTTAAGAAATCAGTAAGGGAATGTCCAATTTTTCACTAAAATTTTCCTACTAGTTTCACTATTCACTGATTTTTTTTTTCCTTCAGTGGAGATATATAACAGATGCTGAGCATCTAATGCCCCTATTCCTTCACACCTGCTACCTTGAATTTGAGTGTAAGAAATTTACCTGTTGTTTGTTTATTATGCTATATTGTAAATATCATCAGATTCCCTTGCCATTCCATGGGTAACAATCTGCCACTATCATTATTTATTTTGAATAACAAATAAGTTTTAGAAATAAAAGTAGAAACACTAAAACTGGCAGCTTAAGTCCAATTAAAGTAGAACTGGTGATCTGGAGGAGGTGACGCAGAGCAAGCTGGAATGGTGCAGACAGCATGGACTATGAAGGAGGACACTGGAGTTCTAAATGGAGAGCTAGAGCCCAGAATGGGCCATTGGGAAGCCCTTCATAATATCAGCACTTCATATCCCCAGAAGAGCAGTCACATTTACCTTCTGATCCCAATGAACCCTTCCTAATATTTTAGCAAGATTTTACATTCTCAGTTACTTTTGAAGACTCTAGAGTGAGACTGAAGAGATGATGAGAATAGGGTAATAACTGAGGCTTGCTGAGAGAAACTGCTATTCCACGCTGGCCTGGGCAACATATAGTTACCTGAGGTAAACAGTGCCTGTAAACACATTCACCTGCAAAGCCCCTACCAAGTGTGAGTGGGGAAATCTCCCTCATCTGAAATACTGATTACAGATTTATAAACACAGCTCTGCTGGGTTGCATTTGGTCAGTGCTTCTGCTTCTTCTTGTCCCTGTGTTCTCGTGGTGCAGTTTTCCCGAGAAGTTAAAGGCTCATGATTTTGTAGAGAGATGGCAATCTTTTTAATAATATAATTAAAAAATCTTCCCTTTTTAGTTTCATAACTTGTATCAAGTAGTTTTACTTATAGTATTATCAAGTATCTTTCTGTTAAAACAAGATGGCCTAGTTTCTTAGTAGACTTCTTATATAGTATCAAATGATTAAATCCTCCTACTGAGTGTTTTTTATTTTTCTGCTGATGGGGGGATCATGCACATGAGGCAAACATTCTATCACTGAGCTAAACCCACAGGCTGATTCTTTGATTAGAGTTTGAGAGAATTTATCTTAGAGATTCCTAGCCAAAGAGTTCACTAGATAGCCTCTTACATTCACAGGTGGGCCTGTGTCTCTACCTCCACCTTCTGATCTAACTATTGTGAAATGTCTTCCTCTGTTAATTTTCCTCTGTCCTTTGATAAAGAAACTTAATTCTGAAATTTTAACTGTGTTCAGTAAAAGCTTAAAAAAATATGACTAAGGTGATGCCTCCAAACTGCCTTCTCAGTGTAACTAGAAAATTGAAAAATAGTTGTGATCATGGTTGGTAACTTATTCATTTCTATACAATCCTATGACTTCATTATTTCCTTATTTTTATTTTTTTTTTAAACATTAACTGGAACTCTTTGGTGAGTGATGTTGAAATCAGTCCTAAGATAATGGACTAGCAAGCACAGTGTTTCAAGATTCAGGGAAAGTGAGATGACTTTTAAATTCCTCCAGTTTGTCTTATATTTTTAAAGTGATCAATGAATCTAGAATGCTAATAGCAAGAAAATGAGTTTTAACCTATTGAAATATAAGTTTTTGTTTGCTTTTTGCTTTTGTGTTTTATTTCTTTCTTTCTGTCTTTTTTTTTTTTTTTTTTTTTTTTTTGGTGATGGGTAATGGCACTAACTGCCAAGCTTGTCTCCCTGACTTTGATCCTGACACAGTAGAAAGAAATAACAGACCCCTACAAATTGTTCTATGATCTTCACACATGTACCTCGGTAGGCACCCATGAATACATACACATAGGCACAAAAATAAACAAATGTAAAATGGAATTTTTTAAAAGTAATTTTTTATTTGACCTTTAGAAAACCTCCAAGAAATAAAATTATTCAATCCTTAGAAATACACTCCACAAGAAAAGGCTAAGGAATGGAACACTTGGAATAGCTATTTAAAATCCTTTCCAATTTTTTTTTTTTAAATGCCTCTTCTAATAAAATCTTAGACCAGTTTGAAAGTTCTAGAAGTTCTTTGGTTTTACTAACACATATGGCATATGACTTGCTTAGCTCACTAGTTAGACTAGGTGGCATAGTTAATTCTTAATTTAGGAGCTGACTATAATTAGGGAAATGATTATTTCAGAACCGTTCTGGTTCCTTGAAGATTCCTGAAGTTGCCAATAGAGAAACTGGTATGAAAGTTTTAATTACTATCTCTTTAACCCAGGGTTGTACCCTAATAGATAATGGCCAGAAATTGACCACCTATACTGTTAGCCTTGGTGTAATATTGTACACAAATCACTATCGTTCTGTGTTTATTGGTGGAAGGACATGCTAATTGGTTGACATGTTCATTGAAGATTCCTACCTTGTCTTTGGATATAGCAACTGTCATGAGAAGATACTCTTGCATTAGGAGTGAGGCTGGACTTGATATTGTTTGGAAGGTCTTTCAACACAACCTTCAGATTCTACACATCTGTACCAATGAGTATATAGAACTGGTATTACCATGATGCCTTCATACTACTGAACCATTGACTAGCTTTTGATCTTCCATATCTCATATTTCATTTTGTTGTGTCTCTCTGTAGATCTTTATTAACAATGAATGGCAGAACTCAGAGAGCGGGAGAGTGTTCCCTGTCTGCAATCCAGCCACAGGAGAGCAAGTGTGTGAAGTTCAAGAAGCAGACAAGGTATGAGTTGCTTAGAAAAATTCCCTGTGGAATAACCACTAGTAACAGCAAAGCAATGGGTATGTGTTCAAGATGCTGCACTTAGGTTCAAGCATCACTTCTTTGATGACAGCAGGTACTTTGTCTTACTGAGTATGTCTCTTCAATTGTGCCTCTTGTTTCACAGGTGGATATAGACAAAGCAGTGCAGGCAGCCCGCCTGGCCTTCTCTCTTGGGTCAGTGTGGAGAAGGATGGATGCTTCTGAAAGAGGGCGTCTGTTGGACAAGCTGGCAGACTTGGTGGAACGGGACAGGGCAGTTCTTGCAGTAAGTAAACTAAGAAAACAGTTATGTTTCTACTCCAAAATGACCACTCAAATGGAATGTATTCTGTGAAGTGTTGGGTAGGGGAGCTAGAGAAGTGTATAGTATGTGTATGAAATATGAGAGATCTTTGGGGAAGCTCTTTGTGGCATTTTGAAGAAAAAAGCCATAGCATTGCACCACTACTAAGGATCTTCTTTCTCATTTTCTCACACCCCCCACAAGCAAAGCAAAACATATCCACTTAACAAGCAAAACAAAAGCATCAAGAAACCGGACCTCCAGGCTGTTTGTAAAAAAACAAGTGCCAAGTGGCTTTTTTGTAAATCAAATAGGAAAAGAAGGATGTGAGCCCTCATGCACTGCACTTCATTTGTTCTGCCATTTTTAGAATTATGAGAGAGATTGCCGTTTCTTTTCACTAGAACTATCACACACACTCCCAACACATGTAGGGATGTCTTCTGATCTGGTGGGTTTGGTTGTTTTAAAGATAAAAGTTACTTGGAGGACTGGAATGTTGGCTCAGCAGTACATACTGCCCTTCCAGAGGACCTGAGTTTGGTTCCCAGCACGCACATAGAGTAGCTCATGACTCCCTGAAATTCCAGCTCCAGGGAAACAGACTTCTGACCTCCACAGGTGTCTGTATTTGTGTGCTTGTACCCCATCACACACACCACACATGCTTTAAATAAAAAGAAGTATTTTCTAAATAGCTAGTTCTTTGAGAATGAAGACTTCCTAAAGCTAGGGACCACTTAGGAAAGTAAGCAGTGTATGTCAGGAATCCATCCTTGGATAGTCCTCAGCTGGTCATCAACTCCACTTTTTCTCTATGCATTGTAGACCTTTTGTAGGTTCTTTGTTAGCTAACTACATTAGAGAATGTGTTGTCTCATTTGTGAACATACAAATGTACTTAGAAGGACTAGGAAATGATTGCATCATCTTTTATAAAAGTGAGTCAGTGTAGAGTGACAAGTAGCATTTAAAGACAAGCTTCATCATTTTGTGGAATAGGTGGGCAAATTGTGCTGTCAGTAATAGTATTATTTAACTTCATTGAATGGAAAATATTTCAACTTTAGCTTTGTCAGGAATTAAACAATTTTATATCAGTACATGCTATATAATGTCCTTTTTACAGAGAAACATGAAATTATAAATAGCCATTTTTGTTTATTTCATTTGTTAAGCTTCTAACAGCCTAGTATGTCTCAAGGGAAAATAGTCTTACTTCACTGTTTCAGTGGTTGTTGTTTTTGTAACAGACTTAATCAATTTAGGAACATGTCATTAAAATAATGTTTATAACATTGAGCTGTTTATTATTGCTATTTTTATAAATGGACCAGATACTTTACTCTTAATAGATAATGGTTGTTAACATAAATGTTTACAAAAACCAGTCTTTAAATTGTTACAGTCTGGGCTTCCCCAGAGGAGATCTTGTTTATTTGGTGGTAATAAATAAGCTTGCTATGCACCATGAATATTTCACTTCTCAGCAGGGGTCTTGGCAGCTGTGTAGAACATTTTATATCCTCATTGAATGCATACAAAACTGACATCGCTGCTTCTCTTTGTGGATTCGAATTACTAGTGCACTCTCAGAAAGATCCCCATTTCACTCTGACCATTAATATAACACAAGGTGGTTTGACAAGCAGAGCGTTTCTTTATCATCAGTTAAAGAAGCGTTGTGTTTATATATCTGGACAGTGGATAAGGAAAACACACAGGCACAAGGACAGCACGTGTATGTCCATCGTGGTCTTTTACTAGTAACTAAAGCAAGTCTGTTAGGACTGCATACCTTCCTGTTTGGGAGAGCGGAGTTGAAGAAGTGTGCATCACCATTCCTACTCAGCCAAGTTCCCTCCATTCCTTGTTTATTCTTCCATAAAATTAGAATCACTACAGTGTATCACTACAAAATTCTAAGGACTTAGCTCTTCTCTATTTCTTTTCCTACAGACCATGGAATCCCTAAATGGTGGCAAGCCATTCCTGCAAGCCTTTTACATCGATTTGCAGGGAGTCATCAAAACTCTGCGGTATTATGCAGGCTGGGCTGATAAAATTCATGGAATGACCATTCCTGTTGGTATGTGAAACATGAGTATGTCAGAAAGGGAAAAATCATGAGTATGTCAAAAAGGGAAATGTGCAGCTCTACTGGAAATACTTCACCAAACACAAAAGGCAGCCATACACAATGCAGAATGGATCCACGTGTGGCAGCTTGAACCAAGCATAGGGCCAAACAGATTATGTCACTAACCCTGACAATGTCCCTCTTTTGTGTGTAGATACAAGTGTGTAGGGCCACTTAAATCAGTTTATCAGTCATCTAGGGAATAGCTATGTAGGGATTAGTGTTAAGAGCCTCAGGATTGAAGTGTTGGAGCAGAAAGGGACTTGAAAGGAGGGGATCTGTTTTAGCTAATGGGCAGAAGAAATTTTATAGAAAAGAAACCAATTGAAGGGGACATGAGGATCCACCTCATGGTGGTCAGTCTACTAAGTCTAAGCCAGTGGGCTCCTGAGGGGGTCAGGAGATCATAATTACTTAGATATTTATTCTCAGGTTGGTTCAGCTCATTCACATTTGTCCTTTGCAACACTGCAATTCAATATCAACGTGATTTCATTGTTGGTTTTATTTTCCATAGTGAAGTTCAGAATTTAAGAAGGTCTTGTGATCTCTATGTATTACCTGAATTTCTCTGCAAGACATCCTCAGTTTTTGTTTGGTATTACAACACAAGAAATAATGAATGTTTATCTCTACAACACTTGAACATGTTAAGCGTTCTTTCACATTGAAGATCTGGTAACCGTGAAATCCTGTAAAATAAACTGGAGTTAAAGAGTGCATGCCTAATGAGATACTAAGAACTTGGTGTCTCAACAAGGTCACCTGACTAGTAAATTTCAGGTCTAAGAATCAAAATATGTATTAAGAATAATGGCACTGTGTTTTCTGTACTTTTTCTATAGATGGGCAGTTGGGTGTAGAGAATAAGCATCTACCTCGTTTATCTTCTTGAAGGATGGCCTTTCGCTAGAAGGCTTTGGACAGGGGAGAAGAGGTGATCATGTATTTCGGAACCTTCAGTGAGACACTATTTTCTCTGACTTGGGAGTTTCGCCCCTTACTCTCTATTCCATCTCACTCAAGACCCTCAATTAGCTGCTATTGCAGAATTATGCAATATCAGTTTGATTCAAAAGGGCTCTGATGCTATTTTTCTTTATAACACTATCCATTATTTCCTGGCCTAGCACTCCGTGGAGCCATTTTCTTTAACCATAAATCCTGTGCTTTAACCCTCCTGTGGCAACTCCTACTTATGATGATTAATAATAAGCATTACTTCGATTTATTGGATACTTTCCTTTTGGTCACTTTTTATCTCTTCTGTTGGGCAGCCCTGAGAAGTATAATCTCCTCCTTGTTGATCTTTGTGACTCACATCGAGTCCTCTGTTCCTTTCCTGCCCTCATCCCTGCGATGGAAGATGAATCAAACTTAAACTTATTTAGTTTGCTGAGCATGAAAGAACAGTTGTGGTGCCCTAGTTTCCTCTGAATAAGTGTTGATTTTATTGAGTTTATAGTAAGTAGGAAAACAGGACCCATAGGCTGAGTTTTGTTACAAAATGGCTTTATGATATGTCAATGTACAGCAAAGGTTAAAAACTACCTGGGTTGTATCTGTTTCATCTTTATTCCAGTTTTCCCTGTTAAACTGAAGAATGAGCTAAAAATGCAGATAATGATCAGACCCTAAGCTTTTGGCTTCAGTCAGCTAATTCTAGTACTGTCAGCAGTGAATGCATGGGTGAAAACGGAAATTCTGTTTGATCATAATGAGAGTGAGGGCTGCTTGCTGAACTCACTTGGTAAAAACTGGGGTAGTTATAGGAGCTGAATAGACGACAGGAAGCGGCAGAATCAGCTCTTCACAAGGAACCTCCTGAAGGCACTGCAGAGAACCCAAGGGATCCATAAGGCTGATCTCACTTCAGAGACACAGGAACCAATTACAGAAGTGTAACTGTTTCTCAAGACTGTGCAATGAAATAGTGACAGATCTGAGACCTATTAATGGAAGACTCAGGAACATGTTATGTCACTTCTTAGAATCTACCAGTAGATAGAAGCTCTCTACATGATGTCTACATGCACTGGAATGTACTAGAATACAGAATGGAATAGTTCTATGATTTTGGTCTAAATTTTTAATACTCAGATTAGCTAAAGGGCTGCTATCTCCTCCAGAGTAATTCTAATGCAGTCAAATGCCCTATTGAAACCCAGACTAATTCCATGTGAATATTAACAATAGGAAGACGTTGTCCATTTGCTGAATTATGCTATAGATTCTTGTGTTACTAAATGAACTCTTTATTGTTACTGGCTATAGGAGACTTGCTACAGCTATTGAAATACCCATGGTTGTTATCTCCAGGAGCTTGAGGTTCATATCACATATGTCAGCTTCTGATACATTAAGATTTTTTAACTATAATTAAATCATTAGATTTTATTTTATGTGCAGAATGTGCCAGAATATGAGAATAAAAGCTACACTAAAAATTTTAAAGCATTTATAATCTCTGTGTTTAAAAGTAATGTTTGCCTTGAATTACCCAAATATTTAAACTTTTAATTAACTAAATATTAATATATCTCTCTGTCTCCATCTCTTGGTCTGTCTTCCCCCTCTCCCCTTGTGGAATTTTATCAAATCTCCAACAAAGAACGTAGGGAAGCATCTCAATTTTTTACAAGTATCCAAGAGACTTATTCTGTGCTCTCCTCTAGGACAAAGGCTTTTCCTAATGTACCTACTGTGTGTGCGTACTCAGTAGCACTGCTCAGCCAAGTTTACAGCAAAATGGAATATCTATATGTAAGGTTTTTACATTCTTTGTGACCCGCGGGTTCAGAATGTATTCAGCAAGATCATTGGGTGCTTTGTTTGAGCATTGTAGTGTAAGAGGCACCTTGTAGAATTTAGACAGCATAAGTAGCCTGCAAAACTAGTTCTATACAGTAGATAAATGAGTAGACTTGTTTTGTTTTACTTCTTAGACTTAAAGAACAATGGAAAGAAAAATGTTACTATGCCTTGAAACTTGTCATTTGGTAATTTTTTCTTAAAATGAGGTCAGCATGTAGGTCTGTATACATTGATAAGGAGTAAGCCAACTTGGCAGATCAAGAGAGTGCTAGAGCTAGTGACACTGGAAAAGATTAGGAAGGTGGTTCCCAAAGAACCGGCCCCTGGTGACCCTGATATAGAAGCTTGGGGGACTCATAGCAATGTCCTGATAGCTGTAAAGGACCTCTAAGTGCCATTATTCCTCCCCAAAGGACCCAGTAGAAGGTACATCTCTACTGCTTTCCAGAAATCACAGCTGCCTAATTGGGGGGTGTCCCTTGGATATAGGAGCACCCACTGAGTTCACAGGGCCTAGGGCCCTTTATTCTTTCTAATCAGTGTTCTTGAGAAAAGTTCAAGAGCCAAGATACTCAGTGGTTCTTTATTTAGGACTTAGTGAATCCAGCTGTGAGGACTTGAAGAGTCATATCTCTTCTGTGCCAGCTTTTAATTCCATGTCTGTCAAATCTATGAACAGATTATCAAGTACACTTTATTCTCCATAACTTTCTCTTAGGACACCATTATCAAGTCAAGCTTACTTCCTGTGAGATCAGCTTCTAAAGCTATTGTCTACATTTTTCTTTCCTTTCTCTCATTTTTCAGTAGCTTTCAACATTACATGGTACCTTTCCAATTTTGCATATGTAGGATGGAGATGGAGAAACCTATGAATCACTGTGTTGTGCTTACATAGGTGACTAGTGAATTTGCTTTGAACCACCCATTTCCTCCAGTTGTGCTAAAATAAACATTGTGCTCTTCAATTCATCTTCCCTTTACTTCTTACAACAATCTGTCCTCATCTCAATGATCCCCCCACCCCATTCAGTCACTTGAGTGCATCACCTTAACTAAATTATAGTTTAGTATGGGAGCTTTCCTTGCTGATCAGTATTGTTGCTCCTCATGGAAGCCCTTTCCACAGAGTGGTAAACTGGTGGACAGTGGTGACTTGTACTGGCACAGCTGATGGTATCTAATCAGAAGATTCATGAGTTGTCTTTATACAGAGATGGTGTGGTTTAGTTGACTAAATATTGTCATCCTGTGGAGAGTTTCTACGTGCCGGCTCCCTGTCCCACATGCACAGACCATGCCTTCCTTCTTTCCTCTGTTTAGGCAAGTATCTGTTGCACATGCCTAAGAGACAAGGTAAACTTTGGGAGAAAGTTTAGGAGTGATGTGGCAGTGACCTAACTACCTTGATATTCACAGTGTTCCCAAATAACTGAAATGATGAAGGACCCAATAGGAAAAGGGCAAAGTCTTTAACTTTGAAGGAACTTGAAAATGGTTAGTATGTTCCTCCTTAAATACCCTTAAACACAACTCAAAATTAAACACAAAATAAGTTGCCATTTTCCAACCTTCAGTTTGGCTAAAATTCAGATATTCAGAAAACGGATTAAAGAGTAGAAACTGTAGCATGTTGTTGGAACTTTCTATAACTTTTATAAAAGATGATTTGGCAAACATTTACTGAAAGATTAAAGACATATACACTTTAATCAAAAAGTTCCAAAGATAAACTAAGGTAATAAAGTGTTATCCTTTGCATCGTCTACAGCACTGTAAGTGGAAAGCCACTGATGGCCCTTAGGAGAGTTCACAGTGGAACTGTTACTGAGTTGCAGTTAGCGTTCCATGAGAAAGGAGGGAGGGGAAGACGATGACTTGATTACACTTGTGGTGAGAGGGTTCCACGTAAACTGTCCTGTGAGTGAAAGTTTCTTTGAGGAATGGAACAGCTAATTTGGAGAAGAAGGACTGGAGCTCAGGGGTGGGGGTGGGGAGTTGAGGAAGGAGAGGAAGAAGAGCAGAAAAAGACTATTTAAAAAAAAACATGATTTTGAACTTAGCTAAAACAAGGCTGGGTGATAAATATCAGTGGTTAAGATGTGTTGAGAGACAAAGATAAATGACTTAATGAGGCGTTTATCTTTGTGTCACCCACACCCTGCTGTCCCCACCTTCATCCCCAGTTGCACTAGTGAGCGTTCCCTGAGTACTCGCTGGAGCTTCACTTTCCTTGGGGGTTGGGAGTGCTGCTTCTGACAGACAAACCGCTAGTGAAGTGACGGGAGCCTGGCAACAGAAGGGGAAGCAAAGGCTTGCTTCAGTGAACGTTTTAAAGTACCCAGAAAAAAGCAACAGCATTTCCCCAAAGAATTTCATTTATTGGAAGTACCTACTATTCCTACAAGATAATCAAGACTGGTCAGTGTCTCCTTAGCTTTTCCTCCAAGCCCCTAGGGATACAAGGGTGCCCTCCTGTCATACCTCACTGACTTTGGACCTGCCTGTGTCCCCAGGACCCAGGTTGTGCCTGTGACAACTGCACTGAGTGAGGGACTATGTCTTACTTGTCTTCTTCACATTGTCCACCTGCCTAGCATAAAGACTGTGCTCAGTAGCATTTTGTTAATAGCTTTTAATTTTGAAAAACATTCAGTGAGCTGTTTAAAAGCTTGAGGTACTTGAGTATCTAAATCAGTAACCATTCTGTATGTGTTAATATTTAACATAAGATTGAGTTTTAATATGTTCTAGTTTAAGTCTCCTCTTTCATGTCCTCCATGTGGTCATAGGTGTCCTCTCCTCTGGCATTCTGTTCATGTGCTGGGTTCATCTGTAGCCACCTCCACATGAGCACACACCAAGGCCAGCTTTGGAGCATAGCGAGGAGGATGCCCTTCATTTCTGGTTCTCGCTGCCACCTAAATCCTCCCTTTGAATTTCTGAATTTCCCCCCTGATGTAAACTGTTCTGTGGAGTGATCGTGCTTCTTGTTTTCCAGATGGAGACTATTTTACTTTCACAAGACATGAACCCATTGGAGTGTGTGGACAGATCATCCCAGTGAGTGTATCTTCTCACACTTCGTATTTATTTTCATTTGGCCCCATTCTCCTACAGACACATAAAACATGGTCCTTGGTGGTGCATGTTTTCCATTACTGGGAAGAAAACCTTGAGCTCATGTTGTTGATGTATCTCTAACAGCCTCCCTGTAAATGCTTATTTGAACAGATGAATAGAGTTTCAGGACTATTACCACAAGTTGAGTTCTCAAGTCACAGAATTCTCCTGATAAAAATAAGCAAAGCAAAGTACAGTGTATGAATGCCCACCCTTGGTTATGAATGCCTGTCTGCTTATGGGAAATTAATGTGGGGTTGTGTTGCTTGTTTGCATTTTAGATTGGCAACTCATCTTTCCAGCATATTGTTTTTTATGGTCTCTTACTCGCTTTCTTCCCACTGTCTGTTTTCACAAGAATCTAGAGAGAAAATGCTTTAGAAGACACAGCAGTATAGTTAACATCACAGTCAAAATCCAAACCATTCCGGGCTGTTTTCTATCTTGTAAAGAAAAATAGATATAGTGACTAGTGTTTGGATTGGAACATTAAACACTGTCCTTTGCTCTCTCTCCCATACACATCCTTGGCACAATACAAAGCATCACCCAAGTTTCTAACAGTACTATCTCATAGTTCTGGCTGGGATTTCAGCAGGAAGGGGGCAGTGGTGCTGACATTAAACTCTCATTATAGATAAGACAAGAAGTTTTCGCTTGCAAAATGTAGAGGAATGACTCAAGAATAATATTTAAATTTGGGAGCAAAGATCCCCAGGGGCTTATTACTATTTGTTCAATTGATCGTAAGATCTGGTTTATTTGTGATCTTCATTAGAGAATAAAGAAAGGAAAGAGAAAGGTTTGAGTGAAGTTCTTCCTATCCTCCCTTCAGGACCACCTCCCCCCCAACCATGTCTGCCACCTTCTCTGTAAGCATCAAACCTGCCCTTGCTATTCCCAGAGCCTGAGAGACACAGCTTCCCTCACAAGGCAAGAGTGCCTGTCAGCACCCCCCCAATTACTGCCTCCAAGATTTACACTCTGTAGATGGAATTAAAACATCACTGAAGACTCCTAAGTTTATAAACAACTAAGGAGGAAAGAAATTGGGTGTTTGGTGAAGGCAAGACACTTGTATATTTTTGCAGCTTGCTAGAGCCAGTGAGAATCCTTCAAGGATGGCAGCTGAGGTGCTTCAGGCACAAACACAGTGTGGTCAGGGGGCTGAAGCCAGGGGATCAGGCGTGCTGTTTTCTTCCTTAGTGAAATTATCAATGACATTTAAGAGTAAGGAGTCCGTGTCTGAGCTTATGACCACACAAACTTAATATTCCATTAAAATCATTTTAAATCATGCTAATCTCCATGTTCATATATTCATAAAGACACTTTGGTTTGGTTCCCATCGTGTATTTTGCAGTAGGAAGGAGGCTGATAAGATTTTTGCATACTCGTTGGTAGGTACATTTTATACAATCTATAGTTGTATATTTTGTGCCAATACATAAAAATAAGCCACATTGAAATTTACATTGTCTTAAAAATAATTGATAGCTAGAATTTTAGTTTCTAGTTCATATACATAAAAACATTTTTTATTCCAACATGAAAATCTTGGTGTAAAAATCCTAAATTTAAAGGAAACTTTGGGACAAAGCCCAATTTTAGAAATATGTAAACAAAAGTAAAGCAAAACGAAAATAAAAAATGGCTCCCTACTCTCTTTCAGCATGAGCTTCTTTAGCTGGGTCATTGAAGTATAATATGTTAAACAGAGAGAAAGAGATTTTCAAGGCCAGTGCTATTCTCTTCATAGTGATGTTATCAGAATCTCAAAGGTCTACAATTGGCAGTGGGAAAGATTTATGTTCGGAACAATTTTCAAAATCTGAGAAGTCACAGCTTGAAAGAAAAAGAAATGGAGAAATTTCCCCCATCTACTAATGTTGCTTTTCCCTTCCAGTGGAACTTTCCCCTGCTAATGTTCACCTGGAAAATTGCCCCTGCTCTGTGCTGTGGTAACACAGTGGTTATCAAGCCAGCAGAGCAGACACCACTCAGTGCACTGTACATGGGAGCCCTCATCAAGGAGGTAGGCAAACTCCCCTTCTCCATATGGGACCCAGGGAGCAGAGGCAAGCCAGCCTGAAAGGGAATGCTCACACACACCATCCTCCAACTTGTGTTTCTTAGGCTGGCTTTCCACCTGGAGTCGTCAATATTCTGCCAGGGTATGGACCAACAGCAGGGGCAGCAATAGCTTCTCATATTGGCATAGACAAGATTGCATTCACAGGTTCTACTGAGGTAAGTACCTGAGAGACCACAGGCTGAATGACCCTGAAGGGGTTAATGGAAATGCAGGTATGGTGGTGCACACTTGAAATTTCAGCACTGGGGAAGCAGAGATAGCAGATTTTTGTGGTTGCTTGCCAGCCATCATGGACTACTTGGTTTTTGGACAAGGAAGAGGCTTGGTCTCAAAAAACAAAACAAAACAAAAAATAGGTGATTGCTTCTGAGGAATGACACTTGTGGTTTTCCTGCGGTGCACATGTGCATATGCATATATGTACACGATAAATAGATAAATAAATGCTGAAAATAGTACCTATAGGCTCCACACCCACAGTGGGCACCCAGGCCCTTGAAGGGACAACATCAGTCTCATTTCTAGAACATCAGTAAGTGTGAAAGCAGATGTGCACATTGACTATTTGCGATTCTGTCTGTGTAAAAACTGCCTCAGAGGCAGTGGCTCTGGACACTACTTTTAGTCAAGATTATAGGACAGAATGGAAATCTGAACTAGTCTGTAGTGGAGAGTGCAGGGACAACTTTCCCTTCTTTCCATTTCTCCAAAGTTCTGAAATGTGAGTGGTACCTGACTGCCTTGTAAGGCACAGGGATACTATAGAGCAGGAGGTCAGCAGAAGTTTCTATGAAAGGCCAGATACTATGTGCTGGAGACTTTGAGAGCAATAATCTCCATTGTGTTACTCCATTATGCCCAACTGGTGCCGAGCATGCATAATACATGTAAATTAGTGAGTGAGACTGTGTACAAGTAAAACTTTTCATAAATGCTAAATTCTAATTCTATGTCATTTTTGTATGCCAAAATTATCTTGTTTTTTCCAGATAGTGAAAAAAATGAAAGAATTTTCTATCTAGTTAGTCATATCAAAAACATCAAGACAAATATGAATTGTAGTTTACAGATCCCTGATCATCACAACTCTGCTATTCCATCGTGTCTTTGATTCGGGTTCAGATGATAAAAAGAGTTTTCAATGTTGTTAGAGACAAGATGCTAAAGAGGACCTGCCTCTGATTAGGATCAAACCAGACAATGAGACTAGAAATGTTGTTCTCATTCCCTTTCTGTGAGCTATCACTGTTGTAAAGCTTCAGGTATCCTGTTGGAACCTGATCGATGACAGCAGAACTGAATGTGGACTACCCTCAGGTCAGCAACATTGCAACACAGTAGGAAGAATGAGAGCTGTATCTGTCTATCAGAGTGGGAAATGGAAAAGAAACAAATGAAATTGGGTTTAGTACATATTTAATACCATATTTATAAAACATCATTTCAGATATCACTGTAAAATTAATAACTCCATATTTTATATTCCCTTTTTCCTGTGAAGTCTTTAAGATCTGTTGTATGATTTATATTTATGGCACAACTTAGTGCCATTATCCATGTTGCAAGTGTTCTTTAGCCACATGTGGCTAGCATACCTGACAGCAGGTCTAGAAGCTTCCTAAAGTCAGGAGATGCAAAGTTAATGATATTTAGTTAAGTGGACTTTTAATGATTTTTGTATAAGGTTAATAGACTTGAGTGATAATTTACAGCTAAAATGATTGAATTTTATACTTGTTGAGAGTTTATACTTTCTGTTTCCACGCTTTTACTTGGCTTGCACATGCTATCATAATTTTGCAATGTATGAAACATAAAAACCAAAATGTGGATGTCAAAGGAAAGTACTCTTCCTGGATGCACTGAGTCTGTTGCTTTTAAAGTATCTGCTAAAGACGAGATGCTAAAGAACACATGCATTCAATTAGGACCAGACTAGAAAGTAATATCCACAAAGCAAGCCATTGGAAAGAATTCTGAATTAAAAGCGGAGGCAAAAATATAGGCAGCCTTTTAACAGAATCACAAGAAACCTACATCTTTATCCCATATGACTATGGTTGACAAAAAAACCTGAATAAAATACTTCCAAATAGAATGAAGCAGTACCTGCAGAGGATTATATACAACAACCAAATAGAAATTTATCCAAGGATTAAAAGTTGTTTTAATATAGAAAACAATTGATTTAATACCCCTTATTAGTACAATAAAAGACAAAAGCTACACGACCATCTTAGTAGACATAAAAAAGCACTTAACAAAATCTGCCTGGCACAGAAATTTACACACAACTGTTTATATCATTATTCCTTAAAAACAGGGACAACACAAATGTCTATTTTAATAAGTTGATGAAATGTAACATATCTACAGATAGAAATTATATTTTTTTCAATAGTAAAAAGGAAAAGAAACATATGACATGTGTCAACTGTGTAGACATGGAACTTAAAGAATTTGGTAATGACAAAGCTATGTGTGTCATGATCATAATTAATTAAGAAGTGTCTAGAAGAGGCAAATGTACAGACTCGAAGCAGATTAGTGATTTCCAAGGCCTAAGATGAGTGACTGTGAATGGATATGAAATTTCTTGTGGTTTTGTTGTAATGCCCTGTATTTAGATAGCTGTAATCATTGTAGGAGCTGTACATCACTGTTAATAAACTAAAATGCCTGAATCACATATATCAAAAGGAATGTTCTATAGGGTATGAAATGAATCTCAATAAAGCTGTAGAAAATGAATGATTCTGATGGAGGCTTTAAGCTTTGGATATTAATAGTCAACGTTGATTGAACAAATTCTTCTTAATGCATGCCAAGAGCTTGTCATCCTATCACATCACCACAGCAGCAGAAGAAGGTGCAAGAGTAATCTAAGCACAGTTGGAAAGGCTAAGTTACTTGCCCCTTCTACTTGATAGTAAGTTACAAGGCTGAAAGCCATACCCAGAGCCCCTGTGTCAGCCTGCTTTCTGACTACACGTTTGTACATGCCTGCAGCAGACAGGGTTCATTGAACTCTGGGATATCATCTCAAAGAGGGTATTTATTTATTCACTTACTGTTTATTTTGTTGTTGCTGTTGTTGTTTGAAGTAGTCTTACTCTGCAGGCCAGGCTGGCCTCGAGCTTATGACAGTCCTACAGCCTTGGGCTAGAAAATTCCAGGAATACAGATATGAATCACTATGCCCAGCTCTCAAAGAACACAGTTATTAGATGATGCAAAATTTTCAGTGGAAGCTATTGAATTCTGAAAGGCTCTCGCCAGTGTTTCAATTCATGTTTTTCTAAAACCCAAATTAGGATTGCATCTTTAGTATCTCTGTCATACGATCTGGTGCAGGTCATTTATCTGCCACTCTCTGATACAGGAATTAAAGTTTGAGCTATGTCAAATCATTTCCACTTACCTTTACTGAGCACCAAGTCACCATATACTACTGGGCCTTGGGGATGCACCAATGAAACATGCATGCCAGTGTAGCCAGTGTAGCTAGCAGGACGGTCTCTGAGCAGCTCTTACTGAGTGGTGTGAAGAGAAGACACCTGGGCTGGTTCCTTTTAAGTTTCCTGGTTTTAAAGATGCATTCTACTAAGATAGGTCCAAAATTTTCCTTGTGGATTTACCCTGTATCTTGTGCATCTAGATAATTTACTGTTCAAGATATTTAAGGAAAAGATAATTCTACCTCTTAATTCTGTTATGGTTACTTTCAACTGGGAAGGATTTGGACCTACCTTCCTTTTAATCTTACCACCGAAGAAAAAATGAAAATGCAGGTTATGGAAACCAAATTGTGAAAAAAGCAGGGAGGAAAGGCCCCCCAGCTGTGGAGACCCTTGTGATTAGTGTGTTGTTGACATTAGTGTGTAGTCAATGACACTGGTGTTAGTTATGTCTCAGAGTCAGTCCCACATGCCAAGACCAGAACCTTTTGAAGGGTCAGTGCATACTTTTCTGTAATGTAGAATGGGAGATTAGCTTTGGATGCTCCCTGGCAATAACATTCAGGTATTTTTTTTATTTTGCTCTTGGTTTTTCATCTTTCCAATAGTTCTACTTTTGACAGACATTTAAAATTCCAAAACCTCAGATTGTATGTTAATCCAGTCCCTGTCCTGCAAAGTCTCTTTGAGATGATGTGGGAAGATGGGGAAAGGAACCAAACACAACCCTAAAATCATATCCCACTACAGGACCTCTTGAGGAGTCAGTGTAAATCTGGTTTTCTAATGTTGTCCACAGTTGAAGGTCTAGCCTGCCTGCATTGGATCTCATCATCCAGTGACTGGTGAACATGGGATCTCCTTTTTCTTGCTAGGTTACTTACTCTTTAAGGAGTGCAAGGTATGTGAGAGTAGATAAACAATGAGGCTTTTCTCTGTATCTGTTTCCTAAACATCATCTTCCTAGTCCCTGGGTTATGGTACTCAGCCACACTAGACCAAATTAATTTCCATCTGCAAAGCTATGCAGAGCCATAATAAACAAAGAGTGTGTCTGAGTTGAACAGTTGTGATCAGTTGAATTAGCTTTGTGGTAAGCAAAATCTCTCCTAGAATTTTATATTCACTTAGGAAGTTAACCCAGTTCAGCTCGAGGTGATATCCCTTGATCTATTAGAAAATAAAGTACTGCCCAATACAACTGGAAAGAACACTATCAACACATGTTCTAAAAAACAGTAGATAAGTTACACTTTTTCGGCAAGAAATTCAAACATAGGATTCAAATTACACTAAGAAGAGCAATTCAGATTACATATGCCAGATTTGTATGTGAAACCTCAACTTGATTTAGATGCCTATTATGGTTGCATGGATTTAGTCACAGGACTTGTTACTGTGCAATCTTTGCAGTCCTCATATTTCCTATCTGCAGATTAGGAGTGATTTTTTTTCTATTTTGTGGCTTGAAAGGGTGGAAGAAACCACGATGAAGTGTTTGACGTGGGGCCTGGTCCTTAGCAAAGTGCCAGTGAAGATGAGCCATTATTGTTACTTGGGTTTATGCTTGTTTGTTTTGTTTTGCTGTTCATTTGTTTGAGACAGGGTTTCACTATGTAACCCTGGTTGGTCTATAACTCATTACAGTTAGAGGAAGGCTGACAGAGATTTACCTCAGGTGTTGGGATAAAGGCATGTGCTGCCATACCCAACTATTTGCTATTTTATTTGTTTGGGAGCAGATCTTAGAGAGTAGGGAGATTGAGACTGGGTCTTACTGTGTAGCCCTGGCTATCCTGGAACTTGGCTATGTAAACCAGGCTGACTTCACACTCAGAGATCTGCCTGCTTGCTTCTGCCTCCCGAGTGATAGGGTTAAAGGTGTGTACCACCACTCCAGCTTTCTGTTAATTTATAGGACAATCTATGGGGAAGTATGGTATAAAAGAGTGGTTCTCAACCTTCATAATGGTTCAACCCTTTAATACAGTGATTTCCCCAACCACAAAATTATTTTTGCTACTTCATAACTTTAATTTTGCTATTGTTATGAATCACAATGTAAGTGTTTTATATGAAGGATATCTGATATGTGACCCCTGTGAAAGGGTCTTTTGACCCCCAAAGGGCTCATGACCCACAGGTTGAGAACCACTGGTATAAAAGAAGGGCCATTGGATTCTTCCAGACAAGGGTTAGGACCCAGTTTTCTCACTGTGTGATCTTGGCCTCCTTTCTGTCCTTCATGTTTCAAGTTTGGCAGGCCTGTAGTAACTGTGAAGGCTTATTTGTGGGTTGGACAATACATTCGAAAGGTCTACCCCTATTGCTTAGCACGCTGAAAGGTTTCAGTAAACACTAGTTGAGTATGAAACGTCCATTTGCAAAGAATGTCTGTCGAAGGCTAGTTCCCACTCTCCTCAGGCGGCTTCACGCTCCTTTTATTTGGTTTGTGGCTTTCATAAATAGTTTACAGATATTTTTGGCTTCTAGTAAGCAGTGTGTTTCTCTTCTGTTTCATGTTTTGGAAAATTGACCAAGTGCTAGCTTGCATAATAAGCTCCTTTTAAATCCTTTAGGTTAATTAGTGAACTACTTAGAATGTAGCCCAGGAAGAGAGTTTGGTACCTATTGAAAAATTCAGTTAGGATTCCTTGCTGTGGTCTAGAGTAGGAGCTACTCTTCCAACCAGGATTTGCCAAAACAAAATTTTGTGGCAAGGGGGACTTACAAAGAGGAAATAAGTAATGTAGATATTGTTGCTTTCAGCACTTGTTCAGGAACCTCACTGTGGTGCTGGTGGGCACTTCATCCCAGAGCTTCTGGCTCAAGTTGTGATTGGCAGTAAGTCTAGGAATCCTCACTTTAATAAACTTTTCTAAGAATTCTTCGCCCATGGTCAAGAGACAGTGGTTTACTCGGATTGGGTTAGTTGGGTCACACTCCACATCCACTCAGAACCTCACAATGCTGAGTATGTTGATTTGTGCTGAAACAAGACCACCCACATTGTCTTCTAGATCCACAGTTTCACTGCAGCCATTCTAACAGGCTCTTCCCAGATGACCCAGTGCTGTTCAGCAAGATCTGATGAGGTCCTGTGCTGTGACACCTGACTCTGGTTTGGAGTGAAAACCTTAAGTGTTGCCTCCTATTGTTCCAGGTTGTTGGGCACAAATATATTCTTTGTTTTGCTCCTGTGTTTCCCTTAAATTCTTTTACTTCTCTTCATTATTCCTCTTAGGCTCTGATTGTTTTAAATTTTAATTAATTTATCCCAGCGCATCTATTTTACTTTAAAAACTATTAAGCCATACCTTCATCAGTCACATAGGTTTAATATAATTTTCATGTTAATAGGCCACAAGAGGACAACCAAGACCTATATGGCACAGTTAACCTATACAATAACATTTAACATGCTTAATAATATTGTTACTAATAGATTTATTGAGGCATACTCTAGATACAGTAGGTCTCACATATTTAAAGTGTACAGTATGATACGGCAGGCATGTGTAGTTACCCACTTATGAGAGCATGAGCTCAGTCAGAAAATACTGCAGTCACCACACTTAGAAGTCTTCTCCTATCTCTTCCTCCATCCTAGTCCCTGCATTTCTAGGTACTTTATACTATTTGACTAAGTTACTTTCATTTTCTACAAGTTTATGTGAATGGACACAGTATTAATAGCTATGTTCTCTCAGAATAATTAATTTGAGATTCACTTGTGTTGTTGTATAATTCTTACTGCTGAACAATATTTCATTTTATGTATATAATATCACAACTTAATTATCCTTTCAACTTTTGATGGACATTTGCATTGTTTCCAGATTGGTTTTAGTACAAATAAAACCTCTGTGAACAATTCATGTTCAAATTTTTCCTGCTTCCTCTCCCCAACCTACCCCCCTCTCCCCCCTCTCTGCGAGCGTGTGTGTGTGTGTGTGTGTGTGTGTGTGTGTGTGTGTGTGTGTGTGTAAAGTACCTAAGGATAGAGTGACTGTATCATGGCAGGTTAAGGTTTTCATACCATTTTATATTTCTACCTGCAAAGGAAATGCTTCCAACTCCCCTGCATCTTCACCAGCATTTGATATGGTTAGTCTTTTTAATTTAAGCCATTCAGATAGCTAGATGGTATTAATATCATTGAGAATTAATTTCATTGAGAATTCTCAACTATTCAGCATTTTTCTTTTATATTTGTCATCATGCACTCACTGTCTTTGGTGGGGTTAATTTTACCTTTGACCCTTGGGCAGAGGAACACTTTTCTCACTTTTGAGTTCTGTAAGTTTTTTGTATATTCCGGGCACAAGTTGTTTATGTTTTGAAGATCTTTCCCACAGTCTGTGGTTTCTCTCTAATCATCTTCACCATAGTTTGGAGAAAAGTTGCTCTTGGGCTTGATGAGATCCAGTCTAGCAATATTTTCTTTTATAGATCAGGCTTTTGGCATTATGTCTCAGAAAACTTTGCTTGACTTAAGATCTCAAAGATTGCTCCCTATTTCTCCCCGTGGGAATTTTTGGGTTTGCTTTACTTTTAAGTGAATGCTCTTTGAGTTAATTCTTGCGTTTGTTACAAGGTAAAGATTGGCATTCTTCTTGTTAATATGAATGGCTGTAGTTGTCACCATTTCTTGAAATGATGCTGTCCTCCACTGGGTTACATTCATTTAGAGGGAAACCAGTTATGTGGCTTTTGGGGTTTCTTCTTGTTTTCTGTTTGACAACAGTTATAGATGTCACAGAATCTTATCAAGAACATGAAAATCAAGTTGTGACTAATCACACTAATAGTGAGCAAGCAGAGGATGCTCACAGGGAAACCACATGATCTCATGGTCCCCAAGCCCCTTTTAGTTTGTTTTTATTCATTCATCTATTCTTTTCAAACTTTGTTGATTACTTGGGAAATCCCATAGATTCTTCTAGATCGAACATATCATTTAAAAAGTAGATTTGATCATGGCTTGTGTTACGATTGCTCCAGGGAGAGGAAACTATTGACACATCACAAAACATCTGCATAGTCTGAAACAGGATGCTTAGTTGAAGTGGCTTAGTTGAAGTTCCATTTTACTTTAGCAAAAAAACTTCAAAAAGCAAACAGTACTCAGATTAAAGGTAGGATTAACTTCTCCTTATGCAGCTAAATACATAAGCAGTATGTGTAAATATTTAATAAGTGAATATGAAAGGCCTCTTATAAACACAGAACCAATAAACATATTTAACAAAGTACAGGAAGACAGTTTGCATTTTGCTTGATATAATGTATTTTTCTTTTCATTCAGTGAGATTAACAAACCATGATTTCATCATTAGTCAACAAGATAGTAGGGAGACCATCAAAGCAGACTACAGGAAAGTCCTGATTGATCTGTGCCAAGCCAATGTTTGTAGCTAGCAGCTGTGTTACCAGGGATGCTAATTCACACAGTGGGGTTCTCCTTTCATTTCCCAAGTTGGGTGACTGTCCTGTTATATGATGCAAGGCCATGGCTGCTGCTGCTGGGGTTGTGAATTAGGTCAGCTCTCTTCCCTCTCTGGCCTTCGCCCTCATAGGCAGGTTGTGGTCCAGGACAGTTTCAGCCTTTTTGCCCTTAAAACAAAACAAAACAGCAGAAAGGCCTTTTCCTAAAGTTGTGCAAAATCACGTATCAAGTCAAAGGATTTTTAATGAAAAAAAAAATTAGTTTGATGTGACAAAATACTCAACTGTATAGGTTTTTAATTTTTGGCTTTCTTTTTTTAAAATTCTTAAATCATGAACAGAAGAGAATAAGTCATGAAAGCAAAGACCAAGTGGATGTGTACTTCTGTCTCTTCTGGCTGAGGTGCTCTGGTTTCCTCTCTGATTTGCTAAAGCAAGGGTTCTCAGCAGCCCTTACTCTCTAGGCTGAGGCTGAATGGCCAGGTCCTAAGAAGCCTGTCCCCTTAGCTCAGCTAGTTAGTTAGTGGGACATGCATCTTTCTACATGAGTAAATTACATTCTTCCTGTCAAAGTCAAGTAACAAATCACATTTGAGGATTTCCTTTTTTATCTGAAATATAGAGGTTTTATGAAACAAAACGCTGGTGAAGTGCAGCAGACAGCTTATTTAGACTAGGCTGGTCGTGAGGTTCTGTGCATAATTGTCAGAGGAACCCTAATCACAGCACAACTAGAGGCAAGGAGCCACCACAGAGAAGTCACCGTGGGGAGAGGCCATGGTGAGAAAAGTTCGAAGCTCCCTGTGGGCATTCTAGATCCAGTGCAGGCTCTGCTGCTCCACGGGGACTGGTCACTAAGTCATTCCTAGATCTCCGAGTCCTGTTCTTTTCAACTATAAAGTGGAGTGCTAACTCTGGCCTCTCACAAATGAGAAGATTAAAATAAAGTGTGGAAACAAACATGGTAGAAGAGGCGCTCAGTCAACAGCAGCATTAGAACGGAGCTGTGATGACAGGTGAAAGCTTCGAGATGGGTTTTGGCTTGTTTTGTTTTTTGACACCCCTCCCCTAAGTTCTTTTGCAATTCTTGGAATTGAACCTAGAGCTTTGCACATGTTAGGTAAGCACCCTGGTGCTGAGCTATTTCCCCTGCTCATGGTTCTTAGTGACAGCAATACATTTGAACACTCTTAGGATCTTTTGAAAAGTAGCCACAGCTATGTGCCCTCAAGCCCAAGTTGTATTTATTCTCGAGGAAGAGCCCAGACACAGAAAGTGCTATGAGTGCCTGAGCTTCCTAGATACAGTCAGTCTTCCAACAGTGTATCATCCCATGCATGAGAGATGAAGCTGGAAGAAGGGAGCTCCAGAACCTGCTTGCTGAAAACTCAACCTGGGATAGGCTTTCTACAGCTTCTCTCCTCTGTCACCCTCACTTCCAGAGGCTTCACAAGCCTTGCTGGGGCTCTCTCTCTCCCCCCCCTCTCTCTCTCTCACACACACACACACACATACACACACACACACACACACACACACACACACACACACACACACACATACACACAACTCTGGCAACTTCAGTCTTGTGAAAAAGGCAGACAGCTGGTAGCTGTTCAGGGTTAGTGTCATGAGTAAAGCATGGCAGGATGGGAGGAGAAGGTGCCAAGATCTGTGGGAAGGGTGGGAGAAGACACTAGGGACTAGAAGGAGGTGTCCAGAGGGAGGTGGGCGGGAACTTTCTCAAGTAAGCCAAGGAAGGAAAGCCTTGCCTACAGAGGCGCTTCCAGGAAGAGTGTGTGGTTTTTGTGGGGTCCCACTGGTAGATGGGTAGTAGAGAGGATCGTGGGAACAAAGGCTAAAAGCATATTCATGTTGTATTGATTTCCCTAATCTGCATAATCTGCATTTCACGGGTAGTGTTTTGAAATTGCTGTTACCACTGAAAAGCTGCCTTGGTTTTTTTTCTTTCTGGTGAAAATTGAACAGATTAATTTGATTTATTCCTTGGTATTTCAGAAGGACAAGAAATGCACACTGTGTGTATTTTTTTTTTTTTTTTTTTGGTCATTCACATTTCTGTGTAAGCTAGAACCAGGAGGTACACCCCTGAAGTTTAAAAGGAAGAGGGAGGAACCAGTCAGTGTATGTGGGGTTTGGTTTAAGAAATGAACATATACAGAAAATGCTCTCACCTTGTATGAAAATGGCCTTGAAAAGCCTTTTGTGGGTTTTTTTTTTTTTTTTTTTTTTTTGGTCCCAGATAACAAATTATTTTCTTTGTGAAGAACCAAATTACCTTCCCCTCGCTGTGGCATTGCTGTGCCCAGGATCCCGGAGCACTGTGGCTCTTATAGGAATATTCCTAATATCAATCTTGAAGTCTATTCAAACAAGCATGGGAGGCAGAGTTAGTCTGTGCCAACATTCCTGCTGAGAATTAGCCCAGTTTCACATGTGTGTGGGAACCCCTACTCACCACTGTGCCTGCGTGCTGGAGTCTCTGCAGGGAGTGCAGCCTCAGGAAACAGTGACAGGGACACTATCGCATACTCTTTCATAAGGAGCCTTGGGTGGGGAAACTCAAAACAGGCCAGCGTTTCTACTGCCCCCAGCAGCTGTGGAGCTCATGGGGAAAGCTACTTCTGCTCCTTAAGCAAGAAAAACAGTCTCGTGGAGTATAGGCCCAGGAGTCACTCCCATTTGTCCTTTTAAACTCCAGTTAGCCAGTGCTAAGGGATGAATTTGATGTTTGGATTGAGCTTTCATTCTGCAGGTGAAGAAGCTGAAACCCAGGAGATGAAGAGGCAGTTCCAAACTGAAGTTTACTAGGAGCAAACCCACTTTAGAGTACCCAGGATTTTCCTCTTCTTCTCTCTCTCTCTCTCTCTCTCTCTCTTTTTTTAAGGCAGTTTCATCATGTAACTCTAGTTGTCTTGGAACTAGCTATGTAGACCAGACTGGTCTTAAACTCACAGAGATCTGTCTGACTCTGCTTCCTGAGTGCTGGCAGTAAAGGTGTAAGGCATTATGCCCAGCAAGCATAGGACTTCTAATCCTTAGGAACCAAACTACCCCATAAACCTACATATGGTTATACTTACCAGTTACATTGTCCCAGAGATGTGAAGGTAGTGATAAAAGTGTGCTGTGAAACCTTTTCAGATAGCAAAAGATAATAGACTGAAAACCAGGTCCCTATGATCTCTATTTATGCCATATACAAGATTTAGTTTCCCAAACTGATTTTTCTCTTTTTGTCTATAGATTGACTATTTCATTCAGATTGGCATGGCTTTCATAGTTTGTCCATTATATTGATCCTTAAGCCTCCTTTATGTACCAGGCACTTCCAACCTTCTGGACATGTAGGAACGGGTGTGGAACATACTCCTGGGGAACTAAACCTGAACCCTCCCACCTAAGACGTGTAGTCAACCCCAGGGGTTTGTTTTCTGTTTTCAGTCACCTTTTCTTAGACTTTCTAATCCCATAGGTTTTGATGTGACACCTTTCCAATGAATTGTGTATGTAATGCCTTAGCTTGGTTTTCATGGCTTGAAGACATATGGCATAGGTTCTCCCTGAACTTCAATTTTAAGCACAACACTTTCCCCTGCTTTGGGGTTGCATTGGTTCTGTTTTCCCTTTGTAGTAATGGTAACAAGGAATACTTCCTGTTTGGAGTCACTTAACCTCTCTCCACTGTGCAATCCAAGGAAGATTCATGTGTTGGCAGTATGTTCCTCAGAGAGTTTGATCTGTAAACTAAGAACACCATGGGTAGGCTCATGATGCCTCACCCTTCAAAGTGGCCTGACTGGGTCAGTTGTACTGAAGAACTACGTTAATGTAAAAGTGCCTCTATGGTTTAATCTACTTGGGCCTAGTATTAAATAAGAGTCAGATTTTTTTTTACAATGCACTTAAGAGCCAGCCACACTTGTTGGATACCTGCTGGGTTTACATGAGAGTTTTTCTGGCATCAAGTTCCTTGTTGGTGAGAGACTAAGTCAGCCTTGCACCTGGCAGAGAGTAGAACTGTGAGCATGTGCTGAATGAAAGTCATCTGTAGCAGTTGCGTTTTTAGAATTGTTCTGTTCTCACACCACCCCAGATGGAAGTGGTTCTCCCATTGCTACCAAATCCTCTCCTGGAGACTGAGCTACAACTTGACCTTTGTCCAGAGTCAAAGAAGAAAGGCATTATTCATCCCATATTTTCCCTGTAATATTTATCATAAATAATCTTGGTTTCTAAGGAAAGCTGGCACACAAAAATTATTCTCTGATGATCGTGGACTGTATAGTTAGTTACTGTAGCCATGAAAATAGTCATTTGACAACATACCTAGCCGCAAAACCTGACACCTCACAGAACGTCCTGGTGGTCCGTTCATCCCTGATGAATGTCAGGGAGTAAGGCTCACAGAAAAACAGTACCAGGTGGGTGGTACTTTCTTTACTTGCCCTAAGTATTTATTCGACATGTTGCTCAATGTAAAACCCATAGCCTCTCCTTGATGCAGCTTCCTTTTTAAATATAGGAGTTGCTATTCTCCTTTCCCATCAGTTTATAGTGTAGTGATAAGATGTGGTGGTTTGTGACACACACTGCATCTTTAGTGACAGAGAAAGGGAGGCAGAACAGAGGACAAAATAAGGAGCGATGTGCAGACCCCTAAGTTTGGGCCTTACAGACAGCCTGCTACTGACCAGCTAGGTAACCTGTGTCTTACTCTTAAATCTGTTCTCTAGAATGAGATAATGTGTCCCCCCCCAAAGGTTTGTGGGCAGCATAAATGAATCAGGACATGTAAATGTCTGCCCTAGACTCACATGAATGACATACTGATGAATTCCAGTAACTGTATTCTTTGCCAAATCACTTACTTGTCTATCTCTTAAGATGTTGTAATGTACCCACATCAGTTACAAAGAGCAGAGAGGGTGAAGCACATTGAAATTCCTCACAAGAGCAAACAATCACAGATGGCCAAGTCTTCAGGGACTCCTAATAGGTGATGGCATGGTTGGTTCTTGAACTGCCCATAGACAGGTTCCTCCCTCTTCCTGGTGTCTCAGGCTCTAATTGTAATTTCTGCTTCACTCTGTTGTCTGTCAGACCAAAGGGCAAGAGACTGCCTTTGTGTCTGTGTGTTTTCTTCTCAGAGGAGAGAAAAACTTGTTTGCTTTTCTGGAAACATAGCTTTTACTGGGCCCAAGGCTTCCTAAGTTCTTTGCCTAGAGGTAGAAGAGACCTAAGCTGGAAGGACAGCAAAGGAAAACTTTGGCTGGCAAACCAAAGTCAGTCCATTAATATTCATGACCAGATTTAAGCATTTACTACACCTTAATGAGTAACATTTTTGTGGGAAGCAAGAAACTAATTCTGTCTTTCAGAGATATGACTTCTCTGTAAACAAATTATTCTTCTCTGGTGATCATGGACTGTATAGTTATTGTAGACATGAAAATTGTCATTGGACAAAATACTTGGTGACAAAAAAAAATGAGGTTGTTTCCTCAGAATGAGGCCATTTTTTTCTTCAAAGAATTACGTGAAAGACAGAAGCATTCAATGCAATTAGTGCACATTGTTGACAACTGTTGCCTTTCCTGAAGTAATTATCATGCATGGAGATAGTTGGGGAGATCTGAGGGAGACAAACATTGGAAAGTGTGGTGGTACCTCCTCTTACAGCCACTCAGATGTCTTTGCATTGAACTTTGAAGAACAGATTCTCCTTGACCCTCATCCTTGTAAAGAGTTTCTGTACTACCCAGTCCCACAGCCATTTAGTTCCAAACAAACACACAGGCCTGTATAGGCTACATGCCAGCTCAACATTTTCTATTTAAGTGACCTGTGTTCTCTAGTATGATAGCCTTTGTTGCAGGTGGATCCTCTGAGGCCATCTCTGGGATGTAGTTTTTGCATAGGACATCCATCGAGAACCTCTGTCAAAGGGAAGACAGATCACAGTGCAGACTTGACAGTGTTAGCCACCCACATTGGGTATGGTGGGGCATATATGGTGCTACAGTGAGGTCTTATGCTAGACAGGGCCTTTGTAGCCTGCTGCCATCAATGAGTGCATGGCATGTAGGCCATCCCCAGAGTGTCCATCCATGTTTGGGCATACCTCGAGGGGTCTGATAGCTTCTGTCTTTCTGAAAGCATCCTCGGCCCATGAGGTAATATGTTCTTTCTTGAGCAGAGTCTTCCTATAGCACTTCCCTATTTCCATTTGACACATTCGATTTCATCATGACTGGTATCTACTTAGTGTTAAATATTTTGTTGTTGTTGTTTAAACAGCCTTTTGTTCACTTGAATTCTAGATGAATAGGCTTTTATGATAACACACTAGTTAGGAACAGACTCTCTAGAATAATTTAAGTATAGCTCAAACCAGAGGAAAAAGCATAGGACTTGGTAAATTTGGAGGTAAATTAGCAGGTTTTTGTTTTGTTTTGTCTTGGTTTTTTGTTTGTTTGTTTGTTTGTTTTGTTTTGTTTTGTTTTTTTGTCTTGATATGGTAACTTTCAGGTGGGGTCAGTCCCCACCCCAAAGCTAGAGCCCCAAGGAAAAAGCCATAATGTGTTAGTGAAACTTTTAGTCACATGTTGCTTACCATTTATCTCCAACAAAATCTCCTGGCATGTCTTCCATGATGAAAGGAAGCCATCATTTCTATCTTCTTCAACAGGGGTGTTCAACTGCATCCCAGCTGCCTATGTTTTATCCTCCCAAGTTGACCACAAAAATTGTCCCTTGGGATTTGTTTTGCCTTTAGGATCAATTAACTACCATGTCCCATTGTTGCCTGGAGCTGGCTTTGACCACTGACTGCACAGTGCGAGAAGTGTCAGCCCCTCTGCATTCCCTGCCTTTCAGGTTGGAAAGCTGATTCAAGAAGCAGCCGGAAGAAGTAACTTGAAGAGAGTAACTCTGGAGCTTGGAGGGAAAAGCCCTAATATTATTTTTGCAGATGCTGATTGTAAGTGACCCACAGATCTCTCACATGTGTCAGAATGTTACCCTTCACGGTCATCTTCTATATATCCACTCTTGGTGGAATATCAAGTGTCAGGTCTTTGAAGGAAGGGACATCATGATTCTCTGAGATCATTTAATATGGGAAAAAGAACACCTAGCCAACCACAGAACAGTTTAGGACCATTTTGACTTTCTGGTGTTGTAGAATGGGGTAGAAAGAGTGAAGGCTTGGTCACTAATATATGATGGAAATAGCAACAATCTAAGACTCTGACACCTCAAATATAGTCTCTGCTTAGATTCAAGAAACCTGAAACTTCTCATCTGGGTCAAGTGGCTGGTCAGTCATCAAACAATAAATGCTGCTTCCAGAGCACTGGCTACATTTCCCAAACCCAAACCAGCTTCTCTAGTTATTCATGCTAACCCCTTTCCCTTGCCCCCAGGCCTTTGGGTGGGACAAACCTTACCAGAAGCATAGATTGCTAACCTAGGAAACCCTTCCAGGAAGAGACCACCCAGCCTGTGTGCTCTTTTCCTGAAAAACTCCAGAGTGAAATTGCAGAATCCCCTGTAGTCATCCCTTTTCTTCTTCACGCCTTCCAGGCAGCACTCCTCAGTTCTCCAGTCAGAGAAGTCGGGAGAAAGTGCATTGCTTGAACTACATCCCACTAGGGCTTTGCAGAGCTCACCTTCAGCTTCCTTGTCAAGATTAGAGATCGTGGGGGCTGAGGAGGTTTTGCCTGAGGTCTGTTCCTAGCATTCATGTCAGGTGGCTTACAGCTGACTAACTCAAGCTTCAGGGCACCTGCACGCATGTGCACATACCTACACGTAGACAGAAGCACCTACACATAATGGAAACTAATAAAAATAAATCTCAAAAAGTCAGATCTTGTGCCTCTTCCTCTTGAAGAGCAGGCAGTCACACCACTGACTCAACCAGTCATCTAGCAGCCGGCACACAGATGTATCAATATTACCTTGCAGTGTAAGACATGAGAAAGGGTTGGGGGAACTATCACACTGCCATTGAACAATTCCGTACATAGAGGAGATGTAGTATCTGCAAAGAGTCACTGCTGTTACAGTTTAATTACCAAAATGATAATTAAACATTCAAGATCCAGTTGACCAGGAGTCCTAAGTGGGAAGCCAAACACATAGAATGTATGTTTACTTTTCCTACCATTACACTAATCTTAAAAAGTCACATTAAAACTCTGACTTCTGATTTTCCTTAAAACTGGAACAGTTTGGTAAGCTCTGGGCTTACACTCATGTGTGCTAACAGTCACCTGTGATGGCTTCTGCTAGTCTCCATTGCATTTCTTAGTCACCAGGAAGATTAATAGTTTCCCTAGGTCTTTGGTATAGTGATGTTTAAATCTCCTGTTGTGAGTGATGAGAGCTTGTCCTTCTGTTTGCAGAAACAAGAAAGTAAGGTTATCCAAGTTCACATAGCAAGTATTGTCTGTGCTCTCAGTCCAGAGCTACTCTCTGGCATAGTCTGTGATGTGCAGGGCACTATGCCTGGGCCTTTGGAGAGTGGAAAGGAAGGTGTCTCCCCAGACAGGCCACAAGCGAGACTGTGTTGAGAATACAGTTGCTTCCTCTTGTAGTGGACTACGCTGTGGAGCAGGCTCACCAGGGTGTGTTCTTCAACCAAGGCCAATGCTGCACCGCGGGGTCTCGGATCTTCGTGGAAGAGTCCATCTATGAGGAGTTTGTGAGAAGGAGTGTGGAAAGGGCCAAGAGGCGCATTGTGGGGAGTCCCTTTGACCCCACCACTGAGCAGGGTCCTCAGGTAAAAAAACAAGCCGTAAGCATTACCCTTGTGTAAATTAATGTGGGCTGGCACAGATCCTGGACCTAGCAAACAACCTCTTCCATTGTCAGTTGTCTCCTTATTTCTATACCTTATCTTCATGGTTGAAAATGTAGGCATTGCAGTATTGTCTTCTATACATTCCTAAGTAGAATCTCTGAAGAGCTTCAGGGTGATTTAGCTGTAAGGGGATTTCTGGGTGTGGCAGGGTGGATCTTGGTAATGTATCCCCACCCCAGGCCTTCTGGCCACTTTTCAGATGCTTGGGTCAGGAAAGTCTGATCTTCCCTGTCCCCTTTACCAGCTGCCAGCAGTTTTCTGTTCCCTGCAACAGTGACATGTTGAAATGAAAGGTCCTGTTGAATTTGTCTTTGACTGTGTAGTTATCTCTTGCTCTGATGGTGCTACACCCATAGTGCAATGGGAACGTCACAAATGGACCTCCTGAGCAGCCAGGCGGCATGCCAGCACTTCCGCCTGGCTGTAACCATGATAGGTTACTAAGCCTGTTTTGTTTTGTTTTGGGGGTGGGGGTGTTTTTTGTTTTTTTAAAATCTAATCAGGGTCAGAATTTGCAAGGGTTGTCTGAACTGGCTCTTGTCTGCATGGGCTTTCTAGTAAGGAAAACCATCTCTCAGTTTGGAGACCTCTGGTGAGAAGGTTGATGTTCTAGCTAAGAAAACCTAGCTGAATATAGCTTATGTCATTCACCATAATGACTGAATGACAGCTTTGGTGTTGGCTTCTGCTTTCAATCAGAATCTTTCCCTTGGGAAGTGTGGTTCCCTCACTAAAGGCATAGCAGATATACCTTTAGATACTCCTTTAAGATAAACCCAATATCATCTTAAGGTGACACTACTAAAAGAGCTTCTGTGTAACCCACTATTTTGTCTTTTTAATGTCAGTATATGATTTGCTTAATCCACTGCTCAGAAGTAGCCACTCTTTATAGAAACTGTGAATAATCACTGAGGCAGGCCTCTAGCATTTTGATAAGTTTTAAAATAATCTTGACCTGGTATTTCAGGTTAGGCAGTCATTAGAGTTCCTTGGATTCCTCCATCTGTTAAGTGCAACCATAAAAACATTTCCATCTTTTCATCATTCAAAATTTAGTAAGTAGTATCAATTTTATATGATTTGACTGGATGCAGTGGCATTTGGGGAAGGAAATCACACAGGGGGATTCATGAGAATGTGCATGTTGCTGTTTTCATGGAAGGCCTCCCCAGAGTCATAAAGTGATTTCTCCTGCAGATTGATAAGAAACAGTACAACAAGATCCTGGAGCTCATCCAGAGTGGTGTGGCTGAGGGTGCCAAGCTGGAGTGTGGAGGCAAAGGACTGGGGAGGAAGGGCTTCTTCATTGAGCCCACTGTGTTCTCCAACGTCACTGATGACATGCGGATTGCCAAGGAGGAGGTATCACTTGCATTCTTCCAATTGCCACATCTTTCCTGGGATTTTCAGAGCATTTGGACAATAATCAAGATTTAACACTTTTCATCTTTACAAACATTGTTTTGTTGTAGATCTTTGGTCCTGTTCAGGAAATTCTGAGGTTTAAGACTATGGATGAAGTTATAGAAAGAGCTAATAACTCAGACTTTGGACTTGTAGCAGCTGTCTTCACTAATGACATCAACAAGGCTCTCATGGTATCTTCTGCAATGCAAGCTGGAACTGTTTGGTAAGATTTCCGTCTACTCACCGTGATATAAGTAGGCCTGTGTTAGTTCACAGTTCATTACTATCATGAAATACTAACTTTATTTCAAATAGTTTTATTTAAATCACAGTGGAGGCTATATGTCCAGTGAACGTGGTCATATTCTTCCAAGACCTTTAGCCTGTTACCTCATGGCAGATGGTGGATAAAGAGGTCACATGCCAGACAGAAACCCGAAAACAAGGGCGGGACTTGTTTTTGGAGCAGTTTGGTCTTGCAGGCACTACCTTGATGCCTTGCTTCTGGGGTCGCTCCAATTAGATTATTGGATTCCTATTAACAATGTTATTTTTTTCTTCTTTCAGGATCAATTGTTACAATGCCTTAAATGCTCAGAGTCCCTTTGGGGGGTTCAAGATGTCTGGAAATGGCAGAGAAATGTAAGTGTCAGAGATTGTGGTGTCTGCATAGATGGGATGTGTCAGCACAGAGGGGCATTCACAAAACAGTTTACTTCACCTTCATACCTCTATTCATAAGCTTTCTTGTGCTGCTGCTTGAGATAGGGTCTCACTCTGCAGCCTAGAATTACCTGGGTGTTTGTAGTGTCTGTTGACCTCAAACTTACAGTCATCCTCCTGCCTCTGCCTCCTGAGTGCTGAGATTATGGGTGTGAGCCGGCACCCAGCTTAATCTAACCTTTTACTGAGTACAAACTCACATAAGCTGAGTATTCCTAAAGTGAGAAAGATGCAGCTCCCTAATACCCAGAGTGGACAGAGAAAATGGATCCATTATTTGGTTTCATCTTGTAAGTCCAGAGGGAAAGCTCCGTGTTGTCTGCTGAGGGCAGAAAAGACCCCACAGAGAACACACCATTGCAGTTTCAAGGGCTGGCATTTACCAGCCTCCAAGTCAAGGACCGCATCTTGCCACAGGAACATTGCAGCCTGCCTTTGCAGCTTTAGAAACCTTCATCTGCTGCTCTGAAGCCCGAGGCTTTCTGGAGAGCCTAAACGGCATGTTCACTGCCATTCTCCAGAATATATCTGCACAGCTGCAAGCTCCTCTGCTTGTGGTGCATTCCCGTGATGCCTGTAGCTTCAAGGGGCTAACTGCTGGTTGCTATTCCTTTTGTGCCCATCCAGGTCACTTGCCTGTACCACCTGCCCAGCCCCTATAAGTCCTTTAAAGTTGTGCCTGTGGGCTTAGGAGGAGGTCAGGGAGAGAATCGGCTGAAAATATAAATTGAACATATCTCAAAGCCTTTCAGGGAAATTACTTGGGAACTGGGGAGATACCCGCTTTTAAGGCTAAGATGCCTGGCATATGAGGAATGTGTTGGGAGAGCCTGGTGGAGAAGATGAATAGAAGAACGCTGTATTAACTGTAGCAAGTGTTATTTTAGTTACTGGGGCCACTACAACACAATCTTCTTCTGGCAATGTAGACATTAGGAACTTAACTGCTCATGGTTCTGGAACTATGTCCAAGGACAAGGTGCTGGTAGATATGGTGTCTGGGAGGGGTTCGTTTCTCACAGATGGCACGTACCATGTCCTCACGAAGTTCAGAGGAAAGGAAGTGTGCTGGAACCTATCCTAGAAGGGCTCTGATCCCATTTGTTAGGGTGGAGCCCTCATGACTTAATCAGTTCCCAATGGTTTCACTTGTAAATACTATCACATTGTGCAACAGGTTCCAACATACACATTTTGGGGTGACACAAACATCCGGCCCTCAGCAGCTGCCCTCAGCTAAGTACCTATTGTGTGTCTGGCTTTGTGCTAACCCCTCCCTCACATCCCAAATGATTTTTGCAGTGTTACAGATATACTTCCCTTTACAGGCAGGAGAGCTAGCTAAGGAGTAGAGTGGTCACCCAGCTGTCCCAGTCTCACAGCTAGTGTAAGGTTTGACATTTAACCTAAGTCTCAGTGGCTTCAGCTAGTCCTATGGCTTTCAGCCAAGGAAGCTTGGAGGCCAAGGCCAAGGACTCTTCTGGAACAGTCTTCAAAACCAACAGAGTTGTCCTGAGATGGTGATGACCTGTAGAAACAGGGTATAGCAGAAGGTCTGCTCAGTACAGAGTTCAATATAAGTTGGCTTTTCTGTCAGTGACTTTCATGGACTGAGACAGAGACCCCCATTCAGAAAGCTCCTGTCTCAGTTTGAAAGGAGTGGATCTGTTTTCTGCACCCTGTGTCTCACAAAAGGAATGTCATCCATGTTACTTCCTTCTAGCCATACTGAGTGGCTTTTTAAAAACTAATGGTTAGATCACAATCTACTAAAATCTACTAGCTAGTAGTGAGCATAGGACAGCAAAGCATCGGCTTGGTCTGTGCAGGGACTGCTGCACATAAGGCACTGACAGTGTTGTTGGGTAAATGAAATTGCAGTGATCAGAAGGGCTACAGGACAGACCCTGGAGAGAAAGAGAAGCTCAGGAATGGGGGAGAAAGTCTAGCTTTGTACTTGTGTTTGAAATGGCCTTTTAAGGAGGGGAGTAGTTGAGTGGATGGAGAATATTCCTTTGAGCTTGGAGGACAAAGCAAGGTGGTAGAGAGGGAGTGTGAGCAGAGGTTCTATGGGAAAGGTACGGGTGCTATCTGTGGGTTGTGCCGGGACCCCATTAAACATGAGGGGATTTACGAGCTTCATATACTGTAGCTGGCATTCTCTAGCCTCTCAGCATTGGACTGCTCAGGTGGAACAGCTTTGAGGCCAAGAGCAGTTTGGGGAGTAATGTTGCTTAGATGCAAGTCTTGGCACTTCTTCCCATCTCTGTAACTGCAGGCAAAAACGTAATCTCCCTAAGCCTTGATGTCCTTCTCTACAAGATGAAAATAGCTATAATGGCTGCCTGGGAGTGTTGCTTCACGGGTATGTTAGGATTAAGTAATCATGTAGGGGTACCTTCTGAAGGAAAGTCTTCAGAGAGCTTCACTCTCTGAAGCAGTGGCTATCAAGGACGGGATGCCAGGATGGTGGTCTTTTCCTTAAGGAGCAAGTTGCGTCTGAAGTGCAGCAGTTTTCCTACCTCCCAGCTAGGGGCACGGCTCCTCTGCTCTCCTGTGCACCTGTGCCTCTGCTCTCCACACTTGTCTCCCAGCAGAACTGTAACCCACCTAAACCCTCTCCTCACAGGGGCTCGTATTCCATCAACTGCCCAAAACCTTCCTGCCCACAGGACCTCATCTTGGCTCACATATGGCCTTCACTTGATACCATTCTTGAGGCTGCATTCTACTTGCTGGCTAATTTCCTGCCTCTGTGGCTGTCTTCACTAATCTCTCTGGAGTGTTGGGACAGTCACTGGTCCTGGGAACATTGTTCTTATTCAGTGTTTTGCTCCAGATAATTAGCATGGAGAATCGCCAGTATAAAATAAACTTGTAATAAGTGGCCTCGGAGTAATGGAGCCCAGTCCCAGGCTACCCCTGTCCCTCATCAGCAACAGGCCCTGCTGGGATTCAGACTTTTGATATATGCAGGTCTGGTCTCTTCCCAGAAGAAATGTACCTTTCCTAGAAGGCTGGTGGGCTCTGTCAAACTGTATATAACAATGGCCAAGAAAACCAGAAGAGCGGCGTCTGTCTACTTAGAGACGTGTTGTCGATGTGGCCTTCCCACTGCAGTTAAAATACAATGAGGGGTGGTGCTCTTTGATGAGCCTAGTTGCATCTTACCTAAGTCAAGGTTTCTCAACCTTTTTCCATTTGTGACCCCTTATTGCCTGAGAAACTTATTAAACCCTGGGTATGTAGGTATGCAAAATTGGTATACAACCCCAAATTTTCCTGGTAATCATAAAAAAATTTCTTATAAAAATTATTTGGAACATCCTCATTTTACTATTTGTTAAAGGTTGGTGAAATTTTGCCTATTTATAAGATGTGTGTACTTGTCTAGTTTTACGTAAAGAACTAAACTTGCTGGATATTTGATATTGTAGGACAAAGAGCATCTTCAACACTTTCCAAAGCTGAGAACACATGAACTGTCAGGTAGCAAAAGGGTGTTTAGAGACACTTCAGAATGTGTTGGAAATTCTATCCCAGTCCAAAGTCAAAATTGATTTAACAAATTTTATCAAACTCAGCAATTTTTAAAATCAAACATTCCAACAATACAATCCAAAGATGTACTCATTTGCTACTTGTAGACTGGGGGAGGGTAATAGGAAAATACTATATTTATTTTTCTTTATCTTTCATAATGAAAATGTATGTTTCTATAAGAAACTTTATATGGCCAATAAACACATAATTCATTACAGAATTCCCTGCCTCGTATCAAACAGTAGTCTGGAATCTGAGCTGAGGTGTCAGGGTTGATAATTACCATGATGGCACACTCGGTGCTAAGTGTGTGTTGCACAGTCAGAACCAGGCAGACACACATGAAGCCACAAAATACAATGGGCAAGCACAGCCTGGACAACTTTGATTTTTGAATTGATTTTTTTTTGGCCATTGAGTATTCAGAAACCCCTTACTACTGGCAACCTTTTGATGACCCTATTCACAACACAAGCCTTTCTAGGCCACAGTTAAGAAGCTGTGATGTAAGTGACCTATAGTAATAGGAAATGCTTTATATAAATGAACCTGCTTGCCTTCTATCTAGTCTGATAGGATCCAGAAAATCCACTGAACCTTTGTCTCACTTCCCAGTCTCCATGCCCACGCCCAGGTGGGGCAGAGAAGGGAAGCTGCAAGGAAGCCTCAGTTTCTCTGAGCTGTAAGAGGTCTGTTTTCTACAGGATATCTGATGGGTGCCCCTTCCCCATCAGAGGCTAGAGGGCTGCTTTTCAGTGTTGCCTGCTCAAAATAATCCTGTCTGTTTTCTGTCCTTTTGCTCCTGCCTCATCACAGGCCAGAGAGATAAAAGATGGGAAAGCAGAAACTAAATGCCACACTGAACCAAAGGGATAAAAAGAGAGCTGTGGGCATCTTAGACAGTGGGGATTCAGACTGCAAAAATGATGGGATGCTACGTAGCCTCTCAAATCATGTACACATACATGTATGCACAAATGCATGCACATTTCCTCATACATGGCGTACATGTGCACAGAATTTATCTGTGGTCTGAGGGGTTGGGGTTGTTAAATATGCCTGTCTGGGGAGCCACTCTCTGAGACTCTGAGTAGACCTGGGCTGCAGCCCAGGATTCTTCATGTCGTAATAAACTTCTGGAATGGTGCTGGTGCAGGTGGTGTGGGGATCTCATTCAGAAAATTGCTGCAGCAAGCCAAATAGAAAGTAGGGGAAATACATACTCTAAACAGAAATCCAAGGGTTTCTAAGATGGTTTGCTGGGTACCACCAAAATCTAGTATTTTCTCCCTTGCTTCATCCCAGAGACTAAGCTAGTCTGCTGAGAAGCAGGAGTGAGGACTTCTTGGGGTCTCTGTGACCCCGAGAGGCAGTGTGCAGTGGTGATGGTGGTCACTCAGATATGGAGGTGCTTCATTAAGAAAGGGCCTGGCTCTTGAGCAACAGTGGGGTTCTTCCTTGATAACTGTGGGTCTAGGCATGCCACAGACTTTAACTGTGAATGTATTTAAGTATGTAAACTTCCAAGATTCCTGAGTCCCTTGGACAGTCTTCTCAAAGATTGGCAAGAATGACTCACTCTACCCTTCTCTATGCCTTCCCAAGCCTCCAGAAGCAGAAGCTTCAGTATGGGGAGGGTAAAATCCCAGTGTGCCCATGCCCCTTGGATGATAACTGCATGCTGGGGTACAGAAACTGCCAAAAGGAAGGTGACTGGGCACCAAGAGGAAAGGGATAGCTCAACCAAGCCTTTCAGCCAGGTAGTGGAGTCATTGGCTTCACTGCGCACTGACTCCAGGATTCTGCGCCATGACCTCCAGTACACTACTCTGAGGCCTCTCTCTGGCCCTCTTGATACCCTGGGCCAAGGCAGTCCTTTTGACCATAGATTTGAATTATCTCCTTCGCCTCTGAGCAGGCCTAGTACTGGGCAAGGAGCCTCTAGCCAGTAAGGCCACCCACAGCTTCACACACACAAACATGGTGGGAGCCAGCAAGGACATGTGAATGCAGCCATATATCATGTTTCTGATTCCAAAGACACCCCCTCATACTTTTCACAGCTTGGAGACCAGCGTGGGAAAAGAGTGTGCTCCAGGGTCTGCCCAAGAGTATGCATAAGCAAGTAGAAGGCAGTGAGTAACTTGACTGCCACTGGGAAACACGGGATGTCCTGATGAGGAGATACATTCAGAATTGCTCTAAGGCAGGAAAAAAATCCAGAGAAAGCCATAGTAAGCTGGTAATAGACACTCACGGCCTGGATGGAGTTGGTAGGGGTGTAATGAGGCCCAGTTCACTCCTCTTGAAGTAGAATGTCCCAGACAGTGATGCTGTACTTGCAGACTTCTCGTTCCTATTAGTATCCCAGTGGCCCTTGTCAACTTGGGTGTGGTACCCAGAGGAGCTAATGGCAATGCTGTTGGGCTGTGTGTAAGGCCATGGGATCTCAAAAAGAATAGGATGGGCCATTGCCCTAGGTCTGGCTCATACAGCCCAGCTATAGGTAGTATACTGTTTGTGTTTGAGTAATGCAGAAGAGAGTTTTCTCACTAGTCTGTCACATACAGACACAATTCTGAGTAGCCCATCCCCTGATGGAGACAGTAGAACAGGGTAGAACTAGGGAAGCAGCTGTACAGCAAAAGCCTTCCTCCTCCCTCTCTTCTGTCTCCTGTCCCTCTGCATCCTCAGTGTGTTGGGTGGTGTAGCCAGCCCACAGTTTTAGGGAGGTCAGAAAGCAAGATGAATGAGCTCAGCTCCATGGGGACAGAAGTGCTCTAGCAGAAGTGACCCTGGCAGGCCCTTTCTGAGTCACACTCACCTGCAAGATACCACTAGCTGCTTGGCTTTGCTTTCCCTGAGCCCGACAGTGATGAGTCAGTACATGCTTCCTGACAACCCTAGACCTAGGGGTTTGTGTGTAGAGCCCAGTGGCTGGCGACTCATAGATGGCAGCTTTAACTTCTAGAGATTCTGCTCAGGCATGATCCCTGGGCCGTTGGCATCTGATTCTGCCATTCGTTTGTTTCAGGGGAGAGTTTGGCTTACGAGAGTACTCAGAAGTGAAGACCGTGACGGTGAAGATTCCTCAGAAGAACTCCTAAGAGGCCCAGGTGAAGGACCTTTGACACAGGCCAGCAAGGCAGGGTTTATAGACACACTGGAAAAGGTCACCTTAGTCATACCAAATGCCGGGGAGATGGCAGAGGTGGGGGAGTGCTTGGCACAGCCAGCGTTGTTGTGTAGAGCATGGGATGAAGAAGGGAGTTGCAGTGTTGGGTGCCTTTGTCACAGAGCTTTCCTGGAGGAAAGGTTGCCTTGGCAGCACTGTCTTCGTTCCACTCCTTCCAGTTCCTCCCCACCCCCACGCCTCCCTCTTCCAAAGAGACCTCAGCTGAGCTCATGAGGGCAGATGTTTGGGCCGGGAACAATTTTCCAAGGTTTTGCAGCCAAATTACCATTTCATGTTATCCATTTCTTCAAAGCAAAACATGAAATGGTTTTAGTTAGAGCTAGGGCAGACTAAAAATGCCAGGAGCTGGTACACTGCAGATGTTCTAAGTGGTAGGGATGTAGTATGTCCTTTTCTTACTGCCATAATTAACACAGCAAAACAGAAGATGTAGATGAGAAGGTCAGAGGTCATTGTATGTAGTTCATAGCTTCTGGAGCTTTCTGCAGAGAGATATTGTGTGTGTGTGTGTGTGTGTGTGTGTGTAGAGCAAGAGTTCTCAACCTGTGGGTCTTGACACTTTGTGGGGGCATTAAATGATCCTTTCACAAGAATTGCCCAAGACTACCAGGAAACACAGATATTTACATTATGATTCATAACAGTAGCAAAATTACAGATATGAAGTAGCAGTGAAAATAATTTTATGGTTTGGGGTCACCATAGCATGAGAAGCTATATTAAAGTATTAAAGGGCCAAAGCATTAGGAAGGTTGAGAACCACTAAGATTAGATAGTGATAGAGGTCACTGGTTATCACATGTATGTTAATAGTTCCTGAGCTTACTGCATGGTTTGGTGATAGTCTCTCTCTCTCTCTCTCTCTCTCTCTCTCTCTCTCTCTCTCTCTCTCTCTCTCTCTCTCTCTCTGTGTGTGTGTGTGTGTGTGTGTGTTTGTGTGTGTGTGTGTGTGTGTGTGTGTGTGTGTCTGTCTGTCTGTCTGTCTGTCTGTCTGTCTGTCTGTCTGTGTCTCTGTGTCTCTGTGTCAAATTCCTGATTTTTCTGGAATAGAGCAAGGATGACTATAGCCCTTGTTTTCATTGATGAGTGGGATATTTTCCAAAGCTGATCTTAAGACTAACTCAAACAGTCCAGGTAGACTCAGGAAGCTGGTGATGCAGAGGCCTTGCAATGACTGTTTTCAAGGCTGGCTGACAAGTCTTGAGAAGTAAGCTATTGCTGGAGTCAGGACCTCGTCTGTCATCCCCATTATACCAGCTCCTGCTACTCCAGTGCTATGGCTATTTGGGCCCCCTGTGTCTATGCCACCTGCCTATAATCTGCTATCAGTGCGTTTGAAAATGTGGTCCAGCTTGATGATTGCCTTCTCTATTTGCAGAGCACCAGTGTGCCAAGACTGCCACGTCCCACCAGGCCTCACCTGTCATGCCCTGTGGCCCGCCGTCCACACACTACTCTTGCCTCACAAGTGAGCTTCAGCCTGCAGGGGAGAGGTGTGAAGCAAGCCTGACTCCCTTCCTCCAACGCCACTGTCCCCTCTGCCTTCCAGTGAATCTCACTTGGTGTGGGCAGCACTGGCTTCCTTCCCTTCTCTCCCCAGCTGCCAAATCGAAGCCAGTCTCTAACCTGGGTGAACAACATTTATTTAAAAACGCCAAATATAACCTAGGTGTAGAATATGGGCATATATCTATCTATCACCTTCTCTATTTAACGGATTTCTGCTTTCTAACCAAACCAGTTTTCAGTTTTCTATTTATAACCTGTCTGTCCACAATAGTTTCAAGCAAGCTCTCCTTACTGTTATTGACAAACGACCGTGTGCTCAGCAGACAGAGCCCTGACATGTGCTTTGAGCCCTTCCAGAGGGCGGCCCTGCTCTTCCTACAGTGAACCCACGTGAACACACCATTAACCAGCTAGTTTCCTTCAAACCACAGTGTAGAATGTGAAAATGAAGATTTATGACTTTTAATTTACTTCAAAAGAAACCTCTGTGCTAGCAATAAAGCATTTATATTGTGTACACCTCGGGACTATTTGTGTTTGTGAGTCTGTCCCACTGAGCCCATTTTTGTCTTTACTTCTTAGCTGGGATTTTTGGCTGGGTGTGCTCTTACGTGACTAAGCAGAAGTCTGGGAGGGTATTTTATAGAATACATTAAGGTTAAACAAACAAACTTGTGCTCTGACACTACTTAAAACTTGTGTGTTTACAGTTTTCTGTGGCACATAAATATAGACATAAGTAAACTTCAGCTTTCGGGAACAAAGCTCAAAGGAATCTGTGACGTGGAACCGACAAGCCCTGAACTCACCATGAGGGCGCCTGCTGCTGGAGCATTTCCCAGTAGCTACACTCTTACCAAAGGGAAATAAAATCAAAGGCTGGCGAGCTGGTGGGTACTTTTGCGGCTGTAATTAGGACTGCTCTGCTGGCCAGAGCTTACTGACATTCTCTATGCTCTCCGAGTCCACTTTTTTACTTACAGTGGGCTTACATTTTTTATTTCATTTGTTATTTGTGTGTGTGTGTGTGTGTAAGCATGCTCACACAGATGCAGTATGAATGAGGTTAATGTAAGAGAGCAGTCTTGGGTAAAGCAAAACACTCCAGAGACAGAGGTGAGGCAAACCTGATAAGATTAACATATGGGTTGGCCGGGCAGGTCCCCATGCTGGCAACAGGCCCACCCAGAGGCCCTGGAAGTGGGTTTGCTATCGAGTGACAGACAGAAGCAATGGTCAGAGAGAGACACTCTGACACAATACTAGTATGGGTCATAAGGATGGAGAGAAGGAAAGAAAAGAACCTACCAGCACTTGAATGAATCCATAAAAGCATATAGGGAAGCTAGCTGTGCCTGTTGTCTTGCAAACCTCATGGCATAAAGTAACTCAGCCAACAGTGACTTTCTTTCCCATCTCATGATCCCCTTCCCAAGGTGGTACAGCTTTTCTAACTTGGCTCCATCTCAGCCTCATGGCAGTAGCTGAGTGCCCGTGTGGTAGAGAGAAAAGAACAGCATTATGTCAGAGGAGGTCAGCAGGCAGATAGGAAGGAACAAGAGAGAAGGCTCACTGAAATGCTTGCCTCACAAGCATGAGGCCCCAACTTCTTTAATGCACCACATGTGGAAACAAGTAGTACCAGAAGTTGCCACTCTAGGTGTCCAACAAGAAGGAACTGGGATAAATTCAGCATCAAGTTGGATACATCTCTCTAGAAGAATCTCAGAGGTGTTTTCCTGGGGCCCTGGAAATCTTGCCTTTGTCTACGGGGCCTGGAGAACTATCCATCCAGGAGTACTGGAGTTGGTCTGCTCCAAACACTGAATCTAAGATGACAAGTGTATCTCTAAACACTTTCTAAAGAGACCATGGTGAAAAGAAATTAAGGTGATAACGAACAGATCTCTAATCTGACTTAAGTTCCTCTTAGCAAAGGGGAAACCGTGTGAGGTACTAGAAACCTAAACAACTACCCAGGTCCAGTGAAGTCATGGATCTCGGAGGGGAACCTCCAACTACCAATTTTCAAAATCAGCACAACCCCTAAATACATTCTATGTATTTGTCCTTACACCTGCAGATAAGTGTCATCTCCACCCTTCATCAAGGAAACTGCAACAAAGATTATTCTAGAAAACCACAACCAATCAAAATGCAGTTGTGGAACCCAGTCCCAACTAACACATTTATAACAAACATAACACTTGAACCTAAGGCTCAGGGATCACTGCAGAAGAACAGTCTAGAAGTTTGTAAGAGCCAGAGGAACCGGGAGTTCGCTGTTAGGTTGTGTCCCTAGACATATTAGAAGCTACACCCATAAGATCTCACACCAATAGACAAGTTAACATGGATGGGGAAAGCCCAAGAGGCCTCAGCCTTACACACACACACACACACACACAGACAATGAAGGAATGCTGAGAATGGGAAAAACAGACTTCCCAGGGAAGCGCACACTAACTGGTTATCAAATATCACATGGTCATCCCTGAAAACCTATATAGGCTATGCAGACTGACTGAGCAGGTTGGAACACACAGAAACACATGATACATATGTGTGTGTATATATACAGAAACATACATATACATGTACATGTATATACACATACATGCATGTTTCTGTGTGTGTGTGTGTGTGTATTCCTAGTATATTCCTAACACACACACACACACACACACACAGAGAGAGAGAGAGAGAGAGAGAGAGAGAGAGAGAGAGAGAGAGAGAGAAATTAAGCAGCTACAGCCCACTTGATAGCACAAATGTCTTGAAGAAAGGAAGGAGGTCAGGACTGAGTTTGAGACACAAGGGCTCCCAAAGACTGGCGTGCTCAAGCCCTGCAGCCATGGCTCAGCCAGACCTTGCCTTGTGGACAGACAGCCAAAGGAAACCTTGCCCAAGCAGTTTCGCAGCAAAGGCTGCCTGCCAGGCAAGCTGGCCTTCCTCAACCTAGCCAAGAAGCAGGTGAGCATCTGAGAGGTCATTGAGAGGAAAGGGGCCTTGTGCTACTCCAGGGTGTCCCCCCCCCCTCCAGCCTGTTAAGTGGTGAGCAGTGGATTTAGGATACTCAGCATGGTGCAGACAGCTCTTTAGGGCCTTCCGGTCTCCCAATGACCCTACAGCAGGTCCGTGCAATGTATGGAGCACACAGGACTCAAACCCGTGTGACAATCAAACCAGCATCTGTCACTCTTTTCCTCTTACTGGGTGAAGTATTCAGAAGAGGCCTGGCCTAACAGAAGCATCTCTCACCCAGGCTTTCCCTGGGGAAAGCATCTTGGAAAGCCAGGGTGTTTGTGTTTTCCTCACAGCTGACTGAGGCACCATGAAGTCTGTTGTCCTGTGGACTGACTGGCAGATTTTAGTTCCTGTAGCTGTTTGGGGTCATGTGTGCTGCATGTCTTGGGCCAACTGAAGTTGCTTGTCACTCCTGTTCCTCTGTAGAGCAGGCAGGGTGGGAATGATCATGAAAACCCCTGGCGGAGGAAGTGGAAGCCCCACATCTTCTAGGTGATACTGAAGAAACTGCATGTGAACTTCTCACCCTATTTCTTCCCTTTTGTGTGTGGATGTGTTCATGTGTATGCGGCTACCCATGTGTGTGCAGGTACCCATATGCGTGTGTGTGTGTGTGTGTGTGTGTGTGTGTGTGTGTGTGTGTGTGTGTGTGCATGAGAAGGTCAGATGACAATGTTAGGTACAATTCCTTAGGTGACACCCACCTCTTTTCTTAGACAGGGTCTCTCATTGGCTTGGAACCCACCAATTCCATTAGGCAGCCTGGTCAGTGGAGCCATGTGTCTCACAGCGTTTTACATAGGATCTGGGGTCGAACTCAGGTCCTCATGCTTTGAAGGCAAACTCTTCAGCAGCTAAGCCACACCCCCTACCCAAATAGCCTGATTTCTTTTTATCACTGTCTCCCTCCGTGTTTAGAAAAACACCTGCGATCTCATGTTCAATGTTCTGAGCAGCATATAAGGCAGACCAACTCTAGAATTCCTGGCTGGACCAGAGAGCCCAGGACCTGCCACTCCTGCAACCAAAGGCAGAGTTTCTGGGGCCCTAAGAAGACCCCCACCCGCCACAACCCTGCCATGATTCTAGGCAGAGGTGTCTGACATATGGATTGATGCTGAATTTACCCCAGTTCCTTCTTGGAGGTGGATGAGCAGCAAGAAGCAGAGAACCATAATGCTTAGCTAACTAGAGCTTGTAAAAGCCAAAAGAAACGAGGCGTTATTTGGAAACATCAGAAATCTCAGTCTCCACTGGCCACTCATGAACAATAGATGATCTGGGTAAAATGGAATAAAACCCAGATGCTATGTTAATACAGTTAGCTCAGGTCCCCAGGTAATCCTGAAGGATGTGATGCCCACCAGTACTCAGGCTAGAAGTACTTACTGCCCATCCTATCCCTGAGCTGCCGATTCTTGTCCAGGGAAGATGTGGACAGGTAGTTTGTCAGTTAAAGTAAGAGGAAGAACGAAGGAGGTGGATAAAGGAAGACATCACATATCACTTACCTTAGTTTTTTGGTGGTGGTGTTCAGATTTGACACACTCTAATTCCACAGAGGTAAGCAATGTACAAAAAAATAATTTCTAAAGGGTTTCTACCAGCATCTAGTCAGGTACCCTTGAAAAACTAGCCATCCCAATTCTCAGTCTCCTTACCTCTAAAATGGGGTGATAAAATGGCCCACCTTATTCACCTGCTCTGTGATGTTTTGAGACTATTCATGCAATGCTTGGCCCCATCATAAGTGTTCAAACAAGCAAAACAAGCCAATGATGAATCTCCATTCCTTAATACAGTGCAATCTCTGGGGCTGAAAGTCTAATGGCTGTTTAAAAATTCCGTGTGTATACAGATGATAAATGGGCAGAGAAGGAAATCAGGGTAACAACACCCTTTACAATAACCACAAATAATATAAAACATCTTGGGGAAAGAACTGTATGACAAGAACTTCAAGTCTTTGAAGAAAGAAATTGGAGAAGATACCAGAAGATGGAAAGATCTCCCATGCTCATGGATCTACATAGTAAAAGTGTACATTTTGCCAAAAGTAATCTATAGATTCAATGCAATCCCCATCAAAATCCCAACACAATTCTTTACAGACCTTGAAAGGACAATACTCAACTTCATTTGGAACAACAACAAAACAGGATATCTGAAACAATTCTGTGCAATAAAAGAACTTCTGAATGAATCACTATCCCTGATTTTAAGCTCTACTACAGAGCTATAGTAATAAAAACTGCATGGTACTGGCATAAAAGACAAGTTAGCAATGGAATTAAATCAAAGACACAGACATAAACCCACACACCTATGGACACCTGATTTTCAACAAAGCCAAAATTGTACAATGGAGAAAAGAAAGTATCTTCAAAAATGGTGCTGGTTTAACTGGATGTCAGCAGGTAGAAGAATGCAAATAGATCCATATCTATCACCCTGCACAAAATGGATCAGAGACTTCAACATAAATCCACTGATCTGATAGAAGAGAAAGTGGGAAGTAGCCTTGAACACACTGGCACAGGAGACCACTTCCCAAACAAAACAACACTGACAGTGTAGGCACTAAGATCAACAATTCATAAGTGGGACTGCATGAAACTGAAAATCTTCTGTAAGGCAAAGGACACTGTCAATAGGGCAAAACAGCAGCCTGCAGCCTGGGAAAAGATCTTCACCAACATCACATCAGACGGAAGGCTGATCTTCAAAATATATAAAGAACCCAAGAAAGTAGACATCAAAAAACCAAATGGCCCAGTTTAAAAAATGGGATACAGAGCTAAACAGAGAATTCTCAACAGAAGAATCTCAAATGACTAAAAAACACAAGTATTCAGCATCCTTAGCCATCAGAAAGTGCAAATCAAAATGACTCCAGGGTTCCATCTTATATCTGTCTAAGTGGCTAAGATCAGCAATACAAGTGACAACTCATTCTGGTGAGGACATTGGAGCAAGGGAAACAAACACTCTTCATTGCTGGTGGGAGTGTAAACTTATACATCCACTTTGGAATTATTTTGGTGGTTTTGTAGAAAATTATGAATTGATCTACCTCAAAACCCAGATATACCACTCTTGGGCATATATCCAAAGAATATTCTATCAAACCACAAGAAATATATTCATAGATTTATTTGTAATAGCCAGAACCTGGAAATCCACCCTAGTTTTTCTGGCTTCCTTCTACTTGAAAGGACAGATAGCAAGCAGGTAAGGGGTTAACCTGAAGGAGGACTTTGACACACTGCACTGAGTAGGTGATGACTGGATGAAGTTATTAATAGTAATTGTGTTAGATTATTGTTGTTTCTGTGGTCCCATTGATGTGAGAAGCATGGTAGCTTTTTGCCTAGAGGTAGAAATCATCGAAGTCCTTAAGAAGGAGACTAGACTCCACCAGGAGAGAATTTTGAAAAGGATTCTCCCAGGCTGGAGCGATGGCTTAATAGTGAAGAGCATTTGCTGTTCTCCCAGTGGACCACAGTTCCGTTCCCAGCATCTATGCTGAGAAGCTCACAACTCAGTAACTGAGGCTTCAGAGGATCTGACACCCTCTTCTGACTTTCACAGGTACACACACACACACACACACACACACACACACACACCATTGACACCACAGTTTCACACACACACATACACACACACCACTGACTCCATAATTTCACACACACACACACACACCACTGACACCACAGATTCACACATACACACACACACACACACACACACACACCACTGACACCACAGTTTCACACACACACATACACACACACACACACACCACTGACTCCATAATTTCACACACACACACACACACACACACACACACACACACACACACGCACACCTTTTTAAAATAACAAGTAGAATCTTCCCTCTCCGTAGCCATGCTCCAGGTGGTCCTTGCAGACAGGAGCATCTCCCCATCAGCTAAGCCTGAAGGATCATGGATTGCAAACTCCAAATAGCTTGGATCAGTTCCTCTGTTGCTTGTGTGGTTTCATTCCCACATAAAACTGTTATTTTTGCAAACTAAATAAAAGGCTTGCCCATAAGACTACTTGATAACCTTTACAAACTTAGGGCAAATAAACCCATCTGGGAAACCCACTCAATCTTGAGGAGTTAGCTCAGGGCATTCAGGAATTCTGATCTGGCTTCTTTTCTCTCTTAAAGATAACAAAGAGATGAGTGCCAAAGCCACATACATATTGGAAACACTTATCTTTTCCTTCCCTCTAACCCTCAGAGATAGATAGCAGCTTTGGAAAGCTTTGTACTAAACAAACTCGTCGGGAATTCTTTTCAGGAAATTAAGCCACAGTTTGAATCTTGTCTATTCAACACATTGTTAAATGTTTGGGTAACCTTTAAAGTTTGTCTCCAGGACAGAGGTTCCCATACTCTCCAGGTGAATTCTTTCTGATTTTGAAGGTCATTAAGACTCTAAGATATGTTCTCATTTATGTGGGTTTGAGTCACACGTCTGTATCCTTGGCTGAGGAGTAGGAAGCCATGACACTTGGAAAAAGAAATCCTACTGTAGAACTGTCACACTGGCCTGGAAAGAAAGGGAAATCTGTAGATGTGGCTACAGCTACCCACTAGGGGGCCTCACAGGGTGATGGGACTCAGTCTGCTGGGGGGGGGGGGGTCAGGGCCAGGGTGTTAATAGGTGCAAAGCTATGAGGGCAGGGAACTAGCTCCATGGAAAGCTGCAAAATCCTCAAGGTGAGGCATTTTCCCTCAAGGCTACAATATGCCAAAGAGGGTCCTCCCAGGACTATGAAAACATACCATAGCAGAGACTTGAGCTAATGTGTGTACACCTATGTCCACAGCAGTGACATTCATGAGAGCTAAATGCAAAAGCCTTCCATATCCATTAGTGGAGGGGTAGATAAGCAAGCATGATAAGTAAGGGGCTATGTATTTCTCTTTTTGTATTTCTTTCCCTATAGCAAGCCTCAGCTACTTTCTTCTTGTAGAGAATGAAAATGTACTGAAAATTTTGCCTGCCTACCTCATCCGGAAGTGACTAAGTCTATGCTTCTGGTGCTTACAACTATTCTATGCATTGTATTTGACAATGTGTATTTGATTATGTGTTGTGTATTAATATTCGCATCATTATATATACTATTCAACCTTAGCCCTGGAAAGGTAGAAAATCTTGAGAAAATCTTGAGATGAGCTAAAACATGAATGTCTTGATGAATTTTTAAGACATTATGTGAAGTAATATAAGCCATTTTCAAAAAGACAAATGCTAAATTTGATGAGGTTCCTAGAGTCACCTGAAGGATGGCTGGATGGCTGGTGAGCACCAGGGTTTGGAGGAAGGAACGTGGGCTGAGTGTTCCATGGGTGCAGAGCTTCATGTGGGCAACACAGTGGTAATGGCAGCCCACAGGGTGAATGTTCTGAATGCCACAGAACTATTCACTCAGTGTAGTTAAAATGGGGGGTTTTATGTTTTGTTTATGTTACTACAATACATGTTTTTAAAACCTGCCCATAGTAAAATTTTATGTGTTCATCCATGCACGCATGTGCGCGCACACACACGCACGCGCACACACACACACACACACACACTTGGGATATATGCTGATAAGACTTGAAGTGTTGCGCTCTCAATAACACCTGTATTTTGGTGGGAGTGAGGCCTTAAATCAAGGTTCCTCCTCCTAGCTAGGACAGCAGAATCTGCAAGGCAATGAACACTGGAGCTCCACCCCCGTCGTTGTCCCATCCTTGCCCTTTCTCCATCACACACCTGGCTTTCCACCCTCTGCATGGCAGGGCTGACCCAGGCCAGGCACATCCAAGCTAATAAATAGCTATCCACACAGGGTCCTCTGCAGCTTCAACAGGCTATTTCTCATCTCTGCTGCTCTTTTATTTTCCCTGCCCAAGACTAAAATTGGCCACCCACCCTGATTTGAAATAGCTCAACTCATACTCCTGGTTTTCAAAGACACAAACATGTCAGGTATAAAGAACTGGCTTCCCAGGGGACAATAAGTCTCACCATATTTCAAACATAAAGTTGATTTCAGCAGGAATTGTAGCAGTATGATGGTATTTTAAGAAGTAAAGAGGGCATTGGGGAATATTTGGTCTAATGCCCTCAGTTTCCAGATACAGGAAATAAGCCAAAAAAGAGACAGGACCAATCCTTATGTCTGGGATTGTGAGCCTCAGCATGTTGTCTTTCCTCCTCTGCCTCCTGGGCTGCCATTTGGAGAAAGCCAGTGCTGAAGAATAAGATGAGGTGGCTAATGGCAGATGCTTCCAGAAAATTCCATGAAGTATCTGTGTAGCCCACCAGTGTGCCCTTAACACATGACCACTTGGCTTATAAGATTAACTTGCAAAAAGAAAGAGTTTTGCAGACTATGAAACCTGGAACAAAAGTATTTTTGTGGAGAAATAAACATCAATAAAAAAAAGATGGTAAGATGCAGAGGATGGCCATTGTGACTTTTAAAGTCCAGGCATTAAAAACAGATGAGTGTGTGCATGCATGAGTGCATGAGTGCGTGTGTGCATGTGCGAGTGTGTGTGTGTGTGTGTGTGTGTGTGTGTGTGTGTGCAGGTGCATGTATGTGCACGCATGTGTCCGTGCATGTGCGTGTGTGTGTGTGTGTGTGTGTGTGTATGTGTGTGTGTGTGTGTGTGTACTGTATATGGGCATACATATGCATGTGTGTGTATGTGCATACATATGCGTGTTTGTGTGTCATGTGGACATGTTCTTATGGCGTGTGTGCCTGTGTATCTTGTTCCATGTGCATTTGTGTATGCACATGTACATGAGTATGTAGACAGGTGATTTCAGGCCATGCGTCTTTCTTCACCACTCTCTGCCTTCTTTCTTGAGATGGGGTCCCTCACTGAATCTGAGCTCTCTGGCTTGTGAGACTCGCTGGCCAGGGAGACTGCAGATGAACTTGTCTCAGTCCATGCAGCCCTGAGGATATGCACAGTGACTCACTCATCTTTTCCATGGCTCCTGGAAATCAAACCTCATGCCTGCTCAGCAAACATTTACCAACCTCCTAACCTGGGTTTTCCTTGCTGTCCTCTACTCAAGAGAGGCCTTAAATCAGGGCCTGCCTTTTCACCACAGCCCAATCGATATCCTTTTGGAATTCAGCTTTGTTATCTATAAAAAAACAGGGGTCTGGACTGGGGAGGGAAGCGTGGTCCTTGAGGGTGGTGGCTCTTGTATGAGAGGTAGAATCTTGTCAGTTCAAAAATGTCTCCGCATTTTCTCCCTGGAGAGTGTGACTCAAGTGAAAGTGAATGGGGGCAGGGGGAGTCCTGAGTGCTACTTATTTGTCTTATTTTTAATTTGAATTGTTTTAGTTATTATTAATAGTTAATTACAAACATTAAATTCAATCTTCAAAAGGAAGGAAAATAGTTTTGTACATTGGACACCCCCTGCAATGTCCATCAAACCCCACCAGTCTTTCCCCAGACAAGCCCAATCCTGTTTCTTGATAGCTCTCCGGAGAAGATGCTCTCTGAAGTCTCAAACAGCCCACGTACTTGTGCTACAGCTGGTCTTGAGGCAAGCTTGGGGCCTGCTCTGCATAGCTCTCTGCCAAGCATGCCCAAAGGCTTGGGGTACACTGGCTGATGTCCTGCTTAAGGCCAGCACAGCTCAGGGACCTAAGAACTACAGTTATGTGCAGCCCCAAGCTTCTCTTCTCTTGCAAAGGAAAGTAGAATTCTCCCTTTGGCCTGGAATCAGGCCGGGAAGGGCTCCTATTCTCAGAATGTGACAACATGGGTTTGGGGGTGTCAGGATGGATGACTGTGGATAGCCCCAGATATTGCCTGAGAATGAGGCTGCCCAGGGTGGAAGGTACCTCTCCCCAGGCCCCTGGGAAGAGGGGAGTTCTGTAGCTCTGCCTTTCCCTCCTCTGTCCTTTGTGACATGGGAAATTGGAATGCAAGATCATTTCCAAAAGCCCCCCACTCCTGGGACTAGAGTCAGTAACAGCTCGCGGATCATCTATTAATGGTCCTAGCACTCTGTGTCTTCACATTCTCCTGCTCTTAGTCAATAAATAACACAGTGAAGCCACACCAGGGGTCTGGTTTTTAGACAAATTATCTTTTCAGCACTTGGGTCCCTTGACTTGTCTCTGGGCTGCCTCCGGTGTCCCAGCCAGTTGGCTTGCCTCAGAGCTGGGCCTACGAGCGGGCTTTCTGTGTAAGCATAGGAAGAATCCCTTTGCATTTCTGAAAACCTAGAGGGCCCTGGGAATGGCCCCAATGCTGTGGGAGGGAGCCCTACCAGGACCCAGGCACCTGGGCTCTGGCCCCAGCTGCGCGCTGACTCCACACTCTTGGCCTGGCTCTGTAGCCTCAGGGCTGCCTCTCTTCTCCACATGTGCCCCTTGTGCTCACCAGAGTTCTTCATTACATTGCTGTGCTTAAATCTCACCATTCCCTGGGGTGAGCATTATGAGTAAGCCCATTTTATTGACAACAAATGCGATTGGAGAGGATCTCAGAACAATGATGTAGAAGCCAGAGATCAGAGTTCTTCATGACTGCGTGGTATCTGACTCTGCCAGGCCACTCTCCAGTCTCCAGAAGTCTCCCTCTCAACCCACCCTTATGCACATGGCATCCTTCCTACCCTACACAACAGCCTCTACTTCTTTCCATACAACCCATGCCCACTTCATCTGGTCATTCCCAGGACTCTTTCTTTCTCCCATTTTTTCAACAAAGATAGCAGGCTCTGTGTCCAGTCTGGTCCCTGCTGAATGCAGGTACTCTATGAGAGAAGTATCGGTCCTGGGGCACCCCCCCTTTCCGGTCTGTCACAGGAAGCAAAGCAAACCTCTGTAACATGTGGTAAACCTTCATTAGCAATAAGAAGAGCTTCCTGGGAAGGCAGAGGAAAGTGGTGATAAATTTTGATAAGGGAGAAAGAACTGATGACATTTTGAAGAGAAATTTTGTGGGGAGGATGACATTTGTAGACAGTTCCAAAGACACAGGAGTTTACAGACAACAATGCCAGAATAATATACTTGCAGACCACCAGAGGCATGACATCCACTCATGGATTCCTAGCGTCCTCATTGCCCAGGCCCTGTGCTGGACTCGGTGCTGCACTGTGAGCATGACTTAGTTCCTGCGTCCGGGTGCTTGTGGTTTGATTTATCCTTCCTATACCTTTTTCTCGGTGTTATGGGGATTGTGGGATTGTTGACAATGATGAAGGGCATTCAATAGTATTTAAAAACATGAACACAACACACCAGAAGAAAATACTTCAAATATACATAACATACAAAGCATCCACATTTAAGAATCAAAAGCACCCACCATATCAGTACCAAAGGCCACAGCAGCAGGAAACGGAACATGTAATGTGAATAGGTGATCGGCAGAAGAATGAGTCTAAAAGATCAATAGGCACACAGCAGACATCCTGACAGCAATAAAGACTGTCACTGAGGAGGTGGCCTTAGTAGTGCTTTAAATAGACCCTATGTAGCTCACTAGCAGAGTAGACTATACTTACTAACTCCTTTCCATGGGAGAGAAAAAGAGAGAATAGGAAGGTTTTAAAATACTGTTTAATAAAAGGAAGGAAGGGACAGAGGGACGGAGGGACAGAGGGACAGAGAGACGGAGAGATGGAGGGACAGAAGGAAGAGCTTATTTCAATGTATATACACATATGCACATAGAAAAAGGCCCTGCTAGCTGTAAATGCACGCAAACATACATCTGCACAGTGTGAAAACGTGATTGTCAGACCGCAGAGCAAGACTTGACAGGGTCTTGCCAGATGAGCATTGGTGGTTGCTCCTAGGAAACAGCCTGGCATGGGAGTGAAGTGATTGAAGGGCACTTGAGCTCTACGGGCAAAGCTTCACTTTTATCTTAACATTTTCTCACATTCATTTAAATTGATTGATAAAAAAATACCAAGCGTATCTAATAGTTCCCATCAACTTGAGGTGCAGTCAGAGGTTGTGACTCTGGAGCCAGGCCCCCTGTACCTGCTCTACCACCTCCCCTGAGCCCAGCCAAGCCATCTAACTTCACTTTGCCTCAGTTTCCTCATCTTTCATATGAATGTAATAGTATTTGCTAGGAGAGCTGTGTGAACATGTGAGCCCAACATGTTAACAGTTCAGTGTCTGGTGTGTGGAAGGCCTCTGTGCTGTAATTCACACAATCATCCCCTCTTTCCTGTTGCAGGCTCATTGCACGCTTTTTTGTGGAGTATTAGATCACACTGTGAACCCTGAGATTGCATTATTTACGTAAAGTCAGCCATAGGTCAAGAGGGAGCATGCAACCAGTTGACTGGAAGTAATCGTAGAAAGTGAGGGGAAGTCAGGAGGTCAAAGACAGACAGACAGAGACACTGGAAGTAGAAGGGAGGGACACCCAGTGGGAGGAGTTTTTGTTTCAGACAGGATAGGAGAAAACTCTCTTTCTGAGATGACAGTGAAGGAGGGTCAGCTGGCTGCTTTCTCTGAGCTAGTAGGTTTTCACCCCAGCATCTGGCTCCCGAGTATTTATTGGTAAAATAGAATGATAGAGACTTAGTTGAAAACCGTCTGTCTCCCTACATGGAGGCAGCTGAGGCAGAGGTGGCAGGATGTGAAGGCTCCCCCAGCCCATTGCATTAGCAGCAAGGAGGCAGCAGCAGTGGCTGCAGAGACTCGGTCAGCAGCTGAGGCAGTGATAGGGTCAGGCGCAGCTTCTGTGCCACAGATAAAAATTAAACAGCACATGTTAGAGTTGAAGAGGTCCACAGTTAGCCTGCTTTCACCAACTGATAAAGAAATTAAAGCCAGCACGCTCAACACTCGTCTAAGGGACATGGTTGTTGAACTTGAAAGTCTGGACCCAGATTGGGTTACTGCTCTGACATACAAAGTCAAATTCTATGTCCAGAAATCTCCAGCCCACACTCCCTTTAAAACACCTTGCTATCCCATCCTTCACACTCCTTTCCCCAGGCCTTGCTTGTGGAGCTTGTTTCAGAAGACCTGGTTTCAGAAGGACTTTTATAAAGTTCTCTTTTAATGTACGTTAGGGGTCAAAATAACATAAAGCACTTTGTCTTGGGGTAGCAGATAAACGTAACTTAATGGAGCTAAGCTAACACTTTCGACATGTCTCAAAACTTTATTCAAGTATCCTGGGAGCTGGGGTGGGGGGCTCCCCCCACCAAGTGCCCATCTGTAGATCTGCCCAGAAGGAGCTGGAGATGACAGAAAACACCCCTTGCCATGGGAGACAGACAAAAGAGGGCTTTGGGAACACAGTCACTTGGCTCCCTGGTGCTGTGTGCAGATCTTCCTAACCCCATGGGTTGATCAGTCTCTGTTCCCCTAAAACTCCTCAGCAAATCCCTGTGAAAAGACCTGGGCATTTCATTTTCTCTAATCCCCAGAGTTCAGTCAAGGGAGACTTGGAGTGAGGCAGGTGTGTCCCCAGAGGCTTCCGTAGCCACTTGTAAATAAGAGAAAACACTAAAAGTGTGTTAGCCTTCAGAGTTGTAAGCCTGGGAGAAAGAGCCCTGCCTTGAACACCCCCTGAGGGAGGCTGAAGTTTGGGAGCGGAGCTGTGGGAAAAGGGGGCATCTTCTCCTGAGAACGTTTTAATGGACTCTTACCTTAGGGTAGAGCAGGTGGTGACGTGCAAAGGCCAAACAGTGGAAACAAAGGAATGCAAATGGGACATGCTGGCCCAGTGTGGCCCACCCCAGGAGAGCCTCTGAGCAGGCCGGGCTTTGAAGGTGATGGATGGAGCTTGGGCTCCTGGCTCAGCTGGCTTCAGACTACCAACCACCTCCTGGAGGACTTGGGGTGGTCAGGTTCTCACAATCACTCCACACACTGTTGTTTTTCTTCAGGACAACCTTCTTTTAGAGATAGCTGGGAATGTGTCTGTGGAATGTCTTTCCTGCTTTATGGCTGGAAGCTTGTGGCAGGTACTGAGTGCCACTCACAAGAATAAAGATGTAACAAGCTTGTTCCTGAAGCTTGAAGTCTCTTCAGTCTTGATAGAGAACAGACATAATGTGGCTGTGGCTTGGTCCCTGATGCCAGGACAATGTCTGCTTGTCAGGGAGGCCATCATCAGAGGAGTTCCCCAAAAAGCAAGAGAAAGACTATGGAATGAATGGTCTGGAGAACAAATCGTGCCTAGTCAGCTTCAGAAGAAGCACCTTCCTCATGGAAATAGGAGAAGGCAGACTGTTCACCATGTTGGCAGTGAAAGTGGCCCTCTCCCCAGAAAAGAAATCAATTCCAGGCTCTGGTTGGTGAGGGAAGCCACTAGCTAGCTTCCTGTGGTGAGTGAGGGAGGCTTTTCATGTGCCAAGGCCTCCTTTCCCTGGAATTGGAAGTAAGTAATGAGAAAGGATGAAAGGAAGGAAAGAAAGAGGGGAAGAAGCAAAAGAAAGGAAGAAGGAAAAAAGAAGTAAGAATAACGGACAGAAGAGAGAAAGGATCAAGGGATACTACAACATAGATGCTGGGTGTCCCCAAAGGCCCATGTGCTAAAGGCTTGGCCCCATCCGATGGCACTGTTGGGGACATAGGCTGGTGGGAGGTTCTTAGTTCAGTGGGGTTATCTATCTGCTTGTGAGATCAGTATTGATGACTAGTTCCTGAGAAGGAATAAGAAACAATAGGCTGCAGATGGCAAATTGCTCTTGGTTCAAGGGCCCCTTGTTCTCGCTCGTCTTAGGGTACACTTCCTGGCTATGAGGTGTCTCCTGGCATCCCTACCCAAGGCTCTAAAGTAATGAATCTGTCCAGCCCTGGTCTGACTCTGTGAAGCCACGAACCAGAAAGGTTATTGTCTCTAGTATCTTGCTATAGTTACAGAAAGCTGAGCAACATCAAGAGTAAGGGAGACAATGTTGATGTCTCCTCAGGGCAAAGCAATAGAACCCTGAGTTGTTCTCAGCAGCAGGAGGGACCAGGCTTATGATGCAGATGAGCAGAGCGGAGACCAAGCAGGGGTTTTGACTTCCTCCAAAGAGAGTGAAAATGTGAGCTGGCCACCTGGATGCCTCCCCAGCCTTGAACATGGCACCAGTAAAGAATCTCTTTTCAGATGGCTCAGTTTTGAGCCTGGGCTGAGACTAGAGGTCCTGTAAAGAGAGAAATACAGAGTGCTATTAATTGTTCATTGTCAGCACCAAGGAATCATGGGTAAGATGCAGATCAATTCCTCTGGTCAGGAGTGTTTTCACCTCAGGTTCAGTCATTCTCAGTTGAAGAGGATAGTAGGAGGCATATTAAAGGTATGTAGTGACCATCTTGAGTTCAGAGCCAACCCAGCCATGTGGTAGGACACAGGACACAACCTCCCCCAGAAGTTTATCAGTCAACACAGGGTCATTTTCACCTTGAAGAACCTATGATGTTAAGGTGTGTCTCTATAGGGTTCTGGGGTCTGATTCTTATAGAAATTAAGTCTTAAGTGTTGAAGGGTCTTTGATTGTTGACCACCGCTGTAAGTCTTTTAATGCAGTGCCCCTTCTCTGTCCGCTGGTCCATAGTTCACTGTTTTACTCTTTGGAGTAATTCATTTGTAACACGAAATCAAAAAACTGGGGTGGGGAGTAGAAATATGTAAACCAAAAGGAAAGAGTAAGGTGATAAAACTCCAGGCCCTTCTCTCTCTTTCTCTTCACTCCTCCTCTCCACCCCTCCCTTCCCCCTCCTCTCCCTTTCCTTCCTAAACTTCAGTTACTTCCTAGACCTAAATGGGAATCTTATATTGTTTGAATTTTTTTTAATGTTTTTTCTGCTCCTAGAGATAAAGTGATCAAAATATTTTGGGCTGGATATGTAGCTCAGTTGATAAGAATGCTAGCCTTGCATATATCAGGCCCTGGGTTTGATCCCGAGAGCCACATGAAAACAGGCATGGTAGTGCAGTCCTTTAACACCAACATTTGGGAGTGGAGAAAGGAAGTTCAGAAGTTCAAGATCAGCCTCAGCCACATAACTGAGTTTGAGAAAAAAATTCTTAACCTATCATGTATCTGATCAGAAAACAGGAAATCCCAAACACTCAATGATCCATATTAAAGGGAACAACTTGCTGTCCAGTGTCTCCTGCGGCCAAGGCTGGGTGCCATCTCACACTCACTAGACAGGTTCTTGAGTGAACCAACTATCGACACCGATCGGTTCAGCCAACACTGCTGTTCTCAGGTGGATGTACCTCCGTGGCCTGTGACTCCACACTTCAGCTGACCTGTGGCTTGGAGAACGGACAAAGGTGTCTCTGCTCTGTTGACTTCAAGATAAAGAGCCTTCCATCTGGGCGATGTGGGGCAGCTGACGGGCATGGTTTCACCTGGAGACTCAAGTCTGAGGACAGCCCCAGTATTCGTGAGAGCAGCCCCGCTAAGAGCGGTTCCAGTTGGCCACTCCTTTTCGCATGCACAACTAAATGATTGCAGAGTAATCTGTGACCAATCACTTCCATGTGATGAGGCTGAGGAGTGCCCTCACATGCCAAGCTCCCCTCTCAGAGTGGCAGGCTATCTTTTCATTCAGCCTGTGGCCAAACGCCAGCAGCAGCCATTTCCACACACAACTAGGAAGGTGTTGCCCTAAATTATACCAGTGCAAGGGGAAGGATGGGGTGCAGGTAGACCCCAAATCATCCTGTGCATCAGACCCATGGGAATGCTTGCCAACCAGAGGTCTCCGGGCTCTCTCCAGATACACCAGATCAGTTTACCCTCCTGGGCAGGAGTCTGGAGTGGCACTTTTGACAACTTTCCTTTGAGATCCATGTGCCATCTGTGGCCATACCACCCTCAGCACACCTCATATGATCTCAGAAACTAAGCAGGGGCTAGACATGGTTAGTGCCCAGATGGGGGACCCAAAGACCAGCTTCCCAAATGCCTGAGGTGGGTATTGGAACCATCCGCTAGACAATTGTTTCCTGACAGTAACTTCCTGAAAAGAAAGTTTGGTTTCATCTACATTGGTTTCATCTACAACTCTAGCTTAGTCCAAGAACTGTTTCTATGCAGGGTCCCTCTGTGGAAGCTACTCATTTAAAATTGGCCAAGGCTGTCACAGTTGTTCTTAACCACACAAGTTAATCTCCATCTACATTCAGACTAGTGGAAATGGCTTCTAGTCTGCTCCTATGTCCTGGTAACTCTGTATGTCAGTCGATGGGGAAATGAAAGAACGAAATATATAGCAGTCAGTGAAGATTAGTGACAGGGGTAGTAAAAGCACCGTTGACAGCTTGGCTTCAGTGCCTGAATGCCTAACAGTGAACCTCCAAAATAGCTGTGGTTAACTCACAAAACTGGGGTAGGTTTTCATGAATAAATAGTGGAAACATGCCTGTGCTTGCCCAGTAGATATTACTTCTCTTTGATGGAAGGGATAGCAATGACTCCCCCTCTCCTGGACCATGTGGTATCTGGGACTGCATTCCAGTCCTTTCTCCTCAGCCAATGAAAAGCTAGAGGTAAGGAGGTGTGGAGGTCCACGCCCCTAGACTCATCTGCTGGCAAAGATCTTGTGCAAACCTTGTGCTGACCCAGAATCTTTTCCAAGGTTCTTAAGGGTTCAGTAAAAGTCTTTGGTTGAATACAAAGCATCCACTGAATAACAAAAACAAAAGGCGTTGTTTTGCTTGCTTGAAGCTATTTCATGAACCATCCTGTCCCCCCCAGCTCAGGAAGTGTTAGAAGCCCCTGAATGGCAGGAGAGGCTGGCCCTGAAGCTGTACACTGTCAGCTCTTGCAGAACCCAGTGGTTCTGCAACCCAGAAAACAAAGAGCCATCTTGCAGACAAGGCCAGTTCAAAACACAGAGGGTCAGCCATTCTGTTACAAAGATACCCCTGCCTCTGCTTCCTGAGTGCTGAGAGACAAGGCTCACACCATACCTGGATTGTTGTGATTTATTTTATGTCTGAGAAGGGTGGAGAGCAGGGGCATAGGACCTTCCCAGCTCCTGCCTGAGGACTGAGCTCTGAAATGGACAGTTAATGGACAGATAGATACCCAGGGAGCTGGTGACATTTCAGGCCTCAAATAAGACACTTGCATAGTGACTCCCTGTGGTGAGCTTCTGGTAAACACCTTCTGTTTTCCAAGACCTCATTTCTGTAGGACAGAAGTATGCTTTTGTCCTACTCCACAGAGGAAAAAGCTGAGCATGGGACACAGTGCAGAGTGGCATGGCAGGCCCATCCTGACCCTCTCAGACAGCTTTCTCATTCTGCCTCCAGGACCTTGGGCCAGTTCCTGAGACTCTCCACAAGTGGATTCTACCTTTGAAAGTAGAGATAAAGAACCTTCCTTCTGGATCTGCTAAGGAAATACTGCATGGCGGTTTGCACGGACTTGAGGAAATGTCAGCTGTCTTTGAATTTTACAGTCTCAGTTCACTTTACTGTGTCACCATGTCCCCTGTTTCTGGAGAGATGTTTTCTCGAGAGACACTTGATGAGTTCCTGCTTACTAACAAAAGAAAATGTCCAAAATAAAACAGACATTCACCAGGCCCGGGTTGTTATTCAACAGGCACAGCTCATGTCCTGCAATTACTTAGAATGCAAAGCAAATAGTGACCATGGAGACATGTTCTTTGAAGATGCATTTCCAGGTTCCCAGGTTGGCTTGCTGGAAGTGTAAGCTTGAAGTTGTTGACAGTTCTCTGTGTCTTGCAAGTAGATTTGCTCTTGAGGCAGACAGTTGTTGAGGCTTGCACTGTTAGGCAGTGAAGAGGAAACTATAGACACAGCTACAAGGGTGTTCCTGAGGTCTGTGTGATACCCACTTCTGCACTGCTGATAAGGCCAGGGACCAGGCAGTGTGTCCTCCAAACAGCCATTAAGTGATAGAAGTCCTACCTTATGAGTTCATATCTCTATATGACTGTCCTACACTTGGAGGGTCCATAAGTGGTGCCATGAAGATGGTGAGGGATAGGTAGGGACAGAAATGCAGACATGTTTCTTGGGATGTTGTGGGTAAGGAAGGATATCTTAGGGGAAGCAATTCCAGAAGAAAGGGAGAGGACTTCCATTCTGCCTGTGTGTGCACTAAATGCTTGGACAGTGATCTGTCCAGCTGGTGAAGGGCCAAGACTAATTTAACCTTTGGTCCAATGGCTGGGAGTCAGCTAGTTTGCTTCCCCTCTTACATCACTCTCAGAGATTCAGACAAAAATAACATGGTCCCGATTACATGACATTACAGGCTCTGAAAATCCACCAGGGAGGAGGGTGTTGAAACTCCTCAGAGGCAAATTAATCCTAGCAAAGCAACAGCTGGAAGATTGATGTCAAGAGGAGAAATTGCAGCGTATTGCTTCCAGGCTTCTTTGGAAGTTGATTTTAATCCAAGCAATTTCAAGAGGGGTTAAAAAGCACTAATTTGGACCCAAAGATGTCTGTTACTTTAAGATGAGGCTTGGTATAGTCCTCTACATGCTGTATTCTGCTAGTTGGCACACTTTCAGATTTGATCCCTATGTCTCGATATTTATCTTGGTTGTTTAGTATCGAGATGCATGGTGCCATGGCCAGAGAGTTCACCACTGCTGTGTTGAAGTTGCATGTGGCCTCTGTGGGTGACACTGGGCATGGGAATCACCTCTGCATACACTATTGGTTGAACCCAGCAGGCGGGAGCCAGGCACCTGTTCCTCCTCCCGGGGCTGGTCCTGTCCAGAGTGGACACTTGAACATTTCCTGCAAGCAGAGCCTGAAGCCCCCGGAGGACAATTTGCAGAGCCTGTGCGCACCATTTACACTCACAAAGCAAAATATTTCCTTTCCCCAGGACACAGCAGTCCTCTGCACACTGCCTGCTTTGCAATTGGACGTTTCTTGGAGACCCATCATGAACTCTAGATTGGAAGTGTCACAGCTGGAATGGAACTGAGCTGCAGGAGACACACTCTTAAGACAAGAGAAAAATCTACAGTGATGGTTATAGGATGGTTATGCAGGATGCTTATAAACTCAGGGCTGCCTGAATCCAAACCCTAATAGGTCCACCACTGCTGCATGACCCTGGGCAAGTCCTGTCTGTACTTCATGTCCTTTTTTTGGGAGAGATGGGAACAGCAGCCACATTGCAGGGTGGCAAGGGGGGGCATATGGTTCTGTTGGGACGTGCTCAGCTGAAGCCTGACAGATAGTAAGGAACATATGAACAAAGCTGGCTGGGGAGATGGTCAGTCATTGAAGCACTTGCCTTGTAGGCATGAGGACATGAGTTCCATGTCTAGGATCCAAATGTTATAAAAAGAAAGGTCTGGTCACAGTAACACAGACTTGTAATCCCAGTGCTGGGGAAAGAGAGACAGGTGGATATCTAAGGCTCACTCCCCTAGCCTAGCCTAATTGGCAAGTTCCAGACTCAGTGAACAACACTGTCTACAAATAAACATGCTTGAAAAATGATGCCCACAATTATCTTCTGGTCTTCAAATGAACACATATATGTACTTGCATCCATGGGAACATGCACACACATGAACACACACACGTAGCAGCTCTTATTGTCAGAACACTGGTCTCAGAAATTTGGGCACTTACTGCAGAAACTGGGTGGTGGCTGGAACCCCAGTGCAATGTTCAGGACTTGTGGGTGCTCATAAAGATGATTGCACTCTATCTTGGCACAAGGACAGAGTTCAAAACTATCAACAAGTCACAAGACCTAAAGGTCAAAGGTGTCTAAATAACAACAGACCTGAATCTGAGGTGTGGCTACTCCTGACTGTCAAGGCTAGGGAAGGAGAAGTTTAGAGCTAAGGTGTGGTTACTGAACCCTTAGAGTAAGTGAGGAAGAAAAGTCTGTTTGTTCCATATACTTGATACTGTATTCCCCTTTTTGGTTATGGTATATAAGAGTGGCAGTCAGCCTAACATATCTAGTGTGCTCCAGGCCAATTAAAACCTTGTCTTAAACAAACATCTAAGGAATGACAGCTGAGGTTGTTCTCTGGCCTCCATATGTGTACATCCCTGCATGTATGCACACAAATTTAGAAAATAAATATGAAATCAAATAATACATGCTGAGCCACCATCAGGCACTCTGATGCTGACACCTTCCACATGACACTCACTGAGGCTCATTTGGCTGGTTGTGTTTTCATGGCCTGCCTTTCGGGTTATTTAACACCTTCAAGCATAATACTTCTGAATGCTCAGTAAACCTCTTGCTAGCATGACACATAACTAGTGGGACTTCAACACAGATCTTTTGACTCCCAGCCCAATAACTTTCAACTCCAGCATGAGAAGTTAGTAACGGATCCTGTTTGGGATATGTGGAGGTTACAGAACTGGGGAGTGTTCCAAATGGAGATTTCCCATGGGCAAGACAGGGCTAAGGCAGATGGCCACTCATCTATGCAGTTCGTTGGATGCCAACAAGTCAAGCCTTGCAGATTTCCTGGAGAATAAGGCAGACTCTGTCCCACTTGTGGAACTAATACTTTTCCAGGAAACTCAGATAACAAACACAAAATTACACAGATAATAATGAATGCGACAAGGGTGAGCTCAAGGTAAGAATATGCAGGGAGATTTATTCTAGACGTGGGAAGAGCACATTAAAATCTGCCATCTACTTCCCACACCAGGTCCTATTTAGTGTTATCTACCTCAGAGAACAGCACCCTATCATCCCACCAGTGTGGAAGAAAAACTCCAGAGAATCCTTATTCCCCTCACTGAACCCTTTTACTTCAGTTTCTAGTAGCTTTCACATTCTCCCCTAGCCTCCTTCCTTTTGGTGAGTCCGCCACAGCGCCCCCTGCTGGGCCACTCTCATTCACCTTGGTCCTAGAATCTGATCGTGCATTGTAGTTCCCCTCATATTCATAAAGGAGACCCTGATTGTGTCACTCTTTACCACCCATCCTCTGCCTCTGCGACCCCTGCATTTCCATCTCACTTTTGGGGCCTCCGTGCCTTCCTTTGACTGTTAGAAATGAGGCAAACCCTAGAGTCTGTCTGTGATGGTTAATCTTGACTGCCAACTTGCTAATGGGTTGACAATCACCTAGACAGTGAAGGAAGTGGTGAGGGTTTGTGGCACACACACACACACACACACACACACACACACACACACACACACACACACACTACAATGCGCCCTCTTCTGGCCTCTGAGATGCCTGAGGAAAAGGGTCTGAGGGAGATTCGCTCTGACTGAACATGTTTCCTGGCCCCACACTGCAGGAAACCATTTATGAGTCTCTTTCCTGAAGAGACTCCCTGGTGGCCAGGGCAGTGACTGGCTCCTCCTAATGATTTGTGAATAAATCCAGATTCCTGGATTGTTCCTTTGCTTGCGAAAGGGCCGGTTCTCACTTCCTCCACCCATGGCTAGCTTTCTCCAGTTGTTTGGGAATGTTACATAACTGCCCTTCCTCCTCTCTCTTCCTGTGGACTGCCTTCTCACAGGCCCGGTGAATACATGGGTTTCAACAAAACATATTAGTCAAGTACAAGTCTGGGAGTCAGGGCTTGTCGGGGAATGGTTCTCTGCAGTCGAGAGGCCAACAAATGTCTAGGAAAGGAGAGAATCCCTCTTCCTTAAAGGAAAAAATCCCCCTTCCTTCTGCGGGACCTCAGGTACAGATTTGGATGGGCCCACTGACGAGTTAAATAAAACTACATTAAGTAATTGAAAACACTATGTTGTGCTCCTTGAGGAACACTGTGAGGACACCAGCTGATTCTGTTGTCCTAGCTGAACCCAGAGCCCCAGACAGGTTCTCTCTCTCTCTCTCTCTCTCTCTCTCTCTCTCTCTCTCTCTCTCTCTCTCTCTCTCTCTCTCTCTCTCTCTCTCTCTCTCAGGCCTCTCCACCCTTCCTAAGCAGCCTAGCCACCTCTTTTCTGCAGTTGGTGATCCGGCCTCAGTCACTCCCCCCACGTGTCCCCCACCACCCCTCCTCTCTCCAGCTTTCTCTCTCTCTCCTTGTCACTATTTGTTCTCTGTCACCCTCCTCTCTGCCTGGCTGATGCTGGAAGCATGTCAGGAATTTTTAATTGGAAATACCATGAGAACTGTTATCGCCTCAGTTTCACCAGGGAGAGATCCAGGGCTTTGGGGGCTGACGGTGGGTGATTCCCTGAGGCAGGCGTAGTTTAATATCTCACCTAGGTTAACTGGGGCAGTTGGCTCTAGGAACCAGGGCCCCGGGTGGAATGTGAGAAATGAAGTCTAATCTGACAGGGAGGAGGGTGTGCTGAATAACCCAAAATTCCTATAAAGTCTGAGGAGGTGGGAGAAAAGGACAGGGCAGGAAATCAATTAGAAGAAGGAAAACAAGCAGGAATCCACCACCCTGTCTCTCCCTCTCCAACTGCCCACATAAAAATGACTGTGAGGGAAAGCAGGTACCACCTGGAGCTGGGAGAAGGCTGCAGAGCCACTGCCTTCCCTGCCTTGGGTGGCGCAGGCCTCCCTCTGTTCTCGCAGCTGTCCGGCCCTGGGTCAGATGAGCTCAGCCTCTTTTGATCTCCTCCCCTGTGAGGTCACTAGCTCCCTGCACTCCCCCGCCTTGGCCCAGGTCTCAGGGCATTTTCCCATCTGCCAGAACCTCAGGAACAGGGAGGCTGAGGATGAAGGCAATGGTGTCCTGGCAGGGGGTGGGTGGCCCGGTTATCACATGATGCTGCCTCTGAATCACAGGGTCCTAGTCCCACCTCTTCAGAGGTGGAGCAGACCAGGGAAGGTGGTGGAAGCATCAGTAAGAGGGGCACAATATGTGGTACCCAGAGCCTCATCTACAGAAACCGGGAGGAGTCTGAACCAACCCTTCTCTGCCTCCCAGTCTTAAGCCTGGGACCCTGACTGGAGCGGGCAGCAATATTCCAACTTCCTTCACTCTCATAAACTTCCATTGTCTACCTCCTGTGAAGGGGAAGCAGATTTTGAGCAAACGATCCTACTAAAGAAACAAAGACTAAGGTCTGGTTCAAGATGCTTATGCCTGTTTATGAGCAAACAAAATCCCACAAAAGATAAGTGATGAGTCAGAAGAATGCAGCAACTACTGTATAGCCAGTCCTACCTTGTGCTTCAGACCCTCAGCTGATTTTTCCTATGAGGAGGAGGAGGGAGGGGAGGAGAGTAGTAGCTGCAACACGAGCCGGGCTTACTGAGGGGGATTATATGTGTCCTTCTTCACTACTCTCACAGTTCAAGTTATTCAAGTGAGGCTTGAGACCTGGAAGGCCTCTGTGACTCTCAGAGCCTAAAGTTATGTCCTTTTCAGATCCAGAGAAATACAGTCCCATGAGTTTTAAGATAAAGCACCACGAATCTGTGACTGTCCCTTCCAAGGTGTTGGAATGACAAACTCACTTTTACCACCAAATAGATATAGCTTCCAGTTTTATAAACATAGCTACAAACTGGGCTCCCCTGAGCCAAAAATCAATAAATCATTAAGATCATGTTTAGAAGAAAAGGAGGAAAAAGAACAGAGGAAGAAAGGGAGGAAAAGGAGGGGGAGAGGAAAGGGAGGGAGAGAGGAAAAGAGGGAGGGAGGGAGTCATATTGCTAACTGACATGGGTGGTCCTTTTGTTCCTGAAGACTAGTTAGAAAAATGCAAGGCAAAGAAAAGGATGTTTTTAGCTATATCCTATGGTATGTCAAAGCGAAACATTAAGTTCTTACAGGGCATCGTCTTCTCTGAATTTTTCCTAGAGGAAGACAAAATTGATGCACATGAAATACTAGGAAGCATACATGAAGCCAAAGGGGGCTGTGGAAGGGGTTGTCAGGGAAAGCCTGCCATCTGGACAAGGAGGTGGCAGGGCCCAGAGTGCTGGCAGAGAGGATACCAGTCTATGGCTGGGAAGGGTGACTGTTCATCCAGGGACCAGCCCAGAGCAGCCCTCCTCCCCAGACAGTCCTCACCAGGCCCCGACATGAGCAGCTAGGCTAGCACATGGTGTTTTCTTTCTCCTGAAATAAACCATCATCACCTGATGGAAGCTAAGTAACTGTGAACTTGTAAAAGTCTGTCTGTCATCCCCCAGAGACCCATTCGGGTGGTTTTCAGATGAATTTCTTCATGCAAACACTTTGCAATGTTTCTCTAATTGTTTCTCACAGGCCTGGGGTGAAGAAGGATTACTCCAGCTCCCTTCCTCAGCCCTGTTGCAGGTGAGTAAATTGAGACTCATAAAAAGGCCACGTGAGAGACAGGAACCTCCTCTGATTCATCCTCCCAGTGCTTGGACATCCATGGGTATGTTCCAAGACTAGAGCAGCCTGCAGGACTCCCAGGCCAATGCTCCAGCTCAGCTGAGCCTGCAGACCCAGGTGCCTGTTTGGTTTGGCCACAACACCATCGCAGCATCCTGTTGATAACCATTAAGTGTTTTCACAGCTTGTCAGGAGCTCATACATTTGAGTTTAAAATCCTACTTCAGGGGCAGGCAGGACCTGAGTTCCATCCCCAGAACCCATGTAACCCATGTAATGATGGAACACATATACATACACACACACACACACACACACACACACACACACACACACACACACACACGCACACACACACTGTAATTATTGTAACAAGTTATATATCATATAATAACATAGTATACAACCATATGTTAATACATATATTACTAGATGTATAAAGTGTACAAAGTGTACTAATGCAGCATATGGATACTAATTATTCTGAATATTAAGCAAACATTTAGTACTGAATGCAGAGCTATTTCTGGTACTGTGAAGATGTTCTGGGGCCACAGAACTGAGGGACACCTTCAGGACAGACATGGGCTGGGAGCTGAGAGTCAGATGTGTCTAATGTAGGAGCAGCGGAACATTGAGCCACCGCTGCTTTCTCCCCATAGTTGAACTAGCACTTCCCAGAGAGGCTGCTTCCAAGTCCTCTGCCACCAGCATGGTGACCTGAAGGGCTCAAGAGAGCAATAATGAGTCTACAGAGTTAAGGAACTGGGCAGAGGATGTGTCCCATCCCCCCAGGTCCCCTCCACCTACTCTGCCATTTCTACTCTGTAATAGATAACCTTTTCTTCTTGGGCATGAGTCATCGCAAATGTGGCAGCCCAGAAATAGGTGCTGGCAAAGGGTTAGAGACAGAAAACCACCCTGACAAGAGCTGGGAGCCTCAGAAATGGAAAGGATGCTTTGCTGGCTCCGAGACCAGTGTGCTCTGAGTTAATAGGCTAAAGAAGGGCCCGGGATCTAACACAGGCAACCGGGACCTGTTCTTGGGGCTGATGTGGAGGAGACAGTTCAAGGGGCTGGGAAGGAACAGATTACAATAGAGGGGAAGGTTGGAAGGGAAGGGCATGGGCTCGTTCTATGTCTGCCTCTAACCACATGATGTGGGAGAGTCACCTCTACCTGGACATGTCCTCTTTGATGAAATATAAAACCCTGTTCCTAGGGCTAGAGTCCTTTCCAGCCTAAATTCTGGGGGTCTGTTCAGAATCAGGGTGAGAGGGCAGCAGTGCCTGAGCTCAGGCAGGAGTGAAGACATACTAGCCAATTCTGGCCCAGGAACATGTTTTGGATAACAAGGGGATGTCACCTGGAAGCATGAGACATGGGTGTTGGCCCTACCATGACCCTGATCTCAGCAAGAATGCAGACAAATAATTGTGCATCTGTGGGTTTATTCTTAGCTACAAAATTAAGAGTACTGGCCTTCAGATTTTCTGTGACCACTTTAACCATTTTTTAAAGGCAAGATGAAATTTTCACTGAGGTCCCACTAAAGCAGAAAAAACTAGGACTTCCCCGGCTGGATGAAGGTGTGAAAGCTCCTGAATCCACCCCAGTCTGGATACTTTAGTCTGACTCTCTCCCCAAACATCTTGTTGAAATCTGATTGCTATCCTGCCAGTGCTGGGAGGTGGAGCCTTTGGCTGGTACCTGTGCTCTGAAGGATCCAGTCCTGTGGTCCTGTGATGGGTGGAAGCCATTAGAAAAAGGCCAGCCCAGTCCCGTGTGTGTGTGTGTGTGTGTGTGTGTGTGTGCGCGCGCGCGCGCGTGCGCGCGCACACGAGTTTGTGGGCAGGGAACACATGTGTACAGGGGCACCTGTGCATGCATGCATGTGTATCAAGACAACCTCAGAGGTCATACCTCAGAAGCCATCCACCTTGCATTTTGAGACAGGAACTCTCAATGGCCAATTAGAGCAGGCTAGCCAGCCAGGAAGTCCCAGCTACTTATCCTCAGAGTACTGCCAGCGCTACCCTAAAGTTTCCAGAAGGAATGTTGAGCCTCCCTAAGGTTGACCTCCCTCCTTTCTGCTCAGGCTCTCTCACTACCCCAGGCTCCATGGTCTATTACCCACAATGCGCCTCCCTAGTCCGTTGTGCCTTGTGCTCATAGACTGAATTGTGAATGGGTTCAAGTGTGTAGGATTTCCCAAGTTGCTTTCTAGCTGATGGAGGTGAGTTTGGCTTTACTGGTCTTTTGCTGCCCTGTTTGGTTTTTTTTTTTTTTTTTTTTTTTTTTCTTTCTTTCTTTCCTAGCTTCACAAGGCTCCTGCTGGCTTTAATTAAGCCTGTGGAGCCTCCCTCAGGGCTGGCCCTCATGAAATGAGGTGACCCAACTCACCAGGGCTGCTCCCCAGAGGCTCCTCAGCTCGGGGGCTTATCACAACAATTTCTGCTTCACATTTTCCACAGAACGATGCAACCTGAACAGGAAAATATAGTTTGTAAATGCAGGAGCCAGCCAGGGCACAGGGTCTCAAACAGAAAGGCTCCGGATGCTCCTCCTGCCCAGGGGTCTCAGCCTGCAGAGGGACCGCCAGGGAGGAATGTAGCAACTCAATACCAAGGAAAATGGCTCCTGGGCAGGGAGGCACAGGTGCCTAGCCGGAGGGTCAGCACAGCTTTGCAATTGGGCCAGTGCCCTTCCATGGGTGTGTAAGACTCACTTCTAAGTGTCCAGCTATGGAAGAGTACCAGCCATCAACTCAGTGCTGTCTATATTTCCAGGTCTGGGACTTGACAACTTTTTCTCTCTCTTATGTTCTAAGGTTTAACCAAAAACTGTTAGAGAGAGTCTTGGAAAAATAACCTTCCAAAGAGGGCAGAATAGGGACAATATTATTCAGCATAAGATAATGTTGTGCTATAGTAACGAAGAACCCCCCACAGTTTCAGTAACTCAACAGGATGGAGTCTAAAACAAAACAAACAAACAAACAAACAAACAAAAACCAAGATAGACAGTTCCTGAAAAATGACGCCTGAGTCTTCACACCCATATGCACACACATACGCATGTACATACATGTAGGAGACATAACATACACACAATAAAGCAATCCTTGTAAATCCTTACAAACACATGCTGTTCAATAACCAGCACTAATAGATATAATTTGAATATAAACAGTCCCAGCCCTCCAAAGATCCTCTTTGGCTTAGTGTAGCTGACTCCTGCCCAACTTTGATTCCTGATCTGTTTTCTATTTTATAAACTGTGTTACAAGAACGTCATATGAGTAGAATATAGCATTTAATTTGGGCTTACCATACTGCATCTACATCTCAGCCACGGCAGCTACACTACAGCCATTACACAGTAGTGTATGATGGACACACCTAGTCTGCTCATTTTTCCATTCAAGTATTTACCAGTTTTATATAAATCTGCTATGGACATTTTTGTGTGAACATCAGCTATCATGTCATATGGGTAAAGATATAGGAAAGAGGTTGGTGGGCAGCATAAGCATGTGTTTAACATTTTAAGAATTGCCAGATTCTACTGAAAGTGGCCAGATCTCTCTGCATTCCTGTGAGTATGTGAAAATTTAAGTTGCTCAACATCTTTGCCAGAATTTATTTTTTTTTAGGCTTTTGATGTTGTTAGTCTTTTTAATAGTGGTCCTTGAATGATTAATAATGTCAAATACCTTTTTATGTGTAATTATTACTGGTGTGTCTTGTTGGACAAGTGTCTTTTCAAGCCTTCCCCCTAATATTTTTTCACTTACTTTTTATTATTCCCTTAAAATTTTTATTACATTTATTTATTTGTAGAGACCAGAAGACAACATATGGGAGTCAGTTTTCTATTTCTAACATGTGGCTCCCAGGAATCAAACTCAAGCCATCAGAGTGGGCTGTCAACACATTTACCCATTGAGCCATCTTACTAACCCTATTATTATTAGAGTCTGACAGTTCCTTCTACACGTAGAATCAAGTTCTTTATCAGATATGTGATTTGCAACTATTCTCTCCCAATTCCTAATGTTTGTTTCATTCTACTAATGGTACATTTAAAAAAGACAGCACTTAATTGTAATATTTCTGATTTATCAGGTTGTTATTGTCAAGGTTGCATTTTTTTTGAAAATCAAATTAACAAGGGTTTTCTCCTAATTTTTCTTCTGCAAGTTTTGAATAGACGTTACACTTCTATTATCAATTTTGAATTAATTTTTGCACATTCTATAAAATGTACATTTTTATGTTTCCATATGATCATCAGATACCTTTGCCATTTATTTGAAACATTTAATCATCTTTGTACTGTCAATGAAAATCAAGGGAGATGAATGTTTGTGTCTGTTTTTGGCGTCTCTGTGCAGTTCCATGGGTCTATAGAGCAAGCTGTTCTTTCATTGATACTGTATCTTCTTGATTATTCTAACTTTATGAAAAGTCTTTATTTCAAGATTGTTCTTCTTTAAAACTTCTTTATTATTCTAGTTATTTTGTCTTTCCATAAAAAACTTATCCATTTACACACACACACACACACACACACACACACACACACACACACACACACACTGCTGAGATAGGATTGCACTTGACTTATAGCTCTATCTGGGCAGTTAACACATATACTAACTGCATGGTGTACCTCTCTTCCTAAGACTTCTTTCATTTCTCTCATTAGTGTTCTATAATTTCAGAAATGAGTTGGAGCTTGTGTACGTTTGTGCACATAGATATTGAACATATTATGAGCTGTCCATAACTATGTGTTCTTGTGATGTTATTATCTCACTTAGTCTTCTGGCTTTAAAAATTCTCCCTAGACTCTAAGGGAATCATTGTGTTATCTGAAGTGAAGCTTCTAGCCTTCTTATATTTCTTCTCTAGCTTTATTGCTTTTCCAATATAATTTGAACAGAACTGTCAAGAGCAGACATGCATACTAGTTCCTAACCTAGTATTTCTGATCAAGGATGCTAGGTGTTGGTTTCCCATAGATGTCCTTTATCAAGTACAGGAAATTGCTTTCTATTACAATTCACTGGTAATATTTACCACAGGATTTATATTTTCTAAATTCTTGACATTTATAATTATATGTTTTATCCTTTACTATTAATAGGTTAGTTGCACTGGTTTTTAAACTTTAAACCTACCATGTATTTCTGATACTAATGTTCAGTAGTAGATGATATGTTATACTCGGTATGTATTTGAGAACTTCATGTCTCTGATCATGATAGAATCAGCACTTGGATTTTCTTCCTATAGTTCTCCTATCAGGGTACTGCTGCTCTCCTATGTTGAGCTGGAAACTCTTCAATTTTCTTTAGAAATTCACACCATTAAGAATTCAAATGATTTCTTCTTTGAGCACTAAACACGTGTGATCCTGGAAGTGTTTGGTTTTGTGATAAGAAGGCTTGGAAGTACAAATTCCATTTTTTACAAATACTGGGAGAGGTCAGGTTTTCTGCCTCTTAAGTGAACTTGGTCTTGGGATTCCTTAAGATGTTGGTCCGTTTCATCAGAGTTGTCAGATATGTTAAAATAAAATTGTTAAAATATTTTTACTGTCTTTTACTGTCTTCAGTCCTAGTATTTTTACTCTGTAGTGTCACTTTTAAAATCAATCTAAGTAGATGTTCATTGATTTTTATTGAGTTCAACAACCAACTTTTACTGTTTGTCTCTATGCTTTTTTCTTTTTTTTTATACACCAATGCCTTTTGCTTTTACATTTATTAATTTTTTTCCTTTTCTTCTATTTTCTTAGTATGGAAGCTTAGGCTGTTTAATTGAGCTGTTTCTTTAATATATGTGTAACAGCTTATAATGTTTACATATAATTAGTAACTAATGGTTTAGCCCCCATTCACAACTTTGACATGCTGTGTTTTCATTTCCATTTGGGTCAAACTTTGACTCCCTTTTAATTTCCTTTTATTTCTGGACCCATGGATTATCCTGAAGTACATCATTTGATTTCCAAACATTTTTTGGATTTTCTAATTAACTGTTATTTCTTCTTAATTTAATTTTTTATAAGAGAACAAATTTTTATAGAATTTCAGTTGTTTCAAGCTTATTGAAACATTTAATAGCAAAGAATCTAATTTCTCTTGACAAATGCTTCACATGCACTCGCTTGTACCCAGTATGGCCTCTGTTGTCATTGACAGTCTCCATGACATAAATACACGGAACATGTGCAGGAATCTGAAGCTCAAAGTAATGTAAGGACAGAATTTCCCAAACTATAGTTATAAGTGATAAGCATCATGGTGACTATTACAGTTCAGGGAAATGGCCACGAATTCAGGAAAGTCACCGGGGACTTCGAACTGTGGCTCTCATTTAATCCACGTGACACTCTTGCAGGGCAAGAACATCTAGCCTGTTTGTTGTGGTGAAACTACCCAAGCAATATTCTGAGGAAGTGTTAGGGTAGCAATCTGAACTTAGAACCAGAAAAACCACACTCCTAACTCTAGGACATACTACTTGGGGTGTGGCGAATCTAGGCCAGAATCTGGAATCATGGACATGTCCTCAAGCAAGTCATGTTACCCCTCATCTGGACAGTGGCAATTGCATTCTTCCTAACGCTGGATTACAATGTGGCTCAACTTAAATGAACTATGAGAAGGTACCGTAGAAGGTTCAGCGCTGATTAGATGGCTGTAGTCATCACCCTAGTTGGAAGCACACACAGAGGACTTAGGATAACAGACATGAGGCTGCACCCGAGCAGGCCACAACATACGGATGTCAATTTTGCAAAAATGCATTCTGGGGAGATCTCAATTCCTAAAGCATGTGAGTCCCCCAATTATAGTGTTAATGTTTCTTTTGAATCTTGTGAGAGGCAAATTCAGGGTAGATAAAAGAATGTATTGTAACTTCGTGTGACATCACCTAAGGCAGTGAGTGGTATGTGCTGAAAACCCAAACGAGTTTTAAAAGTTTATTGTACTGGTCATTATCAAGAGGTGCACACTCCTAAGCCTTTCAAGATTAGAATTAAGAAGTTTCCCCAAAGCTCTTAAGTTTATGTATAAAATGGGGATCTAAAATGTATGGTCAGAACCTATGTTGGACAGGAAGAATGAGGCCTGGGCCAGCCCTCCTTTGCAGAGTGGGTCCAAGAAAATAATACTACAGAGGCTGAGTCAATCCAGCATCTTTTATAAGACTATTGATGGCATGCCATTATTGGAATGTATGAGGAGCAGGAGGCATTCTCTACTGAAAAAAATAGTTTGTGCATAGACCGTTGTTAACCTCATTGATACCCATTTCTAGCTACCCAATTTCAAATCCACACTAAAGACCCTGAAATCTCCCAGAACAGTTTTATCTCCAAGTTCACAAACCCTGTGAGTCTGGACACACTATCCTCACATCATGAAAGCCTCTGGCTATCATTTCTTCCAGTATTCATGCCTCCTCCATGGCTCTGAGTCTCTCTGACTGTTTTTGTCCACCCTGGTCCAGAATGTTCTTAAATTAACTTCAATTTATATTCTTGTTATTTATCTAAATCTTACTGAATCTTGAGAATTTCCCAACCAGGCCAGATTCCCATTCCTAAACACTTGTGATACCAAACCACGAACATGGTGACAGTCTCTACTCACTTTGTCTCACCTGTGTGAGCCTTCCTCTCTGTTCTGCAACGCCACTCCACTAAGGTAACTCTCCCACTTGAAGTGCCCTCTGAAAGCCCTCTGCCATCATCAATACTTCTAGAAGACTACCAACTTCTCCCTCTTTTCCTTAGCAACACTTGGGCCATTCAGCAGGGTCTCTTGACTCCTTCCCAGAAGTCTCCTGCATCTAACACCTTCTTCTCACTTTTCTCTGAGGAGGTGACATCTTTCTGGTACCTAGAGCTAATTCCTTTATGTGAGCTCTATACCACAGGCCCTCCTATCTCATCCAGGATTCCACTGTACTGATTATTCCGTCTTTAGTCTCCGCCCACCTTTTGTCAATATCCATGTTATTGCCTCCATTCCCCATAAATCAGTCAGCAATCTTCTTTATTAAATTTTCTTTTAGCTATTGTGGGGATTCTCATGTCTGTACAACAAATGTGTCTTTTTTCCTTCTTCTTTATGCTCACTGCATCTGCACTGTAACTTCCCACTCTTCTCACAATGGCTTAGTGACATAGAATGATACTAACTTTTTATTTACTAGACTTGGTTTCCAATGTCATTGAAGCTGCTCTGAAGCCAGAAGGAATGTAGAGAAGGAACTTCAAGATCTCAGCTTCAACTTCCTTATCCATGCAACGTATTAAATCTTCAACTTCCTCATCCAGGAAATATATTATCTTTCTTATACTAGGTGCTTATCTAACAGCTTCTATATACACCCATTCAATCAACCCTCTCAAAAACCCTATGTGGAAGATTCTTATTATTCTCCTATTATTATGAAGCATAGAAAAGCTGAGTGACTTGCCACACAGCTAGAAAGCACAGAGACATATGTTAAATCCACAAACCTAGCTTTGATATCCTCAGCATTGACCTCTCTCCTTGATAGGGACACCAAAGCTCATTTTCACTTCCTTTGTTAAGAGTCAGAACAATGATACTCAGAATAGAGCTCTGGACTCTAGAAACAACTTCTCTAATGTAGGAAGATGCTACCTCCCTCACTCCCAAGGAGCTTCCCCTTCTCTTCTGCAGCTCCTGGCCAAGGCCCAGGAACCAGGTGTCATATGATGTCCCTGCCCAGGATCTCCTGAATCTCCTCACCCCAGGAACACCAGGGACCGCAACCTTATTCTGGAAGCTCTACTATCTTTATGTCTTCAATCTAGGGACTCGTGTTCCCTCCAGGAATGTGCCAGGAAGTTAGTGGACCCAATGGATAGGGAGACTGGGGCCCCTACTCACTGTGAGTTCAACCAACCTTTAATCCTTGAGTCTCAGGGTGGCAATTGAAGCAGCTCCCAAATCATGACACAGAGATGTACTATTATTACTTTTGAATGCTTGGCCTAGCTTAGGCTCATTTCCGGCTAGCTATTTTAACTTAACCTGTTTTGCTTTATCTGCCTTTTGCCTCAGTGCTTTTTACCTTCCTTCCTTCCTTCTGTATGTCTTACTTTCTTGCTGTTTCTATGTCTGTCTGTCTGTCTGGCAGCTGCCTGGCTTCTGACCCCAAGCATCTCTGTTGTTCTCTCCTCTCTTCCTCTTGTTCTTCCTGCTTGTATTTCTTCTCCTACTTTATTCTCTCTGCCCAGCAGCCCTGCCTATCCCTCTGTTGTTGAGCTATTGACCATTTGGCTTTTTAGTTATACAATCAGGTGCCTTAGGCAGGCAAGGTGAAATAAATGCAACATATCTTTAAATAATTAAGCACACACTTTAATATTAAACAAATGTAGACTAAGCAAAAGTAACACACCTTTGCACAGTTAAAGTAATATTCTACAACAGGTAACAATAACTTACTCACCCTGGATGCCACATAGGGGTGGGAGAACATCATGAGACACATGAGACAATAAATAGAGGAGCTTGTACAACAAATGTAACCCAGATTTGTGTGAGTGTGTGTGTGTGTGTGTGTGTGTGTGTGTGTGTGTGTGTGTGTGTGTGTGTGCGTGCGCCATAAATATCAGCCTTCTCTTCTTTCTGGAGGAAAATGCTTTAGAAAGATTCAACCTTAGTAACATTTGTTCCTGAAATATTCCAAAATAGAGTACTCAGCCTAAAGCAGAGGGACTCCAGGAGCAAGGGCTGGGAAGCAGGACACACTGTGAAGGAAAGCATGCTCACACCTGTCCAGTCTGGAACCTGGCTGGTGAGTGGTGAGACCTCTGCGAGGAAGCCGGAACCTGCTTGCCATGTTCTTTCCCCCTGTTGCACACATGACTCCAGATGTTGGGGTGGACATTGGGGTTTCACAAACTAGGTCTTATGAGACAGGAGGCTCCCTGGCCTTGTGAGCCCTTTATATCCCTGGCTGGCCACAGCTTGCCAATCGCTTCTCTCCTTTTCCTTCCTGGTTTGACACCTCCTTGCCTTTAGCACTGTAATCTTGGCAGGTTCTGGATCTAAGTTTCTTTGAGTTGAAGAAACGGTTTAGCATGGCTTTCTTTTCTTGTTTCTGCCCTGATTTAGAGGAAGGGAACTACAGTGTGGAGCTGTCATCGGGGAAGTCACGGTAGTTTTGCTGTTGCTCCAGGAAGAGCTAGTTATTATGATTATTATTGTTATTATTATTGCTGTTGTTGTTATTATTATTATTTATCATCATCATTACCACCTTCACCATCACCACCACCACCATCATCATCATCATCATCATCATCATCATTATTATTGCATGCGTTGCAGAGCTGTGTGCATATAGGCTGGAAGACAACCTTGGGTGTCATTTTCAAAGATGCCATCTACCTCCTTTGAGACAGGATTTCTTTTTGCCTAGAACTCACCGATTAAGTGAGAGTGGCTGGCCAGTACAGCCTCAGACTCCCAGTCTCTGCCCCCCCCCCAGAGCCAGCAACAAGCACATGCCTCTATACCTGGGATTTTTTACATCAGTTCTGGGGATCAAACCTGGGTCTTCTTGCTTGTCATGCAAACACTTTACCAACTGAGCTAGCTCCCCAAGCCAGGAAGAGCCCTTGTAAATAACTCTTTATTTTCAACAAGCCATCCAGGCAGTGAAGCAATCAGAAAGCTGTTTCAGAAATGTGAATGGGGTTAGCCCAAGGGTCCAAATGTGGAGCTGGGCATGTGTTTCTTCTTGGCTGTAGTTCTGGAGCGGTTGGCTGTCATGCTGTCCTGCTGTCTTTGTGCCTTTTTTGTGATGTGAAGCTGCCTCTCAAGGAGCCACTTGGATGTCACTCAAAATCACAGAGAACTGATAAGCCCTGTGTCGTTCATCACATTCTTAGCCAGAGAAGTGACTCAGGAGGCCTCTGGCAAAGTATCAGCTTCATAACCATAGTTTTGTTTTTAATCACAATTAAAATGATTTACAAATCTGAAGTGATCAAAGGCACAAAAGGTTAGGAACACATCTCCCTATGGTTCCATCCATTAGCTCCCAGCTGGACTCCTACTGAAGAGCGCTGTGTGTGGATCTGATGTGGACTTATTTGTGTGTATTGTTGTGTTGGTTGTCACATTGTGTGTTGATGAAATAGAAAGCTGTGAAGATGAAAAAACCTAATAAAAGAGGGATGGGAGAGTGGAGGTGCTGGTGTGGATACATGTGTGAGTATAGAATTAAAAGTAGCTTCAGTAGACACATGACTTAGCCACTACAGAAGCCAACAATCTGAAAACACAGGATCATAGTGTCTGCCATTAGGAAAAAACTAATAGAGAATACAATATCAATAGATATACAGAATGCTGTTATTATATTAAAAATGCAGTATTGCCAGTAAAAACTAATAGAGATTACCAAAAACATTCATGTGCCTTTCTTAATTCCCCTCCCATCCCTACATCTCTTTAAGCTTTATATTAGGAAAACCAGCTGAGAAAAAATAGAATGAATTTCCTGACCATGGGCTTCCAGAAAGTTCCCCTGTCTACTTAGTTAGAGGACATGATAAGTGACATCTTCCCCTTACTCTCTACTACTACAATTCGTGTCAAGGTCTAATGTCTCCCACTACCTAGAAGGTTTGCAGGGGGCAGGCCTGCTTTAAAGTTCAGCTATTAGTTCTGTCTTCAGGGCAGGCGATGAGCATCTCTCCCAGTATTTATAGTGCAGAAGAGAATGGGTTGCAGACAGAAGGCCTAGTTAGGGCCAGAATGAAGTGTCTTGAGTTATCATGAGAGAGTGCTGGTCAGGAAGCCATTCTCCAGGGGAACTCTTTTTTGGCAGGCAATGTGGGCAGCAGGGAAGCTGGAAATCAAGTTCAAGTTTGAGTCTTCTATAGCCTAGTGTGCTTGTCAGTCCTAAGGGTCCCAGTCAATGTCAGGAGGAGTAAGGGATAGAGAGACATAAGGGTAGAGACAGAAAGATAGGGATAGAGAGAGAGGGAAGGGAGACAGAGGTGGAGACAGAGAGAAAGAGATGGGCCGTATAGATGAGATAGTTCGAGAGAGACTAGGACTGACTGGTTTGTTCTGGACCTGTCTACTGGAAGATACCATCCTATTTTAATATCTGAGGCTTCCAGAAAATGCTGAAGGTCCAGAGCTCTTATCAGTTTTGTGTGGAAGAGCAGACAGGACGTCTGTTGCTCTTCTACCTTTCTACTCACCACAGCCTTTCAGGGGACATTTGCAAAGCTCTCATCCCCTTGGATAAGAGAGGAGACAAATGAGGAGAGGAGACTCTTTCTACCCTCTCTGCTCCAATTGGAGTCCCATATGTCCCAGAAGTCTTCTGTAGGAGCCTCTATTAATGTCTCCTAGACTGTGTCCAGTAATAATGACGGTAATGATAATGATAATGTAATTACCCCAGTTTATTGATGTCAAGTGCATGTTGATTACAAATGGAACAGGAAGTATTTACTTGCCTCCTGCTTCTCCAAGCTGGTTGTGAAATCAGAGCTGGGCTTTGGAGCAAGCATGAAGCCTGTACCTTTCATAATGGTAATGGGATCCAGATGTGGCTCTGTCCCATGGAGGCAAGTGATGAAAGCAGCAAATGGGTCCCATACACATGTTCTCTGCCCAGGTGGAGTCCACTCTGACTCCCTCGCTGAGCCAATACTGCTCCACATTTCCTCCAATTAACTTGATGATGTCAAAGAAGTGAAATGCATCCCCCGTGGCCACTTGCACACAGTAGGTGCTTGAATGGCATTCCTTCATTTACATTCCAGTGATGACAGGAACCTCCAGGAAAGCTCTCTAAAGACAGAGCATGTGGTGGTCCCCAGTGATGCCTGGCAAGGTGGAAATCTATTGATGGAAGTGGTAACCTTGGGGAAGACAGGACCTTTGAAGAGAATCACTGCAGGATGCTAAGGTCTGAGCCCAGGAGTGGTCCAAAGGATATATAACTCCATCCCAGGCATTGGAGGATCAAGGAATACAATGCTGTGAAATCCAGAGGATGACATACAGGACACTGTTCCCAGTTATGATATTCAAAGGGGTCTTGCTGGCCACCAAACACACAGTCCTATAGCTTTCAACACCCCCCCCCCAGCAGCTTCTCTGATGAAGGTGGAATGTATTTCTCCATTTTCTTTCCACCAGCATTTCTCTTTTTTTTTTTCTTCTCCATCTAGTGCCCCAGAATTGGAAGTCTATTTCTGCAGTGTGTCACTTGCAGCTTAAAAAAAAAAAAAAAAAAAAAAAAAAAAAAGACTTGACCCCAAAGTAGAGAAAACTCTGGGTTTAGTGAGATGTGTGAATGGGCAGATTTGATGGTGATGGGGAAAAGTGGGTTCTCACAGCCCAGCGTAGGAACAGAGTGCTCCTAGGGAGTAAATCTAAAAAGAAAGGGGGAAAAAAAGCAAAGCTTTTTAAAAGCCTGAGAACATCAGTAAGGAATCTCTTTTCCCATTAATCAGAGACTAGGCTGTTATAGTTGAGTTTAATGTTCTGGAGTCTTCAAAGGTGATATGTATTATGCTGGAGAGTTTTGTTTAATTCTGCATCTCAAAGAAAAGTCCTAATATGCAGATTATTGCTCAGAAATGAGATAATGTTATCTACCTGATTGTCCTAAACACTTGAAGCTGATTTAGACAAGAGCCGAATGTAGATTTTTAATCTCAAAAAACTCACTTTCCCCATTCACAAATTCACATGCTCATTGTGCAAATTTAGAAAATGTGGCTGTATCAAAAAGATGCTACAATGTAGCAAACACAGAAACAGACCTCTGAACCAAAATCTATCACTCCATTCTTCATAAATCATTCATTCTTTCACACGTGTAGCAACAGCAAAGATCATGTTCATTAGCACCCTTACGGGATGTTACCGTGCTCTAGACATCTTAAGGAGGGCATGCTGGGGTCTTGTTCACAGGGCAATAGGCACATATGGGGCTGCCTTGGGGACATCAACACTTATGGTCAGATTATTTACTGATCACCTACTGTGTCTCAGACTTGTTCCTATTGCTGGAGTGACTGCAGCAAGCAGAGACCAAAATTCTTGCTTTTAGTTATTGCCTGTGAACACATTCTTCTTTCTTTTTCTTTTTAAAGTGATTATGTTTCCATCATTGTAGGGAAGCTCTTCTCAGGTATATCATGTGTCCTCCTGACTCCCTCCGACAGAACTCTTGGGGTCATTTTACAGTTTCTCAGGCAGCAGAGTAACATAGTAAGAAAGGAAACTCTGCCTTGGGGTTAGTAGACAGGGACATAGGCCTGGTGAGTTTTCTGTGTAGGCTTTAGCATCTACACTTGCAAAACTGGTAAAGATGACTTTCATAGTGCCTTGAAGTTTTAAAATCTGCGACTCTGTAGATCAAAGGTTTCCTTCTGGCAATGTGTGCAAACATAGATGAATGGATAAATTCTAACTGAACTATGAAAAAAAGAGCAGATTAATGTGCTTTACCATGCATATAATAAGGCATGACTTATAACAACTTCATGATGGCTGTGTCAATATGTTATATGCCTAACAGTTTTGAAAATGTTTGTTTCTCAAAAGGATTGTTGAGTTTTTGAAAAAGAACATGCTTCTGAAATTATTCCATAGGCTATTTTCTTTTTCAGATAAAAGAACCAAGGATGCCAGAGGACTCAGGTTCTTGTCTCCTGGGCCCAGGCAGTACTGTTTGCAGAGGAAGGCTCAGGGATAGTCTAGGAATCCCACCTGGGTACTGCTGGCCTCTTCCTTATTTCTGAGTCCGCACTGAGGGAGCATAAGGTTCTATCTTCTGTTCACTGACCCATGGTTACTACTCACATATTGGCCAAAATGAAGAAATAATTCAATTTTACACAGTTTGTGGCTGTTTATTTACCAAAAGACTTTTCTTCATTTTTGTCTTTGACACAGGTTTCAAAAGAGCTAGGTTAGCATGGAACTCACTAAGTAACCCAGGTTGGCTTTAAACTCATAGCAATCCTCTTGCCTCAGCCTCCCAAATGCTTGGATTAAAGACTTGAATCACCACAAACCAGCTTTCCTTGAAATGCAATGAAGCATTCTATTACAGTAAAACTATACATTTTAGGTACTGGAGAAATGACCCAGTAGTTGAGAGCACTGGCTGCTCTTACTGAGGTCCTGGGTTCAATTCCTAGCACCAACACGGCTTCTCACAACCATCTGTAACTCCAGTTCTGGGAATCCAGTGCCCTCTTCTGGCCTCTGTAGAAACTGCATATACATGGTACAGAGCTACATGCAAGCAACACACACACACACACACACACACACACACACACACACACACACACACATTTTTTAAATTAAAATAAAAACAAACCCCATTTTTTTAAAGACTGTAAAGTTTACAGTAATAAATTGATTTCAAATGTTTAAAAAACAATCAAAAATAACCATGCGTGTATATTCAGTATCCCCCACAAGCACACTGGGGCTAAAAGTCAAACTGCATGAGTGACTTCCGATGGAGCAGTTTTCCCCACAGACTCATAAATTCAACACTCGGTCTCCAGCTGGCGGAAGGCTCTGGAAACTTTAGGAAGTGGAGTCCAACTGGAGGAAGCAGGTTACTGGTTGTACCTGGCTCCCAGGCCCTTCCTTCCTGCCTGCTTCTTGTCCACCATAAGATGAAGAATTCCCTCCCCCATCATGATGTTCTGCCCAAGTCCATGGAGCCAAGAGCCTGGGAACCGATTCCTCTGACATAGTGGACAAAATGAGTGATTCCTCTCAACCTTGTTCAGTGCAGCTACTGCAAGGATTTGCCTCTCTCTCTCTCTCTCTCTCTCTCTCTCTCTCTCTCTCTCTCTCTCTCTCTCTCTCTCTCTCTCTCTCACACACACACACACACACACACACACACACACACACACACTCAGTTAAGGAGATAAATGATAATGAGCCTCACCTTTGGAATAGAGAGACAATTCCTGCAGGCTATGGAGCTGGGGATCTTCTAGTACCTCCTTGGGGACACTTCTAAAACCAGCTGACTTATAGCTGAGCTAAAGGTGGGGTAGAGAGGGTACAGAAAGGGCAGGAAGTGAATACCGAAGAACGTCATCATCATTCCAGAGGTCTGGTTTCTCCTGGGGGCTTGGAAAGTATCCCCTTTCCCCTTTTTCTGAGTTTCCCTCTAGCCATCACCAGGACACTGGCAGAGAAAGGAAGCAAGCAGGTGTGGTTAGATTGAAGGCCAGCCAAGAAGGCCAGAACTGAGGGCTCCAGGTAATTCTTCTTTGGGCTCAGAGGGCAGCTCCTGTGAAAGTGGGGGAAACAAGGTGAGTCTGGAAATGGGAAAAATTCAATAATGGGAAGGGCTGGCTACAGACCCAGGCTGAGAAGGAGACCTGAGTCCCTGCGGCAGGCAGGAAGGAAGCAAGGAAGGGAAAAGTGTGAGTCCCTTCCGCAACTGCCAGACTGACTTTAAGTTAGGCAACAAAACTTACTGTGTCTCATGCAACAACTGGGGCATGCTCATGCTAAAAAACAACCTGTAGTTTATCTGAAATTCAAGTTTATCACTTTAGATTTTCGCTGGCTAAGCTGGCAACCTTGCCTCTGCCTCAAGTCTAGCCTTCTGCCTTTTGCTATACCTTCAATCCCCTTGCTCTGCGATTAGATCAGGGGTCCTGTGAGTCCCGTACAGGAGAGGAAGGTGGTGTAAAAAGTGGCTGGATTATTTGGACTGAACTATCTACTGAAGGTCTGTGGGCCCACGTGTGAACTTTGGAGAGGAAACTCCATACAAGCAGAAATCAGGTACTCATGGTCCCACCCTTTCCTCAGTTTGCTATCTTGGGAATCAAGAGGTATCTTTGAGACATGCTTCCTCATCTGTAGACTGAGCAAATGACACTGCTTTGTTTCTCAGATATGAAATGTGATGGTGTATTAACATGCCAAGAATAGCATCAAGTTGTAGAGGAGGCACGCGGAGAGACATTGACTTTCATATTTCTAAAAGCCTGCAGCAGTAATACATAAACTCAGAAGCTGCAACTATAATTCTCTCTTTTCATAGTACAAGGCTTTGGGGCTAGAGAAATGCCCCAGCTAGTGAAGTGCCTGTTGTGCAAATTTGGGACCTGCATTCAGATCTTGGTATCTGAATCATGCAAAAGCTATATGTGGCAATGCAATGTAAGTCTGTGATCCAAGCTCTGATTAGGGGAAGACAGGCAGATCCTAGGAGTTCATTGGCTAACCAGATACAGTTAAAAAGACCCACATCAAAAGATAAGAAGAGTTATGGAGGAAGAACCCAGTACACACACACACACACACACACACACACACACACACACACACACACACTACAGAGAGAGAGGGGGGGGGATTTTGGGAACTATTAATTTTAAAAAATCCAACCTGACTGAGCAAAGGTGCTTGGGCTCTTCTAGCTCAGTATCTTGTATCCAGTGTGGTTGGGGACAAAGAGAGAGTGCCAAATACTGCCATCTCTTACACGTGTGTTCTGAAGCTCCAGCCAGCAGGGATGCTGCCAGCCAGATCACTCTATTTGAAGAAAAGAATGTAAGCTGTTCGAGGTAAGGACTCTCTTTAATTTCTTGCAGAATTACCCGTGTCTAAAGCAACTTCAAGAACACAGTAGGCAGCCCGAACATAAATTTTAAGTTGATAAATGAAGCCTATGGTACTTTTTCAAAGTACTAGGCACATGGGCAGCATCGCAGACTCAGGAATGTGACATCCCATCTCTCGATGCTTAGCAGCGCTGGTGGCATTCCTGGGGCTGTGTGAGTATTTTGCCCAGTTGGCAAATTACTTTCAAACTCCTACATAAACTCTAGATTCTGAGGCTGGGTGGTTTTCAAGGTTAAAATTCTCTTGTTGTAAACCTTTTGGTTTCCATGACTGAATGTTTATTTTCTGAGTTTTATGTAGAGATATTTAAAGGTAATGGTAACCATTTATTCTTTGCCTCCTCAGAAGGTAATTAAGTTCCAAGGAGTAAATCAAATCTTGACATTTGTATTGAGAATTAGGAGGAGATAAGTATTTTTTCCTGATGTTATGAGTGTCAGATGGTGACAAAATATACTGCCTGTTATCATTAACATAAGCAAGCATGGTAGGAACTGTACCTTAAAGGGCAGTGTAGGGATACAGGAGGTGAGTATGGTTCCATTTCCATTTTTATATTCACAGTAAACAATCATTTTCTTACTCATACAACTCATGGGTTGTATGGTGGTAATCCTGTGGGAGATGTCTTGCATGTTTTACATGACATTTCCACCGTGTTTGAATCACTGTTGACTCCTGGGATGGTGGCAGATATGTGAAGATCAAAGTTTTTGAAGGTGTCCCCTCTCATAGGCTTGCAGGTAACTCCAGCTACCTAGGACCTCAGCTGTGCTTCTTCTCAGAGGGAACATCTGCAAACAGCCTCCCTCCGGGATCTGAGCTTACTCACAGTGTGGCAGCCTTGAGGTATTTGGACTCTTTGGATGAAAGCTCAAGGATCCATAGCAAGAGTCTTCAGAGAAGCACATGAGCCCTGTGCTGCCTTGCTGTTCATGACCCCTCCTTGGAGATTACTTTAGCATTCTTGCCACATCCCTGAGCCTCTCTAGATCAAGAGAGAGAATGCACACTCTACTCCTCCTAATGCACATTGTAAGACCTGTCTGGATGCTAGACAATGCTGGGGTGGCCGTCTTTGGAAACCAGAATCAGCCCCGTGCCCCACATGGGGAAACCACCCAATTATTTTGAGCAGAGCAATTGCATGACCAGACTCACCTCCAAGCTGGTATTTGTAGACAAGGGTAGAAACACGAAAATAACTAGGAAACTATCACAATCATCAGGGCAGGAGGTGATGAGAGGTTGGATGAGGGGTCAGTGATGGGTGTGATAAAATGTGATGTGGACAAGTCTATAGGCAGATGAAGTGTTGCTGGGACTTCATTGGGCTTAAACGGGAGCTCATTTTCACACATATGAAAATCACCCCCACACATTGGGTGCTGGGTAATGTTAACATCTCAGGTTAGGAAAGAAGCACAGATTGGTGATATAAATGAAAAAAGATGTAGAAATTTTAAAACCATGAAATTCAATGACATCAACAAGAGTGCAGACAGATAAGAGAGGTATTATAAACCTAGAGTCCCAGGAGACACCCTCAGTGAGATGTCAGGAAGGCCATGACATGCTGGTTCAGAGACTGAAGTGACGAGTGACATAAAGGAATGTAGTATACCCTGGCAACCAATGGAAAGGTTTCAGAAACTGAATGGTGTACTACTTGGCTCTGGGCTCAGCAAGAAAATTACAAAATGAGAATTTACCACTCACTCTATCAATACAGAAGCCATTGGCTACCTTGATGGTATGAGTTTAGTGAAGTGGTTGGGAGAGAGCCCAATTTTATAGGAGGGAGTCGTAAGAAATTGCTGACTACAAGTATAATAATGTTGTATAAAAAAAATCTGAAGGATTTTCCAGGAAAGGGAATAAGGGGCTAGAGAAGGAACTAGTATCAGGAGAAGGTATCTGTTTATCACCCATGCTGTTGTTCATAGGAGAGGGGACAGATTGTCCATTAATACTAGAATGGGTAGGCTGTCATTCACACTAGAGTGGACAGGATATCATTTATAATAGAGTGTGTAGGCTGTCATTCATACTAGAATGATAGCTGTCATTCATACCAGAGTGGCCAGGCTGTCATTCTCACTAGAGTGGACAGAATATCACTTATAAAAGGGTGGGTAGGCTGCCATTAATACTGGAATAAAAGAGGGGAAGGATGGTAGCATATCCCAAGGAGCCACGGTGCCTTCTTTTGAAGCCTGGCTTTACATCTCACTATTTGTATGAACGTGAGCAAGGTAAACCTAGCTGTGCCTTCGTCTTAACTAGGCATGTAAAATGGTGATCATAACTTACTGTGGGGTAAAGAAGAAGCTGCCATATTTGTCATTTGAAATAATTCTTGCCATACGGTGGCCATTCACATAAGGTCATTACACTGGCAGTGATAAACCTCTGCTGATGCAATGGCTCCAGCTACATTTCTGTGACACTTAGGGGGAAAGTGTAAGGCCCCAATGATATGTGAGCTAGTGATGCAGCTTCCATGTCTATACTGGGTGGGAGTGACCCAGAAATTATCTGGAAACTGATCCCAGTGATGACCCAGACATCTAACCCAGGGAGTTAGAGAGAAAGCTCAGTTGATAAAATACTTCACAAGCATGAAGGCATGAGACCAGATCCCCAGCACCCACATTAAATGCTGGGCTATGGAGGGCTTGGAGTTCAATCCCCAGCACTTTGAATAACTAAATAAATAAAGTTAAAATCTGAGAGTGGCAGTGTACATTTGTAAAGCCAGTGCTGAGAAGGTAGAAGGGAAGATCCTTGTTATTCAATGCAGTGAATCAGGGAGCTCCAGACATAGAGCTTCTGTCCCAAATACTAAGGTGGAGTAACTGATAAAGACATTCAACATTAATCTCTGGCTTTCATGTGAACACATACATAGATTCCCACAAACACATTTGTACACACATGCATACACACACTTATGCGCACACGTGCGTGCGCGTGCGCACACACACACACACACACACACACACACACACACACACACAACACACACACACACCATGGTTGAGAGGTGGCAGAATCAGCATCTCCCCAGGGGCCCCCACTCTCTGCTAAGGACACTCACATATTTCTGTATCAGGCTCTACTCATAGGACAACAGCTTGTGGCAGAAAATTTTGTTTATAAATCTCATTTCCTGAGGATACTCCCCAAATAAAAAATCCAATTTTTCCTTAGCTGGCCTGGTAAAGATGCTCATCATAGGATTCAAAGCCACTTCTGGCTTTAAAAGAAAATATCCAGCTATGTGTTATCTGATGGCCTTTAGCAAGCACAGATTCCTCAAGTGAAAGGGCGCTGAGGCAGAGAAGTTAACGGTCCCCATCAAAAACGCTTTGAAATAGCCTGCAAGGGCTTTTTTTCTAAATTATTGTTGGATTCCTATTGAATTCATGCTAGAAAAACTTTGCAAAGGCTGCAATAGTTATTTTTAAATAAATCTCTCCTGCTTCCATCCCCTAACTGGATTTCCTTGCCTTGTTAAAGAAAAGCTTTGAAAAAGACAAAACATAGTCTCCAACTTACTACTAACCAGAGAAGATCCCCACGGGTGAGGTGGCTTTGTAATGTGCCATCTGCAACTATTTTATTAAAAGGACATTTTCAGTAATCTTGCAGGGACAATTGATATTAACTAGTCTTGAGTTACCCCCCAGAAGGTAACTTCGAAAAATTCAGAATACTTACAGCTTCTTAATTATACATAACTGCTGGAGGACAACGGGCTCCGTGTAGGAAGCAATTAAATATTGAATAAGAATAAATAAAGTTTAATTTCTTCAGGATCTTAAGGGGAAACTCCCCTTAGAAATTATTGAAAAGGAACTAGAAAGATGGCTCAGTGGCTAAAGTGCTGGCTGAGCAAGCATCGGGCAAGCATTTTACCCCAGCACCAGGGTAAAAAGCTGGACATAGTGGAAACTCCAGCATTGAAGGTGAGGGGGCAGTAGATCCCAGAAACTTACTGGTCAGCAAGTCTAGGCGAGCTTCAGCCCCATTGAGAGACTCTGTCTCCAAAACTACTGAGGAGAGCAGAGAAAAGAGAGAGATACCGGATGCCAACCCCTGATCTCCACAGGTACACTCAATCAGATGTTCACACACACACACACACACACACACACACACACACACACACACACACACACATGCACGCACACAGGCACACACAAACACACAGGCACACACAAACACACAGGTGCACACACATGCATGCACACAGGCACACACACACACACTCATGCATACATACAGGCACGCACACATGCACGCACACAGGCACACACACACACGCACACACATACACACATGCAGAAACTATTGATCCTCTTTGAGCCAGACTGTACCATGACCCCATCTCTAAATCAATTCTTGTGGTCTTTAACCAGATACACCTACATCAGCTCTAGGTGCTGGAGGTGTGGGAGGTCCCACTCTGGCCGCGTGGACTGAAAGGTGGACCTCCAAAGGAAGGCTGAAGAACACTTAACACTAAAAGGGGAGTGGAGGATAGCACCAAGAAACACCTTGGCTAACCAAAAAGTCACTGATGTCCCTCATTTTGTTTTAGGGACATCTTCCAAAATGTAGTGAGTGAGTGTGTGTGTGTGTGTGTGTGTGTGTGTGTGTGTGTGTGTGTGTGTGTGTGAAACTTTTCAAGATGTATTTAGAAGTGTCCACCTGCCCGCATAGGTTTCTGCCATGTGTGCACCTCGTACCTGTGAAAGTCAAAAGAAGTCATTTGTTCTCATGCATCTGGAGCCATGGGTGGTTGTGAGCCACTGTGCTGGTCTTAAAAACTGAACCCATGTCTTCTGCTAAAGTAACAAGTGTTCTTAACCTCTGAGTCACCCCTTCAGCCTCTAAAATGGATTTTTAAAAGAATGTATTCTTCTCCAATACCAACAAAGATAACCTGATTTCATGTCTTCAGGTTCATTCAATATTCTCTGGGTACCACTGATGCTGGGGGACAGGAGAGACACAGAGGCTGAGCAGCAAGCTCCGTTTCCAAATTGTGCTGCCTCAGTAGCCCCTTTGGGGCTTTTCTTTGTGAGTTCAGGCCTTCGGTGAAAACGGGGATGGGGGTTGGTAATCTCTTATCTGCAGATTCTCTTGAGCCCAAATGAGATAATACTTTTAAAAGAAAATGTCCCCTAATAAGCCTTCCAGGATTCGAATGTGACCTGGATTTGAACATCAAATGATGCTCAGCCAACTGTGACTTCTACAACTGGCTCCTCAGATAATTGTCTGAAGCCATGCTAGAAAAAGTCCACATTCTAAGATGTGGCCTCTTCAACTGTAGACAGTGAAGGATGTGGAGACAAAGGGTACATCCATAGTCCCTGCGCATCTGAATTTGACTTGAGATGCTGCACAAGGATAGGAGTGGGGTTCCCCACTAAGCCGAGGCACAGCCCCTTTCTCCAGTTGCAGTGTACAAGGCATAAAGAGGCTCTGGGTAGTCGGAGTGGGAGGCTGAGCTGGTTGCTGGAGAAGTGGGGCTGGCCACTGCTAGGTCCTGACACTAACCCATTCTGTTTCAGGTCTGGCCACAGATAGCGAACTGCACTGGGAAGGGGGTCTCCGGGAAGCCTTGCAAGTCAGCACCTCCCTTTTCCGCAGCCGCTTGGCTGGAACACTTTCTTCAAAGCAAGTGCCCCAGGCGAAAGGCAAAATGCTTATTAGCCCTGTTGTAGAGTACCTGTTCCTCCTCACTACCCACAACAGCTCCAGTGCACGCCTGATGTCTCCATTTAATTGCTCATGGTCCATTTTCCAGTAGAGAAGCCCTCTGTTGTGGGTGATAGACTCTACGACCACAAAGTACACTGTAGTAAGTCCTCAGGTGCCCTTTCAGATCAGCTTCCAGCGTGAATGTCTTCAATGAAGGCAACATGGCAAGGCTGTGTTAGCTAAAGCCACAGAACTGGCCACCAGACCGACCATAAGTTACACATTTGTAGGTCGGAGAAATGAATGGGACACGTGACTGAAGTATAGCATATGGCAATTCACAAAGAAATGCGATCATTTCCCAGCTTTCCTGCTTACTGAACTTGCATTTTTTACAGAGGTGGGGTCTCTCTTTCACATCTTTTCCTGCCCTTCAAACTTCCTCATAAAGCCAGAAGTCCAGGACATTGCCTGGGGTGGAATGTGCTGGAATGTACATAAGGAGAAGTGAGTGCGATGGAAGGGGGCCTGGCTGGTATGCTGGTTTGGCATTTCTGGGTGCAGCCCCCTTCAGCAGAGTGAAATATCTTCCCTGGATTCTGGAGAGAATGGTATGTGTGGGGAGTGGGAGATGGTACAGATGTGAATGAAAGGCTAGAGAGAAAATGACTCTAAAACATCTTTGTTAAGTAGCAAACCAGCAGCTGGACCAGATTAGCTGTTCCCTTCTCTTTCCTATTTTTGGACTTGGAAAGAAAATGTGCAAAATAATTCCTGTTTTGGAGAAAAAAAGAGAAGGAGTTTGGGGGAGGGTTGAGAGAAGATGGAGTAAGGTCCAACAGAAAGAGGCTAGGGGACAGAGTTGCTGCAGGCTGAGGGGGAGGAGGGCTCCATGCCTTCCTGGGGACAGGTCTTTGCTAAAGGGCACATGTGGAATCCACGGTTCAATAGGGTGACATCTGAGAATAGGATCTGAAGCAGAGAGGTTTAAGCTTCCTCTGCCACCATAGCAGAGGAAGGATGGGCAGTCATCTCCTGCTGTCTCCCTACTGCTATGTGCACCAGCTCTTCCAGCTCTGGTCATGGCTCTCATGGAAATCTCTCAGGCAAGAGACAGAGGACCCACTCCTCCATGCAAATGACTGATCAGAAGGGTTCAGGACCTCCCACAACACTGGATCACTAAAGGTGACAATTGAGACACCACCATGGGGCAGATAATTTTCAGAGCCTGCAGCCTGGTGGTCATGGAGTCATTGTCAACCCTTTGGAGAGCTGTTAGTATTTACTTAAATTCTGCATGAATGCTCTACAACCCTGCAATTCCACCTCTAGAGAAAAGAGTGTCCAGGTGACCTGGAAATATTCATGGTGGCATTCTTCATAATAGCCACAAAAGAGAAATACCCAGACACCCACCAGCAGTAGACTAGATTCATACATACTTCACACAATAGAAACAGAACACAACCACCAGGCATGATACAGTCAAATCTCACACAGTGATGAGCCAGAGGCTCGAGTGTCTGGTTCCTAAAACCTAACAAAAGTGGCTTAAAGGGTAAAAGTCTGATTTCTGCTCACAGCTGAAGAGAATACAATCCATCACTGGGGAAGGCATGAGGGCAGGGGCTGGGGCTGGGGCTGGGGCTGGGGCTGGGGACCACACTGTGTCTGCATTCAGGAAGTAGAGAAAGAACAGTAAGGAAGGCTGGGCTATGAAACATCAATGCCCACCCCTAATGACCCACTTCCTCCAGTGAGGCTCCACTTCCTAAAGGATAGAGGCCAAGTGTTTAAACCCCTGAGCCCATGGGAGGCATTCCATGTTCAAACCACAGCAGCGGTGAGTACTATAGAAGGTTATTCTTAAGTTTGCAGTTGGTCAAATGCCAATTGAAGATAATCATAAAGACAATTCAGGTAGTGCTGTGAATTGGCTGTGAGCAAAGCCCTTGCTATGCACGCATGGGGGCCTGAATTCAGATTCCCAGAATCCACATGAAAATGCCAGCTGTGACAGCATATTCCTGTAATCTTAGCACAGAGGCAGGAGGACCCCAAAGGCCAGACAGACAAGCTAGCCAAAAATGCCAGCTCTATGTTCAGTGAGAGACCCTGTCTCAAAAATAAGCAATGGGAGATTTCTGTCCTCCACCTGCACATGAAGGGGAGAGCACACCCACTTGCACACTGCCACAAGCACACACACACACACACACACACACACACACACACACACACACACACACTGACTTGTGTTGTATGAGATAGCTTAGGATAGGCCACTTCATTGGATTGGTTCTATTGGGGATCTCCTGAAACAGAGGGTTTGCAAACACAAACCTATTCTCCTCCATGCTCATCCATCTCTTTTTAGTGGATGTGGGCCGAATTGCTGAATGACCATTTTGCTTCTGTATATTGAGCCTTCAACACCACTCTCAACTTCCCTTACTGTTTCCCTCTCTTTTCTCAGCCTATTGAATGTAGAGGTGACTCTCCTCCATGAAAGAGCTTATTTTATTTCAGCTTATTTCTCACTACAAACAGTGCTTCACCCTCTAGCTCTTTGTAAAGGCAGGATGCTTTGATCAGCCAAAAGGACTGACTTCCATGTCTCCACATCTCCTTTGAGAAAAAAAGATCCCAAGGGGCTAGCCCACAGACCAGAGTCAAACTCCACCACAGCAGAGAGATAGGGACTAGAGCCCAACTCCTAGGGAAGGAGCCCTGTCCCCTTCTGCAGTTTCCTGGGACACAAACTGTCTTACCTCACTGAAGCCTTACCTGGGCCAGTGCCTTGCTATTTCTCACAGATTCAAATGAGCGGAACTCCTGGACCAGAAGTGATTTCTCACAGGAATATTATGAACATGGCAGAGGAACAGGCGTGCAGGACTTAGTGTGACTGCCTTGGGGCTGGGATGGCAGCCACCCTTGGCTGAGCCCATCTGCTTCCCAGAAGATGGAACATTAGTGAGGGTCAGCAAGGTCTTGAAGCTCTAACAGAGAAGCTGACAATAGGCTCCTGTAATAGTTTCCATCTTCACCATCTTGGTTGTCTTCTCCAGGGAGTCCAAACTGGAAAGATATGATCTATGAGGCAATTAGAAAAACTGGCATTTCATGGTCCACACTCTTTTAGACATAGCCACAAAGTCACTTAAAGATATTGTGCATGGCTGGGGATGTGGCTCACTTGGTAGAGAGCTTGCCTAGCATGCAGGAAACCACCAGTTCAGTCTCCGGCAGAACACATAACTGCTTGCGCCTTGGCTGTGTAGCCTAGTATGAGCCCAACTTAGTTCAAGCCCTGCCCAGTTCAAGCAGCACAACATGCTTGACTTCAGCCTTTCTGTTCTCAGGGTGCAAAGTGATACTCAAAATCTGCATTTTCAACAAGTGCCCAGATGCTGCTGCTGGTGATGTGGGAGCACGCTGTGAGACCCCTGCCTTTGTTAAGAAGATACAATGGAAATGGGCCTGTACCAGGTTCTCAATCAGAGGTTTAGACTTGGGCTCTAGCTGTTAGCCATTTCTTCCAAATTAAAACATTTCCTTCTAGAGGGAGGAGAGAGGCCGATAAGACTGAGGAATCTTACAAGGCTCAGGAAGGTACACGAAACTTAACAAACTCAAGTTACAAGCTTATAGAAGCTGTGAACAATTATTTGGGAAGAAGAGATTCTTCACTGGAACTTCCTGCAAGTTGAACAAAGGAGTTCCAGGGACACAACTTTTGAGAGTCAGCACTCATTCTGGATCCAGCCTTTCGATTATCCAGATGCCTATGAGTTATTCAGCCCCATGTAAGCAATGCCTCCCCCATGTTCTTAGAAGGAACCCCAATAAACTCATTAGTTCACCAAACTAGAGTTGGGTGGGATCCTGTTCAGGGGATGGACTATAGCTATCAGTGCCCTGTCTGGAGTGAGGAGATAGATAACTGTTGACATCTCTACAGGAAAATCTCTCAACAGCTATCCTGTGCAGGGTCACTGGCTACATGAGACCATGCACATTGAAACCAAATGATTTAGAATTAAATTCAATTCAGAGTCCAATACTTTAGCCATAGTAGCTACAGTCAAGTTCCCCACAGTTGCATATGGTTAGAAACACCCTTACTGGACATTAGAGACCCCAAACATGACCATCACCACACTGCATTCCATCAGACAGAATCAATCTAGAATACATTGGGCAGTGGTATTCTAGATGTCCATAAAACTGGAGTTACTCACAAGACCTTGGATGAGGGGTTAGTTTCAGGGGTCTGGGTAACTCAGAGGAATCTGTGTCACCAAAAGGCTGGTTCTAGTGTAGGTGTTGACTTTCAAACATATGTCCTCAGGTATCGTTAGAAGGCCATTTACACCCACTTTGCTCAGACATTAGAGTTCAGCGAACATCACTTCCATGCCATCATGTGCAGAGCTTTCTATTTCTAGATAAAGGCTGGTCAAAACCCACTGTCAAGATGCTTGCTACATGGCATGAGCCACAAGTATGACAGAGATATTATCTTCACTTTGACTGAACGCATGAACATGTTACAACCATAGTCACACATTTTGTATTTGTTGAGACTTTATTAGCAAACTCTTCCCAATCAATGACACCACGGAAACATAGTTGAACAGTTTTCAAGCAGTGAGAACCAGTTCTGGTCCCAAGCAGAGTGTATAGCTGCTCCCACAAAATAATGGTGCTACTGGCTGATATCATCTGAGGACTCATCACACACCTGTGGCAGGGCCAAGCCCTGACATGAATGGGCTCATTCTGCATAAGAGAAGAGAACAGAAGGCCATTAGTGGCCAGTTTTCATTTAGATGACATGGTGCCGATATGGATATCGAGCATGGGACAACATGGTTAATGTTGGTCATATGGAGAGCTATAAATTAGAACCCCCCCCCAAAAAAAACCCAAAAACCTGACACTAAAAGGGATACCCAGGGGACCTCAACAGTAAGTAGAAATATAATCTGCTATCTAATGATTTCTGGCAAAAAAAAAAGTAGGGTTACTATTATTGTTGTTTTATAAATATGGCCTTGAGGTCAGTAGTATGAGCCTTTGCATTTGTTCATCAGCCTGTCTATGTGTGTCTGTCTTCCAGCCTATGTGTTTGTCTCTCTGTGTGTGCCCCCTGTGCCTGGGTGCCTGCCAAAATCTGTCTGTATAGAAGCCTATGTGCTAATGAATAAAGCATGTTTTAAAATCTGCCCATGGCTCCCCAAAATCTATCCAATCTCTTAGCCTCCAGTAACCTCCTCTTCCCTGGCTTTGGAGTTATAATATCATGTCAAGGCAACCAGAGACGTGATTTGCTCAATGTCACAGGGCTCAATGCAGATAGAGGTGACTTCACGGTGTCACACAGGTAAGCCTGGCAGCCATTGCATCTCATACAGCTGTGTGTTGGTAGAGGAGGCTTGGTCCCACAGGCCCTACCCTGAGATGCAGTGCTATGTTGGAAGGCATTAGAAGTCTGCAATGTGTGAATTGAGCACATTCTTCTAAAACTTGACCAGCATTTATTTCAGTTTCATGAGAAGTGTTGGGGAAAAAGAACATCTGCATTTTTCACTGTCAGTTGTGAGAAAACCGTAAGAGGCCTGACATCCTTTAATCAATTTTACAAGAGTTAATTCCTTCCTAGCTTCTCACTGTGCCGTTCTTCTCCCTGCGCTTAGATTTAAGGAGGGGCAGGGGATTAGATGAGAGCCCACCTACAGTGCTCCCACTTCTTGGCCCTCTCCAGCCTTAACTACTCGGAGGTTGCTGTCCCACACAATTTATTAGATAAAAGCTAATTTCAGAATAGGCGGCTTCTAAGTAATTTTAGGAAAGCAAGTTAATAAAATTTTTTAAAGTTCTAAGAGTGGGCTTCATGTTACCAAACGGCATGTAAAGGCATCATCGGTTGTAGTTGTAGAAACACAGAAGAGAAGCTGGCATCAAAGGAATCAGGCATTATGTCTTTTTCACAACCACATAAAAGAATCCTCTCTCCAAATGCCAAGAAGAGTAATGAGATGGTCTAGATAACACAGGTGCCAAGTTGCACTCCCGTGGAACACCTTTGTCTGAGCAATGGCAGACAAATCCCCTAAATAAACACACACACAGACACACACACACAGACACACACATATATACACATACACACACACACACAGACACACACATATATATACACACACACACACACACACACACACACACTCACTCACTCACACCATTCCCTTTCACACACACACACACACACACACACACACACACACACACACACACTCACTCACTCACACCATTCCCTTTTCACAGAAAGCTTTTCTTTTTTGAAATGGAAAGCCTGAGCTGAGAGAAAGCCCTTTGAGATCAGCCATTCATTGTGATGAAAGATATTCATGGGCACCTCTAGCCACCCAGATACAGGGACCCACAGTTTCAGTGATTGAGTCTCAAAACATAGGGGTGTGTGTGTGTGTGTGTGTGTGTGTGTGTGTGTATGCACGTGTGCGCACGTGCTCATGTGCTCCTGTGTATGTAGGTGAACATTCATGCATGCGTGCACATACGTGAGTGTGGAACCCAGGTTGAACTGTTCACTTCGTTCAGCAGCTTGGAGCTTGCTGGCCAGTGAGCCCCATGGATCTACTCCTCTCCACCTCCCCAGTTCAGGGATTACCAGCTGGCTTTGTAACTATGAGTTCTAGAGAGGAAATCGAATCATGCTTGCTTGGCAACACTTTACCAACTGACTTTTCTTCCCTATCCCAAGCTCTACCTTATGAATGGCTAGGGGCCAGGCTAGGCCAGATAGAGCACTCAGACTGAATACATTGAGTCTTAAAGATAACCCCAAGGCTGATGTGTTGTTTTCTGTATGCACAGGATCTGGTGAGAGGCTTATAGTCGTCCCTGGCTCAGAGGTCTTCTTGACAGATTAATTCACTCAAGTGAACAGGTCACAAGCTAAAGAGTTGCCTAGAAAGAGAGTGTCAGCCTGCAGGGCTGTGGATCTGTGTGGGACAGCTTGCCCTAAAACAGCAGATGTCTGGCGCATCTGCCTCCACTTCCCTGCATACACCTGTACTGACTGACCATTCCTGCCCAGGAGCCATGGGCCTGGCTTCAGGCTCCTTCTCAACAACCTTCTACACAACCAATTGCTGATCATCTAGGGTGGGTTGACAATGGGAACTGTTGTGTTGCACAACTGCAAATTCTGCTCAATGTGGCAACTTTATGAAACTATCCCTTCCCCTCCCAGTTCAGACCCAATTAAGACACAGAAGACAGGCAACTGATGAGCAAAATATCTTATGCTCATGCAGATGAGCTCATTAGCAGTTGCTGCTTTAGACTCATGGACAAAAGGTTTGTTCATACTTCTCTGGGTTAGACAGTTGTCCACATACCCACAGGCAGCCTAAGGAAACCACACACCTTCTCCACAGAAGATTCTGGCATAAGTACTGTGCCCTATTTGCATGCAGGCAGACCCAATGACCAGAACTAAAATGGGGCCTCACCTCACCTCTGCAGTTTCTTCTCCTAACCTTCACCAACACATCCCAAGCAGAAGTGGTCCTCCCCTCAGTGACTCACATGCCGTAACATGCATCAGATTGCATGGCACCATGGTTAAATCTCCCTCCACCCCCTCATTTCTAGCTCAGGGAGTGGGGTCTAGGACTTTGAATTTCTAAAACGTTTTGAATTTCTAAAAAGTTCCCAGTCAAGGCTGCTGCTTCTCTGGGAACCACACTTTGAGAACAGATACAGTAAGGGAAGTCCCTGGCTTGGAATTCTCTTCAGATCTCTCCAACACCCACAGGTAAGGACTCTCTGACATGGCAGTTTGCTTAATTCCAGATGAAACTAACTGGTACAAGATGTCTTGATAGGTCAGCCTTCTTAGCATCTTTATCAGGACACATAATTCCCAAGGAAGAGCATACCATGTGGAATGTTCTAGAACTTATTTGGCCATAGAATTCTTTTCATGTCCCTTCATTTCCTTTCAGTGGAAACCAAGCACGTCGAAGGGTCCCTCCAGCCACACTTTGGGAAACACCGGATTGGACCAGAACGTCTTTCCATTGCATTTTAGACCCAAGGGTGACTGAGGTCACAGTGATGAATTTAGTGATGTCTCCCATATCCTCATTCATTCTTTCACGCGAGCAGAACAAATCTATCCTTTCTTACTGCATTTCAACGGCTGACATCAGCGTTTGCATTTGGGTTAGAAGGGTGGTGTTGTGACAAGGGTCCTACATACCACTGTTCTGCAGAGAACAGGGAGAGTACACTCAAGGCTCAGTAGTGGGGGAAGAAGGAAATTAGAAACTTCCGGCGAGCAGGAGAAACTTGGCAAGAGTGAGAAGCATGCATAGAATGAAGTGGGAAAAGAGCCACGGAAGGCTGGAGCATTACTGTTAGTTGGATGGTAGACAAGGAGGCTGAGAAGGGTGATCAAGTCCCGTGGCTCTGCATGCCAATGTCCCAGATTATAAAAGGAAGGGTTGCTCTTCTGTGCTCTTCTCGCCCCATTCTTGTGGGATTTTTGCACGGTTTAGTCACAAAAGCCATGAGCTGGTTGGCAGGCTACAGGTAGTTACGTTTAAAAACTGCTGTGTTCCCCAGGCATCCAAGACAGGCAGGCAGATAGGGTTGCTGTGTCATCATGTTTCGTGTTGTATAGAAGTGGGAAGTGTGCTGCCTCCATCCCATGTGTCATTCTGGGGACTGTGCCCATAGATGAAGTGGACCATTACAGAGGACACGCCCGTCTCTTCCACATCTTTGAACTCTGCCATGTGGTGTTCACACGATACATGTCACACCTGTATGTGGGAGGAGTGCATCGCTCCCCCTGCCTAGACACTAGCCAGATGTTGACTCGAGAGCCTGCTCTTTGTCTCCTCACGGGCTAGCTGAGGACAAGCGGAAACAACGACAGCAAGAATTTTGCAGAGCCTTCAAGTGCCCTTTACAGCCTTGACCCTGAGGAGTAAATGATACATATGTTTTCACAGGTTGTTCATTTTTATTTCTTGTTCAATTCCCCAAATAGAATTGGAAACTCTACCTTGTGGCATATTTTATCCATTTTGATTTTTCCAAACCAGATTTAGCAACCACACTTCATAGCGTGCCAAAGATGGAAACAGCTCTAATGAGTTTCCAGAAAAATCACCACCCGAGTCAAAGCGGTGCAGCCTCTGCTAGCCCCCGTGGGCAGAGAGGGGACTCTGTTTCATCCTTGCATTGGAACTTGGATGTAAAAAGGCATTTGCAACTGGCACCTCTAGGTCCTTTTAGAATGCTGAGTCGGCGTTTTCAAAACAGGCAGTTCCTGGAGAGGCACAATTAAGTCTTTCACTTTAAATGAATGACACAGCTTTATGACTTTCCATGGTTTTCTCTCAGAGATGTAAGTCCTGGTTGTATATCATTCCTGAAACCATTCTGTCTCATGGAAGATCGCAGAATGATGATTCGGTCTATTGATCAGGCCTCTTCCCTGGCTTCGAATCTGGGTACCTGAAAATGAAAGGCTGTGCTCCTTTGGATTAGGAGTGGATTGGTGGTGAGAGATCTCTGTTCAGTCACAGAAAAGAGGCCACTACAAAGGCCAGGGATGGTACCCAGACCATGGGCTCTTCTGGGGGTTTATGGTGGCTAGCTTCCCAGCCTGGTGTATCTCAGGCCACACCTGGTGGTAGGAAGTTTATGGAGAGTCTGGCTTTTGTATTTATAAAGCTTCTCCAACCTGTTTTAACTAGGCGTTAACCTGATAAAGAGCTTCACGGATAGTTACACTTGTCTTTTTTCTCACTTTTATGAACTGCTAAGAATATTTCCAAGAGTCACGATGTAGGTAGATGCTGGTTTTTTTTTCCTTCTAAAATTATGGGTTGGGATTTTCTTGTCTGGTTGAGACCACCTCATGCCCCTCCGCAGTGTAATGAAATGTTTCCCATGTTTTAAAATCCTTTAGCAGGAGAGTTAGCAGTGATCAAACAGACTGGCCCCTCACACCACACACACTCGGCTCAAGCTCCATCCTAGGCAAGCCATCTAACATTTTAGAGGCTGGCTTCTTGTTTAAACAATAAACCATGGCTCCATCTGCCTGGAGAGCTTGTTAGGCAGATCTAAGAGAAGACCCATGTGAATGCATCATTTAAAACTGTGTTTGTGTGATGGTATGAAGCTGCCCAACCAAGTGTTGGCTGTAAATGACCCCTCCAGGGTCATTCATGCTACAGGCGAGTCACATACCAGTTCAATCTGACGATTTTACCCCATGGGTTAAAGTGCTTAATTAACTGCTGGTTACTCTGCTAACTCTTTGATATGTTCAACTCTTCCGGGCATCCTGAAATGTCAGGTACTCTATTTGACCACTAGAGGGAACACAACCTTTTCATTTCCCTTCTCTCAAGAGTATTGTTTGTGCTGGATGGAGCCTTAGGGGTTCTCACACCACCAACCACTGGTGTAGATACCAAAGTCACAGAATAACAAACAAGCTGATGGCTCTCATGAAAGGACAAGAAATGAAAAGTAATCTCTTCTTAGTTGATTAAAGTTAAAAGAAATGTGTGAACATTGTGGAAGCTATGAAAGCATGTACAATGAATATGCATACTTCCTAATTCTGTCCACTTAAAAGACCTACAAGTAAATGACACCCCAAGACACTGATAGTGAAAATCACAGCCAGCATCCAGGTCTTGGTTTTAAACATCATTATCGGTTTGGGTTTTTGTCGTTGGTTTTTAAGCTAGAATTCCTTGGAGAAGTGGTTGATCCCAGGGTTGGGTGGAAGAAAACACAAGATTGGCCTGGAACATTGTGAACTAACCATGAGGTGTGTAAGTGCCTCACACATGTTTAGAAAGAACATCAGGGCCAACTCAAAGGAACTCCTAACAACCAGAGACGGAACGATCTGAAGAACGAAACACATAGCAATTTAAAAACTGAAATTGATAATTGTGAACCCAACTGGTAAAACAAAAGAGGGAAGAAAAACATCTCTTCTTACAGTATGATTCCAGCAACGAATTAGAAGAAAAACAGGAAACAGAAATCACCACTAGGCAAACACAGCCTTAGCCATTAATTACTGGCAAGAGCCCAAGGCTCTACAATCAGTGGGAGAACACTTGACAAGAAAGGGATGGTTGCACAGTGTCCATGTAACTCCCACTAGGATACTTACTGAGAGCTAGGGACCATTCAGGAGTAAGGACCTAACTACAGCTCTAGAACCGTGTGAAAAAGTCTATGCATGTGACTCAGCTTTTACTCCCAGCACTGTATGAATACTGGCATGCAGAGGAAGGCAGATCCCAAGAAGTCACTGGCCAGCCAGTCTAGCCTCCAAGTTGAGCTCCAAACCAGTAAGAGACCCTGTCCCCAAAACAAAACAAAGTGGACAGCTTTTGAGGAAAGATACCCAAGGTTGGCTTTTGTCCTCAATGTGCACACACATACCCACATGTGGGTGCTCGCACAGACCGTGTGTGCATAGTCACACACAACTATATACCCCAAACTCACATGCACACATATATATACATACATAAAAGAGATAATTGTTGATTATGAATGAAAAACTAGTGCCTTTATGGTGGGAAAGAACCTAGATAGTACTTTCGTGGTGTGACCAAAATTAACACAATCAGTTACCAGACATGTCCAGATATAATTCACTAAGAATAAGTACATGTATGGACACAAGAGCACATACATGTATGACGTTGTGCCTTGACCTAAGCTTGAGAACTCACAGAAGTAATCTAAGTGAGGGACTGGTAAAAAGAATAACCAGTATTCTTCAAAGCAGCACGGAAGGCTAGGGACTTGTCACACCAAGAAGCTTCAAGAGTTGGGACAGCTGATTGGAATGCAAAATTCTGGGCTCTGTTTGAGAAAGGACATTAGTGAGAAAACTGCTGATATTTACACAGGATCTACAGGCTATTAAATTATTTAATAACAAGCAGTAACTAGAAAATCCCTTGGCCTAATCATTACACTGTAGGTACAAGACGTCAGCATTTGAGGAAGTTTGCCAAGAGTATGGGTGCCCTGGATTCAAAGTAGAAAGTGGAAATGTGACTGGCACCCCTCTGAGGTCAACATTCAGCCCTAGAAGATAGCCTAGGACCAAACACAGCCCTCCTGCTAATAAGTAATAAAAATCTTGAACAACATAATTTCTCCTTAAAGACTACCATAGACAACTAGAGTATTTTTTTAATGTCACTCTTCCCAAAGCCTGCATCATACATGAAAGTCACACCTACCCCAAGTGAAAGGTGGTCAGAGATAAAACCTTTGATGGCCAATGGAAAAGAGAAAACTTTGCCGGACTGGTATGCATAAACAAACAAACTCTGCATGAGGACAAAGAGACAGAAATATAGAAGCTAACTGAATTGCATCTTGGAAGTAGACTCAAAAGATAAAGGGTTTGAAAGAAAATGGCTCCCAAAGGGGAGTGACACTATTAGGAGGTGTGGCCTTGTTGGAGGAAGTGTGTCACTGTGAAAGCAGCTTTTAAGGTCTCTTTTTCTCAAGTTTCCCTCAGTGTCATTTTAAGTCAGTTTCCTGCTGCCTGTAGGATGTAGCACTCTCAGCGCCAGCACCACATCTGCCTGCCCACTGCCATGCTCCCCTTCATGATCATAATGGACTGAACCTCTGAAACTGTAAGAAAGCCTCAGTTAAATGTTTTCTTTACAAGAGTTGCCATGGTCATTCTGTCTCTTCACAGCAATAAAAACACTAAGACACTGGCCATGTGTGAGAAAAAAATGATGATTTCCAAAATAAGATTTCCTAGTTGCCACTGACATCAGCAACTGTCTAACCTGTGGGAAGATGACCCAGGCTTCTTGGACAGAAGAATCAAACGTCCTGGGTACCCATTAGGCCTCAGGTCACCCTCGGATGACCATTTCTACTTATCTCAACAGTGAAGTCATTTGGACAATGTCCATGTTTGCAAGAACGACTTGGCAAGAGGGAGGGGCCATGACGACAGCTGGGGAAGCTGGCACTAGAGAGGGAGAAAATGTTCTGAACCCACAAGCATGTGATTAACATTTCAAAGACTTCCTTCAGGACAGTCACAGCCTTCGGGCACAGGATGGAAGGTCAAGCTTCTTGCAAATTAACAATTGGTGTCTAAATCAGAAATTCCGTCATCCCTGTAGCCTCTCAGGATACATCCTTGTCTTGTCACAAAGCTTGAGGCTGGAAATACTAAGCTGTCATTTGCCAACACCTCAACTATTTTAAATGAACCTTGACATAGAAAGGTTAGGAAACTGAAGATACTGGTAAGATGTTTGGCATAAAATTGGAATAGACAATGTGGACAGTTACGTTCCCCTCTCAAAATTAAAGTTTTGTGTGGAAACCCAATCAAACTTGTGATTATTTATCCAAGGATGTGCTATGCCAGGCACACGGGATTAGTTATGATGACTTGCATTTCATTTTGTTTTGTTTTGTTTGTGGTGCTAGGGATCAAACCTAGGGCTTTGTGCATGCAAGCAAGTGCTCTACCACTGAGCTACACCCAGCCCAGCTGTGGCAGATTTTGTAAGTCCAAATGAGGTTCTTTGGACTGCATAAAATGAATGCTGTCATACCTGGAATGGGACCAAAGGAGGCTGGTCTTCCTCTGTGCGTGTTCTGGAGCAGATGAATAGAATCCCAGAATGCAGGGAACAAAACAGAGGATTCTGAGAGAAGACCTCCTTCTCAGAGGAAACTACGCTGAAGGAAAGAGGGAGGCCAGGGGAGCTGCTCAGACCTGAAGAAACTCGGGCCTGAGTCCAGCTCCTTCCCACAGAGCAGAGCAAGCACGGAGACTATAGCCTTACAGCCTATAGATGTAAAGCCTCTTGTCAGAGCTAACATACACTGGGGGTGGTGATGCATGCTTTAATCCCAGCACTAGGAAGGCAGAGGAGAGAGGATCTCTGTGAGTTTGAGGCCAGCCTGGTCTACAGAGCTAGTTCCAGGACAGCCAGAGATACACAGAGAAACCCTGTTGTAAAAAAACAACAATAATTACAATTAGCAGGAGCTAACACAAAATTGCTAGCTTTCCCAAAGAAAGCAATTATCAAAAAATAAAATTAAAAAAGCAGGGCTGAAGAAATGTTCAGTGGTTAAGAGTTACTTCAGTGATTAGAGCTGACCCCACTGACAGGGACGTGGATGAACTAACCCTGGCAAACAGCTTGCGGGCTGACCAACCCTGTGACTACCCAGGCCTAGAACCAGGGTTATGAGTTAGGCCACCCCAACATCCACCCCATCTGTGATCTGCTGGAGCCCATTAAGGGACCTGAACTGCAGACACAAAGCTACAGGACCCTCATGACACAGGGCAAAAACAGGATATCCCAGAGGAGCCCCTGTGAGGGCCCAGCATTGACAGTGTAGCAGAAACCACAGGCCTTGAGCCAGACCAATGACTCTTTGCAGCGAACACTTGTAAGTGAATATATATGGATAAAAGGGCTCACTGCGTGACTCACTGTGTCACACTACAGTTTCTATGAAAAGACTGATTTTTTTTCCCTTTTTTCTCCTAAATTTTATTTTATTTGGGGGAAGGCTAAAAGGGCAGAAGGTGGATATGAAGGGATGGGGAAATGAATGGGATCAAGATGCATGGCGTGAAAGGCACAAAGAGAAAATAAAAAGAAAGCTTTTTAAAAGGCAAGAGCTAACACATAATAACTAACTTCTAAAAACAATAATTATATATATGTATGTATGTATATTTTTATATATATTTTTTCTTAAAAAATATATATGGCTGGAGAGATGCTTGGTGGTCAAGAGTAATTTCAGTTCTTGCAGAAGACCTAGGTTCAGTTCCCAGCACCTACATGGTGGCTCACAAGGGTCTGTAGCTACAGTCACAGGTGGCACATGAACACAAGCTGTTAAAACAACCTTACATATAATTTTAAACAGAAAATAAATAAATATTTTAGTGTTTGAAACATAGCTATTTCACAAAATGCAAATATTTTTAATTTTTTTATATTTGTAGATGTTTTGTGTGCATTTATGTGTACCAAATGAGTGCAGTTCCCAGGGAGGCCAGAAGAGGGCATCAGATCTCCTGGAGGGGAGCCAGACAGTTGTGAGCCACCAAATGGGTGCTGGGAGCCAGGCGAGATCCACTGCAAGAACAGCAAGTGCTCTTAACACTGAGGCACCTCTCCAACACCAAAATAGTTCTCAACACAAAAATTATTTCTCTTCATATTGAAGTACTAAAAAGTACTTCAATAGATGTATGTGCATACACATGCGGCAGGGGAGGGGGCACAGGCCAAACTTGGGTGTCATTCCTATGGGACAGGGTCTGTCATTGTCCTGGAGCTCACCAATTAGGCTAGGCTAGCTGGCCAGTGAGCCCAAGATCTTTCTGTCTCTGCTTCCCCAGTGCTGGGATTATAAGTGCATGTCACCTTGCTTAGATTTTTTTAAATACTAGTTCAGGGACTCGAACTCAAATCCTTTTTCCTGTGTAGTGTGATGACTTGAGCGAAATGTCCCCCAGAAGTCTTGGACATTGGAATAGTTGCTGGCCAGTTGGTGGTTGTTCAGTGAGGGGTAGGGGAGGAGGATTAGGGTGGTAGCCTTGTTGGAAGAGGCATGCCACCCCAAAGAGGGCTTTCAAAAGACCCATGCCGTTTCAAGTTAGCTCTCTGTCTCCTGCTTGTGGCTTGAGATGAGAACTCTTGGCTGTTTCTGCTGCCATGTTTTTGCTCCACCGTCATGGACTCTAACCCTCTAGGATCATAAACCCATAACACACTTTATTTTATAAGTTGTGAATAACTTATAAAAGTTATGTTGCTTTATCACAGCAATAAATTATTAAAACAAACAAACCATGTATGTTAAGGACTGAGTTGTCACCCCAGGGATACTTTTGTCTTTTGACATTTTGGGCATTTAACGCTGACTGATGCAAGAGCTAAGAGCAGTGACTGCTCAGACCCACTTTTTAAGCGTCCGGGGTACACAGTACACTGGTGCTCTAGCGACCAATCGCTAACAAAGCATCTTGGCTTCGACAACAGCTATTCATTTGTTCATGCGTTATTGCACCTGTGATCCACAGGCTCTGTACTGAGTGCAGGCTCAGGTGTAACCCTGAATGCATAGACACTATGCCTCTGCTCTGTGCTGTCTTTAACCAATGCATCCTCTTCCCCATTGTCGTTTTCAGCAGTGGTGAGGGAGGAGAGAGGGGCCCTGCCCAGACCCTCCACTCTGATTTGCCTGACTCTGCCACCCTTGCATATAGAGTGGGGAGGAGCTCTTCTGTCTGTGCTTCATGCCTGTAAACTGGTGCCCAGAATTTTCTGCTCATGCATGTCATCTTCAGCTCAGAGCGGCCAAGGACAGCTGTATGCTGCGAATATGTGGGCTGGCATGCTCACAGATGTGCACTGGAGACGTTTTGTGGGAGAAGACAGGCAGTGGGCCTCCAGCCAGGGCAACCTCTCCTGGTACCAGCTTGTGCCGGCACAGACCTTCAGAGCTTGAGAACTGTAAATTACAACCTGCCCTTTCACACTGTTACAAGGTCAGACGTGTCAAAGTAGGCGAAGAGGATATATTTAATCTCATTGGCTTGATTTGTAACTAAAGCATTGAGACAGGAGTGTGTGGGATCTGCCAGTGCAAGGAGTGAGCTTGATTCTCGGTGTAGTTATTGGGGTGACACCCTATGCATCTCATCCTGGGGCTTTCCCTGTGACCCATCAGAGAACAGTCCTGGATTGGCTGTATTTCAAAGAACGCACTTCTCTGCCAGGTTGTACTCCCTACCCTGAACTACTTGCCATGTGTAATCACTCCACTGCAGAATCCCAGAGTCAGCTAAAGGCAGCTGGCTACAGGTTTCATGGGGGGGGGGATTGTTTTGTTTTAGTTAATTTTCCTTGTGCACTGGTTAAGTGTGTCCAGGCAAATATTAGCATTCCCTGCTAATGCCGTGAGCAAGACATTCCCTCCCAAGCACGCTTGGTGCCAAGCAGTACCTCAGACTTTTCTCAGACATGAAGATGATGACAAACACGAGCCTTTTGAATGGCCGGTGAGGACCACAGGCCAGGTGTGCTGTGTGGCCTGTGAAGATGACAGGCCAGGTGTGCTCTGTGGCTCATGAGTAGCACAAGCCAGATGTGCTGTGTGACCTGTGGAGACCACAGCCTGGATACGGGTCTCTCTGCATCTACTATGTGCTCATTTGGGCAATGCTGTGTCTCCAGACAGTAATTTGTTCCTTAGTAAAATGAGGCAAAAATCAATTCATTTGATATTCTAAAAACTTAATATAGCTGACCTAGTTGTGGAGACTCAATCTGTCTACAGAGGGTAAATGGGAAAGTGGGTAAGGCATCTTCCAGAAAAGAGCTTTGCCCATTGCAAGGGAGATGATTGGTCTTGCAGGCAGAGGCCACCGGATGGTGCTGTCTATGACAACACGAGAAGTTATTCCTTAGCTCGGTCTTCTCCAGCTACAGCAATTACAGCATGGAAGGCTGGGGAGCAGAGGGGAAGACTGGGGAGGACTCAGTGGCCTGCAGCACAGAGGTAAGAAGACAGCAGACTAAACTGTAACACGATGCTTGCTACTATTTGCTAGAGTGGAGGCCGCAATTACTCTGACTGAAAAGAAGGGCAAGGTTGCACACGTGAAACCCAAACACTGACATGGAGGCCGACCCTGGAAAGCACTTCACTGTAATCAGTATTAACAGCCTCCGCCCACACGGGAATAACCTCTAAGAAAACAAGCAGTCAGGGGCTCAATCAGGGGTCCCCACCCCAGAAGCTGAGGAATGCACACGGTAATCCTGACTCCAAAGACGCACTCATTTGAAAGAAACCAATCTCTAAATGTTTAACTCAAAAGAAAAGCTTAGGTCTTCAGTAGATTATCAAGACGGGCTGGTGAATGCTTGCCTATTAATTAATTAAATTTATCAATCTAACAAATATATAAAGAAAAGCCTGTAGAATTTTCCTTAAGCTGTCTTTGATTGGGGGGGAGCTCTTCTTTCCTCCCCCCTCCTCCGCCCCTGTTTCCTCCTCCCCTAGACCCTGCCTCCTCTTTTCCCTTCCTCCTGTCTTCTTCTCTCTTCCCCTTCCTTATTCCTACTTTTTCTTTCCTTCTTCCTCTTCCCCCTTCTCTCCCTCATCCATGTCCTTCCAACAGGTCCTTCTTCCTCTTTTCCCCTCCTCTTCCTCCTGTCCCTTCTCCATTTCCTCCTCTTCTCTTCCTTTCCATTTCCCATGCCCCCTTCTTTTTTTCAACCACAAAAAGAAGAAAAGAAAAAAGAAAAAAAAGAAAGAAAAGACCAATGTGGCACCCAACTACTCCAAACATTTGGTGCCAGCACCCTATGAAGAATGGGCATGTGCAGTAGACATGCAGGGGAGAATGGGCAAGCGAGCTCAGTAGACATGCAGGAAGAATGGGCGAGCGCAGTAGACATGCAGGGGAGAATGGGCACGCGCAGTAGAGATGCAGGGGAGAATGGGCGAGCGCAGTAGACATGCAGGGGAGAATGGGCACGCGCAGTAGAGTTGCAGGGGAGAATGGGCGAGCGCAGTAGACATGCAGGGGAGAATGGGCACGCGCAGTAGACATGCAGGAAGAATGGGCGAGCGCAGTAGACATGCAGGGGAGAGTGGGCAAGCGCAGTAGACATGCAGGAAGAATGGGCGAGCGCAGTAGACATGCAGGGGAGAATGGGCAAGCGAGCTCAGTAGACATGCAGGAAGAATGGGCGAGCGCAGTAGACATGCAGGAAGAATGGGCGAGCGCAGTAGAGATGCAGGGGAGAGTGGGCGAGCGCAGTAGACATGCAGGAAGAATGGGCGAGCGCAGTAGACATGCAGGGGAGAATGGGCACGCGCAGTAGAGATGCAGGGGAGAATGGGCGAGCGCAGTAGACATGCAGGGGAGAGTGGGCAAGCGCAGTAGACATGCAGGGGAGAGTGGGCAAGCGAAGTAGACATGCAGGGGAGAGTGGGCAATCGCAGTAGAGATGCAGGGGAGAGTGGGCGAGCGCAGTAGAGATGCAGGAACACAGCGATTTGTTCTCTAAATGTCTAGCTCAAAAGAAAAACTTAAGCCTTTGGTGGATTATCAAGATGGTTTGGCTTTATTCCTCCAAAAATTATTGCTGATTGCAGGTTTGGGGGAAGGGAGAAATTGGCTGCTCTGTCTGCCCAGGAATACATTTCCAAGCCATTCTAGCTCTCTTTGCTGAGTAGCTCGCTCAGGGCAGTCCTCTGGCCCTCGGGCTTGATGACTGGAGGAAATGCTTGCACAGAATTCTGCTCTCTTGTAACGACAGCCATCACATGTCATGGGCAGCAGGCCAGGGGATTTTCACCCAGAACGAAAACACAGGCTAGCAAGAAGGGGGTCCTGGAATGACCATCATTTTTTAATCAGTTTTTATGAGTGATTCTGATGTTAAGCAGCAGCACTGAGAAAACATTGTACATGGTGCATATTTTTAAAGGTGCTAAGATAAGATACATGCGCACTGACACTAGAGGATGTCCGATGCAGCCTATGAAAAGCTGGGGGTGCTCAGAGTATGTGTAGTGAGATCTTGGTTTGACTGCTTGTGAGAGAGGAACAGTGAAGCATGGTCCTGCAGGGAAGGGTGCATCACAGACCAGCCTCTCTGTGGCTCTTCTAAGGGATAAGATGAGAGGAATAGAGGGAGAAGAGGGAGAGGAGGAGGCCAGCGGGCGAGGGGAATGGCTAGGCAGGTGAAGGTGCTTGCCACCAAGCCTGAGGACCTGATTTAAATACCTAGGACCCACATCTTAGAAGGAGAAAACTGACACCCATAAATCGTCCTCTGTACTACACACACACACACACACACACACACACACACACACACACACACGCATGCATAATATAATGTATTTTTTTAAGTTTTAAAGAAGAAACCTGAATTTGCATTTTTATTATCACTCTTGTAATTTGAAGGTCAAAAAGTACAATAAATACACTTCATGACCATGACTTTCAGTTCTGGAGGGTTCTTTCTACCGTATCTCTTCTTTTCTTTGGAATTTTATTTACTGGTGTGTGGAAGGGGAGCATATGTGTGAACGTCTATATGGGTGCCTGTACATGTATCTCAGGTGCTAGGGCATGGAGCTCAGAGGTGAGGCATGTGTGTTCCTCAGTTACTTTTCACCTTCTTGGAGACAGGGTCTCTCACTGGACATGGAGCTCACCAATGAGGCCAGGCTGGCTGGCCAGAGAGCTCTGGGGATCCTCCTGTCTCCTTCCCAGCACTGGGGTTACAGGCATGTACACCTCCACACCTGGCTTTTTATGTGAGTGCCGGGGATACGAACTCAGGTCTTCATGATTGTACAGCAAGTGCTTTACCAACTGAACCATCCTCCTAGGCCCCTGTGCATTCTCTCTTAAGGTTTCATGATGCATTATTGTCTTTCACATTCAATAGTCATGTCTTCCCACTTATTTGATTAAAATGATCACCTGGAACAGAAATCACAGGGAGTCAGAGCTGTTCCAGAATGTTGTTCTCATTGTCTGTCAGTCATGCTTTTCTGGGTTGATTTTCTAAACCAATGATCTGCTCCATTTGTATTTCTGGTTCATCTCCCTGTTCCTGGCACTAGAGGTTTCCAAGCCCGTGTGGGACTTGCATCATGTGACTTCATTTTCCTTGTGTACTGAACCACTCTGCCTCAGAGTGGGAGGTAAGGCCGGAGAGTTTCCAGTTAGCTTCTTTATAAACCTCCGCAACCTCTGTAAATGGTGACATCTCTTGTGGGGTGGCCTTTAGGCCAGGAACATGTGAACCCATACCGCCTGGCAGAGAGGTGGGGATGCTTGGGCTCTTTGGTGGAAAAGAAACAAATGTACACATAAGGAAGAAGCTGGCTGTGCTAGCTCTGGTTACCACAGCAACAGCTGTAGACTAGGACAGGGCTCTTAGTTCTGGAGGTGAAGGTCCTGACAGACTCCGGTGAGTGAACAATTCCTGGCTTGCAGGTGGACCTCCTTTTGCTGTCTTCTTATGTAACAGGGAAAGATAGAGAGGAAATGCAAGTGTTACAGCTCAGATGGAAAGGAGCCCTACAGTCAGGAGCCAAGCAACAACACAAAGCCACAAGCACAACAAAGCTCACACAAGACATGTATTGGGAGGCAAAACCCAGGAGGGGTGCTCTGGTGAGAAAGCGGCAGAGGGCTGAGCAGAAGACGGCATTTATACAGGGTTTCTCGAGAGGCAGAGCTTTCCCGGGTGGCCCGGGATTGGAGGGATTACGTGGCCTGACCTTAGGACAAGTTTGGGCATTTGTGGAATTTCCCCCTCCCCAGAGTAGAGCCTGGTTACTCTCTCACCTTGAGGGGCTGTGAACAGCCGTTAGGGAAGTCTATGGGGTAGACTTCTGGCTGCTGAAGCTCCTAAGGATGGGGCCTGGCAGTTGGAGTTCTTGGGAGGGGCAGCTGGCCACAGACAGGCAAAATCAGCCCTGCCTTTCCCTCAGACCTCTTCAAAGCTGGGCTTCTGGAAGGGTCTGTCCACTCTGGGGAAGGACCTCCTGGAAACAACCTCACAGATCCACCACGGGTTGCATCTCTTAATTGATTCCAATCAAATTGACAGCACAAATCTAACCACAATTCTGACTCCCTCTCCTCCTTCTGCAGCCTTTGTTTCTCCATTTGAATTTAGTGACGATGTCCCCGCATGTCTCTGCCCCTCTCACCATAGTCCCTTTCTTCAGTTCCTCACTCTTAGCACTGCAGACATTCTGGGTTGTATGCTGCCCTGCTGTGTGGGAGGTGGGGCCATCCTGCACACTGAAGAGATTAGTGGCACCCTTGGTCTGTACCCACTAAGCACCAATAACATCCACATCCCTACCCCAGTCTTCACAATTTAAAAATGATAACTCTCCAGGTATCATTAAATGTCCTTTAGGTGACAAAGTTGATCCTTTTTGAGAGTCATATTTGTACACCAACATGAAATCTTTTGACACATGCTGCCAGCTGCAAGGAACTCAAGATCTCACAAGATGCTGCAACAATTTGGAAATGTCTACCTGCAAACTAAGAGATAAAAGAATCTTTAAATAACTCCATAGAGACGCAGGCTGAAGAGATGACTCAAGATTTTAGCAGCACTGGCTAGTCTTTCAGAGGACCTAGGTTTAGCTTCATTGGGGGAATAATAACTACTGTAACTCCAGTTCCAGAGGATCCGATGCCCTCTGCTGGCTTCTCAGAGCATATGCACACACACAGAGCACAGACAGACAAGCAGGCACACCTGTAGGAATGAAATTAAAAATAAATAAAAGTTTTAGCCTGTATTTGTTGTTGTCGAATTATATATCCATTTGATGTTGGGCAGTATCTGGCACTGGGGCCTTGATGAATGCCTTGACTGTAGGGCAGAACCAAGAGAAGCATCAGATGACCACCTTAAGCCCCACTCACCACCAGAGACTTGTCCTGATAAAGTGTGAACTAGAAAACCTTGGCCAACTCCTTCCTGGTATGGGTTGTTTCCATGCATTAAGTAAACTCGGATGTGGTTTTACATTATCTGACACTGGGAGTCAGCTCAGGGTCCCCCTCAAGTCTGTGTTGTGTATGGACCCAATTCTCCAGAGCACAATTTTGCCTCGGAGGGATTTCTATGGATGCCTTTCCCCGGTCTCTCTCCACAAGTTGAATAAGACTGGTTAAAGGTAGAACTTAATCCTCTAAAAGTCCCCAAAGGACATTTTTTTCTTCAGTTAGATTTTCATTTTACTCTTACTGTATCGTTTCCATATGGTCTAAAATAGACAAGAGGAGTTTATTTAGGGAAGAAAACATTGAGATCTCACTCGGATAACATGCAGCCTTCTAACATAATCTCCAGGCACTAGGACATCATTGGCAATGTTTTGATGGGAGAGTGCTGTCAAGAGAGCCACAAGGACTTTTGGGTTAGCTTATGAATTGATTGACAGTCTTAAGCTTCCAAAGTAAATTTCTAAAGCCCAAGTCATTTTTTTCCCCCACCAACATGTGAAACGTCAGAAATCCAATGGGAAAAGAAAGCTTTATTTTTAAAATAAACTTTTAAGTTTGAAAACAAAACCAGACAAGCAGGGAGGGCAGAGAGCTGCTCTAAATTGAATTTCAAAGTATGCCTTTATGTCCAGGGTTTTCCCTGCATCAGTCTGGATTCTGGTTCCACTTGTCATAACTGCTCTAATGACTTCATGCTCTGCCTTTCCCTGGTCTTTGATATCACCTTCTGAGGTCCACTCTATAAGCCTCTTCAGATCATGTCACCCTTTTACTCTTACTGCCACAGAGAGTGTAACTTTAAAATTTTGCATACAAAGCAATGCCTAAATCCTGATGGTAGCATTCCAAGGAGAGACAACTTACTCGGGTTTTCACTTTTTGAAAAATTGTGTGTACTTGGGTGTGTCTGAGGGTAATGTCCCTGTGAGTATCCTGCCCATGGAGTCTGGAAGAGGGTGTCTGACCCCCTGAAGTTGGAGTTACAGGCTGCCTGAGCCACCTAGTGAGGACCAAACTAAGGTCCTCTGCAAGACAGCATGCACTCCTAATCACTGAGCCCCTTAGTCTAGATTTTCTTTCTGTCTTATGCCTTATGTTGTAGATAAACAAGATTAACCAGGTCTCCCTGAACCAAAACCATATTTGTCTATTTACATGTCTCTGTCAGGGCTGGCTTCATCAGCTCACAGTCTGTGCAGCCAGAATGAGTTTGACTTGGTTTAATGCTCCAGGATTGCCCTATTTACATTAATAAAATTTCCCTGAATGGTGTTCAGTGGGCGAAATCAATGGGACAGGAGAACATCTGTAGGAGCCTAGAAGATACAGCTGGTGAGTCTGTCTACAGCCTTACATTTCTGACCCATTTCTCTTATAATGCTTGTGATGTCCAGAGGCACTGAATTCCTGTGACCTCACAATCAACAAAAACAGATGTTTGTCCCCTGTGAGTGAGCAAACTGGGAATGAAGGTCACAGCCCCAACACTCAGTGGGTTGTGTTTCTTCATTTGAACTTAACTTGCTTCCGACACACAACGAAAACACTGGTGTTCTAAGAGACAGGAGTGTCTACGGAGCCCTACCAAATTCTAAGCACTTGGTCTTGCTTTCCAGCTTCATCCACCACAGTCTAAAATCACCGGTAAAAGGAAACCTTAAAAAGAAATTTCTTTATTGGTTCTTTGGAAATTTCACCTCATAGACCTTAATTCCACTCACCGCAAGTCCCCTCATATCCTCCCCTCCCCCCCCTGCAGCTTCTCCCCAAAAGAAAACTTACACAAATTAAAACAAAGCAAGAAAACAAACAAAACAAAAAACACTTCTGTTTCACCATCTTTCCCGCCTCTCCCATACTCCTTCTCTCTATCCCGGTGGCACTGGGAGCTGCGGTGTGTCACACAGTACACACTTTTGTCCAATCAGCTTTACCAGCAAATGTTCACTGCAGTGAGTCACTGGTCCGGTTCAAGGCCTCTGGTTTCTGGTTCACCATTATCACTGGATCCTCACGGGAATTCCTCTGGGATATCCTGCAGCCTGCCAGAGTCATGGAGATCCCGGAGGCATTTTTTCCACAGGACCAGTCCATTTACAAGCTCCCGCGGGTCCTAGATGGGGTAGATGTTAGGATGGGTCAACCCAAGACCTGACTATGGGCCTGGATAGTAGCTGAGCTGATCATTCTGGGCCACCGGGGCCACCCACCTCCAGTAAGGGGACAGAGCCAGCTCCCCTACACCCATGCCATCATGGTGAGGTGTGGGACCATCTCTCCCAAGAGCAGGGGTCAGCTTTCCTGTGAGGATTAGAGCCAGCTGTCTTGCTGCAGTGTCCTGCAAGAGGCAGGGCCAGCAAAGGGTGGGGCATACTCAGCATGACTGATTTCATCACCCATGGTTCCTATGACCTCCTAAGGTGCCACTGGCCACAGACATGAACACAGACCCAAGCTGCAGCTGGACCACAGACCCAGACATGGTCCTAGACAGCAGCTCTGCCCTATCAATATCCTCGCTCCAAGTGGAAGCACCAGCCACTCAGATCAGGATGACTCTAGCAGCAGCATGAAGAAGGACATTTTTATATGTAAAAAATTCGTAAGTTTTGGATAATTTCCATTAAACACTGACATAATTGGCTTTAGTTGTTGGTCATCTGTCTGTGCTTAATTTATAAATTAAACCCGGTCATAGGAAAGTATGTCTACCAAACACTATAGCAGATCTACTTTAACTTGGCTCTACCAGGCGTCCATGGAATAGCTTGGAGCCTATCCCCTGAGGGTCTGGGGCACTGTTGTATTGGTCAGCTATTAATCTTTGTGCTGAAAATGCTGGCCGAGAGAAATGGCAGAGAGAGAGACGCCCATGGCCACTGTTCTTTTCAACCTTTTCTTCCTCCTCAGAAAGTCAAAGTGCAGAAAGAAACAGTTGATAGATCAACACTGCTCTGATCTGTGGCTAGAGAAACCTCTTCCTGCACTGGGCAGCAGATTCTGCCAAGGCTCACAATGGGCCAATGCACCGAGAACAAGCATCTGCCGAGTGCTCAGCCCCAAATGGGACATTGGTATCAATCACCCTCAGGTTCTGGGAACATCATGAAAGACAGGGCAGGAGGAGTACAAGAGCCAGAGGGTGGGAAAGAATGCTGTGGTGCTGTCCTCTGGGCTGGACCTGCCCTTTGCTCTCACAGAGTCACAGCAGCCATAGTTACCCACTCAAGACCAGCCAAAGTGTTCAAAGGCTGCATTAACTGACTCAGTGGGTTACAAAAGAAAAAGAGTTGGGGAGGACATGAGCATGGAGAAAGGATGTGTTCATATTCGGGGTGCCAGAGGGAGTGGAAGGGAGGAGTTGAGGGTGGCCATGACCAAGAAACATTGTATTTGTGTATCGTCAAAGAATAAATAAGAGACATTCCAGAAGGAAGGAAGGAAGGAAGGAAGGAAGGAAGGAAGGAAGGGAGGGAGGGAGGGAGGGAGGGAGGGAGGGAGGGAGGAAGGAAGGGAGGAAGGGAGAAGAATGCGTAGAACCTGTATAATCCAGGAAGCAGAATTTTTAAAGGTGACATGTTTAGCCTGGTATTTCCTTGTTCTGGTAAAAATGAGGTATGTGTGGGTGTGTGAGTTGTAAGTAGGAGATAATGTCTTTCTGATGCCTCTGCACAAGACTTAAATACTCAGATTTGCATTTTAAAACAGCATTTTGTGACATAAGGATGAGTGATAAAAATCCATGCCAATAATCTAATGTTTTCACTTATAATGACATTGAGTAACAACGGGATGAACATCAGAATAGGACAGGAGAAAATGTGGAAGGCAGGGAAGTGGCAGGCAGGGGGAGGGAGGTAAGGGGAGGAGATGGGGGGGGAGAGCAGGGAGGGGGAAGGCAGGGGTGGGGGTGTCAGGTCTTGTGTCTTCCAACCTTCAGTAGCAGTTTTCTCTTGCTTCTCAACAAGGGCTGGTACCCTCATATTCATTTTGTATCATGACTCAAAAATTATGTGGTCAGCCTTGGCCTTCACTTAACTTTCTCTGCTCTGCAAGGGATTTCCCTTTGCTCTTCGTGCTCAGTCACTCCTTAATCTGTGACTGAAGAAATCTCTATCGTACTCTTCAAATCCAGTTGCAGGGTTCAGCCTCTGATGCTTTCGTCCTCCTCCATAACCCTGGCAACTGAGAGGCTGCTTAGTGCAGTCATTTGGCACCCATCCCGTTTTGCTCAGCAGGTGTCAGTGAAGTTTCTGGAACACACAGGCTGGCTAGGCCCTTTGTCTTCCCTCCATCTCTCCACATAGCTGACTATGACTGAGTCTAGAGCAAGAACCGGGCTGGTGAGTGAACCCAATGTCTCTGTGGAGATGCTGTTCTCTGGTGATTGACCTTCTTCAGGTGCCAATAAGAACGGACCCACCCTTCCTTGACTCCCAAGCAGACATTCAGGACCGCACTCCAGGTCCGGAAGCACTGAGGACCAGAGACTGCAGGGAGGACTTCCCTTCGCCTATCCAGCACTTCCATGCCCCCAGATACCTGATTTGCCCAGTGCTGTGCTCAACTATTTTAGGTCCATCACAGATGATCAGTGGGCCGATGGAAGTCGTTAATTCACTGCAGCAGAAGTTCTCTCCTCATGGAGAGAATGTCTATTTTGGTGGCTTTATTTACAGAAACCACACCAAAGGTGATGCTCAAGAACAGAAAGTAGAGTTGGATAGGAAAAGGGAAGAACATATAACCTATCATTAAAGACAGTGCTATAATTGACCAGCCCAAGGTGGCTCTGCTCCTTTCCCAGTACAACAGGTTTGTGCTGCCCTTAGCTTTGGAAGATGCAAAGTTTTGTGCAGCCCTTTGAGGTTTTTTTCTTGGCAGATGGTTCATAATTTTCATTATCCTGACAGTCTTGTACCACAGAAAGGCCAGTAGCTATCAGTGACATAGTGGGATCGAGGGATTAAGCCTTTGATCTAGAATTTAAAAATGAGTAACTTCACCAGCTGGTGGTGGGCACACCTTTGATCCTGGCGCTCTGGAGGCAGAGACAGGCAGATCTCTGTAAGTTCAAGGCCAGCCTGGCCTACAGCAAGAGTTCTGGGAAAGCCAAGGATGCACAAAAAGATCCTGCTTCTAAAAACAAAAACAAACAAAAAAATGTGTAACCTCAAGCCAGTGACTTTTGGATCTCCTTGGACTACAATTCCCACTAAGAAAGTTAGGACAGTATTTATCAAAGATATGCGAATCCATGCACGGGGCTGGGGAGATGGCTCAGTTGGGAAAGCCCTTGCTGCACAAGCATGAGAACCTGCCTTCAGATCCCCAGCACTCACGTAAAAACCTGGGTGAGGCTGGGAGCCTTGATGACCTCAGTGCTGGTAGAGATGTGGATTCTGGAGGCTCCCTGGCTAGCCAGTCTAGCCAAAAGGGCAAGTCCAGGCTCAGTGAGAGACTCTATCGCAAAAAGCAAAGTGGAGGGATATAGAGAAACATACCTGATACCAACCTCTGGAATCCACACCCTGACACACACACCCAAATACACACACACACACACACACACACACACACACACACACACACACAGACACACACACACAGATACACACACACGCACACACACAGACACACACACCCAGATACACACACACACACACACACACACACAGACACAGACACACACACACACACACACAGACACAGACACACACAGACACAGACACACACACACAGATACACACACACACACACACACACACACAGACACACACACCCAGATACACACACACACACACACACACACACACACACACACACATGCACATGCATGCACATACATCCTCACCACACAGAAAGGAAAAGGGGAGAAAAGACAAATGTATGTAATGTCCTGATAGCACTTTCCCCTGTGTTCTCTGCACTTTACTACATTTTCCTCTGATCTTTTACGAATTGTTAATTATATGTAATTATTGGATTAACACATAGCTCATATAAGTTATGCGTCATGGTTATATATACAGCTAAGTGGCAGTGAACTTTAATGTGCCCTTCTCTTTCCTGGTCCCTCATCTTTAACATGACAATCTGTCTACATGCAACTTTGCTTTAGGCATTGGTTCCCCACCTGAGAAAGAAATCATAGTTCCCCTTACATTCATAGCATTGTGAAGGTTTATGGGTTAATGTTCTATGATGTATCTCGTTCCTTGCAATAAATTCCAATTAGTAAAAACTGCAGGAGACATCTTTATTTTTCTTTTTTCTTTTGAATAATTTCCCTAGAAACACATCCTGATATGTCAGAGTTCTCAAAGGCTATGAACAGTATTAGCACGCTTGATGTGTGAAACCAAATTGCTTTTGTAGAGCAATCAATCAATTTCCACTGCCCAGGTACTTATGAGTGTGACAGAGTTCACTCTGACCTATTCAACGCCAGAAATCATTGTAAGTTTTTAATTTAATTTTACACATGAATTGAATTGGTGCCTTGACTTCATTTAACTTACATTTCTTCTCACTGCTGGCAAAGTCAAATACGAAACAATTAAACCTACAATGTTAGTGACCCGTGAAGAAATTACACTCTTTCCCACACATCTGTTCTTTCTGATGCTTTTATAGATATTAGGTTTTCATAGATATCAATCCTGGTTCTTAATTACTTTTCATATATTTTTCCTTCTCTTCCTTTTAAAATTTTATATTGTAAAATTAATGTTAGTTATAAAGATAACTAACATTGGCTGAAATAATCTTAAATGAATAAAAGCATTTGCTACACATCAATACTTACGTTTTCTTTGTTCTTTTTTTCCTAAAATAGTTAGATGTGCTAAGGACAATCTTTAGGGGATGGAGACATTTTTAGATGGATCATAGTTAAGAGCTTTTGCTTAGAAGTTCAATTCCCAGAATACACATCAGGCAGCTCATAACTTCTTGTAACTCCAGTTCTAGGACGCCCTCTTGAGGTTGCCTGAGGCGCCTGCACTTATGGGCTTATACCCACACAGAGACACATAGATATACACATTAATAAAAATTAAAATAAGGGAAGAGAGTTTTATGTAATTGCACATAAAATAGTCCACATGTGGCACAATATTCTACCACGTGCATTCAGAGTTCATTTGTTTTCCATCCTGGCCGGTAGGGTTGTGCTCTCTTTAACACTATCATCTTAGATGTGAGTCCTTTCCTTGCTGTTTGCAAAGAGGAACATATTGGCAGTGGGATTGTGTGTCAGAGAAAACAAACATTAGAAGATTCTGGGTATATCTCATCAGCTAGCTTCCCAGAAGGATAGGGTTCAACCCAAAGCCCCATCAGAATTTGTCTGACTGTCACAAATCCTTCCCTTTAGTGAGTACTGTGGTTTGTTTATTTTTTTTTTTTTTAAATCATGACAATTGATAAATTTAAAACGGTGCCCTGCTGTTTGCCTTTGTATTTTTTGGATTGCTCATGAGGCTGAAAATACTTTCATGATCTCTGTAGGATTTTTTAAAGGTTTTTTTTTTTCCTTTAGATCATTTTTCTTTGGTGACTCTGATTTTTTTTAAGAAGTTAAAAAAAAACAGATTGAGGACATTAATTCTTTGTCATTTGTTATAACACTTTCCTCTAGGTTGTCTCTTAATTTCTTTCTATATACCATGTTTGAATTTTTACATAATCAGATATTTTTAATTTCTAGATAAGCTTTTTTCCAACAATGGGCCAATAATTGTTTGCCTATATTTTCTTCTAGTTTTATTATGACTTTATTACTTAATAGTCAAGTCTTTTTTTTTTTTCAGTGCTTATTTGTTGGTCAAGTAAAAAATTCAAAACATTTCATTTTTTTCAAGTAGCATGTCAATTCCTTTCTTTAAAGCTTTATTTAATGTTACTGGTGTGTGTTGGGGGAGAGGGTGTATGTAGGTGCTGGCAGAGACCAGAGGCGTCAGATGCCTCCAGAACTGGAATTACAAGTGGTTGTGAACACTGTGCAGGTGCCTGGAATCGAACTTGGATCACCTGCAAGATCCACAAGTGCAATGAGTCATCTCCCCAGCCTGAGCGCATCAGTTTTTATGACATCACCTACTGAATGTTTCCTTCTATCTCTGATTTGACATATTTACTGAGTGTAAGGGACCTCCCAAATGGGCCAGAATCTCTTTCTGAGCTATCTGTTACATTCCACTCATCTTATTCCTCTCAAACCAGAATTACAGAATTTACTCTTCTGCCTTCTGAGACAAACGCCCTCCATTCCTATTCATTAATAGTTTGTATTAGCGGGTCTTGCTACCATTTAGCTTTCAAAATCCCATTCACCCAAATTTGAAACACCTAATTGGCCTTTCACATTTTGCCTCACTCTTTGGACCCCTGAGGGACCCATGCACAATGTCTCCCACTCAAGTCCTCTTTATGTTAGATGATAAAACATTATACTTTACTTCATGTAGACATCACAATTTTCTTACTAAAACCATCCTTGGCTACCAAATACATCTGCCATTATAATAAATAAGGGTGGTCTTTTTTTCTCTTCTGTTTGCTAAATTTCAGCAAGTCCCACTTTCAAAAGCAGTCTCTTGATCTATCCACTGATCTGGTTTGGCTCTTGAATAGCCAAATAGCTGTTCCCTAAGCCTCTGTGCTGAACATTTGACCCCAGGTTTGCAAACTACTGAGGGAGTCAAAGCCTTTGAGACTTGTGGCCTTGTGGGAGGTTGCTAACCACTGGGGGGCATGTCTTCAAAGGGGACTGTGGTCTCCTAGTCCCTTCCTCTCCTTCCCTTTCACTCCCTAACACAAGATGGACAATTTTGCTTAAATCTGTGCTCCCACCGAGTAGGGCTCTCTGGTCATAGGTCCAAAACCATAAATGGGCCCATTTATCAGCACCAAAGTTCTCCAAAATTGCTAGCAAAAATAAATATTCCTCAGTGTAAGTCAACTATCTCCGTAGTGTTGTTATAGTGGCATGGCTGTGACTGGCATGCCTGTGAAGTAAGTGGGGAAGCAATTAGTGGGGTTCAAGAACCATTAGAAGAGGCAGAAGGGTTCTGGAAGTGGCCATAAGTCAAACTGGGAGACGTTGCACTACTGTTATTGCTTTAAACCAATGTCGGGCACAAACAGATGAGAAATAAATTTCCAGATCACACAAAATGAGAGACACAAACTTAGTGTGCCAGGGTTATTAATGAGAGAATCTGGATGAGCTGTGAGGAAGTAAGATGGGAGATTTTAGTATGATTTCTTCTAGAGTTCAGCACAAATTTCTGTATTTGGGCCCAAAAGAACAGCTGTTCGGGTTAGGATGAAGGAACTGTGATGTGGGATTCAAATCTAAGATGGGAGCTAGGCTCAGTGTGCATATTATTATTACCTGTGAAGTAGGCCAGGGTTCTAATTTTAAAGTTAACTTAAATTAAGTCATTTTAAAACTTATTTTTATTTATATATGAGTATATGTGCATGTATGAGCAGGTGCCCTCAGAGGAGGATGTCAGGTCTCCTGAACTGGAGTTAGAGGTGACTATGAGTGCTGGAACTCAGGTCCTCTGGAAGACCAGCAAGCACCCTTTACCACTGAGCCATTTCTCTAGCCCCAAATATAGCTGTTTTATGCAGCTCAAATCACACTCGAACAAATTGAGTTTCATTTTGTATGCAACATTTTCATAAAGGCAGAAACATAGCTGAAAATGCGGGATGTAGAACGGGGCGATATTGGAGAAGGAATCTAAGCCATGTGACATGAGCTACATGGAGGCTGACGATGTGTGGCCCACACTGAGGACATTCTGAGAACACAAAGTCACACAGCATTGCAGGCATTCCCATGTAAGAAGAGCCTGGGTACTGCTTATGACGGACATCAAGAAGTCAAATCAGTGATTAGAAGCTATAGGAAGTCTGGTTTTTGTTGCATATGTGGAAGGATTTGGACCACTCTATGTGAAGTCCAACACTGAAATTTTCTCTGGGACCGTACATGAGCTACTTAGCTTCCACAGTTACCACCCCTTGTCATGTGGAAATGTGACAGCTGCCATATGAGACTGTTTTCATATGTAAACCGGAGCACAAAGCTTGACATGAAGAATTCATTAGTAAGACCTGTGGTTTATCAAAGTTGATCAAAGATAGAGAACGATCCAGTGATCTCTCTGTCTCTGGGCGCAGTGCCTGAGACACTGTGGTAAGAGGTGTATGTAGGGAAAGGGGAGCAGTGTGGGATCCAAATAAAAGGTGACTCTCTACTTGGTATATTTTACTTGCCTTCCTGCACTGAGGCTTATCTTGAAGGCCTTTTTGTATAAGGCCTTTTATGAATGGGGTAGCAAAGGGTATGGAATTTGTTTCACTCTGGCTCTTGTATTATTAAATGTATGACTATGAACAAGTTGCCTGCTCTCCCTAGAATCTTTCTCCCTAAAAGACCTTGACGTTATTTATATACTGCAGAGCTCTGGGCCTTTGTTGGGCATCAGATACAACATAGATAGGAAAGCATTTTTAAACTCTAAGCCTGATGTAGGAGATTATAATTGCTATGATAATTATAAAGAGCCCCACCTTTCCCTGCATCTCCTGGATCAGGAAACCAAGCTTGGCTAATTTGTAGTCACATCATCCTTTTGATTCTATATGGGTTGTATCAGAACCTGAGTTGTGACCTCTGTTACATGGTTGTGCTGAATCTTAAAAGATGGGAAACCATTAGTCAGGGAGACAGAGAAACCAGAAACCTATGTATAGAACAACATGGGTGAGGGCAAGGCAGGGATAGTGCTTTGCAGGAAGGAAGAGGGGAGGTGAACAGACCCACCAGCCTGAGGATGGGTTTGTGGTTCAACAAGGGCATATGTTTAGTGACAAGACAATAACTCAAGATGGAGGATCTTATCACCAGGGACAAACACACACTTTACCCTATGGGCAAAGAAACATATATGAGAATGTCTTTATAAATATAATTAAGGCATTCTGAAAGAGCACTTAGTTTTCATAAACATGAAAAACAATCCAGAAAAGTAAAAGAGGGGGTTCACCCAATGTCTGACTTCCTACAGGCTGCTTTACCCTCTGACCCACTGGAGATTCACGTCACACACATGGGATCACTGGTGTGTTCCTGATTGCAGTGTGGGAAATATTCTGCAGGAAATGAGCATAAAGAATTCGCAAATACTTCCTTTTATCACTGGAAGTTGGAGCAACTGCACCTTATCAACAGAATCCATGACTGAACCTTCCTGATCGCCAGGTGCCTACCACCTTATCTCCCCTAAACAGTTGCACCTCAGTCTCCCCACTTAACCAGAGACTTACATCATGCCTCAGGGACACCCTGGGCTTCTGGGCCTGTGTCCCCAGATCTCATTCCCATCCCTCCCAAACCAGCTGAACCAACATTACTTGAGGCAACCAAATGGTGGACACATCACTTGCACGCACCAAGTCCATGCTTGGATTTCAGTGAGCCTCTCTTGACAGATTCTCCAGAGTTCTGCAGGGGCCTTCATTCACATGGTGGCCTGAAAGGCTGCCGGGTGACAAGCCCACCTCCCACCCAAGAGAGCATCTGGAGAAAAGGAACAAAGGGCATTCCTCCTCTCTGATCCAGACCACCAAGGGGTTGGGGAGGCATTCAATCGGGCTTGGGCTGGTAGATCCCTTGGTGAGAAAAGGGTCCACCTCCCAATGCAACCTGGGATTATTCACTTGCTTTCACACAGAGGTAATAATTTTCACCATTCCTATAGAGTTCTGGTAGTAAGTAGTGAATGAGGTGCTTTGGAAAAATACAAAATGATATAAATGTAGAGAATGTGGGCTCCTTCCCCCCCCCACAACACACTATGATAGTTATAAAAATATAGTTTATAAACTCTATGGGAGTATCCCCAGATAGAGGAGCTTACATAGATAATAAAAGAATATATAGGGAATTGATAGGTGATAGGAGGTAAGTAGGCAAATAGATATAGCTATAAATAGGTGATAGATATGTAGGTAAGTGATAGGAAATGATAGAGATCCAATGATGGACTGATATAGGTAGATGTCAGATGAATAGATAGATAGACAGACAGATGATAGATAGATAGATAGATAGATAGATAGATAGATAGATAGATAGATAGGTTAAATATGTAAGTAATGGATGATAGATAATAGATGGTTAGATGGTGAGTGTATATGATACAGATGATAGATACATAGATAATAGATGATAAACAGGTAGAGGTAATAGAGAATAGAGATATATTGAAGATATGATAGATGATAGATATAATGGATAGATAGATGGATGATAGATAGATTGATATTATATGATATATACATGATAGATTTGGTTTATACATGGGTATGTCTGTGTTTATAGTATGTGTTTCTCTAGATTCATAGCTACACATAAAACCCTAACTTGAGGTAGCCTAAGTCACTCTTCTAGCCTTCAAATGCCTGCTCTTACCTCTTGCATCCTCTATTGTTGATCTCCCTGCTCTCTGGGTGGTATTTCCTTGCAGGGACAGAAGTGAGATGTATAAAACCTCCTGACTCAGAACTTGAGATAAACAACAACAGAGAGGCCTGAGGGACTTTATCCAAACAGATGACCCTTTGGGGCTCTGAGGCAGGCCATTTGGTGACTGGCATATGCAACATCCATTCTAAATGCCAAGAGTGACCTAGTTAGTGACAGGATGATATGGAAGAGAAGGCTCCTGCATCAATTGCAAAAAAAAAAAAAAAAAAAAAAAACCTGAAACCTGATCAAAATCATTAATTGTTTGCCTGATAGTTTCAGGTCTTTTAATTCTTTCAGGCAATCCATTGGCTCAAGACAGCAAAGGCCCAAATTGGATCTGTGAGGACATCAGTTTTAATGTGTCGCAATTCAGGCCACCTACTTGTGTGGATGAAAGACCATTAGTGTAAATAGAACACTCTTTATATTCTAATTAGAGTGATTATTATATTCCTAAATCCAGTGAATTACTGTATTCCTAAATCAGTGCTGGGTACCAGAAATAAGTTCCCACCTCCCTCCCCCCTCCCCCCCACCCCCACCCCCACCCCCACTCTCTCATACTACAATGCCCAAATGCTGTTTGCTGTATCATTGAAGGTTTTTCCTGAAGTTGCTGAGTGCCCTTTAGAATTCATATCCCTTGTCAAATTCAGCTTCAAATCCCACCCACTAGCTCCATTTCCAAAAAGCTGTTCAACACCTTCAGTTTGTTTTAAGAAGTTCTCCGGGGCTGGGACCATAGTATGGTTGGCAGAGCACTTTTTTGGAAAATTCAAGGCTATAAGGCCCTGGGTTCCATCCCCAGCAACCAGCAGTGGTAGGGCAAATAGTACTCAGGAGGTAGAGGCAGGAGGGTCAGGATTTATGATCGTCCTCAGCTCCCTAGGAAGTTTGAGGCCAACCTGGGCTACATGAGACTCTGCCTCAAGATCAATAGTTGTGTAAACCAAAATCTTCAAAGGAAGTGGCAGGTGGGAGAGAATACTGTGACACTTGCCAGCAAAGCAAGGGACAGGTAGTGAAGCCTTGGATCCAGGTCTTTTGCCTCCAAATCCAGTCTGTATCATTTGGCAAGTAGCAGCCCAAACTAGTCTTTAGCTCTTACAATAGGAACTGAAGGATCCTGAAATAAACTCGGTGATGTGACGGGTTTGGGTTCTTTCTAAGCCTGAGTCCCACCTGATCCTGGAGAACGGTCCCTGTGTTGGGACAAGTTGGGAAAGAAGGCTGGCCCTGGCTCCCACATGACAGTCGCAGCATTTGTTTTGTTAACCTCATGTGAACATTACAAATGTGGTATAGAGCAGAGGCCACCTCCTTCACTAGTGACTTCTTGAATCAACATGGCCCCTCTACCTTGACCTTCAAAGGAACCACTTCAAAGGAGAAGAGCAAGGTCCTCCTCAGATGGTGGAAACTCTGGGGTGGTTCTTGCTTTGAACTCAGGGGGCTGGGGTGTCGATACCAACTGGCTTGCCTAGCTGTGTGGGAGCATCTAGGTGGGTGGGTCTCTCCGTGGTTCCATGTCTGATGTGTTGCTGGTGTCTTCCTTCCAAATTATCTTTAAGTGAAAGGCTCTTGGGACAGCATTGGAGAGGAAAGTTTCCCACAGATGGGCTCAAGCAGTTGAACCAGTGTTTTTATAGAAATGGACCATGTTTCTTCAAGAGCACCTGAGACAGACCAATCCCTGGTACTTAAAACTGTTCTAAGTTTGAGAGTTTGGGAAGATCTATGTTTCTCTTCCAATACAGCAGGCTCAACCACCCTCATGCCCCTTACTCCCATGGATCAAAAAAAAAAAAAAAAAAAAAAAAAAAAAAAAACCTCATGCTTCATAATCTAGCTCCTGGAGATCAGTGGAATCCTCCTTTCTCCGTGTGCACTCATTTGGGTGTGGTGATGTTCTTTTAAAAGATATGTAAGAAATAGACTGGGGGTGGGGCGGGAGTGGCTAAGCTTGGTTTTCTGCAGTGATAGTTTTCCGGGGATGTGGGCCTTTTCATTAAGTCAACTGAAATGGGCATCCACCTTGCCGGAGAAGTCTATTGGCAAAGCAGCGCTGACAGGCCAGCCCTGAGTTCGGCTCCCCCACACTGTCAGCCTCCCCAGTGGTTTTGCTTGGCAATGGAAATGGGAACAGAAGTGGTAGCTGGCTGTTGACTTCTGTTCTCCAGGCCTTCTTCTCTGATGGGAACTGGAGAAGAGAATTCTGAGAAACAGAGCTGATGGATAGAGGCAGCTGGGATCTCTAGTCACCACTAGAGAGCACACGACTGGGAGAGCATCTTGACTCCATCAGACAGGGCTGGAAGTGGGAAATAACTGGGCTGAGCTCCTGAGATTGTAGAGTTTAAGTTGTTAAGGTAGCAGAGTGTGACATAAAATAGAGCCTGACTAACAGAGCCCAGAGGCACAATATAGGGGAAGGCTTCGTGGGAGAGGTAACATTCATTTGTGCGTGGAGGGGGGAATGGTTCTTATCTGCATGTATATCTGTGTAACACATGTATGCCAGTGTTCATGGAGGCCAGAAGAGGGCATCAGATCCCCTAGAACTGGAGTCACAGACGGTTGTGATTCCCCATGTGGGTGCTGGGAATTGAACCCCAGTCCTCTGGAAGAGCAGCAACTAGTGTTCTTAACCACTGAGCCAGCCTCAAGGAACAATATTGAGAGTGAGGGTAGACACTTGGCCGGAACTCTCTCTGGAGGTATGAAGTGGTAGAGAAGAGCAGGCCAGTGTGAATCAGAGCCAGCCAGGCAGGAAAGAACAGAGCACAATTTAAAGCCAAGAAAGATGTGGGTGTTGGGAAATACAGCTGACAAAGTTGGTATCACTGGACTGACGGTTGCCTGAGTTTTGCACCAGACAGCAAACACTTGGGCATTTGATGAGAACAGTGGCAAGAGAAAGATACATGAAAAGATACTGGGGTGGAGCTGGGCTAGGACCAACTTCACCATGATGACATTAATGAGGGATCAAAACTAGAGTGGCACAGGCCTAAACAAAGCAGAAGTTAAGAGGAGGGACATGATATTTAGGGAGCAGAATTTGCCAGGCTTCAGTGCTCCTATCCTTGGCGATAGAGAAAAGGAAGTGATGTGGCCTATTGCCTTCATGTCACGGAAGATGATGATGTTCAGAAACAGGAGCCATGGAAGGACAGCAAAGAAACAACAGATGATGAAGGTCGGTTAAGGAAACAAGGAGAAAGGGAAGTCATGGGGTCAGAGGGCAGGAGAGCCACTGTTCCAGACGTCAAAAGTTGGATGGAATCACCAAAGACTCTGGGGAGGTAAACCTGGTAGGCCCTGACAAGAGAGGACATGGCATTTTACATTCCAAGTGCATCTGAGTGGAAGTTACACAAGGATGCTGAGAGAGAAGGCAGGCAAGAATGTGAGTGTAGATGACCAGAGTGTAACTATCAGCAGGAATTCAAGGGTTCATGGTCAATACAGAAGCCACTAACATGGGCTGTTCTTTTGAATTGACACCTACCTGCCTGGCCTAATGAGTAAGAGCTGCTGCGCCCTTGAGAGCATTCAGTCCAGGGAAGGAGGAAATAGTAACTGTTCGTGCAGAGAGATTGGCAGGGGGCAGGATGCAAAGGTGTCCCAGAGGCTGCTCTGCCGAACTGTGGGGCAGGATGTATGGAACGAGCTACTTCAGGGAATGGAGACCCCAGGTTCAGAGGCCTGAGAAGAAGAGAGAAAAGAAAACCTCACTGCTTTCAGGGCCCTGGTTTGGTCAGGCTGGAGTTAGAGGCAGGAAACAAGAAGGTATGGATCTGGGTCAGATCAAGATGGGCCTCTCCAATTGCCCCATCAAGGTGCCACTTATGAAGGAGGAATGTCTGACAAGTAAAGAGACACCTGTCTGGGAGATGTCACACATGGCAGTGAGCAGTAGCCGGCAGCAGAAAAAAGAAAGGATCTGGATGTATCCATGCAGTTGGTCAGACAGCAAGGGCCAGCCCTATCCTGTGGGTGGTAATGGGGAGAAGGAAGCAGCAGAAGGCAAGGTCTGGAAGTTTGTTGAGATACAGCAATGGCAGCCGAGGCTGCCTGGCTTTTATCCTCCCTATGACGTAAGGGGGCTGTGGCAGCATCAACCAGGACATACAAAGTAGCTGGCCCAGTCCTTATCCTTAATCCTCCATCCTTATCCTTAAATGCATAGCAATGCGATTGCTCTTGAAACCTCCCTCTCCAGTGCTAGCCTCTTAGCTCCTGTCCATCATACCTCATCTCCTAGTGGCTGCTTAAAGAGAATGAATGCTGACTGCTTAGGACTCTGTAGGAGTCCTGATTTATAGATCAAGCTAAGCCCTTGTGCAGGCAGCCCAGGAATCATGCTCACACACTCTGAGTCTAAGCTACCTCCCTGAAGATGGCCCCTGCTCTCTCTAGACCACTCCAGCAGTACAAGAGGGTCCCCAGAGAAACAGTTCACCTTGGGATCTCGGACATTCCCTTAAGAAACTCTGGGGCTGGGGATGAAACTCAGTGGACAAGAATGTTTGCCTGAGCAGGGCAATGGTGGCACACACCTTTAATCCCAGCAAAGGCAGATGAATCTCTGAGTTTGAGGCTAGCCTGGTCTATAGAGTGAGTTTCAGGACAGCCAGGGCTACACAGAGAAACCCCATCTTAAAAAAGAATCGAACAAAAAAAAAATGTGTGCCTAACATACAAGAAAACTTAGATTCCATTCACAGCACCCACATCAATTAGACACTGGTGATGCACACTTGGAATCTGAGTACTTGAAAGGTGGAGGCTAGAGTTCAAGGTCATTACCCCCGACCCCTGTTACAAAGGCCAGACTGGGCAGCTATATGAGACCTTGTCTTAAATAAACAAACAAACAAAAAATGAAACAAAATAAAAGTCCTCATAGACCATGGACTGAAAGTCCTTGTTTGATGCAGCTCATGTGACTACACTCAAGCTAACACCCAAAAAGAGGGGTTGCTTCCAGAATATGGGAACTGAGTCCAGGCCTGACCACACACACAGTCCTCTCTCATACCCCTAATCTCTGTGGCTTCCTCTCTGTGCCATGTCTTCCTCTGCTCTCTGGCTGCCCTGCTGAGCTTGCCCTCAGTCTTCCCTGGATGGATCCTCCCTAGTGCAGGATGGACCTGAAGCGGACTGGCTGACCCTTGGTTTCCCATCTAGAACATTCCTTTGAGAGCAGCCTCTCATTTAATTGTGCTTCTCTTTGCCTTTGAAAATGTTTCTTTACAAGAAGGTCCAATAAACGCTGGGGTCAAATAGGGCTGTGGCACTGGGCTTGTCATAGCTGCTCCCTATTTTCCGGAACACATGTTTCACAGTTACAGTGAAAATTCTCTTTTAAAAAGTAAAATGCTGCAGATGGGCTGGAGAGATGGCTCTGTGGTTAGAGCAATAGCTGCTCTTCCACAGGACCTGAGTTTGATTTCTAGCATCCACACAGCAGCTCACAACCATCTGTAACTCCAGTTCTAGGGCATCCAATGCCCGTTTCTGGACTCAAGAGCACCGGGCATACAGTTGATGTGTAAATATACATGCAGTCAAGACACCCATACACATTGAAAAAGAAGATTGCAGACATTTTCTTGGATGGCTCTCTCTTTTCTTTTCCTTCTTTCAAAACTGAATCCCAATCATTCAACAACTAATCAAAAGTGCGCATCTGCTCTTCAAACAGTTTCAAGATTTGTATAAAATATCAATGTGTGTTATTACATACACAATTTTGGAAAATATGAAAATGAAGGAAAAAAGTTGACATTTGTTCCAAAAGCCACAACCAAGACAATGACCTCTAAAACCACACCGTTCCCCTTCCTATGTGTTTATGTGCTTCTGCAGGCGTATGCATGCACTTCTGTGTTCTAATAAAAATATATCACATGCATTTTTAATTTTTCTTTAAGGTGTGTGTGTGTGTGTGAATTTATGTATATGAGTGCAAGTATCCTTAATGGTTAAAAGAAGCTGTCAGATCACCTGGAGCTGGAGTTAAAGGTAGTTCTGAGTTGCTCACCACGGGTGTTGGGAACTGAACTCAGGTCCTTTGCAAGATCTGTATAAGTTCTTATCCACTAATCCATCTGGTTCCTGGATCTTTCTTTCACTCATTTTTTTTTTTATTTAAAAGTATACTATGACATCCTTAACCAATAAAAATGTAGTTATTATTTGTCATGTTGACTACATGCTATACGTGTTAGTTCATATAATTCAAATAGAATAGAATAGAATCTCCCTAAGAGGGAAGATTATTATTACTATTAATGTGTCCTAGATAGTACTACTGTTTGAAAAAGTGTCTCCTAAAGGCTCATGTGGTTCAGACTCAGTAACTAATGGTTTGGTAGTGGTACTTTTGAGACGTGGTGGTGAAACCTTGAGGAAGCAGGACCCAATTGAAGGGAGTTGGGTCACTGGATTGTACCCTTGAATTAACTCGCTCCCTCTCTCCCTCCCCTCCTTTCTCCTCTCTGTCCTCCATGAAGTGAATCGGCCTACTCATCCATGTGTTCTCACTATGATGTGCTTTGCCACCAGAGGATGCAAACCACCATGGGCTGAAACTGAAAGCATGAACTAAAATTAGCCATTTCCTTAATTTGTTTCCTTAGGTAATATGTCAGAGTAACAGAAAGCTGGCTGCTATAAATTAAGTCATTCAGGCTAAATCAAGGACTTATAAGATCTTTGCTACCAGATATAATCTTTATATTTTTGATAGCAACTCCCATCTCATTTTCTTTTTCTCGGTTGTAAAATACACACTTTCTCATTGACTAAAGACCAAGAACTTTTACATGTTAAGTATCTAAACAGACTGGTTGTCAAATAAAATATTACTCTTATGATCCTTTGCATTTCTATGACATCAAAAAAAATAAAAGTACTCAGAAATAAACTGAGCCAAGGTCATTAAAAATATGCACACTAAAACTATAAAATATAAATGAAAGAAATTAAAGAAGAAAAAAGTTCAGTGGAGCCATAGCCCACATTCATGGATTAGAGGAATCAATATTGTTGAAATGTCCCTACTACCTAAAACAGCCTACAGAGCCAATAAAATTCCTATCAAAATTTATATGAAATTTTCCACAGAGATTATTAGAGAATTCTGGAATTTAAACGGAGCAATCAAGTCCCTGAATAACCAAAGCAATTTGGAGAAAGAGCACCATTAGAGGCAGTATGCCCCATGACTTCAAATTTATTACAAATGTTGATAAGCAAAACAGCAAAACACTCTCTTGAGGAGCAAAGATACACAGATCACCAAACAGAACTGACAATCTAGAAAGAAATCTCATGCATATACAGTTAAGAAATCCCTAATGAGGCACCAAGAATATACCATCACAAAAGAACAGTATCCTTAGTATGTGGTATAGGGGAACGGTGAAATCTACACACAAAAGAAATTGGATCTTCACCTTATAGCATGTATAAAGATTGGCTTAAAATGGGTTATACATGGACACAAAATCTAAAGCTGTAAGGCTCTTAGGAGAGAATAAAGAAATGAAGTTCCTTGATTCTGGGTGGAGAGCTGCTCAGTCAGCACAGGAGCTGCCCACACATAAAGTCTTGAGTTTAATCCCAGAACCCACACAGAATATTGGTTATTGTGGCACATGCTTGTAGCCCCGGATCTAGGAGGCAGAGACAGGTGGATTCCAGGGGTTTGGTGGCCAGCTAGCTCAGCTTCATCTGTGAGCTCTAGGGCAACCAAGAGGCATGTCTCTAAACAAGAGGTAGAGGCACCTGCAGACCAATACCTAAGGCTGACTCTGGCCAGTGCACATAAACACACACAGGCATGCATGCACATGGCTCTCTGATATTCAGCATGGCAATGATATATGTCTTAGATGACTGAAAGCACCAGTAACAAGAGAAGCTCACAAGTGGGAATACATCAAACCAAGAAGCACATCTGTGGCCAAGGAATCAAATAGCAAGACAGTGGGACATGATTGCATCGGCTCATACCAGCACTTGGAAGCTAGAGGCAGAAGAATCATGAAATTTGAGGATAGCTGTGGCAATACAGCAAGTTAATAGCCCTTGCTGCTCTTCCAGAGGGCTCAAGTTCAGTCACCAGCATCCACATCAGGTGATTCACAGCCACTTCTAAGGGGTCTGACGCCCTCTTCTGAACTCTGCCGGCAATTGTGCTCACACACACACACACACACACACACACACACACACACACACACACACACACACACAAATTTTCCTTTAAAAGCTTAATTCATTCATGGAAGCAAGAATTGAAACAGGTTGCTCAGGGCTGTGGGAAAGGGAAAGGGGGAGACTTTGTTAAGAGATTTGAGTGGATTCCTTCTGGAAATCTAATGTTTGATGTGGTGACCATAGCTAAATATACTGTTCTGTTTACTTAAAGTCTGGCAAAACATGAACACGGTCACATACATACAGACAAATAGCTATAAATTAAAATGGGCATGTTAAGTCATTGACTGGGGTGGTCATAACACATTGCAGATCTGTGTCATTCACACTGTGTACCTTCAATACCTTTCAGTTTTATTGGTCAATTAATATTCATAACTGCATTGCTTATTGAGGTTTAGAAAGACGGGAGTCGGGCAGTGGTGGCACAGGCAGAGGCAGGAGGATCTCTATGAGTTCAAGGTCTATAAGAGCTAGTTCCACGACAGGCTCCAAAGCTATACAGGGAAACTCTGTCTTGAAAAACCATAAAAGAAGAAGAAAAGGTTTGGAAAAATCGAAGTGACCCAAAACATGTACCAAAAGGAATTAGTTAAATATACAAGGAAAATCATCTACCAAATATTATACAGGCCTTAAAATTTGTATTTAGAAAAATATAGGCAAACCAGGAAACTAAGTCTGATATTGTAAGTGAAAAAAAATCAGATTATGAAATGGTGATATTTCCAAGATGATCACATAATAATACTTGTTTTCTTCTATGTTTTCTGGTGTTTGGGATATTAATAAAAAATGAGGCATATGTTATTTTAACAATCAGAAAAAAATACCATGTTTCTTTTACTCATTTGAATAAAGAGTTTATAAGAAAGCCAGTAAATCTGGTTCTTGGATAGTTTTTAAAAGTCACATGTATTTTTGACAGTCATGGGGTTCTTCTTTTAAGATTTTTATTTTCATTTATGTTTATATGTATATGTCTATGTGAGTGTGTGACACACGTGTGCAGTACCCACAGAGACCAGAAGAGGCAATCAGATTGCCTGCTACTGAGTCACAGGTCTTTGGGAGCTGCCCAGTGTAGGTGCTGAGAGCTGACCGAGGAACTGAGGAAAGGCAGTCAGTGTTCTTAATGGAATAAGCCCTCTCCCAAGCCCCAGTCATGGACTTACTTCTTAGTGTTAGCTGGTCCTGGTCCAATGGAAGATATAAATAGCTTGCTATAGCTCTCAGCCCTGCTTTTCCAGATTCATTTTGAATTTGGCACACTCCCCAAACTATGTATATTGAAAAAAGTGGATCAGGAGTTACTAAAAGGGCTAGGTTGCTGGGTAAGGTCCTCAAATAAAGATTGCCACTAAAAGCCAGCCAGTGGTGGTGCATGCCTTTAATCTCAGCACTTGGGAGGCAAAGGCAAGCAGATCTATGTGAGTTCAAGGCCAGCCTGGTCTACAAAGCTACACAGAGAAACCCTGTCTTGAAAAACCAAACAAACAAACAAACAAACAAACAAAACAGATTACCACTAAGGCCACAGCCAAGCTCCAGTCATCTTAGTCACAGTCCCTAACTTGTTTCTAATGCCATCCCCAGGACCATCTGGGCAACTTATTAGACATTTGTTCTAATACCCACTAGAATCTTTTAATGAGACCTCAGACTATCTCAAATGCCAGTGTTTATTAGCCAGTGCACCCCAGAGCCCAGGAAGGAACAGCAACAGTATTGCCGGGGAAGCCGTCTATCTGCAAACCAGCCTCCAGTGTTGACCAGATGGACAAGTCTTGTTTTGCACCAGTTTGTTCTATTTTCCACATCACCATGAATACTGATACGGTAGAGGGTAAAGATAGATGCAAATGTAATTTTCAATGTAACTGAACTTACATCAGCTTTCCAACAAGCATTTCTCAATGACAGGCTCTCAGCATGAGCGTGAAGAATCAGCTGGGTCTTTGTGTCAACTACACCATCTTGGGAACCATCGCCTTTCAACTCAAGGCTACAGAAAGTTTTATTCAGTTCCTCTAGTTGACAAAATTGCCAAATTTCTCTGGGAATATCTCAATGGTCACTTTTCTAACTGGTTCTTACTATCTCCATTGGGATTGTCTCCTTGTCTTAAGTAGCGTAGAGTCCCCTGAGGGGCTAGAACACTGTTTTCATCTTCTTTGCCTCTCCTAAATGTACTAACTAGAACTCAATAAACAGTATTGGGCTGTCATTTCTGCAGGCAGCTTCTAGCCCATCATCTCAGAAGCACCTCCACATTCCCAACAGAAAGTTTCTGTTCAGAACTCTTAGTACTTTCCTAAGGCAACTTTGCCCCTTTATATTTCACTTTGGAAACTTGTTGCTTTATAGGCACCTTTATATTCCATCTGTATGTGGGGCAAAATCTCCTTGCTTTGCTCTGCTTGTGAGCTGTTCTTTCCCATAGTCCTTTGGCCAGATTGTAGACCGATATCCATGCTACATTTTGCTTTGTGTCTTAGTCACCACTGAGGTTTCAGTATTTCCCTCCAAACTTCTTGCTCTTGCCATTAGCTCTCTGGAAATTATTCTTCTCATTGTTCATAAATCCCAAGTTTGTTTACTCTAGCATATTCTGCTGTAAGGGACAGCGTCTGCCTGAGCTGAGTTTTTTGGCTTTTTTTTTTCCGGGGAGTGATAAATGATGCTGGGTTCCCCTTGGGTGAGAGGGCACCCAACTTCAAATAGCTACAACATCCGATAACAAAGTTTTTCTCCGTCATTTGCAATCCAAACACTAGAAACACAGCCCTGCGGACCCCTCATCCTTCATGTTCAATTGTAAATCCTGATTAAATAGCTTGCAGGTGTCAGGATTAAAGTATATACAGTGGGAGCCTAAACAGAGGGCCAGCTGGGCTCCTCATTTGCCAGCCCTACTTTCTTCTTTGTTTTGAAACTGTTGACAGTACAACTAGAAATATTCCTTAGGGCCCAGACTGAGTTAAATAACAAGCAGGATGAGTAAGAGAACAGCTGGAGATGTTTTTCTGTGTTTAACATACCTGCCTTGTTGATTTATAGGAAGACCCCCATATAATGTACATTTTGTAATCCAAAACATTTAACCTCTGCAGCCAAGTCTTCAATAGAGACATCAGCAACAGGAAAGGTCTTGATGGGCCTTGTGTTCCAAACGTTTTTCTCCCTCTGAGGAAAAGCAAAATGATGGGATGACCTGATTTTACTATTCAGAAGGCCATGGTAGAACTGTCTCAACTTCCGCTTGTTCTCAACATTAGTCAGTAGGCCAGTTGATGCCACGGAAACCAGGAAGGCCTCCCCAGAGCAAGGCATCCTGGGATTCATTATAGAGGAAGCCAGCTCTGAGTAATCATCCATCCTGGCTTTGGAGAAGGATGTGGAAAAGAACTTTAGTGGATATGGTGACTGGCAGGGTGGGGCTTGGGGACACTTCTGCGTCCCTATTTCTACTCTATGGCACTGTCAGAAATTGTTTTACTATGTAGAATCCTTAATGTTTTGGGGTATTTTGTTTGTTTTGGTGTGTGTGTGTGTGTGTGTGTGTGTGTGTGTGTGTGTGTGTGTGTATGTGTGTATGCACGTATGGTGTGTGCTTGTGACAAGTTAGACTAAGGTATAGAGGACCTCAAACAACAGCAGAATTTATGAAGTTTGAATGGTAAAATCAAAATTTCCTAATGCCCTGACCTGAACAAGGAGGAGCTAATGGGCCCCCCAGACTGATAGCTGGGAATCCAGCATGGGACTGACTCGGACACCCAGAATATGGGTCTCAGCTAGAAGGACTGAGCAGTCTAAGGGACCTCAGACAGTGGAACCAGGATGTATTCCTGGTGCACAAAAGGACCTTGCAGACACATCCCCCATGGAGGGATACTCCCTTAACCTAGAGACAAGAGAGAAGTCCTAGTCCCTACTTCAAATGACTTGACAGATTTACATGACCCCACCTGGATAGCATAGCCCTACATGTAGAATGGGGGTGGGGGGATGGGGGGATGGGAGGGGAGGGTGGTCAGGGTGCATGTGAGGGGGGAAAGAGGGTAAGAGGGAGGAAGGAAGAGAGAGGGGGAAGGAGGGAGAGTGGGAGGGAGGGAGGGAGAGGAAACTGGGATTGACATGTAAAATTTTTAAATTATATTATTAATTAAAAAATATATAAACAATTCCTAATGCCACTGCTGTTGACTTCGGGCTAAAAACCTTTTGCACTACGGGTAGTTTTATAAGCATGCAAGTTTATAATAGTGCCTAGAATGAGTACAGGGACCATGGCCTCCCAACCCAACACTAGTTTCATCTCAATCCATTCATCAGGACCAATTAAAGCCATTCCGATCCCCTTGCTGCAGATCAGTTTGGAAGTGGGCACAGGACATAATCCTGCTCAATAAAGTGTCTGAGACAAACAAACCTCCAGCTGCTCCAATGGAACAGTATCAACACACAAAAGGGAACATTTTTTTCCTTTCTCTCAGCATTATCTTGTCCAGATGAGAGAGGGTGAGATCGCAAACTCGATTTTAGCAATACCCAAGACAATCTATTTGATTTAACTCTAAATGTAGAATAACTCAGTGGACCTATTTGCATGTGAGGCATGCTTTTAGTTAATTGGCTCCCTAGGACATGACTGAGGTCCAGGCACTGGTGGGAGAGACAGGGGTTTTTTTGCACAGCCCAGACAAAGCTTGGATGTCAAGAACCATGATGACCAAACTGACTAGAAGAATTAGGAAGGTAACGTCTTCAAGGTTCCCTTTGGAGTCAGGTGAGCCTGTAGTCTCCCTAGAAGTGGTGGGGAGTCTATTCCCACTCACAGACAGCATCTGTGACACCTAGGTCCTTGACATGCAGTGCTGTCAGGTGCTAAAGAAATTTGACGTTCAGGAAACTGTGAGTGGGGAGCAGCACTTTTCAGTACTACACATGGGTAAGTTTGTGAATGGCGCCTTTCTGTACTGATATGCCCTATATGAAATGTACACTAAGAAAAGCTACAGGTGGCATACGGGGTCTTAAAATTCCCCACATGCACTTGTGCAAGCCCACCAATGCAGCAGACTGAGCCACACTGCAACTGCAATGCTGAGGTCCGCTCGCTCTTCAGCATGTCTCTTCACAGCATCCTTTGCCACTGAACTACATCTTGGAAAATATCTACAGGATGGAGAACACAAAGGCTTATAAGCAGTGCTAACTCAAACACTCCAGAGTGATGCCATGAGGCACGCAGCATCGTTACTCCTACTTTAAGATGAGGAATTTGCTTGTCACATAGATCAAAAGGCAACATTGGAAGCCACACACTTATGGTTTGGTCTGAAGTACACCTTCCCCCTCCCCACCCCGTGTGTGCCCTGCAACATAGGCTCGTGTTTTAGCATCTTTCGCCCAGCTGTGCTGCCTTTCTGAAGAGCGTAGCGACTTTAGCAGGTGAGCCATGACTGATGGAAGTAGATCACTAGGAGACCTTTGAAGGCCCCCTGCAGCCCCTCTTCTGGTGCCCTTGTCTGCTTCCTGGTCTCCCACACTGTAAGCAGCTGCTGTCTCATGCTCCTACTGCCAATCAGAGCTGCTCTACCATCGTCTCCTTCCCTGCCCCCATCACGATGATGAGTTGAAATCTCCTGAAGCCAGGAACCAAAATAAATCTTCCTTGCATCAAGTTTCCTCTGCCATGTACTCAGTCATGGCAATGTGAAAGGCAGTGTAGGCCCGGGCCCAATCATGGTGAAGCCAAAGCGGCCTGGCCACTTCTAACGCCAAGATTCACAAAGAACATTCGATCTCAACACCTTCACCACCCACATTAAAATTCTCTGGATGGAGAGAGAATATTCTAGATAAAATCCAGAAAACAAAACATTTCCTGAGGTTATATAAATTTTGACTTATTTAAAAAAAAAAATGAGGGGCTGGAAAGATGGTTTGGCAATGAAAAGGGTTTGCTACTCTTGCAGGGGTCCCAGCTTTAGTTCCCAGCACCCACCTGGCAGCTCGTAACTATAACTCCAGTTCCAAGGTCCTCTTTTAGTCTTCACCCACACCAGGCATGCATGTGTGACATACACACACAGGAAGGCAAAACATCCATATACATAAAATAAACAGTCTAAGATGTTGAAAAACAAGGGCAGGAAAATAAACCCGAAGAAAGATTATCTTCATCCCGTTTACATACAGTTGGGAGTCTTTCCCTGGTTGGCTAAACATCACGAAAGTGTGGCACTATTTCAACCACAGCTGGACTCTGCCTTTCTGACATTTGTCTCCACAACCATGGTCACTTTCTCTTATCGTCTACTACAGTCAGCTATGACTTTGTTACTATTGCTTTGTCCCAGATGTGTAAATGATGGATGGATGGATGGATGGATGGATGGATGGATGGATGGATGGATGGATGGGTGGGTGGGTGGGTGGGTGGGTGGATGAGGCGGTGTTAGAAAAAGAGGGAAAGGAAAAGACAAAGGAGAAAAAGAATAGGTAAATAGATTGAAACCCTGGTTAGGGTGAATTGTCTTGACAAGTCTATGGTAAACATTATCATCCACACTTTACCATTGAGGGAATTGCAAATGTGAAATTTCATATGGCTGAGCAAGAGATTGAACCTAGCCTCCTCTCATGCTTCCCTTCCTCCAGCAGAATACAGGTAAGTCACTAAGTACTCAGATACAGGGTCAGAGTAAGTAGTGTGGGCTAACCTGACTCCAGACCTCACCTCCTCCCACTGTCCCACTGCCACACCCCTCCCACTGGATGGCAGTAACCCCCATGGCACAGTCTCTGCTCCACACTCTAAAGCCCTGAACAGCAGTGGAGCTGTCCAGGGCACTTCCCCTTGGGGCAAAGGCCCTCTGCTCCACCCATTGTAAACATACTGCAATGTCTTCAGAGAGTCTGTGCACACCCAAGCTGTGGGCCCTGGAAGCCCCATCAGCAAACTCCTGCCTTGCTGAGCCAGCCCAGGCTTGCTGAGGCCAGGAGCAGGGCAGCTCTGCACAGGGAGAACGTGGAGGTTGAGCCAGTACCCACAGCCATGACTTCACCCAGCCACGGGGAAAGAAGACCATAACATGCTTTATAGACAAGGAAACTGATCCTCAAAGAGGTGATCAATATATATCCAAGGTGACAGTCGTTGTGACCAGGCTGGGACTGAAATGAAATCTGTCGTCTAAGATCAAATTTCACACCCTAAAGAAGTGCTGTTGCTAACGAATTTAAAAACCAAAAATCACATGACTGCAAGGGCCCTGTGAAGCTCCTTCTAGATTGCCCCCTGAACTGCACTATTTCTGAAAAGGTAACAGCAGCTGGGAAGGTAACTTCTAGAGCAAGTGGTCCAAAGCCCCTATTTCCCAGGTCGTGAAATTGAGACTGGGAATGGGGCAGTGGCCGAGCCCTGGCCTCAGCACAGGTGCCTTGCCTTGCAGCCCGTGTCCCACTCAGAGAGTCCGAGGGCCCAGGACACAATGTCCTTCTCCTAGTGGATGCAGTGTTTACATCTTTGAATCGATCATCTAGATGAAGCATGTTCCCTAACACCTTCCCGGTCCCCAGTGTCACTGAGAGCAGCCTGTACTCCAGCCAGAAGCCATGAGAGTCCCCATCTTGGTGCCCTGAGCACTCCTGTCGGAACACATTCCCAGAATCATTTTACAGCAGGGGCCAAAGATCAAAAATTTTATGGGCGTTTGGGGAACGAGTCCTCTCCTCGGCAACCCATCTGCCCTTTCATCTGCACACCCACTGCCCAGAATAGCAAACAGCTCCGAAGCCTTCACAGCAGGAAGCCTGGAGGCTGGAAATATTTCAAAAGCTTGGCCACAGCTGCATGCAGGAGCCCATTGGAGAGCCTTCTAGCAGAGAATCTCCTACCTCCTTTAAAGTGCCAGCCACTAGTTTTGCTTAGTTCAATGGAGTGAGAAGGACCTTCTGGGGTCCTTCCTGCCTAACAGCAAAACTGCATTAAGGGAGGGAAGCTTCTAGACCGCTTGCTACCACCAAGCCTTTGTCATGGAACATACCCACCACAACCTGCAGAGAGGCTGCCATTGTCCCTTCCACTGTGCCCAGGGTGGCATCAATAGTCACTGTCCCCAGTGCGCTCAGGGGTCCAATGCTTGGCTCTCTGGCTGTAGATAAACTTGGCTCTCTGGTGTAGAAGCAGCTCAAGGAGGCAGGGCAGGGTTTCTCCTGCCTGGTCTCCGGATGGGTCTGCTAAGTTCTAGAATACAACCAACACAGAACATTCTTCAGAGCCAGGCAGGAAGAGTCCTATCCTGGGCTTACTCCAGCCCCCTCACGACATTCTTCTTTTTATGAAGCAAAGGGCCTTACCCACCTGAAGTCCTCACTACCCTTTCTAGATTATGCACTGGCATCCAGAACCTAAGAAAATACAGTGTAGCCTCATCCTTAGTAGACTCCCAGAGATCAGACAGCATCAGTGAGACATGCGCCCCAAAGGGTACCTAAGGGCAGCACTTTAGGGTGTGGCACTTACAGCTATGATATATGAGAACCTTCAAACTAAAAGGTAGAGTCATGGAGAAAAGAAAAATGGGAAGTCTAGAGGTCTTTCCAGGTAAACGTCAGGTAGACTGAAAGAACTTTCTGGCACTCAGGCCTCTGAAGGTGGAAACAGGGTATACACAGAGCAAGCTGGCTGACAGAATTGACCATATTGATGAGCTCTGGGTTTGACTGAAAGACCTTGCCTCATTGAAGACAGTGGAAGAGCTAATGATGATCCCACCATCCATGGGCTTCCTCATGCACAGGTACACACATCCAGAAAGGAGGTCGGGGTGGTGTGAGGGTATGAAGACATACTTGGCAAGGAGAAGGAAAAGTGTTTTATAAACAGTTTAGGTTGTGCTGTGGCTTTCAGACTTCCGGCTGTATTGCGGGGAGGGGGATCTCTTTCTGCTGTCTCACAAATGCCAGGAGTGGGTCTGAATCAGGACTTGCCACAGAAGAAACAAGGAAGAACAAGGCTACTCACTCAACTGTGTGTCACTTAACTTCCTTCATGAGCTGATCATAGTGTTGGAGACTGGCTGGACCATGGTGGGAGACAGCGGCCGAGAGAGGAGGAGAAGGGCACGTGGGTGAAATGGCCTGCTGAGCACACTCAGAAGGAACCCACGGGTGGAAGGACTGATGCCTGATGCAACCAACAGACTCAATTAATGACTCTTACAGTCTAGATCTGACAAATAAGTGATCCGAAAGAATGAGTATGTTTAGTATTCCTGGTGCTAAACCTTGAAAGAGATGTATAGGCCTCCCTGGAGGATTAATGATCCATCTCTGCTCTCACAGAGAGGCTGGTGCCTTTTGATTGTTCTGGTTAAAGAATGATTCTGCTTCTCGACGTGTCTGTCTGCTTTATTTCCACATCACCTCCGTTATCATAATCTAACACTAACTCGAAGACATTTATTCAAAAAGGCACATGGTGGGAGGGGCGGCTAGAGAGATGGCTCAGCAGTTAAAAGCACATGTTGCTTTTGCTGAGGACCCAGGATTAGTTCCCAATACCCACATGGTGTCTTCAATCCTCTATATCTCCATTTCTAGGAGATCTGATGTCTTTTCTGACCTCCACAGACTCCTGAACATACACAGTGCACATACACACATTCAGGCGCAGTCACATGCACGTGTGTGAGCACACGCGCACACACACACACACATACACACTAAAGAAATATTCAAAGAGGTACATGGACGTGGATAGTACCGGCTAAAGTCAAATCAGAGGAATAAATAACAGCACAAAATGGAATTGTGGAATTGCAGGGGAGGGGAGGATTGATTCCCTTCTAGATGGCCAGGGATGGCTTCATACTCATGATATTTCAGCTGAATTCTTTACAGCAAAGCAGAACTTCCAGAGAACACAGAAGCATGGGGAGATATTCCTGGAAGAGGGCAGAGCATTTCAGGCCCTTACCATCAATGCTAAGGAAAGGCAAGTTATCCCTGCCAGTCCCCAGTTGGCTACCTAACGATATCAGGAGCAAGCTACAAGGTCAAGATAATACCAGATGTTGGCAGATCTTATCTACCATGCTAAGGATGTCAACAGTTCCAGAGAAGTTGGGAAACATTCTAAGTAATGATGTTTGTAGTTTCTTGGGAAACATTAGTGAAGATAAGGAGACCAAAAGAGGGTTATTTGTATAATTTAAGCAAGAGGATCTAATGTACAAAGAAGAAGAAGAAGAAGAAGGAGGAGAAGAAGAAGAAGAAGAAGAAGAAGAAGAAGAAGAAGAAGAAGAAGAAGAAGAAGAAGAAGAAGAAGTTTTGAGTGTAAGAAATGTAGCTTGTGACTTAGTGATTTTTGTGTTTTATTCTATATGCACAGGCTCCCTATTTCTACCCAATTCCTTCCTCCTGGCCACCTTGTAACATCAAAATCATTGGATGCAAGCCACAGTCATGGATCCTAGCTAAGCAACATTTATTAGATGGTTCTGTAACAGCTCAGAAATTAGAGGGGGACTGGATAGCAGCTTTAATACTGGCTGCCCCACAGTTCCAAACAATAGCACCAAAGACCACAGGCGAATCTGCTCCTATGATACCCCTGGATTTATGTCTCTCTATTCTTGATTCAAATTCCAGGACAAGTGCACGGATGATATAAACCAGTCATTTCTCTGCCCCTCTTGCAAAGGCAAGTCACTCTGATCAACAGCTTCATGACATTCTTCAATATGAAAGCAGAATATCCCCAACACTATGTCTGTATCACCTCTAGGACCGATTCACCAAACATTCCTGTAGACTAAAGAGCTCCCAGCATCTATATTGTGCACCAGCTACAAAGCTCAGATAGCAGCACTTCACAAGCAAAATATCTATGTCCAACCTCCTCATCACCTGACTCCATGTGCACGCCACTGACATCTCTGCCTTCCTGGGATGCCAGGGAAAGTGTCAGAACCTCTGAGCACAAGCCCAGATGTCCAGGGAAGGGGAACTCGTCAATCCACCTTCAGCTCCTCCTCTGCTCATCTAGTGTCTTCATACCAATTTTTCTATGTCCCAGGGCACTCTCTATGGAACTTTCATAAAGCTGATTATAATTTCCTGTTAGAGGGGGTGTTTGGATTTGGGGGAAGGGACTGGTTTGATGGGGTTTTTTTCAATACTGTTTCTACTTAAAATGTGAGTTCATGCCTTCTGGAAATTATCTTTCATCATCTTTTCACTCCCCAAGTTCTGGGACCATACTTCCTGCCTTCCTGTTGTGAGTCCTGCAAATACTAGGTTCCTGGAGAGTTGCTGGGGAGGTGTATGGAGGTGCTGGGATCAGTTAACGTCTAGTGGGTTTCAAGAGTCCTTTCCTATCCACAGCATTCTGTAAGACATGGAAAAGGGGGCCTGGCTGAATTTAAGGCCAGTATCAAATTGGAATATGTCCCTAGTTTTCAGGTTGTGAGTTCCAAGGGATACATGGAAACTACAAACCTTCATGAGTGAATCAGGCATTAAAGTTGAGTGCATTTATGAACAAAAGAGAAAAAGAAAAGGAAGGAAGGAAGGAAGGAAGGAAGGAAGGAAGGAAGGAAGGAAGGAAGAAAGGGGAGAGGACAGATGGGGAGGGAGGGAAGAGGAGAGGAGGGAGAAAGGGAGAGGAGGAGGACTGGAGGGGAGGAGAGGGGGAAAGGAATGGGTAGTGGGGAATAGGAAAGAGAAGTGAAGGGTGAAGGGGAAGGGAAAGATGGGAGGGGAGGGGAGACAAGGGAAGGGAAAGTATTTATTCCTTGTTTGGCACTAAATTGCTGTTCTCCTAATCAAATTGGCCCCATTGTTTACAGTTCAGAATCAATATTAACTCATCATAAAATTGAAAGTTTATGGTCCCTAAAAGAAACATTGAAAAAATATGTACATACTATAACTCCTAAAATAGGTTGACTAGATTTTTTCCATATGGGTATTAGAAATGGTTTGCAGAGGTGAGGCATGGCCTCCATGTACTAGACAGCTCTAGGGAGCTTTCCCTGCTTTCCCTGTCGTGTTAGGGAGGCTGGGGGCTGGTGTGGAGCTCTTCACACACTCTCACAGCCTCTGGAATCAAATTCCCATTCTAGACCATGGCCTGCCAGGCTCGCCTCTACATACCCCTCAGACCCCATGTGGCTTGCTTGGCCTGCTATCCCCCTTCCATTCTCTAAGCCCTGCCCATCATGCAGTGGCTATCTCCTACCCTAGGGTTCTCTGCAGTGAAAGCTAGCTTCAAAGCCCATTTATGACGGGTGGGCAGGCAAGAGAAGGGCTTGAAAGGGAAGAGTGGAGTCCAGGGGGGTAAGAGAGAGCCAAAGAGAGGGGAGGGGAGGGGAGGGGAAGGGAAGGGAGGGGAGGGGAGGGGAGGGGAGGGGAGGGGAAGGGAGGGGAGGGGAGGGGAAGGGAGGGGAGGGGAGGGGAGAAAGCTTTCCCTGGTGACTCTCTATTCCCTCTAGATGTCTCCCTGCTTGGAAACAGCTCATGCTGTTGTTTTCATTTTCGCCCTGCTTCCTACATAGAATGAGAGCACCATGACACAGTGACCTGCCCTGCTTCCTGCACTGCCACAGGCCAGCGCATTCATTGCACAATGCCAGACCCTTATTATCAGCTTCAAGTGCTTTCCAACCAAGACTGTTCCTTGACATGAGCAGGTCACCGTGTCCATCTAAGAGAAATCTGGCTCCTGTGGCTCAGCTTCTTTTATTTCTCCTTCATCCCCTGTAGGAAAATCAAGTCTTGCTGATTTAGGCTATGCTGGACTAAAACTCTGAAACTCAAGCAATCCTCCTGCCTCAGCCTCTAAGAACAACTGGGGCCAAAGGCATGCTCACATTTTAGCATTGATGTGTTTAGCACTCTTCCCCCCCCTCGTGTGTGTGTGTGTGTGTGTGTGTGTGTGTGTGTGTGTGTGTGTGTGTTATACATATATAAGCATGCAGGCATGTGGAGGCCAGAGGGTCACCATGGGTCAGTCAGGGTCTCTCACTGAACTTGGAACTGACCAATTCAGCAAGACTAGCTGGCCAGCAGACACAAGGAGCCCTCCTGGCTCTAGCTGCCCAGTTCTGGGAGATTATAGGCATACAACACTCAGCTTTTACATGGGTGCTTGGGATCTGAACTTGGGACCTAATGCTTGCCAACAAACACTCTACTGGACAAAATACTTCCTCAGCCCCTAAAGGTGACTTTAAGCTTTTTTTCCATTTTTAATTGAGATAAAACACACATAACATACAGTTACTCTGTTAACAGTTTAAGCATCCTTCTCAGTAGCAATACGTGCATTCCTATTGCTGTGCAGCTATCACCAGCATTCAGTGTGTAAAACAGAAACTACACACACACACTCCCCAATGAATAGTAGCTCCCCTTCAAACCTCTGGAAACCACCATTCAGCTTTTTGTCTCAATCTCCTATATACAGTATTTACCCTTTGTATCCATTTCACTTTGCATAATGTCCACGTTATACCACGTGTCAGAATCCACTTCCTTTTTTAAGACTGACAACCACCCACTGAATGGACATGCCACTAGCTGCCTCTCTGAGCCTCTGTCGGGGGCACACTCGGGTCTCTTCTTCCTCTATCTTTTGACTGTGGGGAATAATCTTCTGTAAGTGTGGCTATATAATTAATCTTTCAAGGCCTTGCTTTCAACTGTTTGGGGAACACACCAGAAATGCAAGTGCTAACTCTTATGAGGTAGCCCTATTTTTAATCCTACAAGGAATCACTGTGTTGATTTTAAGGTAATGGCACACTCTTTCATCCGCACTAACAGTGGACAGAGATTCCGTTTTCTCCACAGCGTCTCCCATATTTGATTGCTTTCCAATTGGGGGTTGCTTGTTCATTTTGGGGAGCTGGGGACCGGACAAGGAGCTCATGCATATTTTCTATTTTATTTTATTGTTGTAAGTCATCCTAATAGGTACCAGGTGATATATCATTGTGGATTGGAGAGGAGGGGATTCTGTTTTGGAACAAGATCTCATGTAACCCAGGCTGTCTTGGAACTCACGCTGTAGCCAAGGATGATCTTAAACTCTTGATCCCTCTGCCTCGGCCTCCAAAGCTTTTGGATCACAAGTTATGCCACCACAGCTGGCTTGTGTGATGCTAGAGATCGAAGCACAGCCTTGTGCATACCAGGCAAGCATTCCGCTGAGTTACATCTCCAGCTCACTGCAGAGACTTTAAGAAAATACTAGAGTACAGAAGGGTCTTGAGAACTATAACCTACCAGCTAAGCAAAGTTTTAATGTAACACAGCCATGTTTATTCTCTCCTGTGCTGTTAATAGCTTCTTTTTCAAAGCCTGAATATTTACTATCTGTCCCCATAGCCTCCCCCAAGTGGCTTCCAACCCCTCCAGAAGGAGGACAAGAGCTGGAGGGGAAGAACAGAAACCCCATGCCTAGAGCCCATCCCTGGGACATCAGGACCATTGGGGCCAGCTAGAATGTAACTCTCAACCAAATCAGGAGATGGACTAGCTGCAACTTGAGGGAAGTCCCAGCTGTTCTGCATTCCAACGATGCTTCCCTCGGCTAGCTCAGAGATCTGCTTTCTAAGCCCTCATGATAGCTGTGGATTCACTGAGTACAGAAAGGATGGCAGGACCCATGGAAGTCAGACTCCAGCACACCCTTCCTCCATAACCACACCCCCAGGATGTGACAGGGTTTCTAATCTGAAGACAGAGTGGTTAACTTCACAGACTGAAGTGCAAGTTGACGCCTCACGCTGCCATTAGTTTTAGCTCTCTTACAAGTGTTATTAACTCATTACTCTAGAAATTAATGTGCATTAGTTTTGACTTCACTGGGCTTCTCAACACTCCCCAAATTTCCCAACACAGCCTGACAGAAAATTCCAGAAAGACAAGAGTCCAAATTAATCGCAGTTATTCAGCTGCCAGCTGGCCATAGGGAAAGGACCCTGTTCTGATTGTTCTATGTCCTCCTCTCATTTTGAGAGTCGAGAGAATGCTGCCAGAACATTGCAAAATTGTCAGCTTCCTTTCCTAACCCGCTGGTACCATCTACCACCAGTGCTCTACTCAAGAAGTGGACCGTGGAAGTCTGATTCTCTCAGCCATTCCTTCTCCCCCTCCCCCTCACTCTCCCTGCTTGCTCGGGTGCCAACAGAGCCTCCACTGGGTTTCAACATGAACAGAAGACAGCCCGTGCTCTGTGGGTAATGTCTTTATTCTTTGGAAGACACTGTGGGTTTAGCCCACTGGAGAGTCATAGTTCCAGAAAGTATGTCCTAGATTGAGGTCATTCCCCATCTAAGGATCCCTGGAGATAAAGTCAGTTCCAAACCAATCAGATTCTCTCCAGCCCTGACTCAATACATGGTTTGGCCACAAGAACTAATTCCCTGTTTCCTGGAGGCTCACAGACAGTCTGAGAACTGCCGGACACAGGGATGCCCAGTTTCTATCCAAGGCCTCTAGATGAGGATTGAGACTTTCTCACACAGATGTTCACCACTGCAAAATATTACCAGACATTCATTCGTATTTGGTGGAGGGGCGGTAAATCAACCCACACCACTGTACAGTAAATCTTCATTCATTGATGCTGTTTCGTCACTAATATTTAAGTCAAATTATATACACAAAATAAACAAGGATGTCATACTTTCATAAAAATAGGTATTTACTTCTATGCGTATTTGTTATTGGGAACAGTATGAACAGGTAAGAGTACTAGTAGCCTTTCTGGTGGCATCATGGATATGTTTGGCTCCTCTTTTTGCATATTTGTGGGGCGCACTAAGGACATACCATCAATTATTCAGAGTTTCCTGCATAATAAAGTAAAGCACACAGTGCTGTCTTACAGTACAAGCTCTTGCTGGAGGGAGCACTGAGCACAGAGCAGAGGCTAGGAACCCTGCAGAAGCCTGGCCATGTCCACTGACTACTCTCAGCACGGGGTGGGGGGGTAGTTTCTAGTCAGAAGACAGAGGTGGAAGGTCCATCCACATGGACAGAGTGTGAGTTGATTGATGGCTCACTGAAAGCAAGACTGAGCAAGCTGAAGGTCTCCTTCTCCAACAGACAGGTAAATAAAGAGGGAGGATGACTGCCCTCTGGGGCATCTGCCTTGTCTGACACTCTTCTTGTAGTGACCGCAAGAGAGACTGTGATGCTTCTTGTCAGGAATTTGGTCACAACAATGAGAAAAGTAACTAATACAGTCCCCTATGTGGTCTTCTAAATGTCACCATGACTTTGACCAACCCCTTCTTCTGTAAACTTATCCAGACAATTCACTGTGCCTGTCCTCACTCTTGAGTGACAATGAGATGAAGGAGTTCTGGAGAAAAGGGTCTGTTACCAAGTAGAGAGGAATCAGCTCTAACTGAGACTTAAGGGATCCATGCTCTCCTTTATGGTCCAAGCCCTGACTGGTGGTCTGAACACCATGAGCTCAGCTTATTCATACATTAATAGCCACTGGGCCTGATCAGACCACAGGTACAGACACAGCAATAGCACTTTGCTGTGTTTCTCTGTGTGTGACTGTTTGATATATCAACTGTGGCTACTTCATGAAGCTTCTACTCAGTGTGCTGACATACTGGCCTTTTCTAGCACCCAAACAATCACAGGCTAAGACACTGGTACCGAGAGTTCAATTGGTGGGACTTAGAGCTGATGGAAAGAGAATACCATTCTCACAGCATCTTACATCAGTAAACACTCTCAGAGTGATGTTTCTCCTGGTAAAGGCTGTGAATTCGTGTATGCATGTGTTTATTTTTTGCCTTAACTTCCCCCATTCAGTACTCCTAGCACCGCTTAACTGATTTACAACCCTCATCAACTAGCCATGATTCAGTGTGAGATGTTAGTAAGCCTGGTTACTTCACCCTGATTCTGGGAAGCAGGGATTAGACTGATCTCTGATAGGGAGCCCTGGAGGGGGTGGCCTGCAGGCCACCGTGAGAATCAAGGACCACTTGGTGATGTGAGTAGTGTCACTGTGGCAACGGTGAAGATGGGACACTATTCAAACAGAAACTTCCTAAAAACTGCAGTTCAGGAGAGAATTCAAGAAGCAGCGAAGGCCGTGAATTACAGCCAGAGTGCTCTATCTCACAGGCTTGCCACCAAAATGCTTTCATTCAGAGCCCGCCTCTCTTTAGAGATCATGGACCAGAACAGTGTGAGAACGTGCTCTCATCTAAACAAGCACTGTGGCTCAGGTGGTGTTCCACACACATGCTCTAACCACATCCCCCAGGGACCCATCCTTGCTCGCTATGGACAAAGGTCCCATCTGATGAGTCCCATCTGATGAATGGGCATGTCAGAAAGGGTGACAGAGTCAGGTGACAGGAGCTAACCACCCACACCTGCTTGGAGCTGGCACCTCCACCCCTCCTTCCCCTCCCACTTCTGAGTCAAGTGGGGAAATGATGTCCACCAGAGAGCATCCATCACAGGGCATCTGTCTGTCCATGATCAAAGCCCCTCTGCCCTCTTAGCATTGCTTGTGGGGGGTGGGGAGATTCCCAGATTAGCAAGGGTTTGTCAGCCAGTCAGAAACGGGGGTGGGGGTGGGGTGGTAGGGAGGCTTCCTGGCAGGATGTGATACCCAGGAGGGATGCCATTTCTGATGAGCCTGGAGAGGCAAGACACAAATGCTTGTGAAATACACAGGCAACCCCAACTCATTCCCGCCCACTGAGGACCCATTCCAAAAGAAAGCAAAGAGGGAATGAACCAACAAATGAAACTTATACTCATAACCTAAAACTCTCTTGATAGACATGGGTAACCATGTTCTCACCAATTTCTCTGTCTGCTGGGTGTCACCAATTTCTCTGTCACATGTGTGCTAGTGAGCATGAGTCTGTGAGCACAGACTTGTGGCGACCAGAAGTCAGTGGGTGGGTATTCCTTGGGTGCCATCCTGTGGGTTCTACATAGACTCTTGCATTGGTGTGGAGCTCTCAGATTAGGTTAGGCTGGCCAGGCAGTGAGCCTCAAAGATCCAACTGATACTTCCCTGGCACCAGAACTGCAAGCATGTCATTATGCCATGGTTCTAGAGCTCTTTACCACCTGAACTATCTCTAACTCCCACCCACCCAACACACACACACACACACACACACACACACACTTTGGGTACAAGGGTCTCATGTATCCTAGGTTGACCTCAAACTTGCTCTGTAGGTGTAGGATGACCTTGAACTTCTGATCCCCCTGCCTCTACTTCCCAAGTGCTAGGATTACAAGTATGTACCACACACCCCTTTTTGTGCTCTGGTGGGAAAATGTTAGGGTCCTGTGTGTGCTAGGTAAGTACTCTACCAACTGAGTTATATCCCTAGCCCTCACGGACTCCGTAGGAAGCTGTGAGGTAATGCATGGGCCTCCAAGATGGACATAGACGGTATACTGAGCCAGGCAACCCTGAGCTGGAAGCCTTCTCAGTAACACAGCAGAACCTCTTGTCTCCACTTCAGAATGTAAGAGGGGGCATCTCAGGGGATGGTCATGAAGACTCGGTAAGATTAAACACCCAAGGCTATCTCTGACCCAGAGCCTGGTACAGAGCAAACTGGTGACATATGGTAGTTATTATTATTCTTATAAAATTTTAAGTTGCTGGGGGAATTCTGCCAATAAATTATTGACTTACATTGTGGATTTTTTTAAAGTTATAATTCTACTTTCTGTTGCTTAAACCCACCTTTGATGTAAACAGGAATTCCACCAATTTAGGAGCTCAGGTACATAGTCAAATTAGTACCATATGCATTTGCCCATGTCTGTTTCACTTTTATTTTTTAAAGTCCCTCCACAACAAACCAACAAACAACAAACCTCTCTTCTTACATCAGAAATAAAACACCAAAATTATCTGTGCTGGAGACATGGCTCAGAGGTTAAGAGCACTGATTGCTCTTCCAGAGGACCCAGGTTCAATTCCCAGCACCCACATGGCAGCTCACAACTGTCTGTAGCTCCAATTCCAGTGGATCTGGCACCTTCACAAACATGTAGGCAAAACACCAATGCATATTAAAAATAAAGATAAATAAATTATTTTTAAAAAATCAAAATTAGCTACATTTACCAGCTGAAGAAAAGGGCTCAACCATTGAGAAGAGCACATACTACTCTTACAGAGAACCTGAGTTTTGATTCCCAGCACTCATGTTGGGCAACTCACAAACACCTGTAACTCCGGCTCCCAAGGATCTGATGCCCTGTTCTCTGCAGGCACACACATACTTTCATTCACACGAAGAAAAAAATAAAACACAAATCTTAAAAAAGAAAATTACTCTGAGGCAGTAAAGGTGGTTCATTGCTTAGGAGCACTAGATGCTGTTGAATTGGCTGGGAACTCAATTCCCAGCAAACATGTGGCTGCTCACAACCATCAGTAACTCCAGTTCCAAGGTATACAGTGCCCTCTTCTGGTGTCCACTGGCACTGCATGCATAGGGTGCACATACATGCAGGCTAAATACTCATACACATGACAACTAAAACAATATCTTTTTTAAAAATCAGCTTGTTTATTTGTTTCCTTGTTTGTCTGTTTGTTTGTTTTAAAAGATTTGAGTTCTTTTCTGGCCACAGAGAGCTGGAGTTAGCATCACTGTGAAAGATCCCATTTGCAGTAACTGAAATGACAGGCGTCAATGAAGCTAAAGAGGTCCCAAGAGTATTGTTGTGGTTTGGCCAAAAGATGATGGGATGAAATAGTGTGGGTTGCATTTTCCCAAGGATGTCTTCACATAAGAGCTCTCTGCAAAAGGAGCAAAGAGGAGTAGTGCAGGCTTGCTGTTTCACACTACATGTTTTTCATTTTGATATTATATCATGAACAGCTGTAGGGATAATGTTCATCATCCCTTCTGGAAACATGAATCACAAGGGTTTATTTGTTATTTGGTTTAAGGATTTAAAAGTTACAGTGTTTCCAAGCTGTCACCATTGAGATATTTCTAGTATTACAAAAGAGCAATTACTTCAGAGAATCCGTTTTTTAACATTTCCACTTAGCAAAGACAACAACTGCCCATGTTTAAGGGGCTCCATTAATGAAACTGCAAGGCGCACTGGGAATGGTTCTTATTTACACTGAGAAGTAAATGCTCTGGCATATAAAATATGGATCTGGGAATGTGGACAATGTGTGATGTTTGACTTAGAGTTTACTAATATGACAGGACCCCCACCGCTCCTACAGTGCTGTGGGAAGTCACAAAGTGTGCAAGGAAATGTGTGCTCCTTCTTGCCCATGGATAGGCTGGAAGATAGCAAGAAACAGAAATTTAGAATCAATCCCTTAGACCAGGCAAAAACACCTGGCTTCTAGAGAGGGAAAACCCATGACTTAAAAGACAAGCAGAATCTACGTGGAAGGGGAAACATCACAAAGGCTTACGGAAAGCTGAAAAGGGATCATAACTGTCAGGTTCCAGAACCTTCCAGCTCAGGTCCTTGGAGTGCAACACTGAGGAAGGCACTCTACAAAACACTCTCTGGTTTTTATGTCAACCTCACCACCACCACAGTGTTAATAGTTTAAAATATTTTTTTTATTTTAAACATTTATTATTTTATGTGTGTGGGCATTTTGCCAGCATTATGCAGTGCCCTTGGAGGCCAGAAGAGGGTATTGGATCCCCTGGGAGCCAGCATGTGGGTACTGGAAATCAATCACGATCCTTTGCAAAGGTAGCAGTACTCTTAGCTGCTGAACCATCTTCCCAGCCCTCCAATTAAATATTTCACCACTATAAATTCATTGATGAGATTTCAAAACTAAAATGTGCCAGGCACTGGCTCTGTTAGGCAAAGGTTCACAAAGCCTTTGTGAATGTGTGAGGCAGGAGGAAAAGGAAGGATCAGGCCTTTTGACTTAGCAAGCCAAGCACATTCCTTAACACTGCTTTGTCTGTGCTGGGCATAGCCAGCCTAGCTATAAAAGAAGGCTCAAGAGCTGGGCAGGGGTATACAGCCCTGGCCTAGAAAATTTACCAGTCACCCAGAGTGATCATTTATATGAAACAGACATGTTTCCTCACTAATTCTTTGTCTCCTATGTGTTGAGCTTTTGCTGACTATGCTTTGAAACTTGACTCACTCACTGGTCATTGAACCTACAGTAATCTGTAGATGCACAGCCTCCTCTTGGTATTGCCTTTGATCATTGAAAATACACCATAAAGATCAATTTCAGGAAGCCTCAGGAAGCAGAGGCAGGTGGATCTCTGTGAGTTTGAAGCCAGCCTGGTCTACAGAGTGAATTCCAGGACAGCCAGGGCTACACAGAGAAACCCTGTCTTGAAAAACAATTAATTCCAGGGGCTGGAGACAGTTCATGTACTGCTCATGCAGAGGACCTGAATTTGGATCCCAATACCCTTTGCTGGGTGGGTATCTCACAATCACTGTAACTCCAGTCTCTGGGAATCCATCCAGTGCTTTCTTTTGGCTTCCAAGAACACCTAAACTCATCCCCTCGACACCCACCCACACACAGAAAATTAAAAACTAAAAAAATCATTTCCACATTTCTTAGATCTAGACCTCTCATCAGATCTTTTCCTTCACTGTATCCCAGAATAAGTAGAAAAACAGTACCCATGTGCACTTGAAAAGAAACTGCTTAGTGGAGATCTTAAGAGACATATGGAGAGACTGGATAATTGTGAAATTTGTCACTGCAGAGTGATGCCTTTTAAAAAATGAGCTTTTGTTTTTTCGAGAACTATTTGAGTGGACTTCCCAATTGTATCTTTGGAATCTCTGGAAATGAGATCCCTGGATGTTGAAAGGTTGGGGGGTTTTCCCTAGAGACACAGTAATGAGGAAATGTAAGAATGTTGAAGGAATTTGAAGCATGACTTTGTGGAAACTGGGTTGGGACCATCTCAAAGGAACAATAAAGGATGTTCTGTTCGCCCCAATGACTGTGCTTCTCCTGTTGTGGATTCCTTTGAAGTTCAAATGAGGAGTTGCCCTTGGCTGGGCTCCATTGCATGTGCCATTTTCCCTTCCTTGATCACAGTAATGGAGTTGATACATTCCCCTGAAGCCTAGCTAGCAAGGCACACATCTTCAAATGGAACCTCCAGTCTCTGGCCTGGGGCAGGGGCAGAGGCAGAGGCAGGGGCACCTTTTTCTGAGTCAAGCAGTGCTGGGTTTCCAAACTGCAAAGGGTCTTTTCCATGCTCTTGATTTGTGGTTCCTCTTCCTTTCTGGGATACCTGGTCTACCCAGCATATAGTCCTGCAATCATGTGCTATAAAGTGAAACCACATATCTGTACACTGAATCCAAAGGGTGGACATGAACAACCTTGGTAAATGGCCACTACGTCTGATAGTAATGGCTTCCCATGTGCAATGAATTGCTTAATCTTTGTTTCCACTGGTCTGTAAACAGACTAGAAGACAGCAAGAATTGGGAGTCTAGTCAAACCCCCTTGAAGAAGTCAAGACATTTAACTTCTCTGAGCCCGAGCTTCCTTGTCTGTAGAAAAAAAAAGAAAAATGTATGTCTTTGTTTGCTTGTTCAAGATTTGTGTGTGTGTGTGTGTGTGTGAGAGAGAGAGAGAGAGAGAGAGAGAGAGAGAGAGAGAGAGAGAGAGAGAGAGAGAGAGAGAGAGAGCGCATGGGCACATGTGTGTGCATGTGTGCACCCTCTCTCAGAGCTCCTGTGTTCCCCAGACTTCAGGCTCAGGCTAAATATGAGTAGGACTCATGACAGTGGCTGGAGACAACCACTGTCCTTTACCTTTAGTTTTCTCAAGGCTCCCAACTCCTATAGCCTTTAGGTTGTTTGTTTTTGGTACTCAAAGCTGAAAACAGGCTTCTGAAGAAGTGTCTTTAGGGCTGCAAGCAGTGTAAACTCACTCCTGAGCAAGGTCCCGTGAAGGGAGCCAACAAGGACAAGAGCCAGTTAGTTACAGCGGTGGAGAGGAGCCATGCTCTCCTTCCTCTGTCGCCAGCCTCCCAAGCTTGCCTGTCTCCTCTCTGGGTGGATTCCTGCTCAGAGCTCTCTGCCCTGACTTCCTCTGGGGTCTTTTCTATGTTCTGTGTCTGTCCTGGACTTTAGGGTTTGCCTCTTGCCATGTGTTGCCCTGTAGGGCCCCCTTATTTGATTTCACAAATGGAAATTACAATTCCCTGGAGGTTTCAAGGAGCTGGAGATGGCCGTTCTGAGAGCCACAGAAATGAGAGGGCCCTCTGTGATCCAAAAAATGACACTGGGCCAGTTTAGAACAGGACTGCTCTCCTAGCTCCCCCTTCTCCAGTCTCCCAGGGCTTTCAGCTTGAAGCAATGCCAATGCCGTGTGAAATACCACTGTTCGTGGGACAAAGCTTTTTAACTGGAACTCATTCGTGTTTTGAGGTTGTTGAGGGGTTTTTTTTGTTGTTGTTGTTTTTTTTTTTTTTTTTAATAAATTACAGTCTAAACGACCAAATAATGAATCTCTCACTGAGCAGCATAATCAATCTTTATAACCCACGGAAATATACTCTGGAAAGAGTGCATTTTACTGCTGTTGAAAACCTCAGTTTCATCAAATAAAGGAACAAATTACCATTCAGGAAATTATTCTTGGGCTAAAATATGCAATCAACACTTGGCTTCCCACCTGCACAAGCCTGGAATGCACAAAAGGTAATGACATTTGACATGGGGCTTGTTACACCCCTGACCCACGAGAACGAGTTTTCATATTTTCAATTTGTGATGTCTGGCAAGATTCCCAAAGTAATTTTCAATTAAAGTCCCTGGTACTTGTCAAACACGAGGACATTGCTTGAAAGATGGAATAACTTCATTAGGGGTGATGGAGATGGAGTGTGCGTCAGTTTCTTTCCTTAGGTAGCTGAGAGGCAAAGAGAGGCCCCTGGCAGTGAACTGAACTTCGAAGGAGACATCGGCAAATGGGCAGAGCCAGCTTCCCAGTCAAGTCCCTATGGCCAGGGACACAGCCAGTGAGCTCAAAAGCTGTAAAACCAGCTCAGGAGCTGTGAATCCTAAAAACGCCCGGACTCACCAAATGACTGCTGGCCACCCTCTCTCTTTCTTTCCTCCCTCTCTCTTTCTTCTTCCATCCTGAAGCTCTTGCCAGCTCTTCCTTCCACCGATGCCACACCCAGCCCATTTTCTTCCACCAACACAGTCCTAGTCCCCTTTCTTCGGGACTTTTCCTGAGCCTGCCCTATCTGCTTTATTCTTCATCCAACCAAAATGCCCTTTGGCCTTTCAGTTCTACAAGACAGACGGCCCTCAGCTCAATTCCTTGTTTACAGACAGTCTCTGGACCAATCAGGCTCAGGCACATGAAATAAAAGAAGGCCAGCTAAGGAGACCAGGCTAGCAAGTCACTTTGGAATCCCCTACTTTTCCTCCAGGAGTTACTTCTCTATCTCAGGGTGGTGGTTTGAATGAAATGGCCCCTAAAACTCATGTCTTTGAATGCTTGGTCCCTAGTTGGTGGCACTGTTTGGGAAGGATTAGGAAGTGTGGTCTTGTTGGAGGTGTTGGGATTTCAAAAGTCCACACTGGGTTCCCAGTTGGCCCGCTCTCTCTCCTCCCTCTATCCCTCCTCCATCTCTCCTCTTTCCCCTCCCCCTCTGCTCCCTCTCTCTCCTCCCCCTCTCTCCTCCTTTTCTCTCTCCCTCTCTCTCTCCCTCCCTCCCTCTCTCTCTCCCTCTCTCTCTCTCTCTCTCTCTCTCTCTCTCTCTCTCTCTCTCTCTCTCTCTCTCTCTCTCTCTCCTCACCTCCCCTCTCCTCCCTCTCTCCCTCTCTCTCCGTCTCTCTCTCTCTCTTCCCTCCCTCTCTCTCTCTCTGGCTTAGAATTGCTCTCTCAACACGTAAGCTCTCAGCTACTGCCCCAGTGTCGTGCTCCCACCATGGTGGTCACGAACTCTCTGGAACTGTGAGGCCCCAATAAATTCTTTCTTTTCTAAGTTGCTTTGGTTGTGGTATCTTAGCACAGCAACAGAAAAGTAACTACAGTACTCAGCCGGACTCCTTGGCCTCCTTTGTCCTTGCTTCTCATTCTTTGAGATGATGAGACAGTGAACCTAGGAGCAACAGCCTTGGAGTGGCTTGAGTGCCTGTTAAGTTTTCTGAGACCCTAGTTCTCTGGCTTCATGGCTCTCAAGGAACACTGCAACACGCAAGTCAAGACACACTCCTTTCATCATTTGTTCAACGAATGAACAAATACACCAATACGTGGTACTCTTCTTGAAAATACTTTCCAGGAAGTCCCTTTCTGTCTCTTCCCCTCTGGGATCTATTTGGTGATATCCCCACCATTTTTGGAGTCCCACTCTTTCCTTTTGTCACCATATTGCTGCATTCCTTAACAGACTTTACTTCCCTGGATGGTTTAGGGACAGGCACTTGGCCCAAACCCAGCTACAGAAAGCTCTCTAAAATCTTTCACACTTGACTTAGAAAAGGTCTTTAGGTTGGAGTTTGCTTGGAGAGAAGCCCATGGAAGAAATCAAGCCATTGTGCAGAGAAATTCAGAGCATGGAGCATGGGGAAGAATTCTCTGAGGACTGTTAGCTTGTGCCTGCCTTTCCCATAACTGAGCGTGTGAACTAATTTAAGCCTGCTATGGTAGCATGCTACACATGCCACTACAGAGCCCTGAGAGCAGGCATGTGGTTTCAAAATATAAAAATATCAGCAAAATAAGCAGTAAATAACTTTAAAGACTATTTCCTGGTACTTTCCTTGTGTGTTATTGGTTCAATCAATAACAATTTGTAAAGTTCACAGTGGGCCAGACACTTGAGGTACAAAGAGGAGGAAATAAGCTGAGAACTCCAGTGACTGCAGGTTGGCAAGGTACCCAAGCCTCTGATTACCACAGGGATGGCAAATTCATGACAAATGCAGCAAGAGTGAGTAGCTGCACATGGGACATTGAGGAAGGCTTCCTGGAAGAGGCTGCACTCTGAAGTGTGTGGAAGGGTAGGTTAGTTACTTTTCTCAGGGCTGTGACTAAATTTCTAACAAGCAGTAAGTTAAGGGAGGGGAAGTTTATTGGGTGTCTGTAAGTTTGTGCACATGTGTGCAGTGCTCATAGAGGCCAGAAGATGGCGTATGATCCCTGGAGCTGCAGTTATAGTAGGTTGTGAATTGCCCAACATACGTTCTGGGAACCCAACTCAGGTCCTCTGGAAAAGTGCTCTCAAGGTCCAGTCTTTGCTTTCTTTGCATCTTGGAAGTCTGTATAATAAAGTGCTGTATGATAAAGGCTGTGTTGAAAAGCACAAAGAGAAGACGACCTACTCAATGGATGATGGTGAAACAGCTGATTGCTGCTGTGCACAGAATTAAATCCATACTTATCACCAACCAAGAAATCAATTCCTGACAGGCCAAGAGCTTAAAGTTACCACTTAGCTCCTTTTAAAGTCAATATACTTCATAAACATGTTATAATCACCAAGACTGAAAAATTAATAATGATACAAGGCTGCTATCTAAGCTACCAACTTTATCTGATTAAGGAAGGACTTTAAAAAAAAAAAAGATACACTAAACACAAAAAGATTTATAAACTAAATCATGATAAAATGAAGAGTTTTTAGTCACTAAGGGACACTACAAAGAGAAGTAAAGATAATGGGGGGGGAAGGAATAGCAAAATCTGTAGGCTTAGTTATAAATAAGAAAGATGAAGCTGAAGATGATTCAAAGGTTAAGAGCACTGGCTGCTCTTACAGACAACCTGAGTTCAGTTCCCAACACCCACATCCAGTGGCTCACATCCTCCTGTAACCCCAGCTCTAGGGAATCCAACATCCTCTTCTGGCCTCTGCAGACACATGAATGTATGTGTATACACACACACACACACACACACACACACACACACACACACACACACACACACATTTTTTTAAATGATAAAATTTAAAAAGAAAAACAAATGCCCACAAAGCAATAAGTAAACTACATAAAAGGAAAAAACAACAAAAACAAACAAACAAAACAACAACAAAAAAAACCCAGATGTAAAAATAGCCAATAAACATATGAAAAGTTAATTAAAAAGTCAGAGGAATGTGAATTAAAATCTCAACATTAAGAATAGCAAATTGTTGAGAAGATATTCACCAAAACATATCTCTGAAGAAATGTAAATTGATGCCCCATTTCAGGAGGCTATGAAGCATCCTTGGGCACTGTTGGTCAACTGTCAACCATCTTGCCACTGAAAGTGTGGTGTGTGGAATCACAGAGCTGGTGTCACTGCAGAGCCTCCTTCCAAATTAACTGACTTGGAATCCACATTTTAACCAGATCGCTGGGTAATTTAGACCAAGCTTGAAACATGTTGGTCTGGGGAAATTCTCACTCACATACAACAGGAGGAATGCAGATTATATGAGCCTCTGGAATGTGACCCAGAACTGTGGCTACCTGGCAGGGAAATACATAAACACAGAGGATATGGTGGCTTTGGCATCCTCAGGAACACCAAGACAATTCCTTTCTTGATCAATAGGTATTTTATTCCAGGGTTTCTCCATGTTACCATTGTCGATGTTGGGGACCAGACCATCCTTTTTGTGCCATGTGCATGGGCAGATGCTTAGCAATGTCCTTGACCCCTACCCACACAATATCTGTAGTACCTTCTAATTGTGACCACCAAAATACCATCCCTAGACATTGAGCACAGATCTTCTATGGACAAGCTTGTTGCCTGAGAATATAAGCATCCAGATAATAGTGTTGTTATCTCCCTAAAAACAGAGCTTACCTTTAGATGTGATCTTCCTGCCATCTCTAACACTTCATTTCAGGGGACAGGAAAGCAGAGGGGAGAAATAAACCACATGATAGGATGATAAACTGATATCATAATCCCAAAGTTCTGAGAAGCTGTCTCCTTTCCATCGCTGATTAGGGAGTGGTGAGGAGGCATTGGGTGACAGATTGTCCCTGGTCCTTAGTCACCCAGCATCTCTACCTGAGTTCAGGAGAGTAACTTAACCTTGTTATTGAGGGTTGTCTTTCCATTAGAGAAAGCAATGCCTCTTTGCCCAAAGTTTCATGCCCTAGTGATTGTCTCTAAAAAAAAGAAAGAAAAGAAGGAAGGAAGGAAGGAAGGAAGGAAGAAAGAAGGGAGAGAAAAAAAATAAAAATCTCTCAGCATTCATTTCCCAACTGTTTATACGTGTATATGCAATTTTGTATGATAGATGTGTATGCACACAGATGTGGAAACCAGAGGACAACCTCAAGTGTCATTCCCTAAGATCTTTCAGAGACAAGGTCCCTCATTAAACCTGGAGCTCACTCATTCAGCTAGGCTCACTGACCGATGCACCCCTGGGATACACCTGCCTCTGCCTTCCCAGCACTGACATTACAAGCTGGTATCACCACACCCAGCATCCTTACCTGAGTTCTGGGGATCAAACTCAGGTCTTCCTCGTGCTTGCAAGGCAAACACTTTACTGACTAGGCCATCTCCCCAATGCCCAGGGTAATTTTTAAAGCTGTGTTCAAGGTCCTTGAACCAGGCATGTTTGAGAAAGGGCATTGCACAAGTTAGTCTGATGTATTAACCTGTCTGCAAAGGAGCCTGTATGCTTCTAATTGTTGTAAAATAAACACAGGGCTCTGAGCTCAGGGGAGGCTGGGCTTTGTCAGGGGCTGGCTTGATCTTGCCCATGTTGCCCTGCCTCTGAAAAATGAACAAGAGGCCCAGAATATGGAACTTGGCTCTCAGCAGGAAAAGAAAAAACCCAGCGAGATTTGAATTTTAAAACATTTTCCCAATACAATAGCAAAGCTATTGAATGTGCTGTCTGGGCATAGAACAGAAAGACAGCTCTAGACTACCAGGAGCTACTAGTACACACAAACAGAGCAAGCTTTGCATTCCGATGAAACAAATCTAAAAAAAAGGGGGGGGGGGAACCAAGAAAACCAAGGTACGTCTGAAATCAGGTGAGAGGTTAGCAAGCAAGAACTCTGGGGAAGGACTACTGCAGGGGAGAAGTGAGGCTGCTCTGCAGGCCCAGCAAGGCTGGAAGGGCTGAGAGAGGGCACATGGTATCCTGGGAAGGACGGTCAGCCTTTTGTTCTAAGCTCAGTTGTTCCTGAAGGGTCCACTGCAAGCTTCCAGTAGCTTTCTGACCTAAGATACAATTACAGGTGTAGGTTATATTTGGTGCTGCACCTCTTAATTCTCTTTCTAACTAGAATAGCTTCTCATCTGGGTTGCAGAGAATCAGTGAGCATTAATGTGTGGTGATAGCTAAAAGACGGCAAAGAACATGGTGGCTGCTGGCTCCTTAGATAAGCTTGGGGAAATTGTTGAATACAGAAGGCTCTAGGCCCTAAGTATCAGCTACTTTGTAAAGTGTGTGTGGGGGAGTGGGGGGAGGGCAGGGGACAAGAGGAGAACACAAGTGTTGCCATTTCACTCACCTTATTTCTTGAAACAAAGTCTCTCCTTGGCCTGGGACTCACCCATTTGGCTCAGCTGGCCATCTAGGAACTCTCAGGGCTCTATCTACCACCACCATATCAGCAATGGTTTTTTTAAATACAGGTTCTGGGGCTCAAACTTGGATCCACTTTACCAAGTGACTATAGCCCTGGCCCCTGAGGTGTCTTTAGAACTACAGAGCAGAGAAGTGTCTCAGAAGCCATTTGGTCTAGTTCTCTGATGCTGTAGGAGAGTTACCAAAAGTCCTGGACAAGTTGAGAAATCAACTAGTGGGAAACATAAAACTCATGGAAACAACTCAATTTACACATAGCCATAGCCCTACAAAGAAAAGGGAAGCCTCTATCAAGACTTACATTTCCCTGGCAGCATTGAGTTCTATCTTACAGAACATGTGTTGCATTCACCCGCCATGAGGAGGATGGAGACATGTCCAACAAGACTTCCCAGCTAAACATGATAGCTGACAGCAACTCATAAGAGGGTGTGGGCTGTGGTTACAACAGCCGAGGAGGCAGCTGCAGCTGCCTGAGTCTCCCATGAGGATGGAGGCTGAGCCAGGAAAGCTGGTGGAGGCAGCCTACATAGTGGGCCACATAGAGTTTCTGCTGGCCAGCTGCAGGACTCCAAATCTCAGATAATTGACTTTGGACAGAGGTTCCCATGGATTTTTTTTTCCTTGCCCAGAAAGGCAATCATGTCCCAGGAGCTCTGGTCAGCTGCAAACCATGTAATCCTTTTGGGCCTCTAAGAAAAGAAGACATTTCTCAGAAATGGAGAACGAGGCTGCAACAGTCTGTACTTCCTCCTTTTCCTACAAGGTTCTCTCTTCCCAGGGACTCACTCCCTGCCTGAACAAGCCCACCCCTTCATCCCAGTGATCCACCTCCCTCCCATAGGCATCCTTTTTTCTGGATGGTTAGAGGGATATGAGCTATGGACTAATTCATATGTAAAAGACCTCCTTAGTGATTTACATCCATGAAGAGAAGCCCAAAGGTCTTCAACCAAGAAGTTGATTCAGTTGGGAGTCTTTCAAACACAGCCCCAGGCTGAGGAGCAGAAGTCCCTTCTTTAGAATCCTTGATTCCCTCTGCCTTGTGTCCTGAGGGTTCACCTGGGAGATCTCTTGAGACTTCTCTACTTTTCCAACAAGTGTAAAAATCAATGGCCAATGCCACAACAAGAATGGACCTTGACTCTATATGGAAGAAGACAGGCACAATGGCTCAAGCATCATATGATTCCATTCATAATTGAAATGCCTAGAATAGAGGAATCCACAGATGAGGATAGTAGATTAGTGACTGTCAGGAGAGGACAGGAAATGGAGATATTGGGACCAGTGGGAAGGCACTTGCCCTCACATTTGACAACCTCCATGGTAGAAGGAACCCAACTCAGAAAAGTTGTTCTCTAACCTCAACATGCACACTATGACACACACATGTACATGTGCTCACACACACACACACACACACACACACACACACACACACACACACACACACAAAATAAGTAAATAAATGGAATAAAATATTTTTTAAGGGGACTGATAGTGACTGGAAATGAATATGGGCTTTCTCTCCAGGATTACAAACTGTGTTGAAATTTGATAGTGACAATGACTGCTCAATTGTGTGGCTGAACTAAAAACCCTGAATCATCAGCTTTAAAGGTGTCTGCTACTGTTCTCTCAGGTGCCACAGAACTGGTGGGAGTTCCTATTAAATATTTAAAATGAACACCCCAGAAGCTTAGCCTCAAAGGAAGAAAAACCACTCTATCCAAACCCACACAGCAACCCTACGGCTGCTCAGGAGACCTGTAGAATGGGAGTGTTTCTGCTACATAGGGTCTCAGGAAGGATCTAACATCAGGGAAACCTCCCCAGGGAGATGTGGCTATAACTCAATTCCAAGGGCACAGCTGGGAATCCACTCTCAGGAGTGTGGTGATATATTATTTATGATTTAATAAAACTTTCCTGGGGGTTCAGAATGCATGGCTAGCCACAAGCCATAGAGTCAGGCAGCAGTAATACAACCTTTAATCCCAACAACCACACTATCTAACCATAGAGCCAGGCAATTGTGACACACACCTCTAATCCCAGGACTCAGGAGACAGGCAGACAATCTCTGTTAGTTCAAGGCCACCCTGAGCTACATGAAATTGATCCAGCCTAAAAGAGAAACAGCTCACACAAAGGGGATCTCAGCACTTGGGATACCACACCTTTGATCCCAGGATTTGAGAGGTATAATAGGAAGAAGCAAAGGGTCTCATGAGAGAATTTGTCCCTAGCCATGCTGAGGAGAGACAGCAGTCTAGAATTGTAGACGGAGGTTTGGTGGAGACAGAATTGTAGTCTGAGGTTTGGTGGAGAGCACTGTCTCTGAGGATTCATGGATTCTGAGGATTGCCATTTCATAGAGGTAAGAGCTAATGGCTTGGCTTCTTTGCTTCTCTGATCTTCATCTTGATGCGTGAACCCCAATATCAGTCACTGAATTTTACTTTTCATGTTACACAAGAGTTTGAGGAGTTGCCCAATACATAATCTCCCAAGTCTGATTTTTTTTTCCTTTGAAAGAAAATCAAAAGTGGGCCAAAAGAAGGATGACTATATTTGAGGGCATTGCATTGTGTATTTGTGTTTTAAATAAACAGAAGGAAGAAATCAGACTCAGACCCCAAGGCACCTTTACACCATTCACAGATGATGACTCTTTTCTGTTGGGACCACCTTACCATGACACAGAATATACCAGAGGGGCCTCATTGTCTAGAAAGGAAGTCTGGTATTTAATGAAACCATTACTCCTATTTGAGAGTTAGACAGGTAAAGAAAATTTTCCCTGATCACCCCGGCTGTCTTTTTGTGAGTTTTGGAGCTGTTTAGTAATTTTGTTGGAATTTACATTTGTATTTGACAAAGCAGTCCCAAAAATTCCCACGTGGTTAACATGATATCAAACTTTACAAAGTTCCAGCGGATAAAGGTTATTGTTTCTACCAAGGTAGACAATCAGGAGAACAGAATCCTCTCTCAGGTTAGAGGGGAGGAAAGAACGGGTAACACTTGCCTGGGCTGTGAAAGATGACATATGCCATTATCATGTTAGCCAATGTCAAGGTCGTTGCTGGCAGGGACTCCAAGCTGTAGCTCAAAGCCTTGGGATGATGCAAAGCATGTTCTCCTCATTGTAGATGGTCCTCCAATGCTCACAATGTATCTGACCCATGAAATAACTCAGTAAATGTTTTAGTTAGGGTTTCTATTGCTGTGAAGAGACCCCATGACCAAAGCAACTCTTATAAAGAAAAACATTTAGTTGGGGCTGGCTTACAGTTCAGAGGTTCAGTCCATTATTGTCATGGCAGAAAGCATGATGGCATGCAGACAGACGTGGTGTCAGAGGGATAGCTGAGATTTCTATATCTGTATCCAAGGGAGCAGGAAGAGAATAAGACACTGGGCCTGGCCTGAGCATCTGAGACCTCAGAGCCCAGTGGCACAGTTCCAACAAAGCCACATCTACTCCAACAAGGCCACACCTTGTCATAGTGCCACTTGCTATGGGTCTATGGAGGCCATTTTTCTCCAGACCACCACAGTAAGTCATCACTGAATTCACAAATAAACAGAGGAATTGATATAATGCTGCCCCTAGAGGTCCATGCATGACCACATGAAGTATGATCTGTCACCTTACATGTGTTGAATGCAGATGTATTTGAAGTTTTTCTCAGGGTCAATGCAAACCAGTCTCCTTTTTCAAAATACTGTGTCAGTTTGAGGGTCAATGAGATGTCTCCACAGGTAAAAACTTTGGCACGCAATCCTAACAACCTGATTTCAATCCTCAGAACACATTTTTTTTTAAAGATGGGATGTCATGGCACACACCTATAGTCTTCGAGCTTCTACCTAGAAATCAGAGGCAGAGACAAGAGAACTACCCAGAAGCATGTTGGTCAGCTAGCCTGGAATAGACAGTACAGCAGAAACAACACAAGGGACACGGCCTCAAGAGGGCAGAAGGAGAGAGCCAACTTCTGAAAGTTGTTCTCTGACCTCTATTATGTGCTATGGCATACACATATCCATAGTCACACCCACTACACACATACAATAATGATGATGATAGTAATAAATGATAATAACAAAAATATAAGCTTGACTGTTTGAACATGAAGCTACATTTGGAGCCATTGAAATTTGGAACTCCAGAGTCTTGCTTGAGAAGTTAGCCAAATACTGACAGCAATCTATACCCTGCCAGAGATCCATCTGAGACACTGACTGACAGTTCCAATGACATAGGAACAGGGCATCATTGGTGTCCCCACATCCACCCTGTACTGAAGTGAGACCTATGCTTCTTGTCTAACAGCATAGCCAGTGGCTACATGTGTCTATTAGGTACTGGAAATGTGGCAAGCCCAAACACAGATATACGGTATAAATGTGAAATATACACTAAACATCACAGATGTCCTATGAAAAGAATTTTAAAATCTTAAGTATTTACAATGCTTACCTGTTACGAGCAGGTTTTTCCTCACCTCTGGTCTGGTCCCACTCTTTGTTCCTCCCCACCAGCCGCTCTGTCCCACCGCCGCGCATGCCCCAATAACACGCAGACACTCTGTATTTGATATAAGACTGTTGGCCAGTTACTATCATTGCTTATGGGCTAGCTCTGTATTAATGATTAACCCATTTCTACTTATCTAAGTATTTCCATGTGGTCATCTTACTAGAGAGCAGTGGCCCGCATCTGCTCTCTTTCAGCTCTACATGCTGACTTCTCCTTACTACTTCCTCTTTCCTCCTCCTAGTCTCCTAGCCCCGCCTATCTTGCTTTCCTATTGGCCAACAGGGCTTTATTTATTAACCAGTATGAGAAATATATTTACAGAATAACATCTCCCATCATCTCCTCTTTTCTGTCTAAAATAAAAGAAGGGTTTTAACCTTAATGTAGCAAAATATACCATACAACAGTTATCAAATAAGAACCATAGTTAACCATATTTAGTCCATTAACATTTTATAAGATTTAAAGAAAATATCATCTATCCTATCTTTGTGAGTCTAAAGTCCTATATGTAGCTTATCTTTAATACTAACTACTATATATTAATACTAATAATAACCAAAACTATCTGTCTTCAACTCCTTTAAAGACCATAGAAGGATAATAAATAAACTCTAGAAATGACAGAGAACAACTCACTGCCTGGTCAGTCACCTGAAGTTCTCCAGTAATGTTCAGTTCAGTCCATAGTGTGTCCGGCAGACTCTTTTATGAAGCAGGAAACTTTAAACTGCCCATCTGTATTGGCAGTTTGTCAGTCACTTTTCTCTGTGTCTTATAGATTATCTGCCAGACTCTTCCACGAAGCAGTAATCCTGCAGCATTGTCCATCTTGCATCAGCAGTCACCTTTTTGTGGGTCCTGCATGCCCAGTTTTTACAGCATAAAGTCAAACAGTCTAGACAAGAGAGTGTCTTGTCCAAATGTCTAGTCTTGCCATATTAGAAGCAAACTCCATAATGCCTTTCTTCAAGGTCCATCTTCCTTTCTGATGCAGATGGTGTTACCAGGAGCAGTTGTGTCTCATTGTCAAAAAAAAAAAAAAAAAAAAAACCTTAAACCATTTTAAATGCCATATTCTGTAGGTCTTTGAAAGGTTTGAAGAATGCCTATTCATCTCAAATATATCTCTGCATATCTAAAAATCCTAACTTAACTCCAGGTTTTGACTATCATAGGTAACTCTATAAACTGTACTAAATTATACATTTTCCAATGAGCTATATAAACACAATACCTAAACAAGAGGAGAAATATACACATCACAAAATTGACCTTAAATAGTGTCAATAAATGAAAATCCATTCCAAAGCAAAGTATTCATATTTATACCATAATTCCCTTTTTACCTTTAAAAAGATTGTTTGTGGTCATTAGCCATTTATAACCAAGCCCATTTAAATGAAAACAAACATTTATAAACAATATTTGGGAATTTGGGCGTTGATCTTTCCAAACTGCTTCCTGCTGGTAGGGGGCGCTGTCATGGGGGTCCAAAGAAGAAGCAGAAGTCTTGGCTGTAGTCTGCAAGGCTTTGTCTCAACTGCTTTGAATGTTGGATCATCTGGGGTACTGTTTCAGGGGGTCTGGCTTGATCAAACCACATTAGTTTAGAAGGAATCCACAGCTTTTCATTTTCTGTGGAAACAAAAATAGAAATCCTCCATACCCAGTTACTCTACTTCTTTTTTTTTTTTTAACCATTTTATCCTGTTTCTCTTTCTCTCCCAAGCCTACATATATTTTAAAACACAGTGTAAACCTTTATTACTTTTTCTTAATGTGAATCTGACTTTACTTTAAATCTTTATTTTTTTCTGGCCATGAGTCTTTTATCTGCTAAATAACAACATTCCTAAAATGAAAGCCACGGGTTTTTTTTTTTTTTTTTTTTCGGTCTATCCAAGATGGCGGCGGCTATTTTATCACCAGCACTGAGAGCTGTGCTCACCGCCTTGGTCTTTGGATATTGTATGCTGTTCTGTTATCTTTAAATTGTTTGACTGCTGAGAAAATAACAACTACTGATAAAAGAAATGCTGCTGGATTAATTCAATTTATATATTTTAAAAATGCTTTGACTCAAAAATTTAAGCCTAAGGACAAGTTACTGGGGAAAAGGATTTCTATTTCTGTTTCCACAGAAAGTGAAAAGCTATGGATTCCTTCCAGACTAATGTGGTTTGATCGAGCAAGACTCCATGAAGCAACATCAATGGGACAATACAGCCTTGCAGATGACTACAGCCAAGATTTCTGCATCGTCTTAGGACCCCCCCACCATGACAGCGCCCCCTACCAGCAGAAAATAGTTTGGAAAGAACAACGCCCAAATTCCCAAATATTGTTTATAAATGTTTGTTTTCATTTAAGTGGGCTTGGTTATAACTGGTTAATGACACAAACAATCTTTTTAAAGGTAAAAAGAGAATTATGGTAGAGATATGAATGCTTTGTTTTGGAATGGATTTTCATTAATTGATACAATTTAAGGTCAATTTTGTAATATGTATTTTTCTTCTCTTGTTTAGGTATTGTGTTTATATAGCTCATTGGAAAATGTAATGTATAATTTAGTACAGATTATAGTTACCTATGATAGTCAAAACTTAGAGTTAAGTTAGTTAGGATTTCTAGATATACAGAGATGTATTTGAGATAAATAGGCATTCCTCAACCCTTTCAAAGACCTACAGAATATGACATTTAAAATGGTTTAGGGTTTTTCTTGACAGTGAGGCACAACTGCTCCTGGTAACACCACCTCTATCAGAAAGGAAGATGAACATCAAAAAACACATTATGGAGTTTGCTTCTAATATGGCAAGACTAGCCATTTGGGCAAGGTACTGCTCTTCTGGACTGTTTGACTTTATGCTGTAAAAACTGGACTTGCAGGACCCACAAAAAGGTGACTGCTGAGACAAGATGAACAGTACTACAGGGTTCCTGCTTCATGAAAGAGTCTGCCAGACACACTATGGCCTATGGGCTGAAGATGGAACATTACAAAAGAACTTCGGGTGACTGACCAGGCAGTGAGTTGTCTCTGACATTTCTAGAGTTTATATATTATCCTTCTGTGGTCTTTAAAGGAGTTGAAGACAGATAGTTTTGGTTATAGTTTTCCTTAATTAGGATTAAAGATAAGCTACATATAGGACTTGACTCACATAGATAGGATAGATGATATTTTCTTTAAGTCTTACAAAATGTTAATGGACTAAATATTGCTAACTGTGATTCTTATTTGATAACTGTTGTATGGTACATTTTGCTATGTTAAGGTTAAAACCCTTCTTTTATTTTAGACAGAAAAGAGGAGATGATGGGAGATGTTATACTGTAAATATGTTTCTCATACTGGTTAATAAATAAAGCACTGAAGCCAATAGGAAAGCAAGATAGGCGGGGCTAAGAGACTAGGAGGAGGAAAGAGGAAGTAGTAAGGAGGAATCAGCATGTAGAGCCTAGAGGAAGCAAGATGCCAGGCCACCACTCTCTGGTAAGATGAGCCACGTGGAAATACTTAGAATAGTAAAAATGGGTTAATTGGTAAGACAAAGCTAGCCGATAAACAATGATATAAGTGGCCAACAGCATTGTATCAAATACAGAGTTTCTGAGTGTTATTGGGGCTCACGTGGTGGTGGAACCAGGGGAGGAACAAAGAGTGGGTCAGGTGGCCTGCGGGAAAAACCTGCCCGTAACATTTACCTACTGAAATGACAAAAAATAATTGTGGATATACTAGGTTGAATAACAATTTTTAATGTTTTTTAAATGTTTAATTTTATGATACATTTTATATTTTAGTGGTTACTAAAAATTTTAAATTATAAGTATTATTCATAACACACAAAATTAAAAGCAACTGAAATGCACATTGATACATGAGTGGTTAAACAAATCATGATAGAGCCATACAGCAGAATCTCATCCAGCCTTCAATGGAGAAATCCTGATTGTTCTGTTTTCATTTCTTGTGCTATGAGAAAATATCCTGACAAAAAGAAACTTAAGAGTCAAGTGTTTCTCTGGCTTACAATTTACCTTTGCAAGGAAGCCTGGAGAGAGGAATTTGAGGCAGCCAATCACTTACCATCAACAGCCAAGAGCAGAAAGCAATAAACACATTTCCCATGCTGCCCACTTGCCTGTGCTTATGCTTAGCCACCTTCCTTCATGCTTACAGTTTGGAGCCCAACCCATGAAATGGTGCCACCCACATTCAAGGAGAATCCTCTCTCCCCTATTAACAGTCAAGGCAACCCCTCACAGACCAACCTGATCTAGATAATTCCTTACTGAGATTCACTCCTTTCCAGAGGCTCTACATTGTGTGGAGTTCACACTTAAAGCTAACCAGCATACCAATGCATGCTACTGTGCAGATGAACTCACAGGACCTTATGCCATAGCCTACATATCAAAGAGCAAACACAGTAAGTTTCCACTTCAGCGAGGTACCCAGACTAGCCAGGTTCATAGGATAGAAAGCAGAATAGAAGCTGCTGGAAACTGGAGGTACTGGGGAGTTATCATTCAAGGCCCAAGTCCTAGTTTGAAAAACTGAAAAGGGGTTTTGAGGATGAGGATGAGCAGTGATGGGTACACAACAATGTTAAGTAGACTTAATACCCTTGAGCAGTGTGGTTTAAACAGTAAATTGTACCTTGGTTTTACTCAAATATAAAATATAATTAACTGAAAAGACTTTTAATGTGTTCCAAACATGAGGACAAAGTTCATTTTATTAGATTTTTGAGTGCAAATTAAAAAAAAATAAAAAGTTACTCATTGCTTCTCAATTTTGAACTCAACAAATGAAGGGAACCTTTCTCCACAACAAGGAAGAACTCTCTAGGCCATACAGCAGATATTCAGAGGTGTTGCCTGTGGGGTCCTGAGGAGCCAAGACCTGCTTATGTCTGCATAAGAACCAACCTGGGTAGAGAGTTTGATGGGGGCAGAGGAGGGAAGAGCTGCAGTCTCGTGAGAAAGGAACGAGATAAGGACAAGAAAACCTACCTCAAGGTCTCTGCCATAAGTTAGGTTAGAAGGTTAAGGACTGTGGTCCAGAGAACATGTAGATCAGAGTGAAAGCAGAGCCTCTTTGGAGGCCACATGAGCCTCTACGTGAGCCTCCCACAGAGCAGGGAAAGATCTCTTCTCCTCCACTTGGGCAGATGACCTTCAAACATGGGTGATTGTGGGAGCAAAATCTACCCCAGGCAGAGGTTGGCATTGCCATTAGCACTGGTTACATAAGGAATATGGAAGGTGACCACAGACAGCAGGCCCATTGTAGCTGGAGGGCAAGTTTCTCTTTGTAGTCACAGAAATATCTGAGAGTGTTGGAAAGGGTGGGAGACTCCTGTGAGCTCGTGGAAGAATGAGAACAGAATTGTCGTTAATGACGTGGACTGAACTGGCACTCAGACCACCAACACTGGGAAAGAGGGTGGTGTGTGTTTTCCAGAGATGCCTGGGCTAGCTCTAAAGAAAACAGTATCCCATGATGCTAAAGGATGCTTAGGTAGAGTAAGTCAAGGTTCCTTCTACGAATAAAAGTTCAAGGCAAGATGATTGGTTCTGTGGAAATGGCAAGGAGGAAATTGTGAGCCAGAGGGGTTTGTGTAAGAAAATAATCCAAGAAGTAAGCTGGGAGCACTTTTCAGAGGCAGAGGAGTCTGGAAGGGAAATGAGGTGGGATTGGTTTGCATTGCTCTGGTACTTGTATGTGACCCTGTACCCATGCCCAAAGCCAGCAGGACGAAAGATGCTCATGCAGTCTAGGGCTAGGGCAGCTAGTCCCAAGGGCCAACTAAACTTACAAAGTCCAACCTGAAACTGACAGAAGCATATACTCTATAGTGAAAATAAAGAACAAGACATGTGTGGGATGGCTCAAGCATAATTACATATTGGGAGACTCAAGGATATGAAGGAGGGTAGGTCTCTCCGTGTTCTTCTCCCAAGATTCACCTTAGGCAAGAATTTGCTAGAACCAGACTCCAGGATGCCCACTGTGCTGTTTCCTAAGGGACCTCATCTCTGCTAGTGAGGCTGTGTACTTGACTCATCTTTCCCTGCTCCTACATGAAATGAACCAAAAACCTTTTCCCAGGATGGAAATCGATCTGACAGGACTGGGGGATAGCTCAGTCAGTAAAATGCTTGCAGCACAAGCACGAAGACCCAAGTTTGATATCCAGAACCAACACAGGAGAGGCACACGCTGGTACACACCTGTAATCCCAGTGCTGTGGAAAATACACGAGATGCACACACTGGTACACACCTGTAATCCCAGTGCTGTGGAAAATGCACGAGATGCACATGCTGGTACACACCTGTAATCCCAGTGCTGTGGGAAATACACAAAGTGGAGCACCCTTGAGGAAGACGCCAGATGCTGACTTCTGGCCTCCATTTGCATATGCACCTGGAGAGAGAGAGAGAGAGAGAGAGAGAGAGAGAGAGAGAGAGAGAGAGAGAGAGAGAGAGAGAGAGAGAGAGACCTGGCTGTTCTGCCTCATGTCCTGCAGAGATTACTACGCACAAATTCTTCTGAATCATGAAACACAGTGAAGCTTTGATGGCTCCTGTAGTAGCAGCCATTTTCATCTCTTTTGTGAGGAGCATTATGCTCTTTAACAGAAGTGTGCTAAACTTCCTAGGATGGAATTTTTGCTACACACACACACACACACACACACACACACACACACACACACACACACATCAAGATGATCGAAAGGAGCTGAGATATTCTGTTCTTTTTAGATGGGAATGAAAGCCAATACATCCAGGTGTCTTTACTTCCTTCTGATGCTTGTTACAGCTGATCCTGCCAGAACCCCAAGGCCTTCCAGATCACCAAAGGTGGCCTGAACTGTGTACATTACCTTGTCTTTGACCTCTGTAAATCTGGGATCTGGCTATGACCTGGTGAGTAGTGGGGTGTACATTCCATTAACCATTTGAGCCAGAAACACTTGACCCAGACCACTTGAACTCTCACAGCCAGTCCCAAAGCCTCCCTGCCCCTGCCCTCTCCTCCCCTGACTGCAGATCCAAGGACAGGACCGCCTAGTAGCCTTTGTCAAGGTGTAAACAGAATGACAGCAAAACTACTTCCATGGGTCCTTTTGCTGTCAGCCAAAGTCCTTTAGGAAAATCACAGTATCAAGGACTCATGGCCTGACCGAATCCCTTCCCCAGTGTCCTCCCAGAACCCTCCACCTGCACCCTCCTGGCCTCACCCTAATTCGGAGGCAGTAATCATTCTGATGGCCTTCATATGATTCTGTCATTTCAGGGTTCTTCCACTTTTAAACTTTTCTACTTGAAGTAAGCTAGGCTTGCCAAAAAAAAAAAAAAAAAAAAAAAATGCAAACAGTCAATCAATCCCTTATGCAACCTTGTCTAAATGACAGGGATTTTTCAAATGTCATCCCTCATCCTATGAACCCACTCTGTGGGGCATCTGATCCTGGCTCCAAGTTTGCTCTGAGCTGTCTCTCATACTTCCTTAAAATCTGTCAGAACCTATGGCCCTGTCAAGATAGATGAACATTTTCCTACTATAGGACACTGGCAGCCAGAGGTTACAGACTGGGAGATGGGGGAGGAGGAGGAGAAGGAAGAAAATGAGAGATACAGGAGGGGGGTAGACTGAGAACAAAACACAATGTACACTTCAAAGGCTCGGTCCCACTCTCCAACCAGGGCCCTGTCCCTAACAGCCATTCATCAGTGAATTAACTCATAGGTGTGGTTAGCACCCTCAAGACCCAGCTGCTTCTCAACAGTGCCACCAACTAGGAACCAATCTTTGAACACAGCAGCCTTTGGGGGAAACTATGCCTGTATGTGTCACATTCACATTTGTTCACTTGTTGGTGTGACACGTAAAATGACAGATTTTTACCAAAAGTGAGTTCCTAATGTGTCTCAAACATTCAGACCTGCTCAAGAGGCTATGGGCGACCATGAGTTCAAGGCCAGCCTGGGCCACATGGCAAGACCCTGTCCAAAAATCCAATAAAATAAACAAGGAATAGTGGCACACATTTACCTGCAATGCTGTCACTTAAGAGGCAGAAATAGGAAGGTTAGAAATTCCAGATCCTCTCTGGATATATAGCAATTCAGTGCTGGCCTCGGATACATAAGACCCTGATTCAAACCAAATAAAAACATTAAATTAAATTAAAAATATCAGACCTGTCTCTGTGGGTTTGCATTCCTCTAGCCCAGCAACATCAACTACCCAGAAGCAGGCCTCCTCGGGAGCAGAGTATGAATGGTGTAGCCAGCCACAGTTCTCAGCACTCTCTTGGGTCTGCCTGACCCTGACCTAAGAGCTTAGCCCCATGCACACTATGGTTTTTCTTACAGTAGACAGATACTTCTACTTGCCTCTGCCAGAAGTTGAACACAGCGTTCACATAAGCTATGTGTAGTGGAAGGAGAACTATCCCTATAGGCTCCAGCATTTGAACACTTGCCCCCCAGTTGGTGGTGCCACTTGGGGAAATCTAGGAAGTGTGGCCTTCCTGGAGGAAACATGTCACTGGGAATGGGTTTTGCCGTGTCAGTGCCTGCTGCCATTTCCGGTTTGCCCTCTCTGCTTGCCATTTAAAATGGGAGCTCTCTGCTTCCTGATTCTGCCATCATGCTTGCTACCTGTTGTCATGCTGCCCCCACCATTATGGACTCCTACCTTCCAGAACATTCAGCCATAATGAATTCTATCCGAGGTTGCATTGGTCATGGTGTTTTTATCACAAGCAACAGAAAAGTAGCTAATATACCATGTTTAAAGAAGTGTGCACATGCATAGTCCTTGACAAACATGAAATGTTTCCCCAACAATTTGCCAAGCAAATGTGTGTCAAAGTTTTAATTATACAAATCTAAGTGTCCTCACTTCATTCTGTCTGGTGCTATGCATTTGCTCCCATATCTAGCCTAGGATTTTAGCAATTTTGAACTATTTTCTTTCATAATATAACTCTCTGTCTTTTACTTTTCATTGATATCTTACAACTAGACCAACTATCTACAACAACTACAGTTCAGCCTGGTGCTGAATCTTAATCATTAATATTTATCAGCATTATTCATTCCAAAATGTCCATATAAGAAGAAACACTGAAGCTGAGAAAATGGTACAGCTGTCAAAAACCGCTGCTTTTCTTATAGAGGACCTAAGTTCAGGTCCCAGAACCCACGTCAGGCAGTGTATAACCTCTTGTCACTCCAGGTCCAGGAGATACAGTGCCCTCTTCTGGTTTTTGCAAGCCCCTGCACTTATGTAGTATACCTATATACAGACACACACATCCACACATATAATTAATAAAAAGAGAACAATTGGCTTGGATACATACATATATACATACATACATACATACATACATACATACATACATACATAATACATATATATATATAAAATCTCTTTATAGGCTAGCTTTAATTTAGCATCACAACCAAAAGTGACTAGCAATCTTCGGTTATAAATTTATCCTGACTGTGATACTGTAAAAAGAACCCAAGGAGAGATGTGATCCCATGTGCCACCCAGCAACTCAGTAAACTGACACACACTATTATGAGTTGGGAAATCTGTGTGACAGCATATATTTTGAGTAGCATTAGGAACATGCTGACATTTCCTCCTGGAGGGTCAGGCTGTGTATACATTTCCAGAATCATCTTAGCCCAAACAAAACTGATCCCCCTTTAGGAAGGATCTTTACTTGGTTAAGTTCAGAGTAAATGAGAGGGTGAAGAAAAGACTTTTTCACTTAATGGATGATATCTGTGGGAACAAGATCATTATTGGCACCATTATGCCCATGTCAGAACCTTCAGGCTAGGAAAGTGCTGGGTTGGGAGGAAAGGAGGAAAGAGCACAGAAGGGGTGGAGGGGATAGAGAGACTTCATCCTGGCCCTGAGAGCCTAACAAAATGATGAGACTGATGAGGGCTATAGGCAGCAAAGTTGTGACAGGTCCATGAAAGATAAGAGATCCAGGGGCACAATCCAGTGTGATTGTATTAGTCTGGGTTCTCTAAAGGAACAGAACTGATAGGAGTGTGTGTGTGTGACTGTGTGTGAGTGTGTGTGTGTGAGTGTGTGTGAGTGTGTGTGAGTGTGTGTGTGAGTGTGACTGTGTGTGTGACTGTGTGTGTGAGTGTGTGACTGTGTGTGTGAGTGTGTGACTGTGTGTGTGAGTGTGTGACTGTGTGTGTGAGTGTGTGTGAGTGTGTGTGAATGTGTGTGTGTGTATTAGAGTGACTTAGAGACTGTGGTCCAAGACGTCCAACAATGGCTGTGCCCTGACAGAAAGGCCAAGAATCCCATAGTTGTTCGGTTTACAAGACTGGATGTCTCGACAGTCCCAATCTGGTGCTGGAGTCCCAGAGGATTGCTAGAGAGCTGCTGGTTTTCAGTCTGTTTTGGCACCCTCACAAAGTAGGTTCTAACACCATCAAGGGGGCATCCCAGGAACTTGATGAACTTGAGGACAAACAGGTCAAAAAGCAACAGCTTCCTTCTTCCATGTCCTTGTATTTATGCTGCCACCAGACCGTGTGGTTCAGATTTAGGGAGTGTCTTCTTACTCCAAAACATCCATCCAAAAAAAAACCCTCACAATATGCCTAGATGCTTGGGTCTTAGCTAATTACACAAGTAGTCAAGTTGACAACCAAGATTAGCTATCACACTGGTATACAAATACCATTGTGTATATGTTTGTGCATGAATATGTATGTAATCATGTGTGTGTGGATACACATGCACATGTGTACACATGCATGTGGAGGCTAGAAGATAACCCTGGGTATCATTCCTCAGGAGCTGCTCACCTTATCTTTTTGATTCTGTTTCACTTAACTATTTATATATGTGCATGTGTGAATTGCACGAATATGTGCACAGGTGCCTTGTGTGGAGGTGTCCTCGAAGGCCAGAAGAGGGTGCTGGATCTCATTGGAGCTAGGGTTAGAGCATTTGGGTTCTGGGAACCAACCTTTGGTCCTCTGAAAGAGCAGCAAGTGCTCTTAACCACTGAGCTGTCTCTCCCAGCCTTGGTTTTTTTTTTTTTTTTTTTTTTGTTTTGTTTTGTTTTGTTTTTTGTTTTTTTGTTTTTTTGTTTTTTTGTTTGTTTGTTTGTTTGTTTGTTTGTTTTGGTTTGATTTTTGGGGTTTTTTTTTTTAGATATTATTTACTCACTGGCCCCGGAGCTCACCAATTAGGCTAGTAAACTGCCAAGCCAGGGAACCTCAGGGGCCTGCCTGTCTCTATGCCCATCACTGAGATGGTAAGTTCGAGCATCTCTGTCTGGCTTCTTCGAGTGGGTTCTGGGGGTTAGACTCAGATTCTTGTGCAATTCCAAGTGAGCCATCTGCCCAGCTATTGAATGTTATTTATATTAAATTCTCTATTATTTCAGAAAAAGAAACTAAGTCCCTGAGGGGTTGAATTTCCAGAGAATACACAGCAGATAAGAGTTGCACCAGCTGTTGTCCTGCATGGGCCCTTTACAAAAGTTTTCAAAGTTCACTGATTCCTGGCATTGAAAAGCCACTTCAGAGTTACATGTACACAGCACGTGAGTGAACGGGAAAGCTTGAAGCAGCCTGTTCTGATAAATAATTATGCCACTGACTGAGCACCTACTGTGTACCAGACACTGCACATACACAGTTCCATTTGCTTCTCACGGTGATCCCATGGGATAAAGCAGGTGACATTGCTCCTGCTTTGTGGATAGGAAAACAGGTGCAGAGTCTGTCCTTCTCCTGTGTCTTCATCTTTTGCACTACTCCACCACAATGCTACAAACTGGGAAAGTTATGAAGAATAAGTCAGTTTCCCACAACTCTGTAGGCTCAAAGTCCAAGACCATGAGCACTACAGTCTGGTGTCTGGTGTCTGGTGATGGCTGCTCCCCCTAGATGGAAAAGCCAGCTGGAGTGGCTTTGTAGTACTTTTTCATCAGGGCCACCAGCCCACAAATAACACAGAAACTTATTATTAATTATGAAAGTTTGCTTTTAGCTGAGGCTTGTCCTGAACTAGCTCTTATAACTCAAAATAACCTGTTTCTATTAATCTATGTTCTGTCACATGGCTCGGTTACCTCTGCTCTGTATGGTATGTCTGACATCGTCAGAGTCTTATTGGTGTAATCCATGTCCTAGATTCCTCCTCTTCCTCTCTCTCCCCGGAAATCCCACCTATCCTCTCCCACCTAGCTATTGGCCATTTAGCTCTTTATTAAGCCAATCAGAAGGCGCCTTGGCAAAGACCCATCTTCACAGTGTTCAAATATTCCGCAACAAGTGGCACTGCCTCCAGCATAATCCATGAAGCTTTTATTTGGGGGAGGCTCCCTTCCATTTCCCTCCATCAGATTCATGGGCCCACACAACTTCCTTTCCCTTCATTCAGCCACAGCCCAGACGGAGAACGGTTGATATCTCCCCATGCATGACACTTGCCAGCAAGTTGCAGCCTCTGTGGGTCAGTGAGGGAATGATGCTGTACTCCCACTCCACCCTGTAAATAGGCAGTCACTCTTGTTGCTTTGGTACAGCACTGGAGGCACATTGCACTCATCCATCCCTATCCCCACCCCATGCCTTTTATCGTGCTTACTGCTTTCTCTATATTTGTCCTGTCTTCTATAGCCCAATAATGGAAAGACGCTTGAACTTCATAACACAGAACCTTACACATAGCAGGCTCTATGATAGATATTGAATTGCCCCCCTCTCCTGCTAGGTGCTGGCTCAGCCTTCTCCTTGTTCTTGTTACAGCCAGTCTTGACCCTGGGCTGGGGAATGACTACCTGCTGGGCTGTGTAAGGTGGACTAGTCCAGCCCTCTACCCTGCCTCCCTCTATTACATCAGACAGACTCATCTCACACCATCTTATATTTGCTGCCCCACTTTAAAAAAGGAAATGAAAGCTCTGGGTTTGTTTAACCTTATCCCAGCAATATAGAAGCACAGTGTTTTTCTGGTTTCTTACCCAGAAGGCTATAGGAATCTGAACCAGCTTAAATAGGCAAGTCACCCAGCATTCCCTTAGAATGGTAGTTCTAGTAACTGTGCCTGTGGATCAGAGAGGACCCCAGCGCTCTCTGACCCCATCCCCACTCCCCTTAGTCCCCATAATCCCTCATCCCCACCCCCACCCCTGGGCTCTGTGAACTGCAGTGAGTCCCACAAACACTTCAGCCTTGTCCCAAGAAACCCACTTCCTTCTGACCACTGTGAAGGAAACGCAAGTGAGCCCTGGAGAATCATCCTTCCCAGCTCTAGCACTGAGGGAAGGCCAGAGAGCTAACTCTTAAGGGCACATGGAAGAACCCAGTCATCAAGGCACACAGGACCTGTGTGCAGCACGGGCATCGATGCACAAAATTAGAGATGAGTGAGCAGCCTGATGGTTCTCTGAGTCCACAAAGTTGTCCTCCGATTTTCCCGCATGCCCACTTGCATGTCAGTATGGCTTATGGCACCAGAATGAAGTTTTTGCACTGAATTTAATGTTTTTTTAAAAAAATCTATTACAATACCTATTTCAATTGCTGAAGTTTTCAGAGCCCCATGTGCTTAATGCAGGAGGCAAGACTACCCTTGTCCCAGGCTAGTTCTGACCAAGGCTGAGTGGCATAGGGTACTGAAAGTTCCACCTCATCTGGGAGAAGTGCATAGCAATAACAGAAAACATTGCTACCTGTTCCTAAAGAACCTCTTCTACAGCTATGGTCATTTGTCTCAAGGCCAGTGGGTCTTGAAAACCTTGTCTCCAAAAATCAAAATAATAATAGCAATAATCCCAACACTCACTTTACTAGCATCTGAAAGAGGGATTTTGGTGCCTGGAAATGGAACCCGGTACCTCTAAGTTGAATCCAGCATCTGGAAGTAGAGCCTAGCATCTGAAAGTGGCAATGCATCTTAACTTGCCCCAAAGGAAAAAAATGTGCCCCAGGACATGGGGTTTTTCACTACTTGAAGCTGAGACAGTCCAGGGCAATTTGGGGTGATAGTCCCTCAAGTTCTGTTTCTCTGTGTATATGCCTGACAGAGACCCACTGGTGAGGAAACACTTTCAACAAACTGGCTATGCATCCCCCAATCCTGGAAACCATCTATTTCCCCAGAACAGTTAGAGGAATATAGGAAGAGATGGAAAATGAAAGCAGATTCCCTGAGATGGTGGCTTCTTGTTCTGGGCAGACATTGGAAGGGGAAAATAAATGACTGAAAGGCATTTATCTCCCTCTAACTGAGAGGGAGAGGGAGGCAGGCATCCAACAGTCCTGTAAAACACTCAAGCCAGCCTCTGTCTAGGGACTCCCAACCTCGGGCCTTTCCCCTCCTTGCTCTGCCCCTTTGTCTTCTGTCTATGCCCTAGACCATACCCCCATGAACCAACAGACAACTACCAATAGCCTCTTTCATATTTCCCTCAAACCAAAAACATTGCTCAAGGGACAGCAGGAAAGCATTGTGGGCCGACATCCAAGGCAAGCTAAAGGATAACACACAAGCACCAACCTGGTTTGAAAATAAGGTTTTACAACAAAATTATGTATTATTGAGGACAAAAGAGAATGTAAGTAGAGACAGCCCCACATCTCAGCAAAGCTATGCTGGCTTGCATGGACCCTGACAGTGGGCAGGCAGGAAGGACTTGGACCGGAAAGAGTCACCTGAGGTAGTTAGTGCTCCAGCCCTGAGTAGATGGCCTTGTTAGACATTACTGGGCTCTGGGCTCATATCACCCTAACTAGAATTCTGCCTTATTCTATGACCTCGTCGTGGTTGTCTGTGGTAGCAATCAGAGGGTTAATTGAACAAAATCGGAGATAGATTTGAGGAGACAGCGGTATATTAAATTAGGAGGAAGCATTCCCACGGTTTTGATTTACTTTTACAGGAAGAAGCCAAATATTGGACATCTTCTATTATTTCACTTTTGCCTGGAGGGTAAATGAGAGATAAACTTGCAGAAAATTCTAAAAAAGCTGCTTTAATCCCAAGAGTCTCGGGGATGATGTTTTCATTTATGGACAATAAAAGGTCAGCCTTTAAATGCAGACAGACACACCTTAGCAACCCCCTCAAGAATCTCCAGGTAGTACGGGGTGGGAGAGCTCACTGTTTTAATCCTGAGATTTCCCAGAGAATTGCAACATATATATGTTGTTTTTAAACGTCCTTGTTCTCCCCATGGTTCAGTAATGTTTGCTGGGCTACTGAGAGACTGTGAAATTAAACAGGCTTTTCTAACAGTAAAAAAAAAAAAAAAAAAAAAAAAAAAAAAAGTTCTACGGCCTCTGAGGTAGCTGTTTGACAGATAATGAAGACACGCTGGGCCACAGAATGGATGTTTCATTAAGCGCTCCCATTTTCATGGGAGCTGAAGCTGCTGCTGGAAGTTCCAGGCAGCTTGGATCAAACTAAAGACTGTAGCCAGCATGGCAACCGTGATCCCCAGGCACAGAGCTCTCCACAAAGGGTACAGAAGTTCTTCTGAAAACAGACTGCAGGCAGGTAAGGCATACCACAGTAGCCCTTCCCACTCAGTATCGGAAACCCCATTATACAGAAGAGAAAACTACAAATCACAAGTGTTCTCTGCCTTGTCTGAAGCAGTAGGGGCTGAACAGGGCTCTGTGCTTCCTGGCTCTCTCCTTATTTACTGTTCCCAAGAGAGCATCGCCGGGAGATACAAACCAAGTCCGCCCCCATCTGACGGACCTAGGAAATGCATTGGCTCTGTTTTCCAGGAGTTCCCTGGGGATCTACAGAAGAAAATGAGTCACCAAGGAATTTAAACTCTGAGGTGAAATCATTTCCTCCAAGTTATTACTTACTTAATGACAAAGATATGCCACCAAAAAAAAAAAAAGTATCCTGAGCATGCTAACCTTTGGGAAGACCTGGATCCGTCGGCAATTATATGTGGAATATTGAAGGCTTATAGTGGGCACTTTTCCTTCACCTTCATTCCCTTCTCCCCGTGACAGTTTTAAAAAGTCACGTTCATTTATTTTATCATTTAGACACATGTTCAACCCTGGGCTCCAGTGTGGGCTCTGTCTGAGCACAGTCATCTATAAGCAAGCTTGCCTCTCTGCAGGTGGACCCCAAATGATGTAGCCTGGCCCCTTTCTACACTTCAAGCATGTTTGTAGAAGCCACCCCTCCCCCAAACCTAAAACTGTTTCCAGGTCTAGCATGCTATGCTATGGGCCCTTTTCTGAGTCCTGACTGCTTAAATAAAAGGGAAGCTGGGATAGACTTATGGGAGATTTGACTTTTTAAAAAAATAAAATGTGAGGCTCACCTGTTATGAGTGATAGTGACTGGTCAGAATAACAGGTTTTGCTGTATTTTAGAAAGCGAGTTCCTGGGCTGGGGATGTAGCTCCGTTGATGGAGCACTTGCCTGGTATTTACAAAACCCCAGGTTCCATCCCCAGCATGGCATAAACCTAAAGTGCTTGTGTTCATCTGCAATCCCAGCACTCCAGGGTGGAAACAGAGAAATTGGGAGTTAGAGGTCATCCTCAACTATATAGACTTGGAGGCTAGTCCGGACTGCATGAGACCCTGCAGAAAAGATTGGGGGGGGGGGAAACAAAAGGAAGGGAAGAAGGGAGGGAGGGGGGTCAGCTGAGTTCCAAAGACTACTCACAATCAACAGAGGACTTGGTGTACAGTTGGTTTCAGCTAATTGCTTGAACTGATGATGGAGGTACATGGAATACTCTTCAGAAAAGAAAAGAGATTACAGTAGAAAGCATGTCCTACTCTGGACCCAGGCCACCTGCTCACCAGCCTCGATACGACCTTGCCAGCTTACATCCTTTGGGATATTTTCTGTGTTTGCCTGCAGCGCTTCTTCCAAGTTTTTAACCACAGAGCATACTACACAGCCTGGTCTATATATCACTCTTCTATCTAACCACATATCTCAGAGTGCCTCCTGTCCATACCTAACACTGATACCAGTAGGACCAGAATACTGCATCCCTGACAGCACCCTTGGAAGTAGTTGTCAGATGATTGTTCATTCTTGGGATTAAAAGATCTTTTCCTCTTTGGAGGTGCCACCAACCCGTGTCTGGAAATGCTCTGGGAATCTTCTCAAGCAGCTTCTAATCTTACCTTCTTTTATGAGACTGGCTGGCACATTTCACCTGCCTGCATTTCAATTTAATTTTCTTCTTCAGTGAACTTTTCTTAAGAAGAGAGCAGCTTGATGTGAGTTTAGTTCCAAGGAGAATTCGATGAGACTTAATTTAAAGCGAGCAGCACTCTCTTGGGGTGAAGGAGGCCCTGTGGAGGAAGTGTGAATAGAGAACAGCTCTGGGGACCCAGTCTGCAGAGGCCAACACAGGACTAACCCCTGAGCTCCTCACCAAGCTGGCCTGGGCTCCTCTCAAACTATTCAGTGTTTCTATATTACAATATGAGTGTATATATGTGTATCAATAAACTAAAATCCATACCAATGTAAAGTATTCATTTCTATATCACATTTCATTGGCCTGGAACTCAATTAAGGCCCTTTGTAATTAAGTCTGGTCAAATCTATGGAATAGCATCCCCTCAGAGAGCAATGAGGGCCAGCCTTTTTAAGAATGGTCATTCTAAAGCCAGGTGTGGTGGCATACACCTTTAATCCCAGCACTAGGGAGGCAGAGGCAGGTTGTGAGTTCTAGGCAAGCCAGAACTAGTCTACAAAACTAGTTCTAGGACAGCCAGGGCTACATAGAGAATCCCTGTATCAAAAAAATAAATAAATAAAACAAAAAACAACAACAACAACAAAAAAAATGTGCATGATAGGAAAATTCAGTATCTGTGTGTGTGTGTGTGTGTGTGTGTGTGTGTCTGTGTGTGTGTGTGTGTGTGTGTGTAGGCAGAAGTTGGTGTTGTTTTCCCTCAGTGACTCTTCATGTTATTGTTTTGAGACAGGGTCTCTTACCAAACATGGAGCTCATCAATTCCGTTGCCTAGGCTAAAAAGCCCTAGTGATCCTCCTGTCTCTGAGTCCTGGTGCTGGGATTACAGGCACACACTGCCACACCAAGCTTTCCGTGGGTGCTAGTCATCCAACTCAGGTTCTCATGCCCCTGTGGCAAGCCATCTCCCCAGCCTCGAGCTTCAGCTTTTAAGTTCACTTAGATCCCCAAAGGATTGACAGTCCCTTGGAAATAGCTAGGCACTCTACCCACAAAGCTTCAATTTCTTTAGTCCCAGAGTGGAGGAGGTAAATCTGACATGTGTCCTTTTCCTTTCCAAGGTTCCTGACATGGAGGGCAGCAGACATCGGTTGGGGAGAATTGAATCAAGCAGCAACCTTGCCTGGAGGTCCTCTGGGTTAAATGCATGCAGCGTTCCCACGAAACACAGTCAAATGCTCTTGGAAGGATGTCAAAATACATCTCTTGATCCCCAAATACTCCTCCCCCAAAGATGCTTCCAAGGATAGTTTCCGACTAGCCTCGTGTTCCACGAAGATCAGGGCAGCTCAGATTAATATCAACATTTCATAGAGTCTAATAACAAAATGCTCCACAAAGATGTTGTCTATCAAAAGTACATGAGACAAAGACTCTGTAATATTAAGACCAGATGTGGGAAATATCAGAGAAGGGATTTACTTTCGGCATACCCGTTGAGATACAGGAAAAATGTATGCAATATCAAACGAGTGTGGCTTTTTGCTGGATTTTTTCCCCCACAAATATTGACCAGTAACAGAGCAATTTGTGCTTAAAGATATAATCCAAAAAAAAAAAAAAGAAAGAAAGAAAGAAAGAAAATGGTGGTTTCGTTCTTGGCAGGAGCTCCTCTTAGCACTAAGCCATAATAGCTCAATAAATAAACAAGTCACCTCTCAGTTGTGCTCAAGTGCTGGGGGAGGGCAAGTAGTTCACCTTCTCCCAAGCACCCACCCATTTACATCATAATTACTCCCCTGGTGACAGCCAACAAGGTTAGAGAGGCCAGCAAGCAGGACAGTCCCCAGACAGAAATGTTTCTCTCTCTGTGAAAGGCGGAGCCCATTAAGAGAGGGTCACCTGGGACTCGTGGGTGGGATTCTTACTGCCCTTCCTGCCTGCTGCCTCTCCAGACACAAACAGAAGGACACAGGTTAAAAGCAGGTAAGAGCCTCACAATTGCCAAATTGATAGTTGGTGGCACAAAATGACCCACAGACGTGATTCCCGCACAGATACCCCCAGTCTACTGATACGACTGTCCTGCCACGCCCTGAAGCTAGGCGATAGAGAGCTCACAGCAGCCACTCCAGCAGAGTGAGGGGGATACAGCCCTGGGTTTCAAATTTCCTGGCTATTGTCAATTTGTCTAGCAAGCTCCGCATTATCTACACTTAAGAGACTTTTAATTTCCTTCCTTAATAACAAAAATCTGTCCGAGGTGGTTATAAAATGTGTATTTATTTACCTCTGGGACTAGGGCTGAGGGTCATGGGAACTTGCTGTGGGTTAGGGAGGAAGAAGGGGATGAGGGGGAAATCTGCTTTTCTTTTTCTTAACCGGCTCCAGCCCCCTGGGTCTCATCCTCCCTCTTGCTGGCTGATCTCAGGAACAAAGCTGTCAGGCCTGGGGGCTCATTCACCTGAACCACTTGAACCTTTGCTGAGGTGATCCCTAGTCCCAGAACAAAGGCTCAGACTGATCACTGGAGGAAAATTCAGGGACACCCATCACCAGGCAGTGAAGTTTGTTGATGAGATGAGCTATGGGCATGTGGCCTACACCACCTAAAATGTCTGCTGGTTGGTTCTTTGCAGGAAAAGGCTGCCCACTCTTGGCGGGAGAGAAAACAGAAACCTGCACTAGGTGGGTCTCAAGGAGACAGTCCTGTCTTGTTGGATGCTGCCAGTTTCAGCTGCTCTGTGTCTTTACCTGCTTGAAAGGAGGACAGTATATTCAGGGAGGAAAGGGCTATGAAGAAGTGCATTTAACATCCTCTCTTCTGACTGTGGTCAAAGGTCTAACGAGATAGGTGACCAGGAGCTGGGGCATCAGAGACACACTTGGTGCAGGTTAAGGGGACTAAGGTGGATGTGACAGCTGAGCTAGAGCTGCATAGCATGAGAAACCAAAGTGTCCTTAGTAAGAATTCATCACCAGTGGAAAGAACCCCAAGGCCTGTGAGTCGGGCTCCGAGGAACACAGACCCCAAATCCACGAGAGCAATAATAGCTGACACTTACTGGGTGTTTGTTAGAATTTGTACCCTTATTAATTCATTCTGTCCTCACTTAGCAGAAGAGGCACAAAGGTTAAAAAGATCTTTCCTAAGCCAGGCGTTGGTGGCACACGCCTTCAGTCCCAGCACTTGGGAGGCAGAGGCAGGTGGAGCTCTGTGAGTTCGAAGCCAGCCTGGTCTACAAACCTAGTTCCAGGACAGGCACCAAAGCATTACAGAGAAACCCTGTCTCGAAAAACCAAAAAGAAACAAACAAACAAAAACCAACCAAAGAAACAAATCAACTTGTCTAAAGTCGTGCAGCCATTAGCAGCAGAGTTTTGGAATCTGGCAGAGTGAGCCTGATGCTACATTATAGATCGCCATGGTGTTGAGATAATGCCAACGGTGCAGGACAGGGCACCAGATAAATTTGAATTTTTTCTTAAGAGCTGGGGTAACCTGGTGAGAGTAGTAATTGTGTGTGTGTGGGGGGGGGTAAGATAGTATTGAGCAGAGACTCACAAAGAAAAGAAGAGCGCTCGGTGGTGATCGAGCTGTGAATAGCTCATGGAACTCCATGGTGGCAAGGAAGCTCAGGTGTTGCTGTACCTCACTCCCCTGCTTGCCTTGCACTGCTGATGTGCCTCCTCTCCCTTCCTTGGAGTGAGCTCCTTACACTCTCTTGATGGCTTTCCTGATCCCTCTTGCCCTGAGCCCAAGCTTGCTTCCCCACACAGAGTAAACATTTGATGGAGCTGAAGTTTCTATCTGGAAACTCCGAGAAGCACAGCGGGAGCCCTACAGAGCTATGAACGCCCAGAAGAGCAAGCCACCTTACAGACTGTGAAGGGGACAGAGCCCTCTGAAGTGGAGAGGCCCGCAGGATACAGGAGGGGAGAAGTCCTGTCAGCGATTGAAACTGCTGTCTGGGCCACAGGAAAGGGCCATGGCTGTAGAGGTCATCTGCAAGGAGGTGTTAATGAAGCCATGAGAATGGATGAGCTCAGAGAGAGGCAGGATGGCAGTGAGAAGGGGAAGGGCCTGAAAGAAGCCCATTGTTGAAGACAAAGGAGGAGAAGAGAGGAGACTGGGAAGGAGTGGCCCAGGAGGTAAGGGGAGAAGAAAGCAGGGGCAAGCTAGAGGGCAGCCCCTTCTTTGGAGCTGACAGACATTCTTATCAGCTGGGACAGGAACTTTCCCAGCGAGAGGCCCAACCCCCACCCTGTCACAAGAGCTCTCTGCTGAGATGTCTTCCCTTTGGGAATAACAGAAAGTCAAGATGAGCCTGAACTTGGAGAGCTTGGGATCATTTTAAGAGACTAAGCAAAGCCCTCCTTGCCATCATCCTTCTTGGGCTCTGATGCAGTTAGAACAGGTTGTACTGCCCAGGAAGAGTACCATAGAGGAGTTGTGTTGGAGTGAACAGAGCGAGCATGTTTTGGAGTAGAGTCCAAAGATAAGGATCAGGTCATTAGGCTCACAAAGGCATAATGACAATACAGCAAGCAACAAAGATTGAACATTTGGTAACTTTGCCAAAGCAGGATCTGCCAGGGGAAGTCAGCCAACTCCTGGTGTTTATTCACTGACAGGTCAACATGCCAGCAATAACATCCAAGCAAGCAAGTGGTTGGAACTTACTGTGACCGAATTAACTGTCTACATATGACTAAGCTTTTCTAGGCTGTCCACTGAATGGAAAGGCAGACTCCAAGCCCATGGAGGTTGCTCAATGCCAGGAGTCGTAGGAGGAAGAGCTAAGCCGTGGCCCTTCAGATGACGGGTGACACCTGTATAGATCTGAATGTTGCAGGAACCTTGAGAGACGTGGGGGTACCATCTTGCAGAGCCTAGTGGAAGAAGAGCCATTTGATATTTGGTGGAGATAGAACCAGGGTCTCCAGCCAAGGCCAACAGTAGGGGAGAGGTCAGGGATGGGTGAGGGGAACAGCACAGAAGTCAAGTGACGGCTAGGGCTGACTGGGCCCTGGCTGAGGAAGGCCTTGAATATCATGTGAAGGAACAAGGCTTTGGATGGGCTAGAGGCCGAATGCCAGAAAAGTTTAGTGTTAAATAGGGAGGGAGGGAGGGAGGAAGGGAGGGAGGGAGGGAGGGAGGGAGGGAGGGAGGGAGGGAGGGAGGGGGGATGGAGGGAGGGAGGAAGGGAGGGAGGGAGGGTGGGAGGGAGGGAGGGAGGGAGGGGGATGGAGGGGGGAGGAAGGGAGGGAGGGAGGGAGGAAGGGAGGGAGGGAGGGAGGGGGGATGGAGGGAGGGAGGAAGGGAGGGAGGGAGGGAGGGAGGGGGATGGAGGGAGGGAGGGAGGGAAGAGGGAAGAGAAAAAAAACACTCGTGTGCTTTATGGAAGCTGGCTAGCATGAAGTTTGAAGATGAACCACTCAGATCCTTGTTGCAACTCAAACACTGGTCTCTGGGAATTCTTTAACCTGAGTAACCCAGCCTCGTCTCTTGACCAGGGTGCTTGTAGTGTTGCTTTCAAGGGTTGATTAAAGAACAAACAGGGACCATGCACAAGCTGCCTCTCATGTTAAGAGTTTGGTCATTACATACATTGAGTTACTGAACCTACAGGAACATTAGAGTCATGAAGTTTTCTCTAGGACCCATCCATCCCTATTGGTCATGACTTGAAGAAACTGAGGTGTCTACACTGAGACATTAAGAATCTGCCAGCTAAGTAGATTCTCTCTACTCCTTGTACATTAGTGGCCTGGGCTGGTTTAGTCACAGCTGCATGAACAGTTTAACCAAGAGGGTCTGTGAACTCAAGGACTAGGCTGAAACGTGAATGGGGGCCTAGGACAGGGAGGCATTCGGAGAGGTGTGGCCTGAAGCTCCAGTATAGAGAAAAGCCAGCACATGTAGAAGCAAAGAGGAAAAGGTGGGGAATGGGGTGAGGAGGGCTGGTATGTAGTTCAGTTGATTAGAGCTCTTGCCTAACACTCATGACTCCCTGGGTTTGATCCCCAGCACTGAATTAACCAGATGTGTAATCCTGCACTTAGGAGGCAGATCAGGAGAATCAGAGAGTCAAGGTTATCCTAAATTGCAGTGAATTATGAAGGTGAGCCTGGGCTACATGAGCTCCTGGGCAGAAGAGAAAAGAGGGAAGAGAAGAAAAAGAAAAGGGGGAGGAAAAGGAGACAGGGGAAAAAGTACCTCCAACTCCAGCAGGCACTGTCCTAACCCCTGTGGAGGCAGGGTAGGCCCTATCTTGCCCCACTAAAGCCCTGGGCTCTACATTTAAGCAAGAGGTGCAGAGAGGCATCTTCCAGAGCCCTCTTTGGTGTAGTTCACCGCCATCTTGTGGCCTTCCATGCTCTGGCTGTCTAGAAGGCTTTGCTTTTACAATGATCCTTCAACCTCTCACTCACCTGGCATTAAAGCCATGGTCCTGGGGTTGAAAAGGTTACAAAGGTCTCATAGTTATGGCACATGCTGGCTTCCTCCAGTGTCCCAAATAGCAGTACCAAAGCCAACCCTACACCACCGAGGCTCTGAATGTCTTATTTATCTCTACAAACCAGATCTTCCTGATAAGGACTCTGATGTGTGCAGAGCCTGACTTGTCTGTAAACACCAAATGCTAGTGCATTTTTCTGGAAGCCTGTGCTTGCATTGGAGGGAAACCGCAAGGCCAAGGAGGGGCCGGGGAGCTGCTAGTGCATGCAGCCAAGGCCACTGCAGGAGACGGGGTCTTGGGTACTTTACCAAAAAGATGACAGTGGAAATGAGAGCAAGCCCAGACTTTGAGATCTCCCAGCATCAAATGCCAACTCACAGTTTCACACTGGATCCCCCGGCTCTGGTATCTAGCACTGCATTATTATTATAACTTATATTTTTCCTCCATTTTCTCTCTGACTATCAAGAAGTAAATTATGTAAAAGATCCAGAAGAGAATACGTTTGAAATTCTGTTAATAAAATCTATCCATTCTACTCCACTTACTGAATGTGATAAAGTCCCAATCGAAGGGTTACATTCAGGTGAAAAACAGCCACTGAAACCACAGTTATCATGAGTCCTCACTTAATACTGTTTCTAAAAATTTCTAGGAAAATGAGATTTTCATACATGGATAAGAAAATAGTTCAGAGCAGGTGAGCTGGTCCTGCCCCCCATGAGAGATGGCCCCCACATTTGGTAGGGATAGCCTTCACACTCAATAGCGATGACCCCACCCCACCCCACCCCACCCCACCCCACAGGTGGACATGGAAGAGCTGGTTCCTATGGCATGGGTGTAAGAGAGCTGGCTCTATGCCTTGCCTGAGAGGACAGTCCCAGTGGCCCGGACCAACCAGCATAGCTACCATCCAGACCTACATCCTGGACCTTCAATTGGCTCACCCTAACATCTACCCCATATACTACCTGTTGGAGTGGGTGAAGGGATTGGTCCTGTGTAGCTGATAACCACAGGATCACCATGACTTGGGCAATAGCAGGATCCCTGAGAAGAGTTTTGGTGAGGGCCCAGTGATGATAGTGGCCAGAGGACTCGCACCAGACCAATGATGATTCATCGCAATGGCCATTTTGTGGGTGAAACTGATTGGACTGCATGATTCACCGCAGCTCCCAAAGCCACTGAGTGAAGAGGTGTTGAAGAGGAAGGAGATGGTGTGTGTGTGTGTGTGTGTGTGTGTGTGTGTGTGTGTGTGTGTGTGTGTGTGTAACTAATTTGGGGAGGCTCTTAGGGAGGAAGCTACAGGGGTTAGGGAAGGCTACAAAGGAACTGGGAGGTGAGCAAGATTGGGATACATGATGTGAAATTCCTGAAGAAAGCAGGCTGTGGTGGCACCTGCCTTTAATCACAGCACTTGGGAGGCAGAGCAGGGGATCCCAATGAGTTTGAGGCCACCCTGGTCTACAGAGCGAGTGTCAGGACAGTCACCAAAGCTACACAGAGAAAACCTGTCTCGAAAAAATAGAAAAGAAAATAGCTCAGACATGCTTGATATCTTTCAGTGGGACCTCTTAACCTCTTAGCATGACCATCCATTGCTGTTTTCAACTTTAGCATCAAGTATCCCAGAGATGCCTCCTGGGATACATTTATCATTTGCCTCTACTGTTCAGGTCCCCCAACTTGTACCCCACCTCCCTACAGTTGTAATTCCCAGTGATATCAGTAATGACATGAATGTGGAGGTAAGCGCACATATGCTTTCAATATGCCGTTCATCCCGGTTACATTTGGAGAACGTTTAGCAACAACCACAAAATTGGAACCTTGAACTTGAAAAAATGCCTGGGAATGTTGAGAGTCAGGATTCCCTCAGCCACACATCACTCCTTCCATAAACTGACCTTCAAAGCAAATCTAGGAGGTTTAAAGGTCAAAACAAGGGGTCAGAGATATTAATTTAACGGTTCTCACCCCTACACAAAAGATATGTTAAAAAATATAGGGGAAGGAGCTCTACTGTGGAAACCTTGGCTCCTTCTAACCACTACAGTTCTTAGAGAAAATACCCAAACCTATGAAAGATAGTGAAGACATCCTAAGAAGAAAGTCTACAGCTCTTTAAATGCCTACATTAAAAATGTGGGGAGATCTCAAACAAACAACCTAATGATGCACATTCAGGCATCAGATAAACAAGAACAAACCAACCCCAAAAGCAGTGGATAGAAGAAACAACTAAAACGAAAGCAGAGATTAGCAGAATTGAAACAAGCAAACAAAATACTAAGAGAATTAGAATTAGGTAGGACTCAATAGTAGGAAAACAGGGTACAAATGGGTGAAAATTTTCTTAGTGTACATTCATTTGGTGGGTGGTTCCTTCAAAGATGGCAGTGGATAGATGTGTCTTTTTTCATTTTTAATAATTCAAGATGCCTAAAGAAATTTTACATAAATTTCTTTTCTTTGTATGGACTAGGATGTTCATTCCATAAGTGAGTATGGATATCACAGTGAGGTGAGCTGGTAGTAAACATGTCTTTGAATACATAACAAAGTCAATTACTATCAAGTAAGTAAAGATTGTTTCTGAGCCAGGTGTTGGTGGTGTGCACCTTTAATCCTAGCACACAGGAGACAGAGGCAGGCAGATCTCTGTGAATTGAGGCCAGCCTGGTCTACAGAGTGAGTTCCAGGACAGGCTCCAAAGTTACAGAGAAACCCTGTCTCAGACCAAAAAAAAAATTGTTTCTGAAGAAAATCTAAGCTGTTGTGTGTGTTGTGTTGGAGGGATGAGTATCAGAGTCATCGCTGAGGAATAGAACAAACACTGGGTGGGCTGCACTGATGTGAACAGTGCCAGCCCTCCATGTGGAGTTAGTAGGGCTCTATTATTTCATTCAGGTTAACATCTTTTTTTCTTCTTCAATGCATTTCAAGTATATTTTATGCTCCTAAGCTTTCCAGGGGTTTGTAAGGAGCACAGCATGCTGTTTTGCAATCTGAATGCCGTAGAGAAGCAGAATCAGTTTGGAAATAAGAGATATTTAATTGCATTGGCTTTTGTTTTGACAGATGTTTTATACAGTGCTTTGTCCGTTAAGAACAAGATGTTCCAATAAATACTGGATAAGTGGGAGAGAAAATTTACTACAGGGCCGTAAATCAATTGGCAAGAGGTCGTAAACTGCAAGATTGGTGCTCAGAGCATTTATTAGATTATCAGACCCTAAGATTGATCTGTAGCTTTATCTATCTTCCCTCATCCGTCATTTTTATGGGATGCGAAAAAGAGTTAGAAAGGATAAATTGCTTTAAAAATTAAAATATGGGTTTTAGACAAAGCAGTCCAGCAATATGTGGAGCAGAGACTTTTTTAAAGTGATGAACCCAGAGAGATATCCAAAAGAGAAATATATTTGATACTTTGTAGGAGGTAATTGCCAGTTTAATAGGAAATTAAACACTAAGATGGAGGAATGACAGAAGTCTTAAAATCCAGAGGGTCCTAGAAGTTATTACATCAGAGCCCCATCATCTTACAAACTAGGAGACTACAGTCTTCAAATTAAGGGCTTCTACAGAAACTGTCATTCAATGGCATCAACGACCCTCTTTGTACTAAAGGTAATGCAAAAATGTTCATGACTTTTTTCTTTTTGGAGAGAAGATAGTTTTAACAGATACACAATATATATACATATATATGTGTATACACACACACACACACACACACACACACACACACACACACACGTATTTTAACTTAAGATACATGCCATGGGTTAGGGATATTGCTACATCACTAGAGTGCTTGCTACAGAATCCCCAGTACCTACATAAAAGGCTAATACCATAGTGTACTATGGTGGCATTGAGGGGGTGGAAACAGGAGTCTCTCTGAGCTTCACTGTCCAGCTAGTCTAGTCAAATCTGTGAGCTATGCATACAGTGAGAAGCCTTAAAAAAAAAAAAAAAAAAAAAAAACTAAGAAGGAAAGCAATTGAAGAAAAAAACCAATATTGACCTCTGCTCCCACTTCACAAACACGCACAAAAGACATACATCATAAACTCCTCAGGACAAAAATCATTTCTCCCATTCAGTACATTGTTTTCAGGGTCAATGATTATCTGCCTGCATACTTTGGCATGTTCTGGAGAATCTTTTGTGCACCTCAAGTCTGTGTTTCACGTGCTTCTCCATGTTGGCAATGCCCTAGAGGCCCTAGAGACCAAGAAAACAGACCTCTACACCAAGTGCTATGGATAAGGCAAGTAGACAAAAACCAACTCTTTTGGGCTTGTGGGACACACCTTCCTACTTGGGTGATCTAAAGCCGGTGTCAAACTTAGATGCTAACTAACCCTTGCAACCAAAGGCAGGGCCAAGCTAAAACCATGCAAGCCAGACACTAAGGTGTCCAATTTAAGGAGTCATTCACCCTCAGGGATCCCAGCCTTGGCGAGTGAGAATGCCTGCTGAAGGACAAGCTGGCAGGAGGGACAAGGCTCCCTACAGCTAGGTGTTTCACGCAGCGTCAAGAAGAGCCAGGAGACACACAGGACCTGAAGATTGGCTGCTTCCTGGTCAAAGTTGCACTGACCCCAAGTGTTCTGGAGAGGAGCACTCGATATGCAGTGTCCAGAGTAAATGCAGACATTTGGTTGAGTTGCAATGTTAAAGAACTGCAAATAGTTTGCTAGTGGAGATATATCATAAATGCTAATGGGACCTACTAAAAACCTGTTTTTATATGAAATTCAAATTTGACTCATCTGCATTTTTATTTGCTAATTCTGACAATTGTATCCAAAGAGAGCTGAAAAAAGCTAACAGAGGCAAAGAGATGCAGAGCTACAAAGGAAGGGGTCCAAGGAATGCCACAAAGAGAGCCAGGCTGGCAGATGGCAAAATATAAAGGAAGTGATAGAAATATTCTGGAAACGTCCAAACATACTCTCAATCCGAAGTACATGTTAAAACCTCCTTAGTAGCCCCACCTCAAATTCACACACACACACACACACACACACACACACACACACACACACACACATGCACACACATACACAACACTGCCATTTACATTTTTTTACAAACCAATGAATGTTTTGTAGTATCACAGTATATGTGTGTACTGACTATGAAAAGAGCTAGAAGAATCTCTAAAGACATTTCATGGGCGATTCTGTCGGTATCTCAGAAATTTCAGCTAATTCTTAGGTCTGCATTTCACAAATTTCACCAGACTAATGCTGGGTCTAATGTCAGCCACAGTTAGGAGGACCACTGCTTGGGGAGACTCTAAAGTTTAGTCTTCCAAGGCAAAGTATCATGCCAGCAGGTTTACATCACAGAACCCCAGCAAGGTTCAGAAACAGAAGCATAGAAATGCTCTATAAATCAACCTGGGAGGAGGACTAAGCCCCGAGGATTCACTGGTGGTATACATAAGGAGTGGACAGACCACCACCCCCAGACTCTCCCTTTTCCTGCATCAGATGGGCAAAACTGGTGAGAGGGAACACAAGGAAGGGTGTGGTGGACTCCAGAACATTCAGTTGACTCTCAAGGACAATCTAGGTGCACAGTGGAAGAGAGAGCAGGGCAATTTATCACAATAGGAAGATAACATGACAGAATGGGGGATACAACCCGAGGCAGCAGATGCTCTGAGGGACCTGAAAAATGTACAGAGTAATCAAAGAAAGTCTGCATAACCCTCCACTCATGGGGCTTTCTTAGCTTAAAAAAGTTGTTCATTCTAATACACATGTGTGTGCATATGCTCCCATGTGTGTGCATGTGGAGGTGTGCGTGTCTGTGGAAATGCATGTAGAAGCCAGAATTTGATGACAGGCATCTTCTCAACCACTCTTCACTGTGGTGTTCTGTTGGTGGTGGTGGTTTTTTGTTTTGTTTTGTTTTTTTGAGAAAGGGTTTATCTGTATTGCTTTGGAAGCTGTGCTAGAACTAGCTCTTGTAGACCAGGCTTGCCTCGAACTCGGAGATATCTATCTCAAGGCCAGAGTGAGTCATAAATATTGCTAATGTTTAATCAATGAATTCTTGGGCTCTCTGGGAGTAGTAATATGTGCAATTCATCACATTTTTCTATTGTTTTCAATTTTAAGTGGAAATCCTGTATTCACAGTTTAAACTTTTTTGTGCACATGTGTGTATATTTCAGGGGGATGCATGTGCACAGGTGTACACATGCATATGGAGACCTAAGGACAACCACAGGTGCCTTTCCTCACGAACTCCATCCACCATTTTTTTTTCCCCAGGCAGGGCCTCTCGCTGGGCTGGAGCTCACTGGCTACACTAAGCTGGTTGGCTAGCAAGCCCCAGGGTCTCCCCTCTAGGCCACCCCAGCACCAGAAGTGAAAGCGCGTGAGCTACATGTCCAGCTGTTTGGTTTCTGTTTTTAAACGTAGGTCTGAAACCCCAAACTCAAGTCCTCATGGCTGCAAGGCAAGCAGTGACTGAGCGCTCTTCCCAGCCTAAATTTAAAGTTTTTTTTTGTTTTTTTTGCTTTTTTTTTTTTTTTTTTACAGCGATCAACTGGATCAGCCAAATAGCCCTGGCCACTGCTACACAGCTACCATCATTTCTGTCCAGTTCATCATGAAGCCTGGCCCGCACAGAGCACCACCAGCACACACTGCCCACTGTCGTTCTGCTGCTTTTCAGACTCAGACTCAAAGCCCTCAAAGGATCAGAGCCTCTTGAGGAGAGCTAGAGAATAGATCATTGTCCCCCTTTCACAGGCATCTTGAGGGTCCCTGGCTGGGAATAGCCATGCCCAGCAAGTCCACAGAATGCTTAGTTATAAGAGTCTTCTCCAAAGAATTAAAAAAATAATAATAATAACAAAAAAAATAAAATCAAGCTCAGCTGGGTTCTGATTTAACGGCATCTGGCAGGCTAACTATATTATTTTTGAACACACAGACATACATTTGATATGAATAATAAAACAAGTATACCACGGACAAAGGAAATATAGAATTCACCTAATCTTCAAAAGAAATTCTATACTTGAATAATTAACTACGCTCTATTTATAAAACCAGAGTAATTGAAAACAGAATTTTTCGGTTGATTCATATAGCCTCTGAAATATTTATTATTGCAAGTCGAAAGATCTGTCTGGGGTTTGTCACCGAAAATGTCTAAACGCAGTGTCCAGATGTTTATTTAAGTTGCTCCCACAGAGTTCCAATGTCAATAGCAGGGGTTATCAGAGAGCATCGCTGGGTATCTTCTCTGACTAATATTCTCATTTCTCCTGCATCTTTGATGTTTTCTTTCATTAAAATTCCTGGCCCAGATCCACAAGAATCTGCTGAGCTTGCATAAAAATTAGTCTGACATCCGAGGATGCCCTGCATCTCCACAAAGATAATATATATCAGCGATTATCACTCAGGCATCACCATCAGCCATGTAGGGTCAGCTTCAGAATGAGAGAGAGAGAGAGAGAGAGAGAGAGAGAGAGAGAGAGAGAGAGAGAGAGAGAGAGGGAGGGAGGGAGGGAGGGAGGGAGGGAGGGAGGGAGGGAGAGAGAGAGAGAGAGAGAGAGAGAGAGAGAGAGAGAGAGAGAGAGAGAGAGAGAGAGAGAGAGAGAGAGAGAGAGAGAGAGAGAGAGAGAGAGAGAGAGAGAGAGAGAGAGAGAGAGAGAGAGAGAGAGAGAGAGAGAGAGAGAGAGCAAGCTCAGAACCAAGATTTTAGAATGCCTGAGTTTCTAAGAGCATACATAATTTCTGCCAGTGTCATGCGATGGGTTTCCTCACCCTTAGCAAAATTTTCCCTCACTCTCACACACCATGGCCTCTTTTGAAACAGTAAAGGTGATTTTAAAATAAAGGAAAACAGACTCTGTCTCAACTCACTTCCCATAGGTGACTGCAGAATCGGACTATTGGGAGCGTGGTTTAAAGATGTATTATGAGTGTGCCTTCCCTGATGAGACTTCAAAAGACAGCCCAAAATGAACTGAATTTTATCCAAATTATTAAAACACCTAAAACCCAGAGAAAATAAGTGAAGAAAATGACTATATGAAGTTTGCATGAACTCTCAAAAGAGCCCAGTGCCCCTGAAGGCTGGTCCATTCCCCTAAATTAGGATGAGGCGGAACACTGGGAGTACCTGAGGTAAACCCAGTATCTCCACCACTCTGGTTAAAAAGAATGGCAGTTTGGCATGGGCGTTTAAAAGCAGTACTAACCAATGCCCCCCTGGAAAGAAGGAAGCCACTCCTGTAGAAAGGTTAATCAGAAAACACGATTAAATTGTCATAAACGCAATGCAGTACAGCCCAAGAAGTAACATCCGAGCACAGAACAGTCAACAAATGTTTATCAGCTTCTCAATGAACATGTAGCCCAGTGTTTCTGTATTAATAGCTGTTATGCAAAATTGGGTCTGTAGGCAAATGTCTTTGTGAAATGCTGGGTTAAATAAAGTTAAATGTGTTCTTTATCCCAAATCTCTCAACGCTTCTGTTAAAGTGATTTTAAATTACCATGGAGATAGGAGGGAAGCTGTTTCCCAAATATACACCCCCCCCCCGCGCCAATTCCAGTTGTCTCTGTATTTCTGTTCTGAGAAACCCATTTGGAGACACATGATCAGGCCCAGCCCTTCCATTTAGCAAGTGATGATTCAGATCACCAGAAATTAACTGACTTGGCCAAGCGCTGGGTTTGTTAACAGAAAATCCAGAACTCTGCCATCCACCACCCTCACCTTTACCTCCCCCCACCCTTAACTCCCCCAAACCCTTATCTCTCCCTCCACTCTTAACTCCATCACTCAGTTTGTCTTCCTTTGTACCTGAGAGCCCAGAACTCTTCCTGGGAGAACTATTTTTGATCTCTTGCTAACAGATTCACTTTCACTTCAGGTTGAGCCCAAATAGAACATACTTTATGTATTTACTTTAAATTTTAGTGTGTGTGTGTGTGTGTGTGTGTGTGTGTGTGTGTGTGTGAGAGAGAGAGAGAGAGAGAGAGAGAGAGAGAGAGAGAGAGAGAGAGAGAGCGAGAGAGAGAGAGAGAGAGAGAGAGATGGGGGGGCATGTGCGCCTCAACAGAGTGTAGAGGTCAGATCTCTCCTTCCAAGGATCTAACTCCAGTTTCCAGACTTGCACTGCAAACCCTTTACCTGCTAAGCCGTCTCGACAGCCAAAGAGCATGCTATAAAAAGCAGCACTTGAGGTGACACAGCATTAGCTGGAGATGTGCACTGTGAATATGAACCTTGGATGATTTCAGTTCTTAGGATATGGAAGAAGGTGAACAAAGGCATGTGGAGGGGAGTTGAGTAGGATTCCCATTTCCATCACATATTTCTATTACATTCTATTAACTACTGTATTTGCCACTGGACTATTGACTTTTAAGAAGAAAAGTTATAGTTTATTGTGTCGCATGTAATAGATGTTGGTGAGCACCAGGGAGTGGGCAGGTGGATAGGCAGGATGGATAGATGGGTGGGTGGGTGGGATGGGATGGGATGAGATGGGATGGGATGGGATGAAATAGGATGGATGGGTGGGTGGATAGCCAACCAAGCAAACCAGGTTGCATGCCTGGATGGATGGATCCAACTAAGCAAGCCAACATGCAATGTCTTGCTTTAAAGAAGGCCTCAAAGGTCTCACCCTCTTCCAGGTTGCTGATACAATGAGACAGGCCAGCCTTGTCTCTTGCTGCCATGTCTTCCCCATCCAGATGCACCATATCCCCTCTGGAATTATAAGCCAAAATAAACCCTTTCTCCCATGGCATGGAGAGTGAGGGACACAGCAAGAGAAGAGAGGAGGACAGCCAACAAGAGAGCTTTTCAGCCTTTTGATTCAGTGCCACAGTTCCAGGTGATCTAAAAGGAAAGTGTTATCTGTCTCCACTGATGATCTAGACTGTGCTATGGGGGCCAGGCCTGAATACTGAGAAGGCTGATAGCTAAACAGTATTGACCTTGGAGATTTCACAAAGAATAGCTATATAGAAACAATGTAGTTAGCACCCACTAAATCAAACTTTGCAAGCTTGAGGCTAGAAGAGATGTCTCAGTGGTTAAGAGCATGAGCTGTTCTTGTAGAGGACATGGATTCAGATCCCAGCACCCACATGGTGGCTCACGACTGACTGTAATTCCAGTTCTGGAGGATCTACCGCTGTCTTCTGGCCTCCACAGGCCCTTCACACATGGTGCACATATATACAGGCAAACACTCATACACATAAAAATGATCATAAAAGAAGATTGCAGGCTAGCTTTTTGTGTTGCTCATTCTTTTAAAATATGAAATAGAATGGAAACTACATAACTGGGACATGTACCTAAGGTCAACCATGACAGCAGTCTCAGGGTAGGTTACCCTGTTAAGAAGATAGTTTTGTCTAGAAACCTGGAGATCATTAATGACTCTGTTTGGGACATCGAGTATGTAATTTGGGTCCAGCCCTCTAGTGGTGAAAACTCACAGTAAAGTATCCTCTAGAAAAAGGGTTGCCTATGAACATTTCTGGATGACCATGGCCTTTCCTGTCCCCTAGACTGCACCGATGTAAATTTTATATAAGTTTTGCTCAGGGCAGAACTTCCTTTTAACACCAATAATTTGGCTAATGCTGCTGTATGCAGATTCCTCTGCAAAGAAATGTGTCTGAGAGAGACTTCTCTGTTGCTTCTGAATGTGCCATGCCAAAAACTCTTGACAAAATAAATGTGTTTGAGATCATTTAAGCAAGCTGCATCTCATCTTCACTATTCTCACTAAAGTGACTGTTTTCTAAGGGAGAAATGTAATTTCTTCTCTTTTCTTTTGTGGAACCAGTGGAACGCACAGGAAGCAGTAACCCGGGGACCCACATGAGCAGCCACCCACGAACTCAGCCCAGGTGTGTATCCTGGGACCCAGAGTAGAGAAGGCTCCCAGAGAAGGAATGTGGCAAGGCCTCCTGATGAGAAATCCCATCTGGGACCTCAGAAATCTGGATCCAATTCTGGGCTCCATCTCTAGCTCACCACATAATTAAGGGGGCAACTTGGCTAATCTGTCCTTCACTTTGCCTCCTTAAAATGATATGATCTGGCCTCTCCCCACTTCTCGGGAATGCCAAGTCAGCAGAGGCTGGGGATGCGGTGTGACAATGGCCAAGTAGCTGTAGGCAGCTGGGAGCTGTGCCCAGCTCCAGTCACCCTCCTGCCCCACCCTGTCTCACAAATCAATGCCTTTGGTCACACAGGGTCTGCCGGAGAGAGCTCAAATGAGCTGTACACAACTCCAAGCTTCCCTTTAGATAATGAGGCAAAATAACATTTCTTTGGTGAAGCACAAATTTCAACTGCATACAAATACTTCTGTGAAATACAGCCATGCATAGGCACACATAGGGAAGGGTCTGTTATGGAAGTAACTGCCTAAGAGTTGGGAGATGTAGATTATGTCATGGCTTTGGCAGATGAATGACCTGGGAAGTCTCTTTTCAAATAGCAGCTATTGTTTATTGGGGGGGTCTACAATATGCTGGACATTTGGCATGTCTGAATACATTCCAGTGCTGGCATGCCCAGCACATATGCAGTTAGTGCTCCATAAATGCTATGTGTATGATCACCTAATATGATCTCCTGGTGGCTGTGCAAAAGATCTTATTCCCACTGTGTCCCCGACAGGGAGAACCAGGGGACAGAGGAGTGCCTGTTATACTACTCCACCCAGACCTCTTCCAGAATAAAGAGTACATTCCCCCAGCTGCTGGGAATGCTGCCAGACCAAGGCGCTGTCAGCCCTCTTTGGAGACTGCATCAGCTGAAGAAGGCTGGCTCACTCAAGGTCATGCTTTCTATACCCAGTGATTGGTCAGGCATGGTAAAAGGGCCTGGCTTCCTGTATTGGTTTCCCGGAGCTGCCATAACAAATTACCACAAACTGAGTGGCTTGAAACAGCAGAAAGGTATTTCCTTGAAGCTATAGGTACCAAGGCCTAAGTCCAGTTGTTGGCAGGCTGGCTCCTTCCGGAGGCTCTAAATGAATTAGTCCTTGCCTCTTCAAAACCCTTGGGATCAGCCGGTCATCCTTGACACTCCAGCTGGTAGATGCTTCATCCTGCTCTCTGCTTCTGACTCCTTTCATGCCAGCCTGAGAAGTGTCCAATCTCCCTACCCAACCACCCATGTTTGTATCTGCCTATCTCACATGTCCTAGTTCACGTGTGTACAAGTGTGCGCATGCAGGTCAGAGGTCAAATTCAGTGTCTTCCTCACTCGCTCTCTGCTATAGAGACAGGGTTCTCACTGAAGCTGGAGCTAGACAAGCTGGCCAGTGAGCTCTAGAGATCCTCCTGACTTTGCCTTCCCAGCTCTTGAATTCCAGTGCACACTCTGCTTTTACGTGTTGTGGGTGCTAAGGATCCAAACTCAGGTTCTCACATTTTCACAGCAAGCATTTTACTCACTGAGATGCCCCCTGGCCCACCTCCCTCTCCTTTCTCTCAGGAGGACCACAACCACTGAGTTTAAGACCTACTCTAAACAGTGACTACAGCTGGAAATGTTCCATTTGATTATGCCTCCAGAGATCCAGTATCCTGATGCTACATTCATAGGTGCTGAGGGTTAGCACTAGGGTCACTATTCAGTCCTTTCCACTCCCAACTGGTTCCTGCCTAGGGATGGTGCTGCCTACAGTGGACGAGGCCCTTTTACAGCTATTAGCAATCAAAGTACCAATACCCCCAGGCCAATCTGATGTAGGCATTTCCTCACTAGAGACACCCTCTCAGTGTCAAGTTGATTAAAGCTAACCAACAACGTCATCATTACCCTTCTCCACTCTGTTTTCCATTCCCTTTTTTTTCTCCTATCACTCATCTGTTCCCATAAAACTTACCAGCTTCTATTCCCATTTTAGCCCCACTTCCCTTGGGAAGTCACCTGATAAAACTAATACATACCAAGAGAAAGTAAGGTCTGTATGAAGCTAATCAGCCAGCAATAACGGTCAGGATTCAAGAGCCTTCCAGAAGGGTGATGCAATTCAAGCTGCTGAAACCCTCCAGTCAGGCAATGAAAAGAATGGGACCATATCTATAAATGATAGTATGGGTAGCACACCCTCCAGAATGAAAACTTGTTTTGTTAGTAACTGGACTTACCTGCAATAGTTAAAAGTTATGTAATGAACATAAATTTGTTAAATTAGAAGCTTCCGGCACTGCATTCTTTTCTATAATTGCAAAAGCAAAATGTGTTGAGAAATTAATTATATAAGCAAGGGCAATGGGCAAAAAGAGTTGGCTCTCTCAGACACAACTGCATAGCCATAAGCAAGGTTTCATTCTGCTTTGTGCCTCAGTTTCTCCATTTGCAGTGTGGCGCTCACATATGGCACTCCTAGCAATGTTTTCAGACAAAATCCACATGTACAGAGTCAACACCTTCACACCCCTTAAGGAATGCACCTAAGTGCCAAAATACTGTTTGCCTCTGTTTTGCCTTACTGTGATTTTTTTTTTTTTCATATGAAGCAGGGGCTCTCCTTATCTCAATGCTCATCCAAGTAGCTTTTATGGGAACTCTCTATTGTTCTGGACTGTTTTTGTCAGCATAAACTATCATACATAACAATGGGTTCCATTATGACATTTTCACGTATGTATTATTCCTCTTGCTCACCTCCCACTCCCCCTAATCACTATCCTCTTCCCAAATAGACACCACATTAGTTATTTTTCTGTTGCTGTGATAAAACACCATGAGCAGGACAACTTATCGAAGAGTTCATTTGGACTTGTTTCTGGGAGGGTCCATCATGGTGGGGGAGGCATGGTAGCAGCTGCAGGCATGGCAACAGGAACAGGAAGCTGAGAGAGCACATCTCAGTCACAAACAGGAAGCAGCACATGGGAAGTGAGGAAAGGCTGAACACTCTTCAAGCCACCTCCTTTAGTGACGAGTCCTCCGAGGTTGCACCACCTAAACCTCTCCAGCAGCAGCCCAGCGAAGGGCCAGTACAAATATCTGAGCCTATGGAGGGGCATTTGTCCTTCATATAACCACAACCTCTTCTTTTCCATGTCTATTTTTTATGACCCAGTGAGTTTCGCTAAGGTTGCTTACAGGAGTATGGCACCTTGCTCACGGCTGCTTTTCTAAAACTACACCTTTCCCTCTCCCACGAACTGCCTATATATGCCCAGGGAGGGCTGAAGCCTCATGAGACCTTCCTAATTTGTCTATTTATGTCTTTGTGTGTCTGTGTGTGCAAGAGTGCACATACATGTATGCATTGCCGTGTGGAGATCAGAGGACCAGTTGTGGGAGTGGGTCCTCTCCTTCTGCCATTTGGGTTCTAGGGCTAGAAGTCCAGTCACCAGGCTTGGTGACAATCAGCTTTACCACCCCCACCCTGGAGCCATCTGACCAGACTCCAATTTAAAGGTTCATGCAGTGGTCATTTAAGAAAATTTTGCTTCATTCAGCATAAGGTACCTTCTAGCATGCTTCAGTCGTAATTGTTACCATCGACACAGTAAGGTTTTCATCTACGTTTTCTGCCTTCAAAGTGCTCCATAAAGACCACACTTTGAAACTGTTCTCCCCAGACATACCCCATATATTAGATAAGGGTGGCTGACCTCATTTTACAGAAATCAGAGCTGAGAGAGCCCACAACTTCCCATTGGATTAAAAGGAAATAGTGGTATTAAACTCTGAACCTAATAACACAATGCTATTCCAGTGGCTCGTTCTTCTGCCTTCTTTTTTAAGTTCCAGTTTTCTAAAGTCATTTGGGAAGTAATAGATCATGGTTAATTGTCCAGGCTTTTGTGCTGTGCTTTCAGAATCGGGTCTGATTTGTGGCCTGGCTCTAGTTCAGGATTACCCAACGCGAGCTTTATTTCATCAGCCCACTATCAAAGCTTCCTCACTTTAGCCAGAAATTAAAATAATAGCTTTAAGTTTTTCCCTGCTGTCAGGCAGCTGGTCAATAATGAGACTTGCCGTGCTTTAAAAAATGATTTTTCATGCTCCCCATAAAAAGCTAGAAATATAATCCTTTTATTGAGCACAGGCGCTTGACTCTTCCTGTATAGCGAAATCTTTTCTATTTTCTAACAGCCTCCTCTTGTAATATTACAAACTGTGTCATTGAACCCACAGGGAGTAAACTATCAGGTTCACCTGACTGTCTGAGAAAAGGCTACCATACCCACACCATTCCTCAATGCTCTTCAGAATCGTTCTGGGTGGCAAATTATTAAGAGGAAAGAAGATGCCAGCAGTAGCTAAAATGATCGGTGAGTGAATGATTGAAAAGCAAGTATCCTAGAGGACTCTAGGAGACAACTCCACCAAGAAAGTGCCTGGCAAGCAAGGCCTTCCCATCCTCAGCAGCCAGGGAAAGGCCAGGCACGGCAGGATGCCTATGATCCCACAGAGGCAGTCCCTAGACTCTCTGGCCAGCTGCTCTAGCCTAATGGCTAAACTCAAAAACGAAGGTAGAAAGTAATTGAGAAAGACATTCAACATCAACCTCTGGAATGCGTGTGTGCACGCGTGTGCATGTGTTACACGAGGAAATATTCTAAACAGAAAACTCCCTAGAATGAAAACTCTTATGTAGTGTCACAGACAAGACTAATGACCTCAGGTTATCTGAAGACCTTACCAAGGGTTCACACTTTCAAAAGCCCACTGCAGTCTTGACCCTATGGTATTCACCTAAACACCACGCAGCCCAGGTCCCCAAGTTCATGAGTGCTGGTTTCCTTGCTTGGTGGCCTCATTGTGGCCCTGAGCAGATCACGTCACCATCCCTTACAGGAAGGAGAGTTATTCTACCAGTTGTCATCTGCTTCAACCTGGCTTGCAGCCATCACCCCGGCTTCCCTGGGAATGCAGTATGGATTACAGACAGGCCTGTGAAAATGAAAAATTAGTACTATTGACAACTGTTATGTGAAGAGATTAGTCTCTGCCTTCCATGGTTCAGATTAAACCCAAGCTTTAGTACTTACTTCCTTTTCTTGATGTAATCACTTAAAAATGGAGACTGTTGCAGACTAGGTCCATTTCCAGTTTTAAGCCTCTATTTGATTTTAAAATAGTTCCTCTGTTACCTCTCCTTAACCCAAACTACACACATTAGTTATTAACAAAATGCCACATTCTGAAATTTCCATCTAGATTACAGAAAAGGCGTCCTCACGAAAATGATAGTATGCTTCAGTAGATAACATGGTGCCAAATCCATCTCCTGAGAACAGAATGTTAGGGATAGAGAATTAGTGCTTGCCACACACTTACTTTTTTAAATGAGTGAGTTTGTATTCCCAAGTCATTGTTTGTGATTCCTAAAATTCTGCACTTTTTATGAAAATGGAAAGAGCCGTTTAAAAATAATAAAGCAGGGGCTGGAGAGGTGGCTCCCTGGTTAAAAGCTCTGGCTGCTCTTACAGAAGACCCTCGCTCAATTCCCAACACCCATATGGTAGTTTACAATCGGAACTTCAATTCCAAGGGATCTGATTCCCTCTTCTGGCCTCCGCAAGCACCAGGCACATACATGGTGCACAAATATATATTCAGGCAAAATATTCATATACATAGCTTTTTTAAAAGCCAACTAGCTTGAAGAAGAAAAAAAAAGCCTTGCTTTTAAGGCAATACATTGTTAACACGAATAAGTTAATGAGACTGAAAATATCCAAAGTACATACATACATACATAGCACAAGTGTGCAGGGGAGGACTGACGGTCTTTGTGTTTCACAATGGCAAGTGGTACCTAAGCACCCCCTGCCACCCATACACACAATGACTATATTCCAGGTGACATAAAGACCTAATGCAAAAGGCAAAGATACAAAGCATTCTCTAACCACAAAGATTTTGTTGGATAGATGGCACAGTGCTGTACAAGTGTAAGGACCAGAATTCAGATCCCAGTATCTTGAAACACTGAGGCCACAGACAGGAGGGGCGTACTGAATGCCAGTCTAAATGAAAAACATGAACTCTGGATTCAGGAACAGACCCTATCTCAAAGGAATAAGGTAGTGTCATAAAGGAAAACATGACACCCTCATGAGGACAGCTCATACACACACACACACGCACACACAAACACACACACACACACACACACACACACACACACACACACACACACACACACAGAGGCATGCACACATGCAAGAACTTAGTCCCTCTGGAACTGAAGTCACCATGTGGAGTGTAATAGCTTGAGTAAGCAGGTACCCCATAAGCTCAGATACTTGAATGCTTGCTCCCCAACTGGCAGTATCTGGGGAGGTTTAAGTGTGGTCTTGTGGAGGAAATGTGTCACTGGGGCAGGCTTTGGGTGTTCATAATTTCACCCCTGACCCATTTCCCTCTGCTTCGTGCTCCCAGTTAAGGATGTGAGCTCTCAGCATCCTGCTCTGGCCACCATGCCTGCCACTTGCTGGTATGCTTCCCCACCATGAAGGACTCTTTCTCTCTCTGAAATCATAACCCCAAATAAATTCTTCTTTAGGCCGCCCTGGTCATAGTGTTTTATCACAGAAACAGAAAAGTAGTAAGAGGAACCAATGCGCTCTTCTGACTTCCGTGAATAATGAACACATGGTACCAACATACGTGCAGACAGAACACCCATACATATAACATAAAATTGTTTTAAAAAAGACTGTGAATTGATAACTTCTGGGCAGTAAGATTCATTTTAAGAAACCATACACACTAAAAATACAAAATTTTAAAACCTCCACTAAATAAAAATTTAGATAGATTTGCCCTTAAGTTTTTTTTTTTTTTTTTATCAACACACCATAAAAAGGATGAAATATCAAAAGATGCAGAGGGTATTTATAGCAAATATAACTAAACAAATACTAAGTTATTTGATTGAGTACCAAAAGTTAAATCCATGCATCTGTATATGTACCAGTAAGGAAGTAGAGAGAGCTAATAAAACACAATAAAAAAAGATGGACAGTACGCAAATAGTATGCAAAAAGCTCTTCCGAAAAAAGTTAAGTGTGTGATGACAACTCAATGCCATTCCTAATGAGCAGAACATAAAATAAAACTGTTATTATGATATGAAATGCCCCCATAGGTCCATGTTTGGGAAGGGAGAACCTGTAGGAGGTAGAGCTTTGATGGGATAAATGGGTCACTGGGGGTTGGCTCTAAGGTTTTGCACCCTGACTCTACTTCTGGCATGTGACATCTGATTGAGTGGCTTCACATTCCTGCTGCCAGGGCCCCTGTCCCCATGATGGAATGCATCCCCTCTGCAACTATAAACCAAGTAAACCCTTTCTCCCCCAAAGTTGCTTTGTTGTTTTCTATCACCACAGCAGAAAAGTAACAAATACAGCGACAAGGAATACTTAAATAATGTACAATCTGGCAATGCCAAACAAAAGAATTCTCTTATACCATTGAGAGGTGATGAGAATAGAAAAGGTTAAAGGCAGGCAGACATCGGAACCCAACCACTACACTCCTGGATTACATCCTACAAAATGTGTTCAAAGCCAGGCATAGTGACACACTTCTAATCCCATGCCACAGGAAGGCAAAGGCAGAGCTCTCTCTCTGAGTTAAAGCCTAGTCTATACATTAAGTTCCAGGCCAGCTGGGCTAGAGTGAAACTGTCTCAAAACAAAACCAAAAATATTAAGATGTGTACAGACTGTCTCAATGCTTTCCATGCCTCAAACTCTAATGGTGTCCATCACAGAAGAAACTACATACTAATGAAATGGAACATATTAACCATAATGAAAATTAACCACACGACCTGACATGAATTCCCTAAACTATGTTGAGTGAAAGGCACCAGGCACAAAAAGGAATGACTGAATCTTATAAAAGTCTGGAGTGGACATGCACAGATGGTAAACAACAGAAAGGATTCAAGAGATGTTGCCACTGTCAGGACAGCAGTGGCTCCTTTGGGGAGGAGAATGTGCCAAGAACGGACACACACAGAGGGAGGGCTAGAAGCAGTTTCCCTGAATCTGCTTTATCTATTATTGGTCATAGTTTATATACTTTTTTGTATATTGTGTGTCACAAAACTTACAGAGGACTTGTTCTACTGCATAGTAATACCAAGTAAAGCCATAATGATGAACGGTTTGAAAAAATTAAGGGTCAGGAAATAGGCCCAAGACATAAAAGGCACCTTTATAGGACTGTGCTATCCCATTAAAGTGGACTTACAAAGCAGAGGACATGGTGACTTCTGATACTGAACCAACTGTTAAACATTCTGCAAGAACTGACAAGCAGCTCTTCCTTCCCTCAGCCAGTGTCCACAGGTAGATAAAATCTGAGATGCAGCCACTGTTCTTTCATCCCGAGGCTGTTCAGACTAAATGAGTTGATGTATGGAAACAAAAAGTAAAATCCCTCCCCAGCGAAAGGTTAACTATAAAACATGAATAAGGGACTGGAGAGATGGCTCAGCAATTAAGACCACATACTGCTCTTGCAAAGGATGCCAGTGCTATCCCCAACACCCACAACTATCTCTTGAACTCAAGGCCAGCCTGAGTTCCAGCATAATCAAAACTACATACTGGGGAGTGGGGAGGGACATACAATGACAAGGGAATGACACACAATGGACAGGGGATGGGACAGGGATAGGGACACCACAATGGGAGGGGGGTGATAACAAAAAACCAAAATGTTCTTTGAAGCATACAAGCAAAGACAGACTCCTAGATAAAGCCAAGATAAAACTATATTAAAAGGCACAGGAAGGCAAAGAGCCCAGTACATTTGCTTGACAAGGGTGAAAAGGTGGAGATTCTTTATTCATCAGAACTGATAAGCCAAGGAGAAGGGGCAAACTCTCCAAAAGATTACAAACATGGATAAAGTCATTCTCAGAATAAGTTCTTCAAAGAGTAGCAGTCACTATCCCAGTAAACCTAAAAAAATCCACCCTTCATAAGAAACATGCATTTTAGAAGCCATTTTAGGAAACAGCTCAGTGGTTGAGAGTTCTGGTTGCTCTTCCAGAGGACCTAGGTTCAGTTCCCAGCAACCAAATGGCAGCTCACAACTGTCTGTAACTCCAGTTCCAGGGTATCCAACACCCTCATACAAACAAGCAGGCAAAAAGACAATGCACATAAATAAAAACAGATAATTAAAAAGTGTTTTATATATAGCCTTAATTACTCAATTTGCAAATGTTTTTTTAAGTATTAACTTTAAATATTTCTAGTAGGACTATAAATAACCTCTGTAAGGAATAACATACACTAAGATCCTCAAAAACTTAGCTTATCTTCACTTAGAAATTTCACTTCTAACCTACGAAGGCCTGTAATCCCAACTACCCCAGAGGTTGAGGCAGGAAGAGCAAGTTCAAAGCCAACCTGGGTAACTTGGTGAGACCTAGTCTCAAAAACCAAGTCAACTGAGGCTAGAGATGTAGGTCAGTGCTAGAGCACAGGCTCAGCCTGCACTGGGCCCTAGGTTCAACCCCAGCATCATGAATAAGAACAAAACAAGTTCATTTCTAGAAAAGATCTGGGAATAAGCAAGATGTGATGACCTTTCGAGGTCATATACTATCATCATTCAGTGAACTACACAATTATTTAAAAAGCTATGGAGCAGCCATATAAAGCATTTTGTGACTGAGATTCAAAACACATAATTCAGGACAATGTCTGCAAAGCAAAGCACACTGAGAATATACATAAAACGACTGTGAAGAAAGAAGTCAAAGTATGAACACTCAAGTATTAACAGACAGAGTTAACAGCTCACAAGGGGCTACTTGCAACTTCATGCATGTGCATGAGCTTTCTTTTACCAATCTATAGTTCATCTATAGATAACGAACACCAAACACCATCTACAGGTTCCACCTAGTTCTTACAGCAGCCTTTCTTAGTAGGAGGTGGTATGGAAAGTGCTTATGCCAGCTCGAAGCATCCACTATGGAATCTTCATGTGTATCTGACCTAAATGTTTTCAGTCCAATTTCATGTATGAACACTGCTTTTAAAGAAATAAAATTCAAACAAGTACCAAAAAATATAACCATTAGCATGTGAAGTTGTTCTGATTGTTATTTTATTTTTCTTTTATAGGTTCCACATAATAGACAAAGGTTTTTGATAACATATTGTTATCTTTGCTGAAGATGATAATATGATCATTTAAACAACACAAATGTGTACATATATGAGACTGAGGTTTCTGCAGCCTATAAACACCTCTTTGGGTTTAAAAAGAAAAAAAGCAATACACTGACAATTCAACTGTAACGCTTAGAAAAACACCAGTTTCCTTAGCAAACATGGGCACTCTGTACATGGACCTATCATCCAAGATAGCAATGAGCTGGGGAAGCCAAGAGCAGCTAGCTCCCCAAACCAGCTCAGAACACCCTCCCCACCCAGAGCCTCCTCAAGGTGCTCTTATCTTCATCACAGGAAGACAGCAGTCACCCCCAGAAGACAGAAAGAGCAAATAAACACTTGTTGTAAAAATCAAGTGTCTTCCTCAGTATTTCACACCCAGCATCTCAGGAACTCCATGCAAGCATGCGTACCATTCTTTAGACTGCTCCTTGCATTTATCAAGAAAAGAAACCAGGTCTTCCTAATTAATTTTTAGGTGCCTGGGATAACAAAGTATTTTACCAGAAGGGATGTAAGCAACACTATTTGATAAGAGTAAGAATAAGGAAAAAGCAGCTATCTTAAAGAAAAAGTGTGTTCTACTCACACTAAAATATCAGACCAATGCACAACATACTGCAAAACTGTAATACAATACGGTCAAACACAATGTTCAAATATTAAACTGTTCAAGCACATGAAGATCATCTTCCGAAAGACAAACTGGGCTCTTATTTTGTAGCTACCTTTGTGTAACTTTAAAAACTGCTGTCCCTCTACAAGGTCTGACACTGATCTTGATACTTGGTAGGAAGTTTGTTATGAGGCAATGACGGCTCAACAGTCAGCTTTGGAGAGAAATCTCCCAGTGCTCATCTTCAGAATTCATCCGAGGACTGGGCATCATCTTCATCCCTCACTTCTCGGTATCTCCCTGAAGACTCCCCTTCTGGATTGTAGCTCTGCATTTTAATATTCAGTCTCTCAGCTAGTTTCTGTGCTGCGAGCTTTGCTTGCATCTCCTTTAAAACAAAGAACAAAGCCCAATTACACATGCACAACTCCCCTTACAACAGTTCAACAGGGTCCAGGCTAAAGGAGTGTAATTCCCACTGTCTCTAACAATACAGGAAGTTTACAGTTGTGTCCTGCCAGACATGGTGGGGATATATCTGAGCGCTGTCAGTCTGTTACAGTTGATAAGACTTCTGTTACCAAGCAATGATACAATCAAAACAGCTTACCCCGCACAAGAAACTGAGACATCAGTTTGGCACTCCAGTGGCTGTGAACAGATACGCTAAGTGTGGCAAATGAACCAGCTGCCTGTATGATGTGCCAATGTCTCCAATGGGCACACTTTCTTCTCTACTTTAAATCATGTTCTCTAGGTTTGAAGAGTATACCTCAATGGCACAAAAGAGCCAAGATGTTAAGGCTGTTGACTGCTCCTCCATAAATAAAGTCTTACAGAAATTAATACTCAAAAAGGTCCAAGTAAATTTCAGACTGGCAGTGGACTCTGCACATAAGGATTACCATCAACTGCTGGCAGGCTTCAGGGCTCTTTCTCATTCACCCCATTACCACACTACCACCCCCCACACTCCTGAATTTTAGCAGCTCCTTACCTCAGCCCAGGAATATTATGGGTAGGTGCAATTGGTATCTACTTTACTATTATCAAGGCAACCCATTTCAGAAGGGTTTAACCTAAAAATGTCAAGACAAGTACTTAAAAAAAAACCTAGAGACAATTCAGGTCTCCTCCAGCAAAGCAGCTGGGTCTGATGCTAATTCTAATGCACGGAGAGGAAGAAACACCAAGGGCCATAAAGACATCAGTCGTGCCAGCTGAATGCTCAGGAAAAGGCCAAGCAGAGGCAAACCTAGTTTGACTTTACAGGTGTAGGCACTTGACTAAAATCCAACTAAACAATTCAGGAGATCGGATGCTGTTTTCCCAGAAACTTACTATGTTACTATCTAACCACAACTAACATCCACACTTCTCCCATCCTGCTAATCTGAGCACAAACTTTGCCAATATTTTACATTATATTTATAGACAGGGTCTCACCATCTGTTTGCTGTGTAGACCAGGCTAGCCACAAACTCAAACGGATCTGCCTGCCTTTTACTCTCAACTGCTGGAATTAAAGTGATAGGACTAAAAGTATGCACCACCACATCTTAATATCCATTTTAAAAATTCTATGCAAAACACAGTACTCTACATAACTGATTAAGACAAGAGGAAGGGCTTCTATTCACAAGGGCCATAGATCAAGGACCCCAACAGCGGCTAGCAACCCAGCATGATCACCTGCCCTTCTGGGCTAGCCCCTGCACTGTAGGAGACAGAAGTGGAAATTGTCTCCCTAAGCAGGTCCCCGAGGAAGCTCCTACCGCTGAGAAGCTGCCACATGAGAGAGGCATATGCTGTCCCAACAGCAGCAGAGGCTGATCCATGTCATTCCAATCCTCTCCCTGAGTCTACTGCTGAATTACTACTGAGGTTTCCTACAGTGCTAGTACCGCTGTGACTAAAAACTAGTAGCATATCTCTAAAACTCCATCCTTCTATTTGTCCAAAGGCAATTCTGACTCCTGCAGCAGCAGCAGCCAACACACAGACACGAGAAACCCAAGACTCCAGAATTACCTCATAATTCTGTTTCTGCTCTTTCTGCAGGGCCAGCGACTCTTCTATGGAGAGCAGCTGTGCAGGCAGGTGGTGGAGGGGGAGGAGGCGCGCTGCTGTGATGTCATCAAGATGTTGCCTAGCCCTGCGTCGCCGCTCTTCTGAGGAGGCAGGAGACTCACCCCTCTGGCAATGACTTGGTGAGTCACTCTGTTGTGTGGGTAACCTGAAAAAAAGAAAAGCAGGCACAATCAGACTGTGTACAGGCACAAAGATGCTCTTTCACCTGGAGTCAGTTAACTGATTCCCATAGGGTAACAGAATGAAGTCTGCCCATACTCAATGCTGACAATGAATGCATACACAAACACAAACCCACCTTTCCTCCTCAACCTTATACTGTTTCCGTTCATTCAGAGAACACTTGTAAAAGAGTTTAATGCCCAGCAAAAGGAAGTAAACATAATATAGTTCTGAAGGAAGAGGTTGGAAGTGGAGGCTAGAGGGGAGAACTGACAATTACAGCCCCAGAGGTGAGAACTTTCTCCGATGATCAAGACACCATGTAGGTCACGGACAGGAGATGGTGGAGGCAGAAAGGGTGGTGTATGACACAGACGGTCACTATTAACTTCATGAATGTGGAAGTCTCCAGAAGAAACTGGCATTCTGTTATGTAAATGAACCTGAGATGTCACTAAATACCCAAGTGGTCCTGTTTCATAGCTAACTGACCATCCACCTATCAAGGTCCCTGCAAAGTGAGCTATGAACAGAATAGGCAGTCTCCAGTACCTAAATACACATAATCAGAAAAGGGAAGGTCAGAGAAACTAGCACAGTGGTTCTCAACCTTCCCAATGCTGTGCCCTTTAATACAGTTCATGTGGTGACCTCCATCATAAAATTAGTTCACTGCTAGTTCATAACTGTAAGTTTATTGTTATGAATTATAATGTAAATATATGATATGCAGTATAACTGATATGTAACCCTGTCAAAGGGTCACTGAACCCCAAAAGGGGTCACAACCCACAGGTTAGGACTGCTGCCAGCACAACCTCATCTCACTGTGCACCCAAAGTTCCATTCACACACAAGCCCAATGCCATGTCTGTGGCCAGATGCAGCCTCTCCTGGTCTCTTTTATGCACAGGCTACCCCTTCTCTCAAACTCACCTATCCTGGTGGCCCTCACTGCTCATCCCTCACCTTCCCTATTCCTAGCCACATAGCCATGACTGGGCCACCTTACTCTTTTTGACAGACCTGGTCCTCCAATGTGACCTCCCAGAAGTGAAGACAAAATGCTTGGCACAGAAGAGGAGACTCCTTTATCAAGACACCTTTAGCAAAGGTTACTTTTCTTGCTGATTAACGTACTATCTGGTTTTATAAACAGAAGGAACCATTTAAGGTTAAAATAATAACCAGAGATTTAAAGTCTCTTCGAGAACAAACATGACATGGGTCTTTTGAAGCTTTCCTAAGAAAGCAGACCGGCCATGTCTCCCTTTGTGTCTGATGTCTTCTGGGAAAGTTACCTAGCAATACTCCCTGGTAGTTGGCCTAACTGCTACAAACACAATGCTTCTCTCCTCGAAGAGCTCTTGTTTTTTCTGGTGATCACAGAAACATTATAGCAAAGAACTCAAAAGCAAGATCTAATCCCCCCTTCCCCAGGTCTCCCCAAATCTATTTTTAGTTAATTTTTTAAAAAATTCCTTTAGCTTCCTTTCTCTGGAAACTACTATCATCTACTTTAACATTTCTTCTGAGTTTGGAAACCTTGGGTACGCCTCTAGATTCCAACCTCTTTAAGGAGTAAAATCTTTACTTCACCATGTCCCCATGGCTCTGCTGTCTACCTGTAGTGAACACACTTTGTTTTGGTTTTGTTTCCTGATGAACAGCCCATTAGCTCCTGCAATTGCCTCTCTCAGCTTACACAGCAATTGAGGGGGAGCTGCATACTAGCAAATGGTACTAAAAAGTCATGATACATCTGCCCTCCTACTGGGTTTATTATGAAATATTGGCTAAGTATCTTGAAACACACTACTTTCCATCTGCTATCTAAAATCCTTTCGATGACTTGCCTTCAAAACTAACTTTTTTTCTCAGAAGCAGTCCTTCAGTGCAGCCATGCTGGTCTATTTTCGGTTATGTTCGCTCCTGCTTAGAAGACCCTCACACAGCACTCTCTGAACTGACATACCACATAAAACATTCTGAGGACAAGCCTGTTCCGTAACACTTACACATTGGTCTTAAACTTATGAGGAGGGGGCACTGGGTTTTTGGCTCGCATTTCTAGCACTTCCATGTAATGAGGCCTCTTGGGAGTCTCACTCCGGAGCTCTGGCACGTTCTCAGAGCTGCTGTTTTCTTCTGAGGGTTCACTCTGGTCTGCAATTGTGATCTTTTGCAACTTAGTGATAAACAGACTGTCAACGCTGCTGGAAATGTCTTCCACTTGACTTGAAACGGGGCGTTGGGGGAGATGTTTGTTAACTTCAGATGAGGGTGCCCTGGCTCTGCTGCTGGGAACTGGGCCAGTGTTCACTGTGCACTCAGCCTCCGAAGTCTCTTCACTGCCTTTGTGAGTGAGATGTATAGGTCCTTGTTTTTCGGAGGTTGTTTTAGATGATTTGATGTCTACAGAGGAACAGTCAAGAACTAATGATGAAGTATCAAGGATCAGGTCAGAATTCTGGGCCTTGTCTATGTCGGTATCAACTCTTGTGGTTGTTTTTTGCCTTAGCTTATAGTCTACACTAATAGGTTCAAACAGTTCACTTATCCCTTTAACTTCTTCACGTTCTGCAATGGCAGCTTTCAGTTTGGCAACGGTGTCCGAGATCTTTTTACCTTTGTCGGGCAATTTGCAAATGAATTTTCTATCGAATGAAAAAAAAAGAAAAGAAAAAACAACATGTATGTATTAGAGCCATGTTTTTAAACAGGAAAACACAGTATTTAAAAGGCAAAATGTAATATTCAAAAGAAAAGCTGGCGTCTAAGTTTTTTTTTAAAAAAAAAAAAAAAATCTGACTTATAATAATGTCTGGTCTAAGACAAGAATCAAACAGATAAAATTATTCTCACACCTCCCCCCATCAAGGAAGTACTTTGAATGGGGAATTAGTTCATCAAATCAGGATTTTAGGAATAAAAGTTATATCTTCCTAATATAAAATCTGAAATTCTTCAAGCCCAGACAATGACAGCCCTGTGGAAAAATTCACACCTGACCACATGATGAGATGCAGTCAAAACACAAGCTACCTCGAAGCCATATATAAGGAACAACTGAAATCCATGATGAGATTTGGGTCTTAACTCGACACTATCTCTGAACATTCACACATACATTCCAACCCCACTAAAAATATGAAATTCTGGTCTTAAGTATTTAGGAAAACAGATACTCAACCTGTACAATAAAAATAAAGCCTACTGGTTTGATTTTAAAACACGGTCTCTGAACCCCAATGAAGCTGAAGAATTGGGTCAAAGGCACTATTTGCCATTTCTGTCATAAAAGGTGAGTACAACAGGTTTCCCAGAGGTCACATAATGGAATGATATCACTATCTTACAAAGGAAGATGGACTTATGTGTTTTTGTGAAAAACTTCTTAGTTGTTTCTGTTAAATCATTAATATTTCTAGATTCAGTATACATAAACAGGAGCTCTTAGAGATGACCAGCAATTCAAAGAATCTGAAAAACGTCCTGAGATCAAAAGGTTAATTTATTGCTAATATTAACAACCAATTCTGGAGGAAAAAAAAAAATCAAAACACCTATGTGTCTTCAGCAGTCACTGGCCCCTTTTGCTCAGTGAAATTCCTTTTCAGGTTCTTTTCCTTAGTTACATAACAAATGAAGACCTCTTAGGTCCTCTATTATTCCTGATACCACACCACATTCTTGTTTTCAACAGTACTAACACCTCTCTGCAACTGGGCTTGCTCTAATTTTTCAGCCCTCTCTCTATTGAGCCCATTACCCATTATTCACAGTTTAATCAGTTGGCTTTTAACTAATTAAACGTCTGCCATTAATCCCCTCAACTAAGTACATCCTGAGTAAAAAAATTAACCTTGAATCCATTCCTCTCTCCCAATTGTCTCATTATCCTTAGTGGCTCCCCAGAAATTTCAACCACCTGTTAACTGCGAATATATATTTAACTCCAAATTATTTCACCAGTACTTAAGTTTTCCCAGACCCTCGATTGCCTTCATAGTTCACTTTCCCATGTTGCTGGAAAAAAAAAAAAAAATCTCTCGGAAAATATCCTTTTGGCGTCTTCTGCCTTTTATTACCTCAATCCCGCTCCTAACAAAGCTGCCTTAAAAAAAAAAAAAAAAAAAAAAAAATCAGCTATCATCATCTACCTTACTACGGGGGAGCGAAACTTTGTAGGCCTAATCAGCCAATCTTTACAGCTCGCTCTCCCCATCTTCTTTGGTTTGGGAAAGAGTGGGGCTCTAAATGGAGAAGAGGGAATCTACACGTTCTGGTCGAGAGGATTTGGTACCCAGACTCTCAAAGCCGTTGTGGGAACATGGGATCCAGCATGCACTGCAGCCTAGTGAGGGCCAGGCAGCATGGAGGAACGCCGCGCGCAGCACGGGCCAGGAGGCCCGGAAGCCTGTCACGCAAGGTCACCTTCGCCCGAAAGGCCGCGGTGCGGAGCGAGAGGCTGGTCTCGGACCCCGAACCCCGACAGCCTATTCCTTGATCCCGACTCCCGCAACCGCGATCGACCCCCGAGCCACCGCTTACTCGTTGCGCAAAAGTCTCTCCTGGCGCCTCAACCTCTCCCGCAGCTCCGCCGAACTCCGCTGCCCCAAGTCCTCGGGAGCTGGGGGCTCGAAGCCGCGGGGCAGCGAGAACATTGTGCACGGGCTGCGGCTGGCGCGGCGGGCAGGGCTCCCCGGCGGGGCCCACGGCGGGCGCAGGCTCCGCGGCCGGCGGCGACTCTGGCGCGCGGGCGGGAGTCGCCATTTTCCCGGAAGAGCACGGCTTCTTCGAGCCGAATGGAGCTTTATTGAAATGCCGGAAACGGACCGGGCCTGGAGCAGGGGGCGCCCGAGGAAGAGCGCAGGGGCGGAAGTTACATCACCGCAGAAGGGTCCGGGTTTGGCGCGCTTTCGGTGGGTGTGTGTCCTTTGCTTTCCCAGCTTTTCGACTTCGCTTTGAGAAAGGCCACTCATATCAAAGACTTACTGACTCACTTCTAATAAGTAAAACATTCCAGAAGTAATAGTGTCACATCTAAAAATTAAGCAACACATTTCACAGATTCCTGAATGAACAATAATAGTAAAAGTAAATGACGTGGGGGGGGGGGAGTTACAGAGATGGCTCAGTAGTGCATAGTGCTCTTGCAGAAGACAAGAAATTGGGTACCAACACCCCTGTCGGGTAGCTCACAACCTTCTCTGACTTCTGCAGGCACCTGGTTCACATGCACATACATACATGCATACACAATTAAAACACACAAAAAAATAAAGCTTTAGAAAATAACGAATGACCAATATAACTAGCTATAATAAAATGCATATTATAAACACAATATAGCTAAGTGTGGTAGTACATGCCTTTAATCCCAGCCCTTGGGAGGCAGAGGCAGGCTGGTCGCTGTGAGTTCAAGACCAGCCTGATCTACATAGTGAGTTTGAGATGGGCCAAGGCTACATAGTAAGTCCTTGTCTCAAAACAAATAAAACAACAAAATTTGTATATTTGAACAAATCAGAATATCAGGAATTAGATTGACCCTGACAACTGTTAAGAAAAAAAAAAAATGAAGAACTGAGATTCTTATAAACTGCCAAACAGGGAGGGGGCTGCAAAATAGTACAACCTCTTTGAAAAATAGTTTGATAATTTCTAAATCTGGCTTCGTTAATGTTTAGTATAATGATCTTGAGGTTCATCTATGCCAATGTTTCTTTATATTGCTAAGTAGTATTGTACTGTGTGAGTTTGTTTATGCTGAAGGACAGTTGAGTTGTTTTCAGTTATTAATGATCATAAATCAAGTACTGTCAACATTTTTGTATAGGTGCTCATTGTTAATGGTGGAAGCTTCAATCCAGCCCCTAGCATCCATATACCTAGAGTCTGGAATGTTATTGTGGAAGTTCAGCCTAAGCCCCCTTCCCCTATCTTCCTCCAACTCCTGCTGCATCTCAGAAAGCTTGCTAAATGTTGACCCCTCACCCAGAGATGCTCAAGACCACTTCCACAGGGTATTTAAACTAACCCCAGAAAATAGACTTGTGGTTTTCTGGTCTCTCTCTCCCATCTCCTCTGCAGGACTGGAAGGCCACCCTGGAGCATTTTATACATTAAATGTGGGGTTTTTCTAATTTGGTTTGATTTAGCCTTATTTGGATTTTTGGATCAGTGAAGAGGTTTATCAGATTGCAGAAACTTTTCACTCATGTCAACATAAACTTTCATTTCTTTGGTTTTTGTTTTTTCAACACAGGGTTCCTCTGTGTAACTACCCTGGCTGTCATGGAACTCACTTTGTAGATCAGGCTGGCCTTGAACTCACAGAGATCTGCTTGCCTCTGCCTCCAGAGTGCTGAGATTAAAGGTTGTGCCACTACTGCCTGATTTTCATTTCTCTAAGATCAGGCTTATTAGGACATATTATCAAAGGAGACAGGAAGGAAGAACAGTCCCATTATGTTGCCTTCAGCAGCCTAAGAAGTGCTTCTAATCTTTTAGGAACTTCAACTCAGGTCAAACCAAGGTTTGCAGCTTTAATGCAGCAAATATTCAGGACTAGCAGAATAGGAGTCTAATAAAAGTATTTTAATATAGGCTTAATTAGGAGTGTTACTAGAGGTGCTCAGAAAGAATGTGTGACATACCTAGATGTGGACATGGCCTTCTCAAGGGAGAGTCACCATTCATTGCTTTTTACAATGCTTATACCTGATGGCTTTTGAAGCTATTATCTTTGTAGCATTGCTAAGAAATCTAAAAGGGACCACAGGGTGTGGTTCCTGAGTGTTAGGTGTCAGGAAATCCATCTATCCAGAAATGAAGTCATACTGGACTATCCAGGGATTTGGGGTGGTTAGATAAAAGCCAGCATTCTGCAAGACCTTGTGAGATGGGTTTTCCATCCCCAGAAGGAGTACCTCCCCACAATTACTTGCCCCATTTATAATCTTTATGATTTACCCACCCCACGCTTCTCTAGTGCTCTCTCACTATGCTCTTCCCTTGCTATTTCCATTACTCTCCCCCCCCAGCCCCCCAGATCCCCGACCCTGGACATGTCTAGTCTGCTTTTTCTCTCAGCTCTGGACTCTTCCATGTGCCTCTAGATAGTTTCTCTCTCTCTCTTATCCACAATAAAGCCCTTGCGTCTAATAATGGAGTGCTAATGTTAGAAGTTTCTTTGCTGTGCCCCCTCACATGCACCGACAAGATTACAATTGATAAGGGAAAAAATGCAGACCAGAGGGATGCAGGAAGGTAGGGCACCTTCACTGTAAACAAAGTTAACAGCCTTGTTTGAGTCTCTCACATGAAAGGAATATTCTCTCTGCCAGCAGCATTTGCAGCAAGTGTGCCCGAGTTCTTGCTTCTCAGCTGCAAGACACTATCATCAGACTTCATGGTGACTTTCCCTTCCCGTGTCCCCATAATTTTTCCCATCTTTCTGTCCTGCCTCAATATGGGGTTAATGAATGTTTAACTTCTTAAGAAGCCCTGGGGTGAGTGAATGTTTAACTTCTAAGAAACCGCCACACTGTTTGCAAAGTGTTGCTGCCTTGTTTCACTCCACAGGCAATGCCCGTGAGTTCCAGTTGTTCCATTTCTCCCTCATCACCTGATTTTGGCATCACTTTGCCTTTAAAATTTTAGCCACTAGCCCTTTGCCCAAGTGCCTGGCTTGGGCACACTTAAGAAGCAGCACAGAATTTGCCCTAAACGTATTTTTTTTTTCTGGGTGGTGTTTCAGTTAATATTGTCAACTTGACAGGCTTGATACAAACTTCCAAGCATGTTCGTGAGTTTTTAGAATGGGTTAAATGAAGTGGGAGGATCCATATTAACTATGGGCAGCACCGTTGCATAGGCTAGGATTTAGAACTGAATAAAAAAGAGGGATTGAGCTAAGCTCAGCAGTCATCTCTGCTTCTTGATTTCAATACAATGTGAGTGGCCTCCTCACACTCCTACTACCATGACTTCTCCACCATGGTCTGCTCTGTCTTCAAAGTATGAGCCTAATTAAAACTCTCCTAGAATTTGCTATGGCCAAGTATTTTCCTATTTTTGTTGTGATTGTTTGTTTGTTTTTCCAGACAGGGTTTCTCTGTGTAGCTTTTGTAAACCAGGCTGGCCTCGAATTTACAGAGATCTGCTTGCCTTCTGCCTCCGAGTGCTGGGATTAAAGGTGTACACCACCACCGCCTGGTTGTAATCAGGGTATTTTATCACAACAACCAGACAAGGTGTGTGTGTGTGTGTGTGTGTGTGTGTGTGTGTGTGTGTGTGTGTGTGTGTGTAAATCTCTTCAGGAACAATTGACATAATCCATGAAGACTGAGGAGATAGTAGAGGTAGAGAATGGATCCCAAGTTTCCAAAGGTCATTAACAGGCATGAAGCAAAATTTCCTCCCCTAAAGTTTCCACTTGGAATAAAACTTACTGAATTGTCAAACAAACCCAAATAGCAGCTACACCTGAGGAATAATGAACTAACAGTGTTACCCCAGTGACTTTTGAACAATAATGGCTACTATAAATATACCATTTCAATCAAACTTCCTATATCAGCTAGTTCCTCAAATTGTCCTCTCCACATCTGTAGGGGCCAAGACCTTCCTAGCTCCTCTATCTACAGGTCCCTCTCACCCTCTTGCCTGTCACAACCTCACAAATCTATGGAGGAGAGAGTAAGGGAGAGAGCAGAGAACTAGAATTGAGGTATGAGGAAAACAGTGAGAAAAGAAAAGAGAGAATTGGAAGATGAAGGAGTAAGGAAAGAAAGACAAGGGAATGTGCACATCCTTTATTAGAACAAAACAAAACAAAACAAAAAAAAACTTCCCAGGGTCATCTCTAGTGAGAGATTAAGAGTATTCACTGTCTGCTTATAGGCTGGCTAGTCACAGGTCAGAGAAAGCAGGGAGGGGGCAAGGAGAAAACAGAAGGGATAAGGAGTGACCAGGAAAAAAAAAAAAGAAAAAAGAAAAAAGAAATAAAAGGAGAAGGACATGGCTACTCCTAAAGTATGGGGAAGATTTTTAGGAAGCAGGCAGAGGGAAGAGCTCAAGGTGAACATGGCTGGCAGGCTAAACTGGACTATGAGAAGAAAAACAAGAGAAGAGCCATTGACCAATGGAGGTGGCCCAGGCTGAGAGATTAAGAGAATTGTGCAGGCAAAATGGCTTAGTTATATAGAGATCAGACTAGGGGAAGGGAGGCAGAAGTCAGAACCTGGGAGGGAGAGTTTTAGCGTAGGGGGTGGAACGAGAAGTGCTGAGTGAGACTGTTCTGGGTTTAAGATCTAACATCCCAGTCTTTTGTTGATGATAAGGAACAAATTGATCTCTCCTATAACTACTTCCTGCTGAAATTGGGGTGTCACTTTGGGGGTCCAGGGAGGTTGAAATAATGGTGAAAGGACAGGAAGAGAGATGAATGCAGCCTGTTTCACTCCTGGCATGGGTTCTGAGGGACCACCTGGAACTAGGGAAGTGTAGGTTGCTTTGGAGCTGGCTAGAATGCAGGGGCTCCGGTGGTCAGAAATTCCATCAGAAGCATTTAGGGCTTGCTCATTTAGAGCAGTTTGCAGTCTTTAGCTGATTGGAAATCTGCTGGGACAGATAAAGACTTGGGACAAAAAGTAAAGTTAAGGACTTGAGGGTAAAAATATGGGTGTACCTTTGAGGCTCCCAGGCCCACAATCCTGCCAGTTAGGGGAGTGGAGCCCTAAATCAGCAGGGATATGCCTCCCTCAGACAGGTGGGAAAACTTAGGAATACTTATTTGGAATCTGTTTGACCTACAAGAGATGGATCTAAGTTGACTCCCTGAAACTTGCATGGCTTTTTAAGTTTACAGAAAGAGATAAAAGTTTTTTAATATATTAGCATTACCACTATTTGTAATCTGTACTGAAATTCACACTTTAGAAAAAGCAGTGAACTCACATCTTTGAGTCATATAAAACCTGTTGTGCTCAAATTCTGAACCCCAAATCACCAAGAGACCCATTCCAATGCAAAAGCAAAGAGTCTTTTATTGTTGTTTAATGAGCTAACTACATTAACTCGGGCCCTTTGTCCATTCATTCTGGCAGATGTTGGAAGAAGGACCCTGAGAAACCTGGAAGCAGTGGCACTTATAGGGCAGCACAAGGGGAGTATCTAAGAGCACACAACAGTCTCAGGATTGGTGAGCTTCCAGGCTTGGACGACTTGTCTTGTGATGATTGGCCAACTGGTTGTTATGGCCTATAGGCCCTCCCAGAGCGGTTGCTATGCTCTGCGAGTCACTGTTGTGCACTTGTACCATAAAACACACTCAGAGCCATAAAGCACAGCCCACCAGCTAACTTCTGAGTGGTTCCTTGCCACAAGGAGGGTATCTGACCACCTAGTGACCAGGGCAGGATGGGTACGGTCAGGTAACCACATGCTGAGTCTTTTCTGTATCCTGTCATGGCTGCTAAAGCAGGGGACTGGTCTCTTCAAACCTTGAGGGTTTAAAACGACTCCAGGCTCTTTAAAACATTAACGCTCTTTCCAGAGGACTAGATATATAGATTGAACAGAAATGATTTTAGCAAGACCAAGAAGCACTTTTAAGTCTATACTTAGAAGACAACCAAAGGAAATTAAAAAATTTTGAGCTTGTATTATCAGAATTCCATTAATTAATATTAAGACTCTGAATTTTTGAAGTCTTAGTATAACAACAGCACAGAGAGGAAAAGAAATCTGAAACATTTTAAAACCGGTTTTGTGCACTTATTTCTTTGAGTGAAGTCCATCAGCAAGGTAACCTGTGTTTGTAAGGAAACCCCCACTTAAGATGAAGGACAGTACAACCTGGAAGGCTAACCCAGACCACTATCAGTTACCTGGAATTTGCTAACCACTGGCAACTTCCCTCACAGGGCCCTAGGGTAACAGGATACCAAGAATTCACACTGCCCCTCCCATCAGTGATAGCTGTAACTCTGGTTTGCCCAGACAAGATTAATTAGCACACCCCGAGGCCCTAAGGTCCTGCTGATCCAAACAGTGAGACCATCTGGCCTCAAGGAGAAAACCCATGACTGGTCATGTATGCAGGGGACAGGGAGTCACAGCCCCACCCTAAGCTTGTGGGTTTTTTCCTTTAAAAGTACCTGAACCCAGAAAATGTGGCATCTCTAGCCTGTGTGCTGAGGAAGCCCGCTTGTGCAAACATATCCCGTTCATTAAAACCTCTTGGTGTGTTGCATCAACTGGACCGGATATTGAGTTCTTGGGGGTACCGACAGGAACGGGGAGACTCCTCATTCTGAGGGTCTTACAAGCTAAAGATATAGTAGCTTGGTTTTACATATGGAATTAACTGAGAAGGCAGCCAGGAAAGCACTGGTAGGTTTGTTGTTAAACTGAAAAAGTTATAATTAGCATAGCTGTCAATGTTATCAAAGATCTGAGAAGGATATTATAAAAAAGAAAATATATTCTAAATTATAATATACATAATAAGTTATATAAATTATGCAACACAAATTATATACAAATGGCCTATCTTTTCAATGAAAAAGACAGAGACTTACCCTACCTAGGCAGTTACCCTAGGCTTCTGTGGCCTCAATGGCTTCATTGGGAACAGTGGTTAGACTTTGGCTGTCATTCAGGATAGCATTAAATCTTTAGCTGTTGCATGGGATATCATTGGCCTTCAGATGCCTCATTCAGATGGTTTGAGAGACTCTCCTGAGGAGAAGGAACCTGGAAAAACTTACTCATTTTACAAGGCAGAGTACAGCAGTCAACCCAATAGTGTCCACAGTTTGGGCAGCGTCCTGGTGGCAGGTGAGGCATGAGGCAGTTTTTCCCAGTGGTTAGCATTATCACAATCCAGGTGGAGTCATCTGTGTCCCATCATCTTCTTTGGAGGCATTAGGGTTGCTGCTAAGGGTTAGCATACCTGTCTATCATGGAAAGCTTTTTTCATTAAACATTTTAAACACCATATTCAGCATATCTCTGAAGAGTTTGAAGACCATAATCTATTAGGTACTCCTGAGTTAAATAAAGTTTTTTGGAGTTTATAGCTTTATCCCTAATAAGCTTGTGCCTTAAACAATTTTTAGTTGAAATTTAATTGAAGATCCTTTAACATCAAAATAAAACTTTAAACCATAAAATTAGTCCATAGTAAGACTGGGAACTTTTCTGATTCTAGTGTTGTTTCTTATCTACAATGTCTAGAGGCCAGAGTAGTTAGACATACATCTCTAAGTCAGCTTTTGATAATTTGAGTAGACCTTGGTAACCCTAGGAGTATATAAACATTAATTATACTTATTCTAATCCAAGATATTTTGGAGAGCTCAGTAGGACTAAGATGTTTTAGTTGCTTTGTACCTATGGTCATCTTAATCAATATGGTCATAAAGTCACTCTTTAGCCCTAGTAAATATAGCTGCCAGCCACATGGTTTCTTTCATCCTGATGAGGTCACCAGGCAAGATGGAGGCAAGTCACATGGCTGCTATTTAAAAGCATCTATTTTTCTAAACAAGAGTTGAATCCAAGTTACATGTATATAATATATTCAAAACAAAAGTTGAATCACATATATAGTATATTGTAGCAAATTAAAATTACCTATATATAGGTTTTTAAGTATAAGCCTTTTTGTTAGAAGTTTTAAGCCTATTTTCATTACAGATTTTATATATTCTTTAACCACACTCAATAAATTTACAAATCATATACAATAACCTTAAAAGACTTCTTGAGAACAGGGTAGAGAGAAACCATAAAGATAAAAATTTTCAAGAGTGGAAAGTCAAAAGGTCTTAGAGATAAGAGACTGACTATACAGTCATTTGCTTGTGTGGTGGCAGAAGTTGTTACAATCTTCAAGAATTCAGAACTCCAGTGTGCCATCTTTGGTCATTGAGCTGTACTGAAGCCAAGTCATCTGTAGTAAGACAACAAGGCTTTAATAAAATCTCTGAGTCTGAAGAAGGAGTTGAATTCAAGGAAACAAACTCTACCATAGAGCGGGTTCCAATAAGCTCCAAGAGAAGCTGAAAGTAAGCCATGTAAACATGAGGGATACTCTGGGACAGGCAAGAATTCTACCCAAGGGAGGATTCCAATATTGTAGAGGCTATGAGGGCATGGAAAAGCTGCACACTTAGCAAATAGAGAGTTGCCCATTTGGTGAGGCACTAGAGGGCATAGTAGGGGTCAGAAATGTGTGTGTGTGTGTGTGTGTGTGTGTGTGTGTGTGTGTGTGTGTGTGTGTGTGAGAGAGAGAGAGAGAGAGAGAGAGAGAGAGAGAGAGAGAGAGAGAGAGAGAGAGAGAGAGACCTAGTTGATACCCCAGAGGGCATGGCAGGGTCCAGGAGCTAGGGAGACAGAGAGATGCCCAGATGATGGGCATCCCAGAAGGTACAGCAGGCTCTAGGAGCCAGAGAAAGGACATTTAACTGAGTAGGCAAAGAGAGACAGATGATTAGAGCAGGTGGAGGCAAGAAGCTCCTGAAGAGGTGAACTCTAGAATTTGGAATCAAATATGGTAGGTGACAGAAGCCAGCAGAAACAAATGATCTTTACAATACAAATCCTCAGTGTGTTGTGGAGAGGTGGAGTTCCTCAGAAGGGAGCTCATTTATGCCCTTCTCATGGTTTCAGCACCAGAGAAATGAAATAAAAGGAGGGGGACACAGCTACTTCTAAAGTATGGAGATTTTCATTGTTAATATAGGGGGGCAGAGAGGAAAAGAGGGGCCACCAACCAAGGTAGGCAGCTCAGGCCAAGAGACCAAGGGAGCAGTGTAGGCAAAATGGTCGAGCTCTATAGATATCAAACTGGGGGAAAGGAATCAGATGCATAGCTACTGGGGGGGGGGGGGGGGGAGATTAGGGTAGGGGGTGGGGTAAGAAGTGCTGAGTGAGACCGTCCTGGGTTTGAGATCTAACAAGAAGAAGGGAGGGACTGTTTGGGGGCCTGGATGGTCATTGCTAGGGATAACTAGGGAAATAAGGTGAATTGAAGAATGTCAGGTGATTGATAAGATCTGTCTCATGGCCAGCCATTAATGGGGTTGGATACAGTGGGGAGGAGTAAAAAGAATCTAGAGAAACAAGTTATTTTTATTTTAGGAGCCAAATTAGTTTTGAGAATTGTATTTGTTTAATCAAAATGAAAGAGCTTTTTAGAATGGCATGGTCATGGCTAACAGGAGACAAAGATACAGAAAAGGAGGTGAGAACACTAAAGAGATCAGAAACAGAACGCTCTAGGTCCATGGGAATTCGAGTAGAGTCATTTCCGGTCCAGCTCTGAAATCCAAATCTACAAAATGTCACATTTCCCCCAGCTAATTTCCCTGAGATCTGGGACATTGAGTTGCTCTCCTCAGCTACTTCAGGGTTGGGTTCTAAAGTGCAGACCATCCACAAGCAAAGAAAATCCTTGCATTGGTTATCCAAACTGTTTGAGACACAAGACTGAATGCTCAGCTCCTATCTCCCTTTTTTATCAGCAAATAGGAATCTAAAGCCATTTGTGGGGTTACGGTTCCCAGGCAGCAGCCTGAAGTCTATTAAAATTAATCCTGACAGAAGTCCCCGGCTGCTTTCTCCAGGTCCATGCAGGCCCCACTTTATGGACAAGATGAACAGCCCACCCATCCCAGAGGGGCTGGGAGAGGAAGCACATTAAAATGGCTTCTTGCGTCTTTGTTTGCTCAGCTGGTTGGACAAGCTATAACTGGGGGAAATGGGATTAATTAAGGGGCAGTTGCCCATGGGGGGAAAAAATACAAGGACTCTGGTGAGAAAAATCTCAACTAAATAAGTTTCAAATCAGAGGAAAGAACTTCTTTTCTCTTCAGACCTTTACATGGTTGAGTGCTGGTCAGTGAGGAACTGCTCATTCTAGCCCACCAGTGTGCTTTATGAGCTGGATAGTGTGGTAAGTGATGGTCTGGGGTGAGAAGGGATTGCCAAATGTATGATTCTTTGAATTTTTATTTAACTTTACTTTTTAATGAGAAAGTTTAAGGATGACTCTTAGTTAAATAACATGGCCATATATGGATACTAAATATCTGTAAGAACCCCCCTATGGATAAACTCATAAACCAGAAATGAAAATATCCTTGACCATGTCCATGCCCTTATCTTTAGTACAGGCCATCCAGGCACTCCAGCCCTGTTGCCTACTTCCACTTCAGAAAGTCTCAAGGAAGATTTCAAACACTTTCTCCTTCCTTTGCCGTATTTTACTTTCCTGAAATTCCATCCAATAAAAAGACAATTTGGTTAACAAAGATTTTTCCTTTGAGGCCTTAGAGCCTTCTGGAAGGGCTGTGGCTGTCAGTCTTCTGCATAGGAACATGTATTAGTTCCAAACGATCCTGCCCATAAAAGCTCAGCTGAGATAATGACCTACAGTAAAAGAGTGGGATTTAATAGGGGAGGAGAGAAAATAGAGAGGACTTAGAGCACTCAAGAAAGACAAACTAGAGAGCATCACAGGGCAGAGTCTGGAGTAGCAGATGACCATGGGGGTTCTTATCCTGAGGACTGGGGCACAGGCAGGCAAAGGGAAATATAAGGTTAGTTAAGACCAAGCTTTGTCTAGAGTCATTCAAGTTGCTTGCTGGAGAAGAGCCCTTATATGTAAAGGGCCTCATTTAGTGTTACTGGTCTTCCCCCCCCCAAACATCTACTACATTTTGTATCATAAGTCTGGCCATAAAAATTATTTTAGGGCAGGAGAAATGGCTCAGTATTTGACCCAGTTTGCTCTCCAATGCCAATATGGCAACCAGCAACTATAACTCCAGTTCCGGGGAATCCAATGCCATCTTCTGGCCTCTTTGGGCTCCAAGCATTCACATACATACATACATACATACATACATACATACATACATACATACATGAAAAACACTCATACACATAAAAACAAATAAATCTTTAAAATGTAAGTAATAAAAGAGGAAAAATACACTATTCTGGTAGTTCTCTGCTGCAGGAAAGACAGTTTGCATACACAGAAAAGAAGTAAGGGTGGTAGTTAGCAAAGTCTCTTTGGCACGAAGTTTCCTCCTTACTCCCAGGCTCATGGGCAGACTGTGGTCCCTATAGCGACTGGAAATACGTGGTTCTTCATTATGGCCACATCTATCTCTCTTTGAAAAAATATTTACTTTGCTGGGCAGTGGTGGCACATACCTTTAATCCCAGTACTCAGGAGGCAGAAACAGGTGGATCTCTGTGAATTTGAGGCCAGCCTGGTCTACAGAGCAAGATCTAGGACAGCCAGGACTCTTACAAAGAGAAACCCTATCCCCCCAAAAATATGCATGCATGTATTATGTATATGCATATATGTATATATATGCACATGTATATGATTTTTAATTAGGTGTACATATATGGCATATGCATGTGTTGGGAGTGGCTGAGGAATCCAGAAGAGGGTGTTGTATCCCCTGGAGTCAGAGTTACAAGTTTTTTTTTAAGCCTCTGACAAGGATGCTGGGACCCAATCTTGAGTCCTCTGCAACAGCACTACACATTCCTAAGCACAAAGACGTCATTTTAGCCCACATCTGCACTATTTAGATGGAGATCAGAGGCCAGTGAGATGAAGAAACTGATGATCCACAGCCTAGAGCAGGGAAACTGACACCCATTCTCTCACCATCCCTGGTCAGATCCTGTCTGGTACCCTTTACATGAAAGAGAAAAACTCTGAACCATGACAACCAAGAGTTGAAAAAAGAGGAGGAGTATGGGATACCTATAAAGTATACAGTCAGGAGAACAGCTCAGGAAAAAAACAAAACAGAAAATCCCCCAAGCAGCAGAGACATGGATGGCACAAGGTAATAATCCACATGGGAAACTGAAGACGGTCTTGAGAAAATCAGTCAATCTCAGGCCAGCAAGATGGTTCAGTGGGTAAAGGCACTTGGGTACAAGCCTGGCCCCAGTTTAATCCCTGGGACCCACATATAGGTGGAATGAGAGGACCAATTCCACAGTAGTTCTCTGACACCTATTCTCAGACAGACAGACAGACAGATGCGCACGCATGTGCGTGCACACACACACACACACACACATACACGGAAGGAGGAGAGAGGGAGGGAGGAAGGAAGGTTGGAAGGAGAGAGAGAATACTAGGACAAAAACAATCTATAACTAGGACTTCAGGAGAAAGTCCTACATTTCCAACAGGTCCCTCAGTGCTCAAACTGTACAATTCTAAGATGACTAATCTTACAACATATTCTCTGGCAACATCTGCATCTATTTAAGCTCATAAATGTTGAGAAGAAATACTTGGTATGTTGTAAAACCAAGAAGCAGGTATCTCCTTTAAATAAACACTCCCCAGTGTTGATGAAGTCCCAGCTTTGTCACACTCCCATAGTCATCTGTATCTTACGGGACTGGATAATGTTTTCCATCACCTAGAGTTCTTGAGCGTAATTTGATTTTCATATCTAGGGGATGACAGCTTTGAGTAGTTTAAGATTATTTATAGGGTTAAAATTCAAAATTTGTCAAAATAGTAGAAGACAAGCAAATTACAATAAATGGTGTGGGAGGAATGCCACTTGGAATGGGCTGAAGAGAGAGGCCATTTAGAAAAAATTAACACACACTCTCTCCTTCTCTCCCTCTCTCTCTCCCTCTCTGTCTCCTCTCTCCTCTTCCTCCTCCTGTCTTTCTTTCTATAACCAAAGCTTTTTTTTTTTTTTAAATAACAATAAGATCAGATCCAGGGTTAGTTTTTGTAGCCACATCTGGCCCTTCTGCCTCTAGCATGTTTGAACTTCCAGACCTAGGGTTTGGTGCGGCTGTGTGTGGGGTTCCTGGAGCCTTGCTAAAATGCCATTACACCTCTCGGCCTTCCTAAGGACCAGACTGAAGCCATTGGGAGAGACCAGGATCAAGGTGAGGATGTTACCCCCAGCCTTGAGGATTCGACATTTGACTTCCGACCCAGCTGCTTACCCTGAGTACACACACCTTCAGCTTGGGCACCTTGTCCTGTCTTTTCCAAAAGTGATCCTTTGACATCCACACTCATGTCATGGCACACGTTTTTCCCCTCCCTCCCTCCCTCCCTCCCTCCCTCCCTCCCTCCCTCCCTCCCTCCCTCCCTCTCTCTCTCTCTCTCTGTAGGTGTATGTGTGCGTGTGTAGGTATGTATGTGTGTGTAGATATGGATGTGTGTGTGTGTGAGTGTGTGTGTAGGTGTGTAGGTGTATGTGTGAGTGTGTGTATGTGTGTGTGTACTTTTAAACATGAATTTACAATGGTTCTCAATGTGTAGGAGTAGTCCCCTCCCCCAGATTATTATTTTGTTCCTTTGTGCTTATTTTGTTTTGTTTTGTTTTGTTTTTAAAACAGGGTTTCACTGTGTAGCCCTGGCTGACCTGGAACTCACTCTGTACTGTAGATCAAGCTGCCCTCAAACCCACAGAGACCCAGCTGCCCAAGTGCTGGGATTAAAGGCACTCAGAACCACTCTCTGGCTCTTCCAGATTATAAACTTTGTCAAGATTACAACTTTTTGGTATCATTTGTAGAAACTGAACTTTAATTCCGAGTCTTGGGCTTGGAGGGCAGTGCCGGTTTCTTGGTTTTCTAATGCAACAACTAAGTGCCCTGGTCAAATGTCCAGTCTCTCGCCACTTCAAACCATCATTCTGCTTGCAACCAGCTCAACAACAAATCAATACCATTTACAAAACTTGCTTTAATACTCGGTAACAAAAGCTGTTTTTAAAACTTCAATGAAGAGGGCTAGTGAGTTGGCTCAGCAGTTAAGAGCACTGGCTATCCTTCCAGAGGCCCTGAGTTCAATTCCCAGTAACCACATAGTGGCTCACAACCATCTGTGATGAGATCTGGTTCCCTTTTCTGGAATGTAGGTATACATGCAGAATAGAACACTTCCATAAAAAATAAACAAACTTCAAAGAAAAGTAGAAATCTTTATGATTACTGTTGAAAACAGCATCTTTAATGCCAGGTCTAACCCTTTAAATTTCATATCGAGGATTTTGAAAAAAAAGGAAAACAACAACAAATGGTCAACTTGAGACAATCCTAACTTTCTTTTCCCCAGCTCTCCAAAAGTTTTAAAACAAATCTGTGGGTACCATAAAGATCCTTTATTTTAGGAAGGGCGACAAAATGATCAGCTAAGTTGTTTTCAGTCTGTGTGTGTTTTGTTTAGAAGGTGGCAAGTTAAGAGGAAAAAGGAGAATTAATATTTGCAAGATGTCATTAATCTCCAGAAAGAGCCCAGGACAGTCCACCCCGCCCCTACCCCAGCTCTCATTTCAGAGCTAATCCAGTTTTCTGTTATTCGGCTCTGAAAAGTCTTAAATCTGTAACAAGAGACTGACTTCCTGTTCTCAAGAGTGCGCCTGCCAACAAAAACATTTACAAGAAAAGCCCCAGGGCCAAAAAATTGCCTACTAATTATTTCTCAGCACCCCCACCCCTAATTCAGGAAGGTGAATGCTGTAAACGCTGTATCTTAAAACTCTGAAGTATGTGTTGAAAAATTAAGAGAAAGCCCACAAGAACTGTTTGCTGTTTGCTTATATTTTATTACATTCAAATGACATCAGTTTTATGGCCCTTGGGCACAAATGATGGTTTTTTTTTTAATGTAATATTTTATTCAGAATTCCACAAAGATTATACTACATAGTTATCAAAATACCCACTGGAAGTTGTATTCCCATTGCCTTCCCAAGTGAGGAAGCGGCAACCTTGACAGCCTGAAGCTGTCCTGAGCTCTTGCCAGATGGCAGAGTGTGCCCCAGCTGGACTGACAAGGCTACTGCTGGGTGTTCTTGGTATAGGCATCATCCTAGCAGCCCCCTGGTAAGAATGCACAGACTGGGTAATCAGTGTGAAGATGCAGAGGACCTAGAATAGGGACGACTGTGAAAAGGATTGGAGAGTAGATGCCACCTGATTTCACAACCTGTGACAAAGCTACCATCATCAGGTGCAACCCAGGGAACTGGGTCACAAAACAGGACCAAAAGCACAGAAATAAACTCAGGCTGCTGTAACCAGTTGATGTTCAAGAACTGTGCACAGGAAAGGTAATGTGTTCTTAACAACTGTGCTAGAAAATCAGATACCTACATGCAAAAGAGGAGAGGGACAGAGGGAAGGAGGAGAGAGGGAAGGAGGGGGAGGAGGAGAAAGAGGCTGCAGGAAGGAAAGAAAAGAGAAAAACAGGCCCTGCTTTGAGTGCTTTAACAACTTACTTTGCACCCGGTTTTAGGTAATTTTGCCCCATGAGTCACCCCAAGACTTCAGCAGATGTCTCTCTCTGCTCCCCTCGCTCCTGACCTCTCCTTCTAGAAACACATCAGTCTCCTCTTTTCTTCTCTAACAGAATCCAGTCTTTGGGACTCTCGTCTTTAGGCCTGAGGAAAAGGCATGCTATTTACCCACCTGCTTACCTAACCACATCTCCCCGCATTAGGGGTTGGATGTGGCGTATTCCCTGAAAGTTCACTTGCCAGAAACTTGGTCCCCAGGGTGGTGTTGTGGAGAGAGCTGCGGTACTTGGGGAAGGGAAGCCTGATGGAAAGTGGTCACATCATTGAGGATACCATCTGTAGAAGTGATGGATGTATTCTTGTCGGACTCTTTAGTTGCTAGGAGAGCAGATTGCTATGGAATGAGTGAGGGTGGCCTCAGAATCCCCCCAACTTCCTGCTGCATCTTACATCTTGTATCTTCTTTTCCCGCATGACTCTACCATGTTGCCATATGGCTATGATAGATTCCAACAAAGTGCTGCCTCACTGAACAGCAGGTCCTGGATCTCAGGGGATACTGACTCGTTCTGAGTATGCTCTTGGTTCCCATCAGCTGCTGAGACCCTCTCTGGGCCCCGAGAGAATACAACTTACAAGTGCAAGTTCTTGAGCTTAGCTATCCAAGGGCATTGCAAGAAGTGTTCTTGCTGTCTTCCAGGACAGGTCTGCCAAAGGCAAGAGATTCTTCATATACTCCATTTCTCATTGCTAATGTTGGCAGAGGGGTCAGGAAGTCACATCCTTATAGTATTGGTGAGTTTCAGTGCACAGAAATTTCCACAGAACAAATTAGACCTTGTGCACTGAAAGATTTAATGCTTGCATGCTGTCCAGATTGGCAATTCTTCTTCGAGGAATTTAACCTGAGAAAACAATTAGGAGAATGTCCAAGGACGTGTGCAGAAGATGGATTGCTTAAGAAAGAGTAAAGACAACCTTTGAAATTCCAGTGTGACAGGGTAGGTTAATTGAATCATGGTGCTTGAATGAAATAGAACCCAATTAATTATATATATATTTTAAATGGTAGAACTGGAGAGAGGGCTCAGCAGTTAAGAGCACTCACTGCTCACTCACGAGGAGTCCTCACACCAGGCAACTCACAACTAATTCTAGCTCAAAAGAACCTGATGCCCTCTTCTGGCCTCTGCAGGGCCCTGCACTCGTATGTGTGAAGTGCATGCTGGCGTGTGCACCCCTCACACATTCCTCCTTACAAAGACAATGGTGAAGGGGTTAGGGGTATGACTCAGTTGATTGACAATTACCTAGCGGGCACAAAGCTCTGTCCCATCTACCACACTGCATAACTGGACATGAAGGTGCACACCTGTAATCCCAGCATTGAGGGGGCACAGGCAGGAGGTCATCTGTGGCTACCCAAGAGTTAAGGCCACTTTAGAATACATGGGATTTTGTCTCAAAAAAAGGGGAAGAGGGAGGAAATGAATAATGGCAGATTTTCCCCCAAGATTTATTTATTATGTAAACAGTGTTTTGCCTGCATCTATGCCTGCAGGCCAGAAGAGGGCACCAGATCTCATAGATGGTTGTTAGCCACCATGTGGTTGTTGGGAATTGAACTCAGGACTTCTGGAAGAGCAGCCAGTGCTCTTAACCTCTGAGCCATTGCTCCAGCCCATAATGCTAGATTCTATATGATATGTACACATAAACTTCAACTTCATTAACTCAAACTGCTTATGAAAGATGTAACAATACTGGTGGCATCTAGTAAGTGCTTACTGCATGCAACCACTATCTAAAACCTGCCCAAGGACTAGCTCAGTCATTCTTCCCATCAATCCCGACAGGAAGAAACTACCTCTGTGCTCTTTCACAGGTCTGGCGGGTCATATGACCTGCATAGGCACACACAACGGAGTACACTCAGGCAGTTGGATCAAGAGCCTATATTCTTAAAAACCACATGGTTCTTCTCTGTGAAAGGGCGTATGTATTTTGAAAATGAAACAAACAAATGTTATATATGCTTGGGTGTCTTTGGGAAAGCTAGGGAGGACTGAAATGAAAATATTAACTTGAAGTGTCATAATAAAATTCCTGCATTTTTAAAATGCAGGAATTTTTCTATATTGTTCTTTATTCTGGTGAGGTAAATTTACTGTGTTATCAGAATCCTGCTCCCCATGCTCCTGGTGGGAATATGGGCCCACGCCTGCCCCAGTGTACACGGAGGTCAGAGACAACTTTCTGAAGTGGGTTCTCTGCTTTTACCTTGTTTTTTTCTGCTTACTGTATACTCCAGACTGTGTGGCCCGGAAGCTTCCAGATGATGAGTCTCCCATCTCTCTGCCTCTCTTCTCTCCATGCAAGTACTGGAATATAGATGCAAGCCACCAGGGACCAGACCCAGGACATCAGGCTTACTTACACAGCAAGTGTCTTTCTGGGCCAAGTCATGTCACTGGGCCTCCCTAGATGTGATATCAACCAAGGATCTAAAAGGCTTTCCTCAGTTTTTTCAGTCTGTACAATGTAGTAACTCTGTAATGGTCTTCTTGGATAGTTCAGTCTTTAGAATTCACTATATGTTGTCTGAAAATCGCAAAGGGCCTGGCAGCAGAAGGATCCCTTAAACATATCTGCCTGCCTGTCTGCCTATCTTTCTTTTTCGTGCTTGTTTTAAAAGAAGGACAAAGGACTATGGAGTTGTTTGCAGATGGTTTTCATTGCTGCTTTTGGTCACATTAAAACTGCCTTTCTTTCACCCCTTTCACTGTGAAACCTCTTCCAGACTAGTTTCTCCAGGGACACTGACTTCCAAGGATGGCCTGCTCCTCCCTGTGGGTCCAGCTTCTCCATCTGCTATCCTGATGGCCTCTGCTAGAGACAATCCCTGCTTTCCAGAAGGCAGGGTTCCTTGCTACCCACGAGGACCACACGGGAGCCAACGACTATTTAAAACAAACCTGGAGTGACAGCAGTGGGGAACTTCATTTCCACTTACATCAGTCTAGCAAGCTGCTGTGTTAGAGGAGGACATGTCCTGCAGAGCTTTCATGACTCACCCAAGATCCTTTAGCCAGAGTTTAACACAAATTTGGCTACAAGAATGCACATTTTGGGTAATGTCTCAGGTGGTAAAGTATTTTCTGTGCAACCATGAGGATCTGAGGTTGATCTCCTGGAATCCTTGTGAAAAACAAACAAAAGCAAGCAAGTAAACAAAACCAACTAGGCCTAGTGTCATGCATTCCAGCACTGGGGTTGGGGAGGGGTGAAGAGTATTTCAGGATTTGAGAAGAAATACAATCTTACACCTCACCATCCTCCTGTGGATCAACTGATAAAAGACCATTGGTATCTGACCTTGACACCATTCCAGAGCCTGGTCTGCTAAGTGTTTATTCCTTCTACATAGTCATGGATGAAACATTACAGAGACAACATCAGAACAAAATAGAAGGTGTTTATTAAATATATGTGATGTGGGTTTCAATATCAAAGTAGAGCATGCGTGAATAGACTCCTCGTCCATTTAACAAAAATATCAATTGTTACTTAAACATGAAATGACTAAATGCCACACCATACAAAGTTCTTTTTTAAGTTAAAGTGAGAAAGAAAAGAATCACAGCTTGAATAAATATAGTGATCTCAGGTGCTCCAATCAAGGGATAAGGCACACGTTAAAACAAGGGATCAGTGAATCAGAATGCAACTACTCTGGCACACTCAAGACTCTAAACACAGCTTCCACAACCAAGCATGCATCCTCCTGACCAGAGGAGAGAGCACTGCATGCTAGGAATCCTTCCCTCCAGGTTCAAGTTGTTCCAGATGCCCATGCTACTGTGCACAGGCTTCTCCATGCGGGAGGAATACTGCCGCTAATACTTTATGGGTAAACAAAACCTTTATGCTGTAACAAACATGAAATTTCTAATGAATGCCCCTTTCCCTCCAAACCAAAATAAAATCAAACAAAATAGACTGTGAAACCTGGACTTCAACAACCAGGTGGGAAACAAATGGTGACTCTATATAGCAGGGTTGGGCGGGTGTCTGAAACGCCGCCTCATGTCTGCGTCCTTGCTTGTTCTCTGTGCCTCCGCTCGCCCGAGACTCCTTCTGGCTCACTCCATGTCTACGAGGAAGCGATCATCACCCTCCCCAGACTTTTAAGTCACCGGGTTCCAGAACTTTTCAACATCCGCAAGAAGCATGTGTCTCTGAGTGCCTAAGTCAGCGTTTTCTTTGAACTCAACTCCAGGACTCTCGTGTATGGGGTATAACTCCTAGAAGGCATTGTGATTTCACGGGTCCTACCTGTTGGGCTGAAAAATGAGAAGAGGAAGAAGAAAATGAGACAAAAGCCTCTGTGTGCTTCATGGAGTAAGAACTGGGCACTGAAAATAACGTGGTGATTAATAATGCAATTGAGTATTCCACACAAACGCTACAAAGCAGATTTGCCATGGACCGAATATTGTGTCCCTGCAAATTCAGAGCTGAAATCCTAACCCCCAGAAGGATGGCATCAGCAGGTTGAACCCTCATGAGTAGGATAGTGCCCTTACAAAAGGTATCAAGAGGACTTCAAGTGAGGACATAGAAAAGGCAATGTGAATCAGCCTATGCTCATCAGATACTGAGGCTGTTGGTGTGTTGGTCTTGGGACTTCCTGGTCTCCAATACGAGAAGCAAATTTGCTTGCCCCTTAGCTTCTAGTTCATTTTTGAACAAATATGCAACTACATTTCCCAGCCTCCTTTGCAATTGGGTGGAATATGTTACTGAATGGGCAGAAATGACTCATACCACTTGAGTTTTAAATGGTACAGCATCTTGCATGTGCACCTTTTCTGTAGCTTTGGGTGGGGAGCAAAGGGACACCAGCACACTTGAGCCTGTGGCTCTGGCAGGCCTGGCCCTTCTCCCCATTCCCTCTGCCTTGCTGAAAACCATTAGATTACATTCCTAAAGCTGGCCACCAAGGCCTGTTCCCTTATTTGGCCACTTTTTCCTCCTGAGGCTGACTACCAAGGTCCAGCACTCAGAAGCCCCCTTTGGCTCACCTAATTAACATGGCCAATTAAAATTAAAGAGCTTATAGTAAAATGGGTTTCCCTTTTTACCTTTATAACTGCCATTTACTTATGTGTCCCATCTGTCTCATCTCTATTCAGAAGCTGTCCTTTGTCCCACCCCCTTCCCTTGTCTACTTCCCCTTGTCCCTTATCTCCTCTACCACTTCGCCCTAGCCCATTCTAACACAGACCTCCCCCTTTCCTCCTCTTAAAAATGACACCTGCAAGGTCGTTTGCTGCTGTTTTTCTGCCTGAGTCAGAAAGCAGCCACTTTCACTTTTCATCCCTGCATAAGAAAGCACCTCTCTGTGAAAGCAGGTGTTCACACGTGCTTTGTGCCCAATCTAGGGCCTGGGAGGGAGCCCCCACAGTTTGGGAGTCCCCTTCAGGGAGGGTGGGGCCAAGTCATTAGTGGAAGAGTCCTAGAACCCTGAGTAGCTGCAGAAGGAGGCTGATTTCAACCTGCCTTGAACTGCTATATGGAGATATGGAGGTGAGCCACTGAGGCTTGAAAGCTACATTCTTTACACCAATAGCATGATGACCAAACACACAGGAAGCATAACAGTTAACTTCCTTGTCACTAACTTCCCATTCACAAAGTGGTATGGGCTGTATCACAAGTATGAGGACCAGGGATGTCAGATACTACACATTGCCCACCTCCTCTAGGAGAGAGTAGTGTAGGGGTTGTCCTTCTGTATATATGTTTTTCTTATTGGTTAATGAATAAAACACTGTTCGACCAATGAGGCAGGAAGATAGGTGGGACTAGGAGACAAGGAGAATTCTAGGAAACATAGGCAGACAGAGTCGTCATGTAGACTTCAGGAAGAGAGTATGCAGCCGGCATTCTTCAGTAAGCCAAGACCACGTGGAAATACATAGATTAATAGACATAATTAAGACAGAGCTAGCCAATAAGAAGCCCAAGCCACCAGCCAACAGTTAAATAATTAACTGTGTCTTTATTTGGGGCTCAAGGGCAGTGGGGCCCTGCCAGGCCAGAAACATTCATACAACACAGTAGTTTACTTCAAAATTAAGACCTTCCATCTTGTGGGCTGGAGAGATGGCTCAGCAGTTAAGAGCACTGGCTGCTCTTCTGGAGGTCCTGAGTTCAATTCCCAGCAACCACATGGTGTCTCACAACCTCCTATAGTGGGATCTGATGTTCTCTGCTGGCATAAAGCTGTACACGCAAATGGAGCACTCACATACATAAAATAAATAAATAAATCTTCCATCTTGAAGGGGAGCTTATTAAAGCATAGGACATTGGGAAGGAGAAGAAACAACAGGATGTTCTAAGGAGATGTGAAACATTCCATCCTGCAGGGTAGCTCCTAGGAAGTAAACAGCTCAAAGGCTTCAGGAAGTCCCTGAAACTGACCAGATCCAAGCCTTTCCCCAGTATATTTAAGTAAAGAGTAAGGGCTGCTGAAAGACACAAATCGGTTGAACTTCCTGTGAGAAACAGAGACTAAAGCCAACAGTGGTGGTGCATGCCTTTAACCTCAGCAGATCTCTGTGAGTTCAAGGCCAGCCTAGCAAGGTCAGCCAGAGCTATGTTTCAAAAATAGTAAAATAAAATAAAAACAAGAAAGAAAGAGGAGGAGACCTAAAAAAGGCTCAGACCAATTGAGCTACCTGGAAAGGACACTGTGCAACCTGTAGGCCGTGCAGTGTGCTCCACCCTTCATGAGCTGTCACCCATGCTGGGGTGGGATTCTGGTGACACAGCTGTTTTCAAATCATTTCTGTTCCTGTAAGTAACCCCAATAAAACTCACCAGTTCAATTCAGTTGGACTATGATTACTTACTTTGATCTGCCATTGGTACCCTATCTGGTTACAGAGATATTTATTCACATCTCCCCAGGTATAGTGCCATACAAGAGATTCAGTATGTCTTTTCCATGCATCCCATTCCCCAGGCATACGGAAAACGACTGTTGTCCCAGCTCTGACACACCCATGGCAGTGTCTCCTATCACACTACTTTGCATCTGTGTCCATTGCTAGGCCTGATTTCTCTGAGAGTGAAAACCATGTCTGGCTTATCTTTGTGGCCTCAGCAGGTCACAAAGGCTGAGCATGGAGCTTTCAGTACACACAGACATGAGGATGGAAGCTAGAGGGAGTTTGAGGAGGAGGGCAGTCACAGTGTCACTGACCAAGACAGGGATCTCTGGGGTGTGGCACTTCAAGAAGTCCCTGGTGACCTGGCTAGGCAGATTAGAGGAACAGCAGGGGCAGAAACCAGATGGCCTTGTGTGCCAACTCCTATGAAAATTCCATGCAACTGAAATGGTCTCCTGTGACAATATCCTAAAAGCTCATAAAATGCAGAAATATTTATAAAGGTGAAACTTCTGGGTTTCAAAAACAGGCACTCATATCCCAACCTTTCAAAAATGTAAAGGGTGGGGGCATCTTATTAAAGCCAATCACTAGGAAACAATAGGACTTTAAGAGCGTAAGTCACTTCTATCCCAGAACTGAAATTTGCTTGTGTTCTGGAACACAGTTGGGATCCTGCTAAACTTTTATGAATCCACAGGGGAACAGGATTCCTGGAGGCAGGGAGCACTGGCATAATCGAAAACCAAAGCTCTGGCTACTTTATGTTTTGGTCTCTACAACCGAAACATGAAAACACAAGCCTTTAAAGCACTTACTATGTGCAGGGTATTAATGGCCTTGTGAATATCTGCCCCCAGAGTGCACCTACTAAGATATGACTGAGGGGCTTGGAGAGATGGATGGTTCAGTCGTTAAAAGCACTTGCTGCTCTTGCAGAAGGGCCAGGCTCAGTTTCCAATACCTACACGATGACTTAAAACTGGTAACTCCAGTTTCAGGGGATCTGATGCTCTCTTCTGGCCTCTATGGACCAAGCATGCATGCAGTGCACATATATGCAGGCAAAACACTCATACACATACGATAAATTTATCCACAAAATTAAATGTGAACCTAATTAAAAAAAAAACTTAACTGAGTTTACTGGAAACCATGTTTCAGTTCATTAAAGAGTAGAAGAGAGAAAAGTCTCATTTCTCATTTTTTTTCCTCTGCACTCAGAGGCCAGATGACCTTAAATAATTCTCAATGACTAATTAATATGTATCACACACTCCAAACTGAATGTACTCTAAAAAACAGGAATGAGTGTTTAAAACTCTTGAACTCACAGCAAGTCACACTTCTCATGTTTTCATCCCATGATGAGATCCTTGCTCATTAGAAATAAATGCAACCCAAAGATGAGACAGAGGAGGAGCAGCAGGTCAGGAAGCTAGAGACAAGGAGGGGAGACGGCTGTCAGGCAGGCTGGAGAGAGGACATCAGGAAGGAAAGTGACAGCACAGGTAGGTAGGCGAGCTCACCGGCACAGCAATGGTGGCTGTGACATGTCTGCACTACTGATCACAGGAAAAATGGTAGAAACATCCACAAAGTAGGAACCTGCAAATGCTTGCGCTGGGTGCCCTGTGTTTGTTAGCCGTCCACTTGGAAGCAAGCCTTCGGGGTACTGTACAGGAAAATTCTCCCAGCCAAGCAGCCCAGTTCAGTTGTGCCTGTTGGCACATGATTATCACAGCTGGGCTGGTTGACTATTGGCCTTCCTTACAGGAGAGGCGGGCAGGAGGATCACAAGCCTTTCACCTGAGTATCCAACCATTTTTCCTAACCAGCTATATTCCTTTTTTCCCTAATTGATAGTGTCCTTGTGTCTCGGGGTAGGGCTAGAGTATACACATTTGGTAGAACTAAAAGGAAGTGACACCATCTGCGTGGTACACATGCTGGGTGATGACTTTCTAGTGTTGCTGCTTGGGGTCACCCATGTTCCTGTCAGTAACCCCTTCCCCATCTCTGTTGGTAAGCCCAGTACATTCACTGGTTACCCAGGGGAAACTCTGGTTGAACAGATCTTTGGATTGTCATTGGGACCTTATGAAGAGGGGAGTTAGATGTTACCTAGTATCCCACCCCCAGCAGGGAAAATTCTTGAAACAGGACCCTCCTTCCTTTCTTTAATTTTTTTTTTTTTTTTTTTTTTTTTTTGGTTTTAAAAACAGGTCTTACTATGTGGCCTCACTACAATCCTCCAGCCTCAGTCTCCCTAGTCAAATCTTCCTTTTCAAGATGAGGAAACAAAAACTCAGAGAATTCAGAATTTTCTCAAAGCCACACAAAAGGCAAACCCAAGACTCAGATCTAGGTCTAACACACACACACACACACACAGGCATCCTAACCACTTCTAATGACTGACTGGAGAAAAGGCTGACACGCTCAGCCTGGAAATGGTCTGTAGAGGACCAATCAGACACTGGCTGGAGGACTCCAGGGGTTGGAAGGAATGAGGGCTTGCGTTCCAGCCAGAAAGGCTCAGCCACAGAGACGGAAGGCAACACTATGGACTGGTGCGGTCTTTGCAGACATGACTGAAACCAAGACAGAATCTCGATCTGAGGAGAATAAGGCATGCGCACCATGAAAGAAGATGGAGGACAGGCCAGGAGGGGGGAGAGAGAACACTGGGGAAGGAACATTCTGGAAGAGTAAGAGGCAGGCATTGTTCTGCCTAGCAAGGGCGGTTGAGCACTCTAGGGAGGTGGTGCTGCACAACGATGAATTGAATGCCTGTTCCACGGGACCGTTCTGAGCATGTCTCAGGGAGATCGTGGGTAGGAAGAGTTACAAAACCTTCTGCTTGCATGCTTGATGGCAAATGTGGGCAGCAAAGCACAAGCCGCTTCTTCTAAGCCCTCTACTAAATGAGCAAACCACATCATACATAACACAGTCAACTGCCTAAATCTCCACTTGGTGTAGACCTCACTTATTCACCCCAAAAAATGTTTATTGAGCATCAACTAAATACCAGTTTCTACCATCTGAATGCTTTCTTTCCGAAGAGATCCAGGAATCAAAAGCTTGGGCTCTATCAGGGCACTGCTAGAAGGTGGCCTCACAGGAAAGTCTCAGGTGATGTGTGGGGGGTGTTGTCCCTCAAGGGACAACCCTAGTCTCAGTTTTCTTGTTTCCTGGATCATGGTGTAATCACTTTGCGCTCTACCATGCACGGCCCTCACCAAAGAACTTTGCAATAACCTGAGTCAACACAATATACATTTCTCTTTCTAATGTGCCTCAGGCATTTCACTACAGTAGTAATCAGGTGACAAAAACCCTAGATGGGGGAAGGACCCTTGGATTCCCCCACCCCCACCCCCATTCACAGGCATTCACAATGCTGGCAGGAAAGGGGGCAGTGTGGAAGGGTGCTTTAGAAGAGAGGATTAGTGATATTGTGACTAAAAAAGAGGCCATTGCAACTTTGTTTTGCATGACAAAATCCCAGAAGAGCCCTAGTTGTGATTAATACTCTAGGAGCTGCAGCAAGCACCCAGCACCTGCACGTGTGAGAAGAGGGAGTGATGGGAGGACTCCTGCTCCCCACAGGGAGCACCTACAGTGCCTGGAACACACAAGGATCACTCCTGTGTCTCAGCTGACACAGCTCTTACTACTCCCCAGGCCCTCCACTCTGGCACAGTGTCTAGAGGATCAGAAGCCACTGAGGGTTTAACTGAGGAGGCCCAGGCACACTGAAACACTGTGTATTTGACTAGGCTACCAACCAGTGGTAACTGCTGATGGTTACTGTAACATTAACAAAATCAGCATAGCAAACTCAAATTCATTTAAATAGGATACAGCGTTTCACATCTAAAAATCAGAATTTTGGTTTAGTTAATATAACAGTGGCTATTTAAAACATTATTTGTGTGTGTGTGTGTGTGTGTGTGTGTGTGTGTGTGTGTGTATACACACATACACATATACACACATGAATACAGTACTTGCAGAGATAAGGGTACTAGAGCCTTTGGAGTCCTTGGAGCTGGAGTTAGAGGTGGTTGTGACCCATCATGGTTGCTAGGAACCAAACTCCAGTCCTCTACAAAAGCTATCTCTCTAGCCCATTAATGGTTAATTTTTTTTAAATTACCTGCTTTATACATAGTTCCATCCAACCCTCACAGCAACACACTGAGGTTCAAAACTAGTATCCTCTTTTCCATTTTGAGGATGAACATGTGCAGATTTCAGAGAGAGATTTCCTCAACCAGCCTAAGGCTGAGGTCAGCTAGCAGATGGCGGGCATGGTAGCCCGGTGCCCTAACTATTCAGCCCTGCTACACTGCTGAGCTCTTTGTGGCAGGAGACTTCTGATGAAAAATACTGTGCAGGAGGAGTGTGGTAGCTTGAATGTAACTGGCCCCATAAGCTCATGGAGTGGCACCATTTGGAGAACAGCTTTGTTGGAATGGCTGTGGCCTTGTTGGAGGAAGTGTGTCACTGTGGAGGTGGGCTGTGAGGTCTCCTATGCTCAAGACACACCCAGTGTCTCAGTTTACTTCCTGTGGCCTGCACATCAAAGATGTAAAATTCTCAGTTCCTTCTCTAGACCCAAGTCTGCCTCCACACCGCCATGTCCCACTGTGCTGATAATGAACTAAACCTCTGAAACTGTAAGGGCAAAGCTTTTCTAAGGAGCCAAGTGGATGGAAACCCTGCCTCGGGATAGCTCAGAAGCTCTCGTCTCCTCACCCCTGTGACCTAGGGGTGCTTTTCACATAGTAGGCACTTCATAAATATTTGAGAGGAAACGGGTGAAATATTGTTCTGCCCTTTCGGAAATGCGGTTATGTAGTTTTCATTTCCTCCGCTGACTGACCTAAGCAGTTAAACTGCAGCAATGGATCCTGAGGGAAACCCAAATGTTACATTTATGGAAAAGCTGCCTTTCGATTCTGACATGCGTTCCAGGTTCACTGTGGCCATAAGTTAAGGGTCTGTCAGCACTTCCATTATGAAAACTGTTTTGTGGTTTCATAACGTAGCCATAAAAGTTTGCCTCCGGCTATCCTTGGGTGTACAAATTGAAAAGCTTGTTTTAAGCCAAAATGTGGGAATCAGAAAACAAACAATTTATTGGTTTCAGACATGGTTTTGTGCCCGTCTTGGCCAAACAAGATTTATGATGTGGGGAATTAGAGTGATCTGAGACACTTGGTCTCTGAAAAGCCTGAGAAAGAGGGAAATGGCCAAATTACTCATATTTCAAGAACGGTCCCCAAACACAATCATTCATTCTTTTGGTTATATTTTCATCAAGTAAATTGTGTCCTATGTCGGTGAAATGCTTAGTCTACTTTATGTACTCTCATCTTTCTTAAAAAAGCATTTTCTGTCAATCATATTAGGATGGTAAAACTGCCTTGTTTACCTGGGAATCGGGAAATTGGCAAACAAAGTTCGACAGTGCTGCTAGTAAGTTCTCTGACAATGGTAAATAGCTAGATTTAATCAGCAAGGACCCTCGGTCACAGATGTAAAAGTAGGGAAATGAGGTCTCACTGTACCACATTAGTGATGCTGGACTTGGTAAAACAACCCACTGACTTTACAGACTCAAGGCCTCAGCAAAGAAAGAATTCCCAGATGCCAGGCTACAGGTGGTCAACAGGACCAGACCTGGGCATTCCACATCCCAGACGAGCAATCGGCTGGTCGGTCACTCTTCCGCCTGATGTTACTATTAAAGGTCCCAGGATCTGACACATTTCCCGGATCATTCTTTTCTAGCACAGCCTACACACGAGTCCTTTCTCACTCCCATTATACTAGGACTTGCCACTTATGACTTTGATGACCTAAATTACAAGCCACAAGACGTTAATAACCATTTTATATACGTAGTCACATCTTGTTGGCTGAGCACAACTGAGCTCCAACCACGGCCAGTTTGTCAGTTAGAGGCAGAGCGCTAAATCATAGGCTCAACTATGGTAAGCAGGACACAGACCTCACTGTGGGGGCAGCTGAACAATGAACAGGTCAGCCCTCTAGCCTGGTAATGAAGCTAGATGGTCAGAGGTAGAGTCAGAGTCTCTCTTAGTTAGGGATATCATTGCTGTGATGAAACACATTGACCAAAGCCACTTGGGGAGGCAAGTGTAGTCACCACTGAAGGAAGTCAGGACAGGAACTCAAACTGGGCAGGAATCTGGAGGTAGAAGCTGGTGCAGAGGCCACAGAGGAGTGCTGCTTACTGCCTTGCTCAGCCTGCTTTCTACCGAACCCAGGACTCCCAGCACAGAGGTGGCCCCACCCACGATGGGCTGGGCCCTCCCCCATCAATCACTAATGAAGAAAATGATGTACTGGCTTGCCTAGGCCAGGTCTTTTGAAGGCATTTTCTCAACTGAGGCTCCCTCCACTCAGATGATGCTACCTTGTGTCAAGTTGAAGTGAAACCAGCCAACACAAAGGCTGCGAAGAGTGTTAGGATGAACCAGATTCAAATCCGACACCTGAACACACAGCTATGGTAGTAAAGGATGGATGAATTTTGTTCTTCATTTGGACTCTCTCTCTGAAGGTATCCAGTACACCCCTCTAACATGGCAATTAATGACTTCCGATATCCTATCCCTCCCTCCACACACTCCTCTGGGGGCAGGAACCAATCTCATTTCTCTCTGCAACATGTGTGCTACAGTTTGTTGAATGAATGAATGAATGAATGAATGAATGAATGAATGAATGATTGAGCAAAGGCATGCTGATAGACATGCTTCCTCAGTCCCTCTTCACTGTCTCCTCCACCCCACACAATTCCTCTGCCTACTCAGAAATCACTGCTTAGCTCCTGTAGTTTTCATAGGAAGACTTCGATGTCATTCATCACAGCCCAGTAAAATCGTTTTCTTAAGTCAAAGAAGGATTTTTGTCAGAAAAACAGGAAATTCCCAAATACCTGGGTAGAAGATCGCAGCCCACTCCAACTTCTCTGGTCTCCACTTCGGTCTTGGGCTGGGTTTCTGTCAAGTAGTCCAATCTGCTTTGTAGTTCATTATTCTAGAAATGAGAGGAAGGCAGTTTTGGTAAATCGAGCCTGCAGTACTGACATTCATCACGAGGTATGTGTTTCAGAGTGGGTGTTGAAGAGCTCCATCGGTTTTATCGTTACACAAAGCCCTCCGTGTCTGCACACTCATGCACATCAAGTTGTGCAGAAATGAAAATAACACATGCTGGTCTGAAGCATAATGTGTTTTCTTCAATCAGCAACTGAAGAGTGGTGAGATGTCTTGGTGGGTAGAGGTGACGGCTGCCAAGGCTGGTGACCTGGGTTTGAACCCTAGGCTCCTGCATGGAAGAAGAGAAGTGACTCCTACAAGTTATCTTCTGACCTCCACATGAGCTCTCTTGCATGTCTGTGAGCACACACACACACACACACACACACACCAATGTACCGTAGTTATCTCCCCAAATTTACTAGTTTTCTTTTTGTGTCAACAAACTCTGTAAACCGAATCACAGTATCCCATTGTGTGACGTTACAGTATTTATTTAATTAGTCTCATACAATGGGCAGTTAGGTATTTGTCACATTTTTGGCATTATAAATATGATGCAACTCAACTTTTTAACACTCCCTTACTAAGCTGTAAAATGAGTAAGTCTATTAATTTAATTTAGTGGGAAACACCTCTATAACTGGGTAATTAGTATTTCATAGGTGTGGAAAAATTCAGGATTTCAAACATATAAACTAGAATGAGCTCCTTGGGATTAAAATTAGCATTCTGTATACTTTTATGGTTTTTGTTTTTTTTTAAGCTGGAGCCAAACATTGCATACGCTGATGATTAGATGACCAGAAACTGGAAATGTGCCTTGTGGGGAAAGCAAAGACAAAGGGGCAAGAAAGGTGAGGATGGGACTGGCTCAGCTTTACTCTAGGTCCAGGAGATCTGGTGGGTACCCTCTTCTGGCCTCGAATGGGTGTCAGATCCCTTGGAGCTGAAGTTACAGGCAGTTGTAAACTGTCCGACATGGGTGCTAGGAACTGAACCTGAGTCCTTTGCAAGAGTAGCAAGTGCTCTTATCTGTGGAGGCATCTCTCCAACTCCTTAATTGATTTTTAACAAGTTTTTTTTTAACTTTTTTTTTTATAATAATGGACTCAATTTTAAAACCATAAAGGCCCTATATCTATTTTCTTTACTGGAGTCTTTAAACTTGATATATAACACATACAAGATGAAATGTACTGAATAAATGTATAAATCACACACCACCCCCTCTTTCTTTAAGGGAAGGATTAAAAACAAATCTCCCAGGGAACCAGGAGCTGACTTTAAAGTGATGTGGGTTGCCATTCAGTAGCTCCCCTCTGAATAAGCAATGCCAAAGAGCTGTTGTGTAAAATCTTGTTGTGCACAAGGTTCTGACACATGGAAATGGTATAAAGAAAGAGAATGTGCTCGCTGCCCTAGCAACTGATGAGCTATGACAGACCTGAGGTCCCACTCTGTCACCAGGTCTTTACAATAAAAGAAAGGTTTTGATTTATTGGGGGCAGGGCATACTCTTATGGACTCTCTAATTTATAAGGAAAGAGAAAGGCAAAGGAGGTCTTTCTTGCTGGCAACTCCAGCCCCCATGGCCTGTTCCTCTCCAGTGCAAAGACTTTAATCCTGCAGGTTTCGTGGAATACTAGGGTGAGGATATTCCGTCAGGGGGCACAAGACATGGAGTTAGCAAGCTTTCCTGGTCTGGTATGCAGGGGTGGGTGAACAGTGGCTCTAAAATGTGTTGTTTAATTTCACGGGGATTCTGTGTAGAATACCAAACACCCTCAGAAGCACAGAATTTAAAAATCAGTACTCATGAAAATTGCATGAAATCAGTAAAAACAATAATGTGTATCTTCTACAGTTTGAGGGAAGGCAGTGAACAGTTAAAGAAATACAGCACAGTGTGCATGCTTTTGCCTCTTGGTCTTGCTGGGGTACAGATAACTGAACAGAACAGAACAATGTGATAACATCGCAAAAATATCCTCAAAGTATTTGAGTGAACCCACAGGGAGTATAGCAGAGTGGGGAGAGGTAATGAAATCTCTAGAGAGAGTTGGGAAAAGTAAAGGAGTTGAGCACCCATGCTGGGTAGCTCACAACCACCTATGGTTTCAGCTCCAGGATATCTGATGCCCTCTTCTGGCCAAGAAAGGGAACTTTAGACCAGTAAGACAATGAAGCAAGAGGAAAGATGAGAATCGGAGTAGGAGGAAACCCCAAATTGTGTTCTGGATTCACTAGACATCTCTAGCAGAACTTTGAACCATGCTCATGAAGGGTGAACCAAAAAAAGTTTGAATCTGCGCAGTAAAGAAGTGAACGGAGCCATTACCCGTTCCAGGCACAGCAGGAAGTAGCTGGGTCCAAACAATTTCATCTGCTTTTAACAGAAAAGCCCCCACTGCTCCTTAGAACAGTGACACAGAATCTAAAGCAGTGGTTCTTCACCTGTGGGATGCGACCCCTCTGGGGTCAAACAACCCTTTCACAGGGGTTGTCTAAGACCATTGGAAAACACAGGTATTTACATTATAATTCATAACGGTAGCAAAATTATAGTTGTGAAGTAGCAATGAAAATCATGTTATGGTTGGGGGTCACTATGCTATAAGGAGCTGTATTAAGAGGCTGCAGTGTAGGAAGGTGGAGAACTACTGCTCTAAGTCCCCACATTAAAGGGTTCACAATGCCTGGCTTAGAATCCAAAGCCACACTGCATATGAAAAGTCTGGAAAATGTGACCTGTTCTTGGGGAAAAGGGATGGACAGACAACAGTCCTGATGTGACTCAGATACTGGACTTTGCATGTAGGGATTTGATTGTATCCATCTTAACTATGACCAAGAGATAACTGAAAATATTTTCACAGGCAATGAACTAGTAAAGAGAAGTAAAAAAGAGCCATACTACTACTACTATTACTACTACTACTACCACTACTACTACTATTTTTGTATGTAGACTTAGGGAAAGCAGGGAGATGGTAAAGGAAAGAACCAGTGTGTCTAAGGGTACAATAATAGAAAACATCCAGTTAAAGGAAGTTAGGGCTAGGGAGATGGCTCAGTGGGTGAAGTGTTTGCCTCATAAGCAAGAAGGCCTGAGTTTGAACCCCAGAACCCACATAAAAGAGGCCAGTGGTAGGAAACAGATATGGATGAAGCCTGGGGACTCAACGATCAGCTAGTCTCACCAAATCAATAGGATCCAGGATCGCTTAAAATCTCTGTCTTAAAAAATAAGGTGGAGAGAGCTGGAGGAAGACATCCAAGGTAGGTATTTAGCCTTCACATGCACGTATGTGCACGCGTGTGCACACACGCACACACACACACCGTGGAATGGTCCTATGGTTGTCATGGTCTAAGGGCAGTGTTGGAACCACAGAAAAGAAGGTGAGGCACAGCAAACTTCTAATCCCAGCACACTGGGTGCAGACAGGGGACCAGAAGTTCAAGATCATCCTTGGCTACAGGAGACCCTGCCTCAGAGAGAATAGAGTAAAAAATAGCCCCAAATCATCTTATAAGAGGAAAGCAGGGTTTCTGTAAGATATGCTGACCTTGTGTAGATTTTTAAACTAGGAAGCATTTATAAGGCTCCGTAGCTTACTGTGTATGAGTTGTGTGCCTGTTTATAACATTGCTGTACTACATTGAACAGAATAATACAAAGTGAGCGCCAGCTGAAGTGACATGACTGAGCTCTGGAGAAGCTTTTGGGGCTGAGGGGCAGTGTGCTGGTTTTCCTGCTTTCAAACACCTCCACCTTGTGTCTGTATGTGTAATGAGTACCTCTGTATGGGCAGGGAGGTTTACATGCCTTCTGGGAAGAAAGAACTAGCACAGTCACTCTAGGTGTGTGTGGGAAATTAACACACACACACACACTCACACACACACAAAACACACGCACGCACGCACGCACGCACGCACGCACGCACGCACGCACGCACGCACGCACGAACACCTCCTCTTCAAGCTCCCCTCCAGCCCAGGGAAGCCAATAACTGACTCAGAAACTTAGACAAGAACATGTCCAATAAAATGCGTGTGGGGAGCCATGTGTCAGGTGCTGCAGCCACAACGCCACCCAGGAAACTTATGAGAGTGCTAGTAGTGTTGCCCAGACACAGAGAGAGGCATGTGCCCCGTACTGTGCATGTTAAGGACAGGATGGACACAAGCCCGACTTTGATTTATTTCCTATGACTCTTCAATGTCACCATACGCTCAAGATTTTCAGCAAGGAAAAACAGAGTCCAGTCCAGAAGGTTTCGCCACTCACTGGAGACTAGCCCTCTAACTTTACTTTAGGACATTCTTTTTCAAGATTTAGTCTCCGTTATTTTATGTGCATTAGTGGTTGCCTGAAAGGCTGTGCACTCACGGAGTGTGTGCCTGGTGCCCACGGAGGACAGAAGAGGGTGCTGGATGCCCTGGAATTGAGGTTTATACTGTTGTAGCCCCATGTAGGTTCAGGGAATTGAACCTGAGTCCTCTGCAGGAACAGCATCTGTTCTTAACAGCCCCTTTATTTTGAGAATTATTTTTAGAAGTGTTTTTATTATATTATTGCATCTCTTTCTCTCTCTCTCTCTCTCTCTCTCTCTCTCTCTCTCTCTCTCTCTGTGTGTGTGTGTGTGTGTGTGTGTGTGTGTGTGTGTGTGTGTGTGAATGTATGTGTGTGAATGTGTACCTATGGATGATGTCAGAGGACAAGACAACTTGCAGGATCTGTTCTTTCCTTCTACAATATGGGTCTAAGATACACTTTTACCCATTGACCATTCTTGCTGACTCAGAACATTTAAAAAATTTAAGTTTGTATTTATGAGCATTATATATGTCTACATGTATACATACACATGTGCACATGGGTGCCCAAGAAGGCCAGAAGAGAGCACCAGGTCCCCTGGAGCTGGAGTTACTGGTACCTGTGAGTCACTTGATGTGGGTGCCTAGAACCGAACTCCAGTCCTCTGCAAGTACAGCAAGTTCTCTGAAACCACTGAGCCATCTCTCCAGCCCAGAACATATTTTTAAGTGTCAGAAATAGGGAATAGACTATCTGTTCTCCAGAAGATGAGTAAATAAAAAGTTGTTTGGGAGGGAAAAAAAAAAGAATGGGATAAATCCAGGCCAAAAAAAAAAAAAAAAGCAGCTTTTGAGAATCTGGTGTGTATTATTGATGTGTGTGTGCACGTAAGATCTAACAACTTTAAACAGCAGTTAAGATTGAATGATAAAAACCAAGGAGTAATTGATAGTCTCTATCTGAAAGGGAAAGAAGATTCCAGACCACCACCCATGAACCCAGGATCAGGCACGGAATGTTCCCCTGGACTGCTTGTCTAATATCTTGATGAGGTTTGCAGGGGTGGAGGTGGGCAGCAAGCTTTCGAAAATAAAAGCAGTATCAGAGGTGACGTGAGTCCTTTCTCCCGCTTCTTGCCCTTTTTAAAGATGGAGTCACCGAGCCTAAGCCATGAGTGGAAGGATCTGCTCATGCTCATACACAGACAATGATGAAACATGGGTCAGAATCTAGTCTTCCATCAGACACATGCACTTCTTTTAAAGACGGAAACCCAACTGTCATCTGCAAGATCCAAGCTTGAGAACAATGCCATTGAGTGAGTGAAAAAAAATCACAAGCTAAACCTCAACGTTATGTGTGTTTATGTCTATACAACTGCATGTGTACACGTGTGGAGATGAGAGATCAATTCAGCTATCACTTTCCAGGCACTATCAACATTGGTTTTTGAGACACAGTCTCTCGTGTAATATAGCTCACTATGTAATATAGGCTGGCTGAAGAGAAAGCCTTAGGTCTCAGGGTAACCTCAGGAAGAGAATGCACCTGTCTCGGGTTACCACTCCCTGCCTGTTACATGGGTTCTGGGGACTGAATCAGGTCCTCCTGTTTGCAGGGCAACCACTTTCCCAAGCGAGTTTTCTCCCCAGCTTTCTCCTTTTAATGCTTTAAGGAACCATATGATCATTCATAGCTTTCCTCAGCTCCATGCAACAGCAGGTTGAGCCTGCCCAAGTACTGAACCTGCCTGAGTCCTATATGATGCCACGGAGTGTGAGAACTAAGACGTATACCGGTGCATACTGCTCAATGTTGTGAACCAGCTCTGGCTCATCATTACACACTCCCCACAGACCAAGGACTCTGCAGGACTAGGCAAAGATGTGTGTAAGAAGCAAGGCTCATCAGCCATTTACATATCTGAGGCATTTCTTATAGCAACAGAAAATTTCTTAAAGGTAGAGGATGAAAATTGTTATGATATGACAGCAAGCTGAGTCTGAGAAATACCTTTTGTTCATCATGTCAAAGGCAAAATTAATATATAAGTATATAATATGTAGTTCTCTTTATATCAGCATCCAAGATAATTTTATAATAGAAAATTAAAGTGATTATAATATATGTAAGAGACGTAATTGACATTTTTAACGTAGGAAGTTTTTCCAAAGCACTGTAGTTTCTCGGGTATTAATTATATGCCGGTCTGTAACACCTCTGTGCTAAAAATTATAAAGTGAAGTGAGAGCTCACTCTAGACACCACAGCCCACAGGAGGGCAGCTCAGAATCATTAGTCACACATCAGTTGGAAAGAGGGGTACTCATTGGTGTCAGTAATCACACATAGCCGGCAAGGAACAGGTCAGTAGTGATGTGTGCGTGCGTGCGTGCATAAAAAAGCTGGGCACCATGGGATACACCTGTAATCCCAACTCTGGAGAACTAGAGACAGGAGAATCCCTGGGGCTCACTGACCAGCCTAACTTACTCATTACATTCCATGCCAGTGGGAAATCCTGTCTCAAATGAGGTAGACAGTCCTCCCGGAGAATGACAGACATCCAAGGTTGCTGTCCTCTAGTCTACACATACATATGTACACAATACTGAAATAAATAAGGCAGTAGCCTTAGGAAGGTTAAAAAAAATCAAGGATAGGATGAGTTAGATTTTTGATATTTAATATTTTAGAATACTTAAGTCTAAGTGCACAGAAATTTTTCCACGTGACTTATTTTGTATTTAAAGTCAACGTGGAAAGTGGTCAAGAGCAACTGGCCATATTTGCCCTGGATTTAAATAACTGAAGGAAGATTAATGAGCTTCACAATCAGTACTTAAATGCTTGAGGAAGACTGGATTCCCAGTCTTGTTCTGAGATAGGTGTAGTTGACACTGCAGGGCCTTCCTGCACCCTCTGCTGCGCACGGCCTCCCAATAGACATTACCTCCTCAGTCTTCACCTGGGATTTCCTGTGATCACTACAGGAAAAGTGGCCCTGCCTAGGTGGTCAAATGGCTAGAACCCCAGGAGCAGACCCTAGCCACTGTCTGGTGGGGTCAGCGAATTTTCAGTCTGCTGGAGATGACAAGCTAGTCCCAGTCTACATCCCAGAGACCCCAAGTGCCATGAGCCTTTTCCCAGAAGCATGTCCCCTATTCTATACTGGCACCTCCTGGAATCACCTCCCAATATCACCTCATAGCCGCATCTCAGAAGCCCAAACCATGAGCTGAGCTGAACTGTCTGAACATTCAGCAAAACATATATTTGTAAGCCCCTCACTTTGCACAACATTCCCTGGATACTTTGTGGTCTACAGGAAAGCTTGGGAATACCACAGATAGAAACAAGGTGGGGGACCCTCTGGGCTGAGCCCTGTCTCTCTCAGCATCTCTTCCCCATCTTTTGAAGACTCCTCTCTGTACATGTAGCTCTCGTCTAGAGACTCTTGACTGTCACTAGGAGAGATGTACAATCTGTACTTCCACCCCAAGTATACCCAGGGCTGCGGCTACAGAAACCAGGGGAGACAGCACATATCTGTAACCCTGCAATTAGAAAGTGGAGACAGAAAATCATATGTTCAAGGTTGCCCTTGGCTACATATAGAGTTTGAAGCCAGTCTGGGCTACTTGAGACCTGTTTAAAAAAAAAAAAAAAAAAAAAAGCTGGTGTTGGGCCCAGTGACCAAGGAAGAGACAACATGGGTGGGGACAGAAAAAGTATCCATTTACTCAGCTTTAAGACACTGAGAGTCATAGGTCTTGAATCTGATACCAAGTCTCTGGAGACCATAGGCAGCTCCTCCATCAAAGTAAACAATGACCTGGCTCAGCATCACGCCTGTAAGCATGCAGCAAGGAGGTAGGCTCTAGATCCAGACTCACAATCTCTACTCTAAATGTGGACAGTCTTTATCCAGTCCTTTACTTTAAAACAGGGGATACTGCTGGGCAGTGGTGGCGCACGCCTTTGATCCCAGCACTCGGGAGGCAGAGGAAGGAGGATCTCTGTGAGTTCGAGACCAGCCTGGTCTACAAGAGCTAGTTCCAGGACAGCCTCCAAAGCCACTGAGAGCCCCCCAAAACAAAAACAAACAAACAAACAAAAAACCAACAACAGCAATAAAAAAACGAAAAGGCAGGTATATCTAATTTATTCAGAGGGCAGTGCTTTCAATAATCTAAAAGCAGAGCACTCACTCACTGCATTTCCTTGCAGTCTGGGTTGTGAGCCTAACCTTTAACAGCTGATCCGTCTTTCCAGACTGTGCCAGGCATTTCCTATACGCTCTCATGTATAGAGACAAGACACCTTGCTGATCACTCGGCCAATGAACGGTTGAGTGCCCCACCAAGATAGATTTGATTCTACTCTTTGTGCCTAAGCGCTACACAGAACATATGGAAAGCAATGCACAGCACATACTAGGCACTCAACAAAAGCCACCCAACTTTTCTCCTGGCTTCAGTGTTGTTTCCTGGGCTGTCTCATGGGAGAGGGGCCACAGAAAGGGGCAGTGACAAGGACAGGTGCTTGGCAAACGAGCTCTTTGCACAGTGCTAAATTCTTAATAAAGAGGCTACAGGGAAAATGGATTTCAGCTTCTTCTATTAATACCCAGCCTCTTTTAAGGTTCTTCCAACTCAGAATTTCTTTCCTGGAACTTCCAGAGATTCCCCCAAATGCCTATCAAAAGGCCAGAGGCAAGACTATGAAGCAACTCCAAGCTGCAGGTAAAGCATGTGTTGGACTGGGAGTCTGTTCTCCAACCAAGAGTCTGGGTTTTCCTAGGCTGGTGACCCTGGGTGATGCCACCTCCTTTGTTGCTTCATTTCTATTTCACACAGAAAGCACAATCCTTCTCTCAATGTTTTAAAGTTTGCCAAGAAAACCACGTGAGGGACGTATGTATAGATCATTTACAGATTATAAAGCCCTATACACTCGTGAGTACTGACAGTGCATGGGACTTGCTGGGAGAATTCTTGAAGAAGACACTATTTGAAAGGGCAGCTGTGAGTAGCAGGCTGGGGCTTGGAGAGGGAGAGGGTAGAGAAAAAAAAAAAGCTGTCAAAGCTCCTTTGCAGGGCTGGCAGTTAACCTTCAATCAATTTTACAAGGCCAGGAAATAGCCATATTTTTAATTAAGTGTCCACAGCAGGATCAGCAACATAAAATTTAATGGCAGGGACGACACCATCTTGAAAGAGCCGTAGCCTCTTACCTCTCCTTCCAGGAAAGAGATTTTTTCTAACAGCTGCAATATTAGGAGCTGCTTCTGTTGCACTTTTTTCTTTAATGATTCAATCTAGAAAGAGACAAGAGGAAAATCGTTAGGTGAAAATGCAGAACTCTACAATTGTAAGGTAATCAGTGGGCAGAAATACTTTTGCCTTTTTGCATAGAACCTGTGCGCAGACTGCTTTTTGACTTTTTTTTTTTTCCTTTTTGACATAGGGTGGGTCTTACGTATCTCAGGCTGGTCTCCAATTGCTACATAGCTGGACATGACCTTGAACCTCTGATCTTCTTGCCTCTATCTCCTGGATGCTAGGATTTCATGTGTGTACCACCACATCTGTTTTATGGGGTGCTGGGAATTGAATTTGAGGCCTGTGCACATCAGGTAAGCATTCTACCCACTGAGCTACATCCCAGCCTTGCTTTATGGATTCTGTTTCCTGGGTCACCGCTGACCTGAGAATCCCTGACAACCTGACAATCTGGACTCTGAGACCCAGGGATGTCCTGTTTGGATAACATCCCCTTACAGTTCAGGGAGTATGCTTCAGGACAGACACAAAACAAGTCAACAAAGATGATCTCTAGCTTGGCTTAATTAAGCACCTACATTTCAAACATTTGGTTACTTCTCTTAATACATTTGTATCTGACCAACCAGGTGTCAAATGTTTGTTTGGGGGTAAGGATCACTAAAATTATTCATGGAATTCAGAGGGTTAAGGACTCATGAAGACTACAGTAGGCAAGACCGGCTCCATGAGCAGACCCCAGTTGCACGGTCACCTTAGTGACACGTGTTACACCTGTAACATCATGTATACACCCTGGAGTCCTCCTGGCTTTTCATTAATTATCTTGTTTCCTTGGACAGAGCAGAGGATCTCCAAAAGCAAGAACCAGGGTACTCTGTGCCTGGTCATGTCTTGAACAAAAGTGAGATCAACCAATGGCATGTTACATTTCCAACAACCTTGTGTATTTGGGCATTTGGACATCCATTTGTAAAAATCCCTTGGTGCAAAGTGTTAGAATTCTCATGGTAGGGAACCAAGTGCACCTGGAAAAGCATATGCATGTTGATTGTTCAATCCAGAAATACTATTTCTAGTATATATCCCAAAGACACATTGAGCAAATTATACATAAGTTGGACATACAATTTTTGGTTTTGGAAACCATAAAACCAATATCATCAACAAGTGACTTGTTGAACAATCTGCACTGTACTCTGCCTGTGAATGTCTAGGCAACCTTCAAAACTAAGGATCTCTTACATACTGATGTGAGAAACGTTTTTAATTAATTAATTTAATGTTGTATGGGTGCTTTGCCTAAAACGTATGTAAGCTCACCACATCTGTGGACTCTCCAAAGGAGCCAGAAGAGGGTGTCAGATCCCCTGGGACTGGAGTAAGGGGAGGTGAACTGCCACATGGATGCTGAGACTTAAGCCTGGCTCCTCCTCTGGAAGAGCAGCCAATGCTCCTAACTGCTGAGCCATCTCTCCAACCCCAACTTTAGAAACATGAGAAATGTTTGTGATGGCTGGAACAAAGCAGCAGGAAAAAGACACTCTGGAAAATTGTGTTATGTCTGGTACTGACTGATACTAAGGGACTGTCATTTTATTAGGTGTGATGACAGTGTTATGATTATCTTAGAACATGTGCACATTTTAGACAGTCACTACTCATGTGCAGGAAACTTGCATACATGAGGTGGGATTTGCTTTATCATGGAACATGGGAAAGCAGAAAAGAGGAGTGAGGAAAACCAATGTGACTGAATGGGTCATTTGTTGAACCTGGAACGAGCCTAGTGAGCTTCACTGATACTCTCTTTGTGCTGGGTGAACTGGGCACTTCTTTATTCATTTTGAGATGGTGTCTCTAACCCAGGCTGGACTCAAACTCTCTGTACAGCTTACAACCTCAACCCTTCACACACACACACACACACACACACACACACACACACACACACACACACACACACACCTGCCCGCTAAGATTACAGGCTGCAACATCACACTTAATTTTATGCTGTGCTGGGGATCAAATCCAGGACCTCCTACAGACCAGGTGATCATTCTGTCAACTGACCTATGTCCCCGGCCTGCATTTGACAGTTTTATTAGAAGATAGTTTAAATTTCATGTGATATCAAGATATATCACCCTATGGAAAGAAAAGCTAGGCATATAAAACAGAACCAGGTAAACATACATAAGGTTTTTAATAACTAAAGAAATTAAAGAGAGTAACAAGTTGCCTTAATACCTCTGAAATCTGGCCCAATGTAGTGCCTGAAGAGGCCAGTGTTGGCAAGCCTGGGAGGGACAGACACTCATATGTTGCAGGTGGCACTGTAAATTAGAATGACCCTTCAGGCAATTTAGCAATAAATATTAAGAGCCATAAAGCTGCTCAGACCCTTTGACCCACTAATCCCACTCCTGGGAATTTGTCCTAAGGATATAACTCAAACACAGGGGAAAAAAAGCTGCAATGTAGAAAGATGTTCTTGCTTCCATTATTTATAATAGAGAGAAAATGGAAATAACCTTAATGCCTCGCACTAAAGGAACTGGCCATAAATTACCAGACACCAGCATGATGGAGTATATTACACAAATACTAGAAACAAACACATTACAAAGTGGGAAAGTGTTTATAAAAAGCCTCGAGGGACAGAAAAACAAAAGTTTACCCAAGTGAAAAGAAAAGCCATCGAAGGGATTAGGGAGGAGAAATAGTTCTAATGTTGGTGTAGGACTGTGGGTTGAAAAAAAAAAACTGTTATTTTCTCCATTTTGTATAGGAATGGCTTACAAAAAGCACCCCTGTAATGCTCTTTGCCTTTCCTTCCTACAGCATTGAGATTTTGTGTTGAGATACAAATGTATGTGTTTACACACATATGCATGCTCCTGTGTGTGCTGACACTCCCTCTGTTACTTTCCACCCTGTGTTTTGAGACATGGCCTCTCGCTGACTTGGAGCTTACTGCCCAGGGAGCCTTCCTGTCTCCGTCCCATCTTGTCATTGCTGGCACTATGGTCTACCATGACCAGCATTTTGTGGGTGGTAGGAATTCAAACTCACGTCCTCATGTTTTCAGGGCAAGTACTTTACCAACTGAGTCATCTCCCCAGCCCTTAAGATTTTTAAAATTAACTTTCAGGGTTTTTGTTTTTATTTTGTTTTGCTTTTTTCCTTTTGGTGGTATTAGGTATTGAACCCCAGGGCCTTGTACATGCTGAGAAAGCACTCTACCACTGAGCTACGTTCCTGACCCTAAAATGATTAATTCTTTAGGTGGCAGCCAGAATGAGACCTGAAATTCACTGTAGGGCCTAAGATGATAAGGAGAAAAATCCTATCAGTAAGATGAAAAGCGAGTCCAAACACCCTGGCCTTCTGCCTCTGAAGGACTCCTGAATAGCTTGGAAGTCAAGGGAATAAGAGATGTGGTTTTCTTTGAATACTAAAGTCAGGCCTCAGAGAGCGGCAGGACCTTGGGATATGAGTGGGGACCTCATGGGAAGATGCACGCCATTCTGCTGACCACTATGCTTCGTTTCCAGTTTTAAAATGGCAGCAGTTGTCCCTATCCATGGGTTCTGCATTCTAAGATTCAAACTATTAATACGGTAATAGTTTGTAAGTGTCTCGATTAAATGTGTCCAGATTGTTCTCTTGCTAATATTCTTTATATGATATAGCATAAAAACAATCCACACAGTGTTGGTATTTTATTAGGTTCTATAAATAATCTAGAGATGCTTAAGGAAAGAGATGTGTACAGACTCTGCCCAAATACAGCACAATTTCCTGAAAGACCTGGAAATTTTCAGATTGTTTTGGCCTCCATGGATGATTCTAGAACCAGACACTCACAGATGCCTAGCAATGGCTATAAGTCAGTCTCCAGCAAAGGCATCAATGTTCTTCGAGCTTTCTTTTTGAGAAAGGAGAGAAAGCTGTTGTCACTGTGAGAAGCATTTGGTTGAGAGGGGGAGGAAGAAAGGGTGGGGAAGACTCCGGATTTTAGCAAACATTCCTGACTCGATGGTGATACTGTTAAATGAACATTCCTCCTATACAGCCAAACCAGGTCTACACAGTGCTAGGGATCAAAACTGGGGTTATCTGTATGCTGGGTAAGCACTCTACCAACTGAGCTCCAACGGTCCCTCTGTTCTATCACTATTTATGTTTTGAAAAAGGGCCTTACACAGCCAAGGCTGGCTAGGAACTCACTCTGATGCTAAAGACCTTGAACTTCTCATTCTCCTCCCCACTCCTGAGTGCTGAGATCACAGACCTGCTCTACCACCCAGGACTTCTGTGATTTCTTCGGGCATTCCAGTTTGTAACTTGACCCTCAGGAAGTTCAATTATTCTTCAGAAGAACCTCACTTAGGTCTAGCTGTCATCAGGTGGTGGTAAATGATCCAGAATACTGGGCTCAAGTCAGGATGTTAAGAATCAGGAAGTCAGAACACCCACTTTCCAGACTTTCTTAGGTGACTTCCATAAGACCTAGTCTTGTTATACTAGCTGAATTTAAATGTTACACTGAGGTACGGCTCTAGGCCCCCTGCATATAATCTTATCTGGTATCTTTAAACTGAGGTTAAATAAGGCTTTCTAACTCCTGTCTTCATCAACATGGCTCTGCACTACACGAAACAGGCGACTTACATTAAAGACATATTGCAAGATGCCAAGTGTCTAGGCCTTCAGGCTGATGTGGTGTTTAAAAGAGAAGGGAAGGGGTTGGGGAGAGGTCTCAGTGACTAAGAGCATTACTGCTCTAGCAGAGAATCAGGATTCAATTTCCAACACCCACACTGGGTGGCTCACAATTGCCTGGAACTCCAGCTCCAGGTGATCTAACACCCTCTTCTGGCCTCTGTGGTGCACATACAGATAAGCAGGCACACATATACATACGTAAGTTTTAAAGTTTTTTTTTTTTTTTTTTTGAGAAGGGAAATAACAGTTGCAGCTTGTTATAGCTGACCTTTGCTTTTCTCCTCTGTAGCAACAAGTTGACACACTTGCATCTGTAGATTGAGCTAAGCAGTCACCCTTAAGCATGCCACACACTGTCATTGCCTGAGGAGGCAGGGGGCTCACAATCTTGGTGTTTGTTTGTTTGTTCTTATGAGCTGCTTTGGAAACATTACTGTAGTAAACGGATTCCTTCCGATTTTCCTCAAAAAGAGTTACCAACCATGTCAAGAAGAAATCATACAAAAACTTAGGAACAGGATTGGGGAGACTATGTTGCTGACATAGTATGTCAGCTCAGTCAGTCAAGTGGTTATAAGGCTGAGCCGGGTCCTCAGAGCAAGCATTTAAAAAGGCAGGCACGGTGGTGAGCCCTGTGAGCCCTAAGCTAGGAAGCAGGAACTAGCAGATTCCCAGGGTTTAGTGATCAGTAAGCCTGACCTAATCAATAAGTTCAAGACTAGTGAGTGGCCCTGTCTCAATAAATAGATAGATGGATAGATGGATGGTAGATAGATGGATAGATGGATGATAGATAGATGGATGGATGGATGGATAGATAGATAAATGTATGGATGGATAGATAGATAGATGATAGATGTGGATGACTCTTGAGGGATGATGCTGACACTAGAGTTTTACTCCAGCCTCTACAAGCATGCACACAAAGATATGCACCCATACACCATCTACCCACCCACCCACCTACACACAAACACATATACATATACATACACACCCCCACACTCCCTATACACAGTTTAGGACAGATTCCATGCAGCCTGAAGCTATGAGACCTGCAATTTCAACTTCCTGGGCTTTTCTGTCTAACAGAAACACATAGGATACAGGGCATTTTATGATAGATGATGGGAAATGATACTCTCTATATTTGGGTTTATGTGACCAACACCCAGGTGTACAAGGCTTAAGAAACATAATTCAATATGGACTTTGGAGCTGTGAGGAGAAATAAGCATTTGACATTACATATGATGTAATGCCAAAAACATATTTTCTCATCCCAGCTGAGAAATGATAATATACATGGAAAATGCCTCATAGAGGAGGAAGCACACTGAATCAGGAGAACATGCAGAATTCCTGCCAGCTAGACATGTCCCAGAGCCATGGTTACAATCCGTACCTTCTTCCCTCACTCAATCCGTACTGAAAGTCATCTTAAAAACAGGTGGTCAAACCGGGCGTTGGTGGTGCACACCGTTAATCCCAGCACTCGGGAGGCAGAGGCAGGTGATCTCTGAGTTCAAGGCCAGCCTGGTCTACAGGGCGACTTCCACACTGTCATCACTGAGTTACTGCTTACTTCCTGAGGACCCCACCACCACCACCATCACTACCACCAGGGCTATCTACCTTCAACCTTGACCACTCTCTTTCCTTGAAACATTTGTCAAAGATGTGTAAATGCTGTTCCTTGTTTCTGAATACTGGACAGTTGATTTTCAGGTCAGAATAAAGTAACATGAAACTTTATTATGAGTTCCTACAGCCTTCTCATGGGAAATGCATGTTGTCGTAGTATTTGGAAACTTAAATTTTCCCCCAAGGAACTAACTCAGATCCTCCATACTGTTTTCAGAATGTTATTTATTTTTAAATGTGCATGTGACCGCATGCGATTTATGTGCACTGCATGTGAGCAGGTACCTTTTGAGCCCAGGAGAAGGTGTAGGATCCCTTGGGGCTGGAGTTGTAGGCAGTTGTAAGCACTGGGAACTGGACCCTGATTCTATGCAAGAGCAGCAAGTGCTCTTCACTGAGTCATCTCTCCAATTATCTCCCCCTCCCCTACTCCAATACTGTTTTCAAAATCACTAGGGATCCATTGAGTCAGGGATATTACAGAACAAGGGTGGAACAGGACAGAAAGAACCCTCTAGAATTCATTCAAACTTGCACGTCTCACTTTTGCTTCCTCTTGTCCTTAGAAGGCCTTCCCTGTTCTCACCCCAATCTCCTGGTCCATGATCTGGCAGTTATTACCTATATCCTCAGCAAAGCAGGGATCACGTTTGAGCCCCTATACCACACCATGAAAACATGAATGTGAGCAGCATTTCACATCCTTCTTCCAAGGGGTCTGGTTTGGCACAATTCCCCATGATTCTAGTTTAGAAGTTGTGTGGCATTGTCATATTTTCAAGTTTGGTTTGGCTTGGTTTATTTGCAACACTGAGGACTGAACCCAGGACCTTGTGGGCACCAAGTCATTCTGCCACTAAACCACATCTCTTCCCTTTTTAAGTTACAAATTGAAACTTCATTCTCCTTGATAAAGGAAAAACCATCATAAAAGTGCAAAATATAATAACGCACAGAGCAATTTGACAAGATCAGACCATGTCCTGCACTAACACAGCCTGGAAAAATGGCTTCACAAGGATGAAGAGGAGGATGCATTACCTCATGGGAGGGGATGAATCAGGGCCCCAACCAAATGAAACTGAAAATTGCTAAATGAAGCTCTGAGTGGAGAAAATGAAAAATCAATGGAGGCCCAGAGGAGAAAGGCACATTTTTCATCTTCATGGGGCTTGAGTAGGCAGTGGAAATCCACTTTCAATTAATGTGTCTTGTGGCATTCAGCCAGGCTGGATACGAACAGGGTGCATATTTTAATCAATTTTTTCTATTAAGTTTGAAGTAATATATAACAATAGAACTATGCTAGTCAAAAGGATCAGTTGAAATGGGCTTCTGAGCTAAGATAATCTTATTTGGTTTGATTTCTACCTCAGATTGATTAGAACTCAACTTCTCAGAATAGAACAGCATACGGATCCTCTTGGGTACCTAAGAATGACTTAGATGTCAGGGAAGAATGAATACATTGGCTTCCCAATGCTGATGCATCCACTGGGAAGGAAGGAAGACATGTACTGGTTGTCAGGCCTTGGATTGCTTAGTTTGTGGTGCTTACACTAAGTGGTCATCACCTGCAGCAAGAGCCGAGATCTCAGCTGCAGCCTCTCTAATGCTGAGACCTAGGCTCTTTTCATCCACATCCTGCTGTTCTGGGACTCAGTTGCTACCATCTTCCTGAGGATCACACCTTAGCATTGTGACACTGGCCTGGGGAAAAGAGTGGGCTGGAAAAAAATGGTATTGCAGAATTTGTCCTCACAAAGAACCTGTTGGAACTGTCCAATTTTCGTGTGTGTGTGCACGTGCATGCGTGTCTACTGTCCATGGTGTGTGTGTGTGTGTGTGTGTGTATGTGTGTATGTATGTATGCATGTGTCTATGTTGCATGTGCACCAGATGTCTTCTTCATCTCATCAATTAAGCTAGACTGGTTGGCCTGTAAGTTCAAGGGCTTCCTATATCTGCCTGGTGCTGCCACACCTAGCTTTTGGTCATTACTGGGGATCTGACCCCCATTCTTTCATGGCAAGCACTTTGCCAGCTGAGCCATCTCTCCAGGGGTAGCCCCCACCCATCTTATTTTCTGAGGCTACCTGATGATGACCTTGAACTTCAGATCCTCCTGACTCCACCTACTAAGTTCTGGGAATGCAGGCCACAGTATGTGCCACCATACCCAGAAGGGGCCCTGGTTCTTTAATCCCCCCCCCTTAGCTCCCCAGGGAGGCAAGTGGAATGGAGAAAGAGAATAATAACTTGCTTGTCTGTCCCTAAACTTTCCTGGATGGATGCACTTTCAGAGGGAAATTCCTCCCGAGATGCTGATGGGAGGATCTGGGAAGAAGGCTGACTCAGAGCAAGGCAATGCTCCTCTCTTCACAGCTGGCACAACACTGCTGCTAAAACTGGTCCTAAAGTTCAGGTGTTGTGAATATGAAGCACACCAGCAAGCTCTCCTTCCAGCCCCCTTTCTTCCTTCGTCCCTGCTATTAGCCCGGAATCCTAGACACCACTCCGAGGCTCAGGCCCAATCAAACAGGAGCACTGAGCAATCTTGATTGATAATAACCTTGTTCTTGGTTGGCTTGGGGTCCAACACCCACCACAATGGGTCTCAACCCACATTTTCCAGCCTCTTCATTTACCATTCCCTCGTCTAATCCAGTCAGACCAGACCCATGCCTGAACTCACCCCATACTTTCTGGTCTTCGTATTTTTTGGTTTTATTTACTTTATATCTTATCTGGCATGACTTCTTCCACCCATTCAATTCCTGCCTAGAAAAATCCAACCCATCCTGCAAGATGCTATCGGACACTGTCTCCTCCCTGCAGACTGTCCACTCACGGGGGAATTAGTTCTCATTTGGAGACACTGTGGTAAGAAAGCACTTGGCATGCATGCCATCTGTCAGCCCACACCACCACCTCTGGGACAGGTACTGTCATGACTGGTCTCATTTTATTGAAAAGCAATCAGAATCTTGGAAAGGATAAGGAATTTGTGAATTTGTGAATACAAAGCCTAGTCAGAAGCAGAGGTAGGGGCAAGGCCAGATTTCATTTCCTCAGAGAATAGGATAAGATGTCCAGCTTCTGTGTTCCCAGAGATGGTCCTTTCACAATATCATATTCCCAACAGCTAAACTTTGGGGCTATTTTCAAAGGGCCATAGCTTAGAACCGGGTATGTCACTTTGCATGCCCTCCCTCCCCCTCCGATGAGTTTTGAGGTCCTTCAGAGAGTCCCTTGAGAGCAGGAGCACACATTAATGTTTGCACCTGTTTTACATAAGGTATTTCTTATGCCAGCTGATGATCTCTGCAGAAAGAGCTATAGGTAGGTTGCTCTCCTCTCTCCCCATGCCCAATGCCTACGTCTCAAGTCTGGGCTTTCCTATAGACTCTGGCAGAGGAGCAGAACCAGAATGTTCAAAGACAGTAGCACAGGGAAAGAGCTCCAGCCTGACAAAGGGACATGAGAGATAAAATCAGTGGATAACGATATTGAAAAACAAGCTTCTCACAAGGCAGAAAGAGGCAGAGTGAGCCCTGGCCACACCAGAGACACAAAAATAAATTTCAGATGGCTTGGTCTTTATTTGTCCAAAAATAACGTTTATTGAGTACCTACTGGATACCAGTGACCATTCTAGATATTAGGAATACAGTCAAGAATGAAACGGGCCAAAGACCCTGCCCTCACAGAGCTTCCATTCTATAAGAGGGAGAGAGACAAAAGCAAAACAACAATCGACAAGCAAAGGCAAAACACACCAAACACAGTGTAAGTCCCTTAGACAAAAATAGAGGAAGGAAAGGGGGAGGGGACAGACACGTGGGTTTGAATAAAAGATAAAGATGACAAACAAAACTTTAATACTATTACAATGACAAACAAGACATACAACATAATAGAAAACTATTGATAACTATAACCCCAGAAAAATTCAATATTTGTGTAAGAGATGCCACAAACAAATAGCACCTACTGGCAGATGAGAACATCACAAGTATTTTTCAATAAATGAGCATTAGTTCACATAGGAGAAGCCTGGCCAGCCAGCTGAGGACACCGTATCACCTCCCAGGACACCGGGAGCATCCTCCAGGCTGACAAAGATGATGTTCTAAATGCACCATGACCCTGCCTTCACTCTTGTAATTGCTTTTTCCTATAATACACATGGATGAAAGGCTGACCCCACTAGGTGGGGTGAAGAGTGACTAAGAGACAAGATACAGCCTTGGGAGTCCAGGAAAAGGGTACAAATAAGAGCCAGGGAACACAGAGTGACTAAGGATTTGAACACAAGTCAGGTTTAGTAGCAATTTAAGTCAACTTGACACCATCCCAATCTAGGTAGGAAGACAGAACTAAGGCACAGGATTGTTAAGTTGAAGCCAAGGACCCCAGATCAAAGATCACCAATTAGCCGACAACCAGGGTCAGGACAAGAGGAAGGAGTAGTATTCAGGATACATGAGGAGAGTGGTGTTTACCCCATCATCTTCTCCACAGAACAAGACATCTCTGGCTTCCAGGGACTGACCATAGCCAGAGAGAGGAGAAACTTCAAACACACAGCACACCACACCACACAGGAAAAGAGATTCACCCAGACACAACTACTCTGAACTTCAAGGCTACTCTTAGATCCCGTGAGCTCACCTCCTGAGCCCGGATAATGACTTGGTCCAGAAGAAATGCCAGAGACTGGTTCCCTAGGAATAGCGTAGGTCATGAGGGGATGAGTGACTTTTGACTCTGACTCCAGCTTTCCACAAACTCCTACAGAGAATGTGGGGTCCAGCCTTAAACAGAATCCCACCCCCAGGTTCATGTCACCAAGAGCTCCTTTCAGGTGTGGGACTGTCCCGTCTGCTTCCTTCCCCTCCATGCCAGCCTAAGCTGGGATTGACAAGATCAGCAATATGAAAGAACAAGAGCAAACTCTGACAAGCAGCAGCAGCCCACAGCCAACAATTTCCTACTTAAAAAAAAAAAAGAGCTCACATCACCCTTAACTAAAACTGCCGCCATACCACTTACTAGCTCCCATCAACCTTTGCTACATTCTGATGAAAAGGCCTATATGAGAATAGACCCCAATCAAAGCATGCTTCCTTCATCTTGCTCTCATACATCTTAGCTAGAAATATTTCTCTTTTCATTGGGCACACTCCTGCTTGTCCCGAAGTTGGTTGAACCATGTCTATTCAGGCAAGATGCCCAGAAGGACAGAAGCAAACAGAACTTTCCTTAAACAAGAAAAGAGAGACATTAACTGACAATGACTGTAGATAGTGATTCAGAAAGGTCATCCAGAGGGTCACCTCCAAAGATGAGGGACACCATGTAACAAATATGACCAAACTACCAGGACATTTGGCCCAATCTGCATTTTCGGGAGTGTGATACAGGGAGGTGCGCCTCCTTCCCAGAGCGCTGGCATGCTTCGCCTCTCTTCTCTTCTCAGTGGGCATCTTCTGAGGCTTTTCCACCTGGCACTCAGTGAATTATTCTGATGCTTTTCCACCTGGCACTCAGTGAATAATTCTTAACAGTCTTTTTCAGTGTGGTTCTTGCTTTGATGTCTAGGAACCCAAGTTTCTAAAAAGAAATAACCTGTGTATCTCTGAGGTCTCTTTGATCTATTGTTTGAGGTTGTATGTGTTGAGGCTACTGTCTGGGAGCGTTTTCACAAATGAGGGCCCCACAGGGCCAAGGTTTTCTTTGAATAGCGTATCTTTCCTGCTCGCTCCGGGCTCGGCACAGATAAACACCACCTCTTCCCCGAAGAATGTACAAGTATTCTTCTAATCACACCCAGTAAGACGCGATCACCTCTGCTTCTACCCAGAGCAGGCTACATCTTATCATCTTCCAAAAAGCCGGAGACTAAATGTGGAGAAGAGTTCGTGCGACATGATCTGGGGACAGTTCAATTGAATGGTTAGGGTTGGGGGGTTCAAGGCCATGGTTCCTTCCCTGACCCCCATAGACCTACTCACCAGCTACGGGAGGACTGGAGACACAGGGCATTTCCCCAAAGCACCCATTTGTGTTGCACATCTCAGCACATCACAAAACAGTTTTGAAATGAATGGTGTGCCAGCAAATAGTTGAACCACATAAAATGGAAGATCTTTGAGACAGAGAAAATGTAACTGTTCTACTCAAGAACCTGATGAGGGATATAGCTCAGTTGGCAGAGAGCTTGCCTAGCATGCATGGGACCATGGGTTCAATCCCCAGCAGTACATAAACTAGGCATAGTGACATACATTTGTAATCCTTGGGGGGTGAAGGCAGGAGGACCCAAAGGTTAAGGTCATCCTTGACTACATAGTGATTTTGAGGCTAGCCTGGACAACATGAGACCCCATCCCCCTCCCCTTAAAGAAAATGAAGAAGTAGTTTGATGGCTAAGCTACAGAGTGGCACACAGCACTGAAAAGAAAAAAGGCATGCCCTGCCCAAAGATTCAGTTTGGCTCCCAAGACTCCCACAGAGAAGAAGATCAGCATGGGGAAAGCAATAAACCAGATACTCTGAACACTTACCTCTACTGTGGGTCCGCATCACAAGAAACTATTTACTGAGAGCAGTAATATCAGTAGCAGCTAGGATATGTTAGACATTTTTCGTGTTGTTCCAATGAATAAGTGATATATGTAATCTCATTTCATTTGAGCCCACAAAACCCTCTCAGGCAGACATTCTTATGAATTCTATTTTACAGAGAGGGAAATGCACACATTCCAAAGTCCCACAACTGGTGCACACAGGTCGGCCCGATTCTAAAGGTCAATCTCAGGCAAGTCATTCTCTAGCTGCCCTCCTGGGGGGGACTTGTCTCCCTAAGGCCATGGCACTGTCACTCTATGAGAGGTCCGAGGTGATAAGGTGGGACTTCCAAAGGCATTTCGTGGGCATTGCAAACATGTCCTGATTTGGCTTTCATATGAAAGGCAGCCCCTGCTAATAAAGCCACTGCATTTGGTTGTCCACTGGCAAAGCCTTCTGGGCAGATCCACCCACAACCCACAGGCCTCATGAAGCTTGACAACAGCTACAAATCCAACCATAAATTTACTCAACACAGGATGGGGTTTTCTTTCTGGTTCTTGAACATGCACTTGTAGATGAAAATGTGTGTTGCCGTGTCAAAATGTTGGGCACACCTGTGAACCTGGATGAATTCCAGTCACCCATAGGGCATTCCTACACTGTGGATGCCAACAGCCACTACTGCATATTATCATGCTGCCACAAAGCTCCTCCAGGGCCCAGAACCTAGGGATGACAGGAGAGATGGCCCACTTTTTAAATCCCCTGCTCTTGTCCCTGGTCATTATTTCCTGGGCTCTTCTATGACACTGCCCTTACAGTCTGCAACATGGCACTCTATAAGGAAAGCCAGTCTGCTATGTACTACTCTCCCTGTCTCTGCCTCTCTCTGTCTGTCTGTCTCTCTGTCTGTCTCTCTGTCTGTCTCTGTCTCTCTATCTGTGTGTGTGTCTCTCTCTCTGTCTCTGTCTCTGTCTCTGTCTCTGTCTCTCTGTCTCTGTCTCTGTCTCTGTCTCTCTCTCTCTCTCTCTCTGTCTCTGTCTCTCACTCACAAGACACCAATACCTAGCCTGTTCCCACCAGTAGCTAGCTGCCAGCTTTGGAAGTTTTCTAAGACCTTCCAGGTGACCCCAGTACCCAGCCAGGCGGAGAAGCAGGAAAGGGAACATTATTTCTATCTTCTCACTTTAACCGAATAGCTACGTTGGGGGGTAGGGAGATGGTTCAGTGGATAAAGCACTTGCTGCACAAATGTAAAGACCTCAGTTCGAATCCCCAGACTCCCCATAAAAAAGTAAGGTGTGTATGGTGTGTATGGTGGCTGCCTGTAATCCTAACAACTGGGAAGTGGAGGCAGGGGCTCCCTGGGTAGGCTGGCTAGCTAGGTGAGCTGGAGTGAGCCCTGGGGTCAGTGGCAGACCATGCCTTAGTGAAGAGGGTGAGCCAGGAAGACAAGTGGCACCAACCTCTGGCTTCCTTCCACTTGCACACATGTGCTCGGACACATGCGAGCACATACACAGACCAAAAAAGTCATCATAAAAAAGGGTGAGCAATAAAATGAAAAGATGCTGCTTAATAGTCACCCTGGAAACAGCTAAGGAGCACAAGCTTGGCCTTATCACATGGTGCAAGATCTTACTACTCTGCAGAGCAGAAGCCAAGTCTTGACAGCAAAAGCTGTTACTTTCATAGCTGCTCTTAAAAGTGATATTCATGTCAGCCGGTGGTGGCACACACTCGGGAGGCAGAGGCAGGCAGATCTCAAGTTCCAGGACAGCCAGAGTTACATAGAGAAACTCTGTCTCAAAAACAAAACAAACAGACAAAAAGATATTCTACTGATATGGGGAAAATATATTGCTTAGCAAAAAAGGTTTTTAAGAGACTTAGTAGTGACAGCTGGATGTTTGGGGCTGATAAATAAAGCCACACACTGACTCTTTCTTCAAAGCTGTTATCAACAAAATAGGACCAATAAAACAAAACAAAAAAAAAAAAAAAAAAAAAACAAGAGACATCACCAAGGAGTCCCAGCCATGGTTGGGAACTGTGAAGCTGTGACTTAGACAAGCTTTGGGACTTCAAGGGGAAGAGGGAAAAGATCCCTGGCAGAGGCTGCACCCACAGGTTGCCCCTAGACGAGTTCAAAGGTGCCTCTCCCTCTGGGTACCAGGTGTTGACAGATAAAAATACACTTCTCCACTGAAGTGGGAATTCAGCATTCCACGGTAACTAATTCAGCCAGTAGTTTTCAAAATAAGGCGCAAGTGACCTGGGGTGACTGAGTTGTGGCTTTGTTGATTTTGTTACAGAGACCTGAAATGCTCAGAAAGAGCCACACCTGTGCTAAAGGTTCTACAAGGCTTGAGAGCTCCCTGATTGTGGAGAGTAGGAATGTTGCAGATCCAGAACCAAATGATCTTAGGCTATTATTATTCATTTCCCAGCTGTGTCTGACCTAATATCCTTGTGACTACCACGTGAAACCTTCTGCAATCTATTAACTAACAGACCATTAGCTTTCAACAGCTAAGAGTGTCATCAGACCACACCTGAGAGCTATTGCCCGATGCTCCTGACAATGTACTTGAGAAATGCCTTGATTTATGACTTCCTTTAGTTCTGTAACTATAAAGATCACAAAACTGTTAACCACATTGGAACGTGGCATTTGGGGTACCCTAAACACATGTGTCCAGGTATGCTCATTCATATCTGGCTCTAGAATGAACTATCTCTTACTCCCTTTGAGTTGGGGGCTGTGTGTGTGTGTGAGTGTGTGTGTACTCTCTTTATATAACAACAAAACTAAGATCATAGTAACAGACACAGCTCGCACGCACACACACACACACACACACACACACGCACGCACGCGCACACACACACACACACACACACGCACGCACGCACGCACGCACGCACACACACACACACACAGAGGCATGCACGCACAAATAAGAAATAATAAAGAGTATTGCAAAGCTCAGCAATTATCCCTGTAGATCCCATGGGATCCAGGAACAACACTAGCAAGCTCCAGTCTTACCTTCTCACTTTCTGAGGGATGCACCTGTGATCTGGGGCTAGCTATTTACTCAGAGCAGCCAGTATCTAGAATGCTATTTGTATTCTGAACAGGACTCAACGGGCTTCCCTCAATGAGAGCGCCACCCAGTGGCTGTGGCCTGGCCATGCACCGGAATAAACCCCCCCCCCCATCACTACCACCAACTCCCCCACCCCTGGCCCTCCACAAACCCTTTTCTGGGGCCCCCAGTCAGTGCCGCACCCCGTCCATGTCCTCCTCAGTCCCCCAACCCTCCTCCAGCTCCTGTCCTTTCCAGCCGGGTGGCTCCTCTGAACACGCTCACTTCACTCTTCTTCCACATTTGTAACTTTAAACAACGTTTTTAAGTGCCCACAATAATTAAGTTTTTTTTAAAAAAAAAAAAAACTACTTTTTCTGTAGGCACGATCACAGTGAGCTGGACAAACCTGATTATTTTTACTTCTTAATTTAGAGATCATAAATTCAGAATACAGACTTTAAAAGAAAAAAAAAAAAAAATCTCCTTTCACTGTTACAACCCAGGCAGCTGGTAGGTGGCGCTAGTGCGCTCACAGTACTGTACTGATGGGGGCTGGTTATCTCCACCGACTGGTCTTCTGCATTCAATTCGAGAAGCTTGTGTGGGAAATGTGAAATAAAAGGCGTGGATATCAGTGTTTGCACACTTCCCCATTTGAATACACACTCCTCTGTATCCACAACGTGGATTCAACCACCTTCAGATTAAAAATATTTGAGAAAATAAAATTCCATCTGTGCTGAGCATGTACAGATTTTATACTGTACTCAGTATTGTAAGTAATCCAGAACAATTTAAAATACACAGAGGGGAGACTGGGTGGGGGGCGGAGGCAGTCCAGCAGTTAAGAGTACTGCTGCTGCTCACTCCAGCTCCAGGAGCTCTGACGCCCTCTGCTGGATTAAACAAGCAGTGAACTCATAGGGCACAAACACACACACACACACACACACACACACACACACACACACACAGTAAATTTTTTTCACATACATAGCACTACATTTATAATATATATAGACATAGGCATATGTCTCTCTCTATATATATATGTATATATATATATGTATATATATACACACACACAGGGCCATTTTATATAAGAGACTTGAGCATACAAAAATGCTGGGGTCCTTAGAAGGTTCTAGAGCAAAATGCTTCAGATACTGAGAGCCAAACCCCTTGTGTGTGTATGTGTGCATGCGCGAGCATGCGTGTGTGCATATGTGTGTATGTGTGTGCATGCGTGTGTGCATGTGTGTGTGTGTGTGTGTGTGTGTGTGTGTGTGTGTGCACGCGTTTTCCTTCACTGTCTTTAATTAAAAAGATACTCTGGAAATATGATATAAAACAGAGTTCTGAACTTAACCTCAAAGTGCCTTTTTAAATACCTCTCTGACTTTGGTGTCAGTCACAACTCCTTATAGACAAAAATTTTAACTGACTCAAAAGCCAATCAATCAATCAATCAATCTGAGGCTTACTCAGAGCCTCTCTAGACTAGATGTGAGCAATACCACCCCCTCCCCACTGTGAGGAAAGAGAAATGTCTGCCCCAGTTAGAATCACACTGATTTACACATCACCTTTGCCCACAACTTTAAGCGTGGGAAACTCAGAGATGGAGGAGGTGTGCTCTGACAGCCAAGGTCCATCTAGATGATGGACACCTTCCCCGGGCAAACACGCTTCTGCCCATACTGGGTGGGAGGGGATGCCACCCATCACTGTTGCTGATGGTGTTCCCACATGAGTGCCTGAGTTTCAGAGAGTGAAGCCTGGCTCTTCCCCAGCTTCTGCTGCCCACTCCCTAGACACTTGTGTACCAGCCATACAAGACTCAACAAGGTGTGGCTTCTCGTTTGGAGACAAGATCTCATCTGCTGTGAATGTTTATTCTAGACCTAACAAAATGAAGTGTTGGGCTGGAGGAATAGCTCAGCTGTTAGAGGCTAGGCTCACAACCAAAATAAAACAAAGTGTCCCATCCACCCTCATAATTCCCTAACCTTACCTTACCAAGGGAATACCTGGCGTTTCCTAGACTGCTAGAGTAGATATGCTTTTAATTTTATCTGTCATGTATATAATTTATTGAAAGAAGCTACACTTTAAATATTAATGATTCATTAAAAAATAGCCATAGAGCTGGGGAGAACCTCAGTTGGTAATGTGCTTTTCTTGCAAATACGAGGGTCAGAATTCAATCTCAGAAAATGATAGGTGTGGTAATATAGGCTGTAGAACAGATAGGTTGCGATGGTACACACTTGTAATCCCAGCCCCAGGAAAGTGGAGACAAGTGGATACCTGGAGGTTACTGGCCAATCTTATTGACAAGCTTCAGGCCAGTAAAAGACCCTGTCTCTAGAAATAAGGTGAGGTATCTGAGGCAAGACAGGAAGGTTGTCTCCTGGTCTATATACATATGCATACACATATAAAACACACATGTACATGAGCACACACATGTATAGGCATTCAAAAAATGGATACATTTTAAAGTAGTGATTATTGTAAGTAAAATAGTTTTTCCTGTTTTCTTCTGCCAACCAAACTTCAATTCATTTGACTTTATTCTTCAAGCTAAAGGATTAGACCCTATAACCCTTACTTATATATATTCTTATAACAGTTACTGCTGTTATTTTTCTATCAGATTTTTCTATTCGATTTTTTTCTACCAATTTTTAAAGTAAGAAATATCTACAATGACATGTGGCCAGTTTGAATCACACATGGATTTTCTTCTACTGAGTATCACAAGAATGGGAGGCAGACCACAATAAGCCAAGGCAAAACCATTTTGTTTTCTTCTTAGAGAACTAAATGTTCAACCTACCTGCTTTTCTTCTCATTTAGAAAAAAAAAATAGAATGATAAACTACCCCAGCAGATTAAATATATAACTTCCTATTACACAGGAGAGGGAGGTGTAGAAGAGAGAAAAGATGTAGGAGAAACAAGAGTGAGGAAGGGAGCAGGGAATCATGGGGAGGGGATGAAAGGGGCAGAACAGAGAACACCCAGGAACACAGAAGAGGCAAGCAGCTGGTGCAGGAGATGAGGATGGGTTCAGGGGGTGAGACCTGAGCTGAGGTCACCTTCTGTCACCTTTTGTCCCCTAAACTATAGGACTCACATGTGGTCACACTGTCCTTGGAGAGTGTATGCACTGTACTACACCTGGCTAACACTTTGTTCTAGAGGAAAACCCCCTTTGAACCTTGGGCTGTGATGACAGTGGCCTGAGCAAAGTCACCAGGGGATGTTGTTCTGGTCCCAGGCTTCTGCAAGAACTTACCTCCTCAACCATCTGCTTGACTTTCTTCTGCTGGCAATGCACCATGTCATCCAGGTGTCTGATCCGCTCTCGGAGGCTGGCTGATGCCTCCTCCAGCTGCTGGTACCTAAAGGGGAAAAGAGAGCTATGAGCTCAGAACAGACTCAGAACAGGCACAGCAACAGACTGTCACAGCATTGTAGAAGCATTGCAAAAACAAAACTCAAGCCACGCCCTCATCTCCCATGAACTCTAGGACTCAACTTAGAATCAATATCAGCCCAGTAAGAGTACACATGTCCTTCAGGTCCCCTCCTCAGTTTCACTCTGTATAGTGACAATTCTGTACTTCCCGGGGGAGAATGAGTTTTTTCTCCACTGACAGGTGTGAGAGAATTTCTGCTTGGGGTTAACACAGCCTGGGACATGCAGTCAAGTGGCTTTAAATAGGAAACAGAGAAGGGGAGTCTAAGAACCCAGTGAAGCCTCCTGAAATCAAGGATGGGTCTAGGAAAGCATACAACCAGCATTGTTGTGTCCATCGCTTATGAACAAACAAGGCACAGCTGGAAAGCCCATCACTGCACCACTGCCTGCACCACAGAATATTTCTGAGCCGTTTTTAGAGACATTATTCTGTCTTTGCTGGGCTCAAACCCACCAAAAAGAGCTGGCCGGAGACTGTGTCCTGTGTGACATGAGAGCAGAACACTGGAAGAAGTGTTCAGTGTCTCTGTCCTACTTCCCAGCAACGCCAGGCCCCTCATTTGCACCAAAGTAGAAACCGCTACAACTTTGGAAACTCTCAAGTTACAGGGGAAGGGAGAATGAGATGCCTCGGCAGCTGCGGCTAAGCCTCGTGATGTGAGTTTGATTCCCCCATGACCCATAACGATGGAAAGGAAAGAATTAATTCCTGAGTTGTCTTCTGGCCCCCATATGCATGCCACGGACCATCTGTAAAGCATATGCACACCTGCATAATGAATAAATAAACAAACAAGCACAGTTGTTGTTTTTAATTGAGGAAAACAGATTTTTTTCTTTCCTCCCAGCAGGTACTACGCAGCAGGTAGTAGGTCAAAGTGCTCTCACAATGTGAACCAAAGGGATAGGTATCTATTCAACAGTCCTCACTTAGAAAAGGAGTTTCCATCTGACAGTTAGGGGGTGGGGATGGGGGCAGGTAACTTGCCCAAATTCTCTAATTATCCCAGCCTTGCTTTCCTTCCTCTCTGCCTTTCGATTTCTAGAAAAGACCATGGATGGTTCCTGTATTTTCCATCCAGGGTTTCACAAGGTCATGGCCAAAGGGCAATGCAAGGCTTGGAAACGAGCAACACTTCAAAATTAATTTCCAGGACAAATGTTATCAGTCACAGCTGATGAGCTATCTCATTAACAAGGTGCATCCTGGAGAGCTCGGGGTCACCAGCACACACAGACTGAGCGTCTGCATTTGTGGCCATCTTTGATGTGTCCACTGAACTAACAGCCAGCCTTGGGCAGTGAGATGTGACTGTAAGTTCCTGAAGGAGCTAGATCCACCCTGGGTGTTCTCCAGGGCTTACTTACATAGGTCAGTACTGAGTGAGGACCATGTGAATGAAAATATAAGAGTCCAATGAACTAGTCAGAATAGGGCACATGGGTCTGGGGAGATGGCTCAGTGGGTTAGAGGACTTATTGGGCAAGTATGAAGACCTGAGTTCAAATCCCCAATGCCCATGTAAAAAGTTGAGCACAGCTGTGGAGTAGGGTGTTGAAGGAGGGGGGACAGAAGGATGACTGGGGACTTGCCGGCTTCTAGCCTAGCTCCAGGTTCATCGATGACCCTAGATAATGGGAATGAGGTAGAAAGTGATATGAGCAAGACACCAGCTGCCTCTGATATCTCTGTGTGCATGAACACACACATGTGCATACAACACACACACATAAAACCAATGTGTGTGCCCACCTGAATTGCTACAAGTCCAAGGCCAGCTTGCCTCACCTGTCCTTATCAGAATCCGCAATCTCCCCTGACATTTCTGTTTCATGCTCAAGGAGCTGGAGCTGGAGTTGATGGCGTTCCTAAAACAGACATGATAAAATGGATCCAGATAGAGCCAGACAGAAGAGGAACACCAGACACACCCAGCTCAGGTTTGACCCAGTGTGCGTCCACATCATTCCCTGGGTTTCACACATCCTCTAGCCCAGAACTCAAAACCCAATGTGCTCAAATACTTATGGATTAAACAAAACACTCCAATCAAATCAAATGAGCACCAGCCCAGGCTAACATGTCTTATAAATATTTATATTTCATTTGTTCATTCGTCCATCCATCCTTTCGTTCATTTGTTCCTTCGTTCCTTCCTTCCTTTCTTTGGAGACAAGGTCTCTCTGTATAATTCTGGTTTTTCTGGAACTCACTCTGTAGACCAGGCTGGCCTTGAACCACCTGCCTCTGCCTCCTAAGTGCTGGGATTAAAAGTGTGTGCCACCACTGTCTAGCTTGAAAATTTATATTTCTAACCAATGATAATCTATGTCATAAATCAGTGGCCTGTGGCATTATAAAATTCCTGATTTCAAAATCATCCAGCAAAGAGGCTCTGAAATTCTGGCCATGTCCTATGGACCAACCCAGTTATGTTTACACAGGGGTAGTCACTTTTAAAGGATGTATTGTTGCCATTATGGCCAGAACAATGGTTCCCACACACACACACAAAGAAGTTAAGATCTGGTCCCATATAAACACATCATCTCACACAGAAAAGGGAACTTTGCAGGCATGGTTAATAATCTAAAGAGCCCCATGGGTAGAGTTATTACAGGAGGGAGTAGAGTCAAAATCAGGGGGACTAGGAAAATATTACATGGCTGACTCTGATGCCAGGGTATGGGCCACAAGCCAAGTAGTACAGGTAGTTCCCAGGAGTTAGAAAAGGCAAAAAAACAGACTTTCTTTTAGAACTCCCCAAAACCTGCCAACATTTTTACTCTGGGACTTCTTACTTTCAGACAGAAAGACAGAAACTGACTTTTCAGCAATTTATTTCAGTAGCAATAAGAAGCATAGGTGTGTCAAACTATATGCTTCAAACACTTTGCTGAATGTATAAACATATATGTATAAATTTAAGTTTATCCCAAACAGTAAGAATTTTAGTTTTTTGTTTGTTTGTTTGTTTGTTTTTTGAGATAGAACTTCTCTGTATTGCTTTGAACCCTGCCCTGAAACTAGCCCTGTAAACCAGGCTGGCTTTGAACTCACAGAGATCCGCCTGCCTCTGCCTCTGCCTCTGCCTCTGCCTCTGCCTCTGCCTCTGCCTCTGCCTCTGCCTCTGCCTCTGCCTCTGCCTCTGCCTCTGCCTCTGCCTCTGCCTCTGCCTCTGCCTCTGCCTCTGCCTCTGCCTCTGCCTCTGCCTCCCAAGTACTGGGATATAAAGGCGTGGGCCACCAACGCCCAGCAACTGTAAGAATATTTACAAGTACTTCTTTGAAAAGAAAAATCAAGAAAATGTTAATAAAGGCACAATGCCTGTCATCACTGGAATGGTAGTGGACATACATTACAGATATTAATACAGCAAAATCCTTTAAAACACATTTGCCAAGCCCTGTTGGCTAAGGCAGGGGATGGGGGTGGTGCTTTGAGAGCTCCTCTGAGAAGAGCTGTGCCTCCCTTACACTCTGGACAGTTCTACCCAAAACACATGCACCAGTTACATGGACTCCAAACCTGAATGTTGGGATTCTGTCTTCAGGGTGGGAGTGGGGACACTGGCATGAGTGGGAAAGGGTCCTTTGACCACCCTCCTCAGAGGTGCGAAGGCCTGGGTGGCAAGCCATTAAGGAGAGGTCAGAGGCCCATCCTTAGATTTATCTGAAACCTAGACCGACCTTGCCCCATCATCAGGTCAGGGGTTTTCCAGCCTGCAGAGAATGGCACGTGGCAATAATGACATCATGTCCACAGTGGGCCCAGTGCTATCTGCAACTGCAGTGTAACTAGAGAGCTGTTTTCCAGAAACTAGAGCCAGCTTTGGCCTGCAACTCCAGAAGTCAGCTGTCAGCTGCTCAATGTCACCATGCTTTCTCTTCCTCTCCTTCCTTCCTTCCTGTCTTTTCTCTTCTACTTCCTGCCTCATCTCTGTACACCCGCCCAAGTCGGGCTTGTCAACTCTGGAAGCCCCCACCCTTTGTCGGCTTGTTTACCACACACAGACGTTTGCCTCCCCATCTCATTCGGTCCCAGGCATGTCATGGAAAAGTCAACCTGTCCCAGACACATGGCCCAGAGACGAGGGGTAGAGCGCTGAGGGAGCCTCCAGACATATTGCCTCATCAGGTTAAGTGACAAGCACGTCTAGAGAACCCACAAAGCTAGTTGCTGCGATATTAATCTGCAGAAAGGATTTTACAGGCGGCATTTTTTTTAAACATATCAAAACAATTTTGATTGGCTGGGCTGGGGTTTGCCTAACACACGCACAAGGCTGTGGGTTGGACTGCCGGGCTACAAACATCAGAGACAGTTACCAGAGAGGAAGACAAGAACGTTGTCCGGCTTCCTTCTGTGTTGTTACAGGATGTGTTGCACTGAAAACTAGGGGCTGGCAGGAGTCAGTACTGAGGTTTCTGACTCTAGGCAGGTCTTCAAGGGGACTAAGGGGACTGGGCAGGGGTGGCAGCAGCGGACAACAGGCCTAGGCTGCATCTGTTACCTTCTCCATTCGCTCAATCAGCCTGTCCAGCTCCCCAATCCTCTGGTCTTTCTCCTCCAGGCTGAGCTCAGCTGCCTCCATCTTTTTATTGGCCTCTTCGATGGCTTTCAGAAAGCTGTTGGTTTCTTCCTGCAACAGGCACACAATCTCCTCAGCAGGTCACCCAGGTGACTCACCCAAGTCCAGACAGTGCCTCGCTGGGTCACGATCTCCCTGTGAAAGCATGACCCTGGGGGCCATGTTTCTCGCACAGAGTGAACTCAACTGTCATGAGTCTGCTTTCACCTCTGAACAAAGCACACTGTGTAGATAGTCTTCTTTAACTTTAAGAGTTTATTTTCTTTTGTGGGTGGGGGATATGGGTGCCAGGGTACATGTGTGGAGGTCAGATGTGTGGAGATGAGAGGATAGCCTGCAAATGTCTGTTCTCTCCATCCACTATGTGGGCTTCGGGATGAGCTCAGCATCTTAACCTGCAGAGCAGCTGTACCTGCTGAGCACCCGTGGGTCTCTTCTGTGGGCCCAGTAACTTTCTCCTAAAAGCTTATGTTCCAAAGGTGTGAAAAAAACAAACAAACAAACAAAAAGCCTGCGGAGGGTTAAATAACATTGCACAAATGCTCAGAATGTCACTGTGTGGGCCAACACTCAACTGAGGCAGAATGAGGAAATGCCAGCTCTTCCTCCCACAATGCAATGCACAAACTTACTCTTAAGGAAAAAAAAAAAACAAACATCTGGTGCATTGATTAAGCCTCCAGTGACACAGAAAAACCAGACACAGAAAGAATCCTTCAAAGAACATGGGCTCTCCTAGAGAGGCCACGATGTGAGCCCACCTCTAGACAGAGGCACAGCCCAATCCCACAGCCGGGGTGGGGGTGGGGGGTTGGGGATTGGGGTGGGGATGGAGGTTGGGGGGGGGGTGTGGGGGTGGCTTTCTGAGAACAAAAGTCACTTCTAGCTGTGAGAATGGCAAACCTCGGGGTGGAGAGGGTGGAGTTCCCAAGGCTGGGGGCATGGTATAATCCAGGATGGGGACATGGGAGGTTTCAGAAAGTGGTACAAACAGAGTAAACAGACAAGCCCAGGATCTACTTGGATGTGGGTGAATGGTCCTACTGGCTGGAGAAATGTGTATTTTGATACAGAGACAATGATTTACTCAGCAGGAGGAAAATTCGAGTGAATCAAATAAATCCCCTGGGCCAGGGAGCTGGCTCAGTGGGTGAAGAGCTTGCTGAGTAAGCATGAGGACCTGAGTTCACATTCCTAGCATGCAAGTAAAAACTGGGCATGACAGTGCATGCCTGTGATCCCAGCACTGTGGAGGCTAACCCAGGGCCACAGGGGTTGCGTATCCTGGAAAATTGCTGGCCAGCAGCCTAGACTAAATGACAAGTTCCAGGTTCAAGAGAAGACTCTGTTTCAAAATAAATAAAGAATAAAGAAGGTGGAGAATGGCAGAGGCACACTATCAGCATCAATCTCTCCCCTCTATAAGCACACGCATGAGCAAGGACACCTGTCTACACAGTGTACACATATAACACATATGTGAAATATAGTGAGTGAATGAATGAATGAATGAATGACTCCCTTGATTCCTCTTCACATCCAACCTCATAATGCCCTTCGAGGACCAAACCTTCCTACTGAACCTGCCAACCACATCCTGTGTATTCTATTTTGAGCCACACACGCACCAGGAGCGCCTCCTTCTCTGCGCTGTGTTTGCGCTGCGCCTCCTGCAGTTTCTCCTCATACTGGCTGTACAGCTTCCTTGTCATCTCCCGCATCACCTCAGCATTGGCTTCTTGAGAAGACTCCACCTGCAAAGAGAATCACAGGCTGTACCTGGCTCCTCTGGCATATCTACAGACCAAGTACAAAGCATGACTCTCAGGGGTCTGATCTGCAGTAGACAGGAGAGGCATGCAGAAGGACAGGGGGAGGGAGGGAGGGAGGGAGGGAGGGAGGGAGGGAGGGAGGGAGGGAGGGAGGGAGGGAGGGAGGAGAGCACACACCAGTGAAAAGATGGCACTGGACACTAAGTTATTTAGGAGGATTGAGGAGGACTGGGACAAGGTGTTTCAGAGAGCAAATCTTTCAGAAGGTCACTTCCTGTGGCTGGGGAGATGGGCTCGGTTGGTAAAAAATTTCCAGAATCCATGCAAAAAGAAAAAAGAAAAGGAAAAAAGAAAGAAGGAAGGAAGGAAAGGAGAAAGGAAGGAGAGACTGTTTCAAAAGATAAGATGGACAGCTCCTGAGCAACTACACACTTGAGGTTGACCTCTGACCTATACCCATACATGTACACATGTGCATCCACACACATGCACCCATGTGCACATGCACGCACAGCTTATTTTAAAGATAGCTTGTCCAATCAATCCCATTCTTTGCATGACCAACCCCATCTCTAAGTCAGGCCTCAATAAGAAAGCTACATTCATCTTTCCCACGCGTGTGCATTCCAAACTGTTGTCTTTGGAAGTGTATTGACCTAGTGGGGACACTGGGCTGGGAGCCCTTAGTGGCCAGCCAGAGCAGACCCAGTTTGACAGTCTTTGGAGCTGGGTGTGGCAGGGTTCCAGGAATGGTGTCTCCTTTCTGGTCTTAGGTGAGGACCTCATACAACTGACCCAATGCTGCTGTGGGTGTGCCCTTGCCCCTCCTGTCAGGCTTCTGCTTGTCTAAGACACCTGAGCATGTGAGCACCTCACCTCTGGGGAAGGGAGGTGCCCGTTGGCCTTAATAGTTGCATAGTGTTTACTCCAAAGATGTGACAAGTCCCTCTTGACGCCCTTGAATGTCCATCTCTGGGTAAGTGTCCGTACTGAGAAGCCACAGGATGGAAATTCATGAGCAAAAGTTATCATTAGCTCAGAACGTGGGTCCACCCCACACTCCGTTTCTACTGCACAGGTGCCATGGAAAGGGGCTCTGACTGGGACCTCTTCATGCTGCATTCCCGATGCACCTTGAGTCCCTGCAACCTCTTTCATTTTTAATTTGAATGATAAAACAAAAGGAAGAGTGGTGAGAAACCCTTTGAGCTCCAGTGGTCAGAACCAGTCTCTAAAACAGGCTACTGTAGGCTGGACGCAAGGGATCTGGATTGCCAGCTACTCTGCCATGCCTGGTGACATACCACCACAGAGCAAATGGGAACACACAGGGCAGACCCACACAGTAGGAGCTCAATAAGTGCTTGTGGAGTGCACAGGAACATGAAGGTTTAATTCAGGAATTTCTGACTTCTTCCATAACAATCGTTTTTAGTTTTCAAAGTAACTCCTAGTGAGAAATAGAATGTATAAAACTATATATATCTCCACTGACACTGACCTGGTGCTGGAGAGATGGCTCAACAGTTAAGAGCACTTTCTGATCTCCAGGGGACCTGAATTCCCTTCCCAATTCTCACATCAGGTGGCTCACAAATCACCTGTAACTCCAGCTCTAAGGGATATGATGCCCTCTTCTGGCCTCTGTGAGCACTGCACTCAGGTGCACAAACCCACACTCAGATACATACATTTACACACAATTAAAAATAATAAAAACAGAAAGAGTTGTCTTATTTGAAGGGAAAGCAAAGACAGTCTGAGGTATTCTGCCCAAGCCTGACCCCATTGTGGCTGTAACAGCAGGATGCCAGAGGGAAATGACAGACAGAGAGTGTGTAGTGCAGCTTGGCAGACACAGGGAAGGATACACTGCCCAACAGTTTTCTTAATTGAATCATTAGCAGCTCCACACTTCACTAGCATTCTCTGGCTTGGGCAATAAATTATGCATGACCCACAGAACAGCTTAAGGCTGCACCAAACACAACTTGAAAACCACAGTTTGGTTTTTTTTTTTGGGGGGGGGCCTCCTGAGGCCAAGCCCATTCTCGGGTATCTGAAGGCAGTTGATGGTGGCTGGGAGAGAGAGATTTCTTTCAGTGGTGTAGCCACTGGTAAACTGCTCATGTCATGGTCCCATAAATATTTTCTCACACATACGCCTTTAAGTAAGCCTGATTATACTCACATACGCAAAAAGGCATACAAGCAAAAGCAGGACTAGCTGGGGGAAGGAAGTGATTATTATGTTATAGGTGCTTTTAAAAACTTAAAACCCCACAGACTTCAGTGAAAACATTGGTAAAGCCCACTGAGGCTTTCAATGTCTTAGAAGTTCAGCTTGGGCCTACACACAGTCCAGTGGTCAAGAGGCACAGATATTTGGTGTGGTGCTGGTGTGTGTGTGTGTGTGTGTGTGTGTGTGTGTGTGTGTGTGTGTGTGTGTGTGTATAGGACAGGGGAACTTCTTGACACTTCAAAGAACATTCACACGGTGAAAGGAGCGTCCTCCAAAGCCAGGAAACGTACCACTGGCCTTCCCAATAATATAACCACAATGTCACACAGGCTTCTAGGAAGCCCTTTAGGACACTGTAGGCTAGGAAAGGCATTCCCCCCAATATTGGTGCAGCACCTCAACTCTAGGTAGGAAACTGTGAGCAGATACCTCCTTGACACCTGCAGACCATGCCTGTGGGTTAGGAAGCCTAATAAGAAGGAGAATGAGGGAAGGGAGATAGAGAGAGAGAATTAGAGAGGAGAGAGAGGTCAGTGGGAGCAAGGCCAATTGCTTTACCTTCATTTTCAGCAGCTGGTTTTCCATTTGGGCCGCCTCTAACTGCCTCTGCTTCTCCCGAAGCTTGTCCATGGATGCTTCATAGGTCTGCTGCAAATGTCTGATTTGATCCTTGATGTTGCTGTTTTCCAAAGTCACATCCACAAGGGTTTTCTATTTGGGTGAGAATTAAAAACCCAGGTCTAGTGGTGTGGGAACACACAGCAGCAGCATCCCATCCTGAGTCATGCTATAGCAGCTCCCAGCTGGAGACCAGGGATTCCCACAGCAGCTGAGGCCTGCCCTACTGTGGTTGGTGGACCATAGCCTGCCGTACAATCCCCAACAACTGGGGACCATCAAACTTGCCACTGCCTCAGATGGGAAGATGGATTAAATGGAATCTTTCTCATGGAAAATACTCATATACTATCATTTCACATGGCTGGGGGAGCAGGTATAAAGTAGTAAGCACAGGCCAATCCCATTCATAAATCCAAACCCATGATAGCTTCCCCTACATAATGGAATTGAGATTTATTTCTGTTTTGTTGTTGCCCTGTCTTTTCCATATTTCCACAATGAAATAAAAAACAAAGTATTTTATAAAACAGGGGTAAAGTTCACAGCTTTGCCTGACAAGTGTCAAGAGCCTGTTAGGGAGGCTGGGGGTGTGGTTTGGATGGTGGAGGGCTTAGCTGGTGTGCTGGTTAGTCAGCCTGACACAGCCAGGGTCATCTGTGGGCAAGCCTGTGATGAATTTTTCTTGATGGGTAATTGATGTGAGGATATACAGCTCACTGTGGGCTGCGCTGCTCCTGGGCAGGTGGCTCTGGGTTATATAAGGAAGCAGGCTGAGTGAGCCAGTAAGCAGCACTCTTCCATGGCCTCTGCATCAATCAGCTCCTGATCCCAGGTCTTGCCCTGACTTCTTTCAGTGATGGATTGTGATGCGGAAGTGTAAGCCGAATAAACCCTTTCCTCCCCAGGTTGCTTTTGGTCAGGATGTTTTATCAAGACAATAGAAAGCAAACTAAGAAACCTAGCAGGCACACAGTCCAGGGGTCCACTCCCAGCACTGCATATGTGACACCTGGTGGCTCAGTTCTGTAATCATAGCACTTAACAGAGTCAGGAAGGTCAAATTCAAGGTCATCCTGGGCTACATAGTGGGTTTGAATCCACCCTGAGGTACACGAGACCATGTCTCAGGAGAAAAAAGTGCTGCTGGCTATCTGATGTTCCAGGACACTTGTTGTTGGGAAATTTAGTACTTGTCCCTTACAGCTCTCTTCCTCCCCACCCAGCTGTAGAACTCCCGTGCTCTCAAGGTGGATCAAACAAGGTTGTTCTCATAACTTTCCAGTGTGCAGTGCCTGTGCCTTGACCCCAGGTGTGGGTGGTGCATGATTCCCTCCTATACTTAGCCCATCCCCTGGCTTGGGTACATAAGCCCATTACTCTCTATAATAAAAGACAGCAGCTTCCTTTTCATTTCTCGCGGTGGTCTGTTAAGTGTTTCAATCCCAACACCCTCTGCCAGCTTGGTACTCTGGCTGCATGGGCGCGGCAACTTGTGTGGGCAGAACCAATTAAATTAATAATGCTTTATGTCTGTTGCTTCTGTTTCTATTTAATTAGAGAGAAATAATCCCTGGACTCTGCACACTGGACACTGGGGTGTGGGCATTATCTGCAACTTCAGGTTGCAAGACTCAGAACCTGGTGCCAAATGGTGTTATGGAACAATCATTTTGTACATCGTGAAGATGTATCTTTGCCAAGGTGTCTTCTGATTAGTTTAATAAAAGAGCTGGCTGGCCAATAGCTAGGCAGGTAGAGGTTAGGCAGGATGTGGGGGGAGGAGTTCTGGGGAGGAGGAGGGCAGTCACCAGCCAGATGCAGAGGAAGCAGGAGATGAACATGCCGTGATGAAGAAAGGTACCACCACAGGGTAGAATGCAGATAAGAAATAAGGGTTAATTTAAGTTGTAAAAGCTAGTTAGTAACAAGCTTAAGCTATCAGCTGAGCATTTATAATTAGTAAGTTTCTGTGTGGTTATCTGGGAGCTAGCTGGTGAGACAGAGCTGACTGGACAGAGAAAAGTCCACCTACAGAATAGCATGTCTATCTCCTCTGTCTTTGATGAATGACTGTCTCTGAAGAGTTCCCCACTCCTCCTCACTGGACAACAATATACCTAAGCCCACTTGAATCACTTTAGAAACTGTCACTGGAGATGAAAGTTACCAAAGGAAACACAGAAGCCACCGAAAAGATTCCAGGAGCTGCAGAAGACATCTAGCCTAATGTCCAAGTCCTTCTGGGAGAAAATGGATGCTCAAACATTTAGTGGTGACCAGGAGGCCAGATTTGTCTGATCCTGTCTCTGTCACTAGCTAGACACTTCATGTCATGAGTCTCTGCTGGCCTCAGTTTATCCACACAAGTCAGAATTTGGAGCCCAGCTAGCTCTGCCTTTCTAAGAAAAGAAGCCAAGAGTCTGGTCTCTGTCAATAATGACAAACATGAGTAGAAGGGACACATGGAAGAGTCTGGGAGCTTGCACAAGTAAGAAGCCAATGAATGAACGAAGGTATCATCTTCTAGTTGCATGGGTCTGTTGGCAGTCCAGGATTCAGAGACTACAAATGCTTGGGTTCTAATAATTGACCCATGAGGTAAAATGCCTAGACTGTCAACTAAATAGCACATGAGAAGAATTTGCCTAAAAATAGTTTTTTTCTGGGAAGAAAAACCCAGAGACATAGTGCAGACACAGCAGGTCTACACTTAGGTTGGGCAAAGCCTTCTCTGGTAGGCTGGGCAGTGAAATGGTCTCCCAAGAGGGAAGGAAAGAGGGCCTTGACAGTCCCCCTTCAAGATAGGAGGAAGGGAACAAAGGGCTCCCGAATGAGCCAGGGTTTCGGCCCGAGGCCAGGGAGAAGCTGGCATACACAAAGGGGAGCCAGGAAAAGCCTGGGACTGCAGCCCAACCAGAAATGGGCATCCCAGATAGACCCAAACACAGCCCCGCCCCACCCACTGCTGGAAGCTGGCCGAGCTTTGTTGCCTCTGGGCTTGGTCAGCTATGGCTGGTGAATACTAAGTTCTATGGGAGATGGAGGAGCCCAGTACGCTCATCCACAAAACTATTTACACAGGGCCAGAAAGGATTAGAAATGAGTGGGAAGAATTCTTAGGAAGACACTGAAAGACAAGCCAGGTAAACTTGGAGGATGACAGAACTGATTGTGGAAAGTAAGACATCTTCAAATGAACTTGCACGCTAGGCAGGCAATCTCTCAACTGGAAGAGTACAGACTGAAAGCTCTTTAATTGCTCAGAGCCAATCTCTGGTAGTAGGTCTTAATTAAGAATGTCTGTCTATTAAGAAGAAAGTCCTTGTTCTCTAGAACACACATCACTCTCTCCACATAAAATCATCCCTAAATCAAAAAGTGTTTCCTGGGAGAGCTACTTCCCACAACAGGTTGCATTTTGTCTTTGGGTAAATGTGTCTTTTCTGTCACCAAGTGGGACTTCCTGAAGCACTGGAGCTAGAAGCAGAAGGTAGCTGCTGTGTTGTGTAAACACAGGGGACCACATAGGTACCTAGAAAGCAGGAGATGTCTCCATTCCAGAGCTGAGTCCGAAACCCCATTGACACATGCGCCTGACAGAGGCTCAACATTTCTGTTGGAAGCATTTCCTCCCCACCTTCCAGAAACTGCTCTTGCTAGGCCTGTGCTTAAAGGACCATGGCTGACCACGGGACATTCTGTGCTTTTCTGCAAATAGGCCCCTATAAAGCTCGTTGCCCTATAAAGAGAAGGTTCCCAGCTAAGGGGAAGCAGAGATACCTGCAGGCCAACGGAGTCAGACGCCAATGCCGAGTTCATGGCATTAAAGCTATCCAGGGCTGACGACTGTGCTTGGATGTGACTATCTAGGTAGTCCTGCTGAGCTCGAGAAACCTGGAGAGAGGAAGACAGTCACTCAAGACCAACCCACACCCCATAGACTCTAGGGAGGGGGAAGTTTTCTGAGAGCCGAGACAGCTGCTTCAGTAATATTTATGGTAAAACAAATCAACATCTGGGGCCAGAGAGCTAGCTTAGTAAAGAGCTGGCCAGGAAAGAGAGAACAGACTTCCTTTCTCTCAGTGTGTATTTCAATTTGTAGTTTTTAAACTATTATAAGTGACGCTAAAAATAATTAGTTCATCCACATGTCCTTTTTGCACCTGGGGGAGCTTATCTGCAGAACAAATTCTCAGGAATGAAACGTGAGGGCTGGGACTGTGGCTTGGACGGTAGAGCATGTACAAGGCCTCGGCTTGAGCCTCGTCACCCTATAAACCAGGCACAGTGGTGCACACCTTATAATCCCTTCACTGGGGAGGTGGAAACAGAATGAGGGGTTCAAGTTCATGCAAGGTTGAGCCCACCATGGACTACAGAAGACTTCATCTTTCAAAAAAAGTATACATCTTTTCAGTAGGCCATTAACTATAACCGATCTGGGTAGGGGCTGAGCAGGGAAGAGTGTGTTCCCTGTAATACATCTTAAAGGAAGATTATTAGTCATTCTCCTTTGGATAATAAAGTTCAATCTGTGACTCAAGAAAATGTCCTCTCAGATCATTTAAAGTATGACTTCCTTCATAAGAAACATGAGCTACTTAAACAGCTCCAGGCCACTGGACACAAGTCCCAAGCCCTGCTGTTCTCCCACAGCCACAGGGCATGGACTTACCGACAGGTGGACTTACCGACAGGTCCTGGGTGAGCTGGCGTATCTTCTGCCTCATCTCATCGTAGTCTCCATACATTCGCATCCTCACTTTCTCCAACGTGGCCCTCACCTGCAGCCACAGAATGTTAGTGAGACATCAAGTCACAATAGTTTCATGAAACCTACTGGAAACTTTATTAACAAGAGGAAGACTCACCAAAAATTCTTAAGAATAAAACATGTAGCAAATTAAGTGACAAGATTACTTTCAACATCTAGTTAGAAACAATGGAAATGATCCAAACAGTGCTGTGTATCATCAATGAGGATACGGACTAATAAACATTAAGTTACCCAAGTAATAAACCGAGGAACAACTGCTTTGTTAAAACTCACCCTTCACCCTCAAACACCGTTTGAACAAAGTTTACCCCTTCCAATCACATGTTTTTACAAGCAGGAAGTTTTTAACTAATCGACTATAAACACACGGCTACAAGGATGAAAACACTGCAAAGCAAGCAGCAACCTCTAATTTTCTCTCTCTCTCTCTCTCTCTCTCTCTCTCTCTCTCTCTGTTCCAAGTGCCAAAAAGCAATTAAATGTCTAGAATGCAAGGTGGAAAAATGTGAGGCCTGAAGGAGCCATAAATTCAAATGTCAGTTTCTCGGTAATTACCAACAGAACACACACTGGGTGTAACAAAGAGGAAAGTGGGTCCCCAATTCCTCACTCATACAAACACTGTGCAAGTCTGGACTGGGGTGACTATCAGGAGAGTATTAAGTGGGAAGCAGATACACAACCCTGTTTCCCCATCTTCTGGTGTCCTTAGATGCTTGGTAAAGTTCTCGAGAGTCCCCCAACAGATCAAGAAGTCTGGAGGTGGCTCCCTCTGGACAAACTCTAGGCTGTCTAGCTTACAAATGAATGGAAGCAGTTTGGTTTGAGTACAAATATTTAAGAACAGTGATGGGAGACTTGATACTGAAGGTATATTTGTGTAAGAAACACTTTGTTTTGCTTTGGAGCTTTTGTTTTCTTTTTCTTGTAGTAGGGATTTGAACTCATGGCCTCAAGCATGCTAGGCAAGAATGCTAACACTGAGATACATTTTGTTTTAGAATGGATATTGGTGGACAATTAGAAGAGAGGAGGCAAGACCTTGAGCATTCCCCAGATGACTTTTTTCTTTTTTTAAGTGTGTGTGTGTGTGTGTGTGCGCGCACGCGCGCAGATGCCAGGGGAAGCCAGAAGAAGGTGTAGGTCTCTTAGAACTGGAGTTACAGATACTTGTGAGCTGCCTGACATGGATAGGTGCTGGGAATCAAACTTTGGTCCTTATTATTAAAAACTCTTAATCCCTAAGCCAGCTCTCCAGCCCCTACCCACATGAATTCTGATTGTCCACTTTCTTCCCAGTGACCACAAACAGGGAAATGAGTCTCAAAGCATGGCCCTTCATTCTAGGGAGTAAATAACTCCATCACCCCAGGAGGTTCTTGTGCTATCTGTCACCAGAGGTGAATGGGCAGACTCTTGAGATGGGTGTTGCTCCCAATGAAGAGTGTAGGAAGCCAACAAGGCCAGGGTGTCTCCTATCAGGGAACAAGGGCAACAAACTCATAAGCACACTGAGGAATGAGCAGGCTGGGATGGATCTGAACCAGCCATTGAAGGTGCAACTAGAAATTAACTTTGTATTGCAGATCATAGTGGAGGGTGGGAATTTTGGGTCAGAACCAGTTCTGAGATTTCAGTGCATGTCTGTTATAGCTGAGGATTAGCCTAGACCTGTTGTATCTGTCTTGGGCAATTTGGGAGTCTCAGCTCTAAAACCTCTATAGCAACCCTAACCAATATGGAACATGTAAATGAAGACAACTAAATAGTTCCTTGTGAAAGTCTGCATTGTTTAAAAAAAAATAAAAAAACAGTCTGGGGGCTGGAGAGATGGTTCATCAGTTAAGAGCACTGACTACAATTCCCAGCACCCACATCGCAGCTCATACCCGGTTTGCAACTTCCATTCCAGAGCTTCTGACATCCTCCCACAGACATAAATGCAGGCAAAACACCAATGCACATAAAATAAAAACATGTTATATATATATAAAAAAAAAAGTCTGGGATCCAACATCCTGCATGATTAAAAAAACTGTCTTTGGGATGTCAGATAACTGGATGTTTAAGAACCGTGGTTGTAAAACAGTGTGTATGTATGTATATGTGTGTGTACTCATGTACACATGTGCATGTGAATATGTATGTGTGGTGTAGGTACCTGTTCTTGTGGGTGATATGTGCGTGCGTGCGTGCGTGCGTGCGTGCGTGCGTGCGTGCGTGCGTGTGTGTGTGTGTGTGTGTGTGTGTGTGTGTGTGTGTGTGTACACATTTGGAGGTCAGAAGTTAACATTAGGTCTCGTCCTTGATCACTCACCACCTTATGGTTTGAGGTAGGGTCTCACTGAACTTGGAGCTCATCTATTCAGCTACAATGGCTGGCCAGTGACCTCCAAGGGTTACCCTGTGTCTAGCCTACCAGTGCTAGAGTTACAGATGCCAGCAACCACACAGCTTTTACATGGATATTGGGATCTGAATTTTGGGTCCTCCTGCTTATGCAGTAGGCACTTTATGGACTGCACCATCTCCCAGCTCACAACAACAACAACAACAACAACAACAACAACAACAAATCCTCATATAACAGCTAAGACAACGTGGCTTTGCATCTGTCCCAAGTCAAATGAAGTCCATAAAGCTGGAGGCTTTGAACTCAGGAATGAGAGCCCACCTACAGATGAATAAACTGAGGCCTAGAGAGGACAAAAGGCCACACTAAGAGGAACCCAGTTCTGATACGGAAGCAGAGGCAATGGGCTCACAAGCCTGGGGGACTTCTCCAGCCTGTTGCCAACATTGGCTTCCTCCAGCACTGAGCTGTGGGCCAGTGTCTGGAGTCCATAGATATCATTTCTTCTTTCATCTAACTAGTCTGGTTTGGGCTCAGCAGCATCAGTCAGACTAGTGTGGGCAGAGGGGACACTGGGTATCACAAAAGGAGAAGACAGGCAGCCATCAAAGTATTTGAAGAAAATGATCCAAAATGTTAACCACAGAAGAGATTGAATAGTGAAAGATGGTCAGTTGTTTTCTTCTTTGTACATTCCTCCCAAACTAGCTCAGCTTAAAAGATACGAGGCAATATATGAAATACAAAGAAATTGCATTGATTCACGTAGACTGTACCTTGTGCATTGTAGCTGACTTCCCAAAATTCATTTCAAGCCAAATCATTGGCGTGAACCTGCCAAGTCTGCCTATGCTCCCTGTCAGTGATTGGGGTGGGGTGGGGTATGTATATAACCATCCCTGGCCAAGATGCCATGTAAGCCTAACAGGGTCAGGGAAACTTCAAAACCTTTCCAGAAGTGGGTACCCTATTTTCTTTCTCCAAACACTGTCATATGTATGGAAGAGACAACCTTGAGGATGAAGAAAGAAAAAAAAGTCCAAAGAAATGCAGAAAGCCAGACCCACTGCCCAGTTGTGCCCTGCTCCAGACTCATCTCCAGGGAAAACACATTTCTTTCTGAGTTGGTGGTTCTCTTATGAATAGCCAGCAACACCCACATTTATACAGTTGCCCAAACACATACATTAAGTGTCTGGTATCCTATGCAAAACCACCCAAGAGCCTCCACACCACACCCAGCAGCACCCTGGGTCATGACCATCTGCTGGTAGGTAATAGCCACCCAAGAGAAGCTTGCTGACGAATTATACCTGTCCCTTTAGCATCACTACAAAGAAATGGAGAAACACTTCCATCCCAAGTAAGACTTTGAAAATGCCTACTTAACAGTCCCATCCACGACTCCGACCCCACCCTCCTGGCTGCATCAAAGATCAGAAAGACGGAACATCCCTGAGTGGCTCACATCTTTGATGTAGTTCATCTCTTCTTTCAGCTGATTGGTGGACCAGCCATACACAACCATTTCCTTCTGCTGGTTGGGATCCGACCTTCGCACCACACCATAGACAACACCCTGAGGAAGCTTCCTGGTAGGCTCTCCATTGCTTAGTTCTGGAGGCTAGGAGAAAGCAGGAAATAAGAAAAAAGAGTATAAGTCTCATGAGCACAGCAATCATAATGGACACCCATGTATGATTAAGCAGGCTGTGCCTGGCCCTGGGTACCTGGGCAGCAGAAGAAGCAAGTGTGCAAAGGCCAGTTTGGTATCTGCTGATCACACTGTCCCTGGCCCAAGCTGCAGCTGCCTGCACCCTGTACAAAGCATTGACTACCCACTTCTTTTTTTCTTTGTTTTTGCTTTTTTTAATTGTTTTTCGAGGCAGGGTTTTCTGTGTAGCTTTGTAGACCAGGCTGGCCTCGAACTCACAGAGATCTGCCTGCCTATACCTCCCGAGTGCTGGGACTAAAGGTGTGTGCCACCACTGCTGGCCAACTGCTCACTTCTATCAAGTCCTGGTCCACTGTCCTCATTGGTAAAAAACCTTCATACCCCATTTTCCCAAGGGGACGTCCATTTCTAATTCTCACAATGATGCCAGAGGAATTATGTCATGAAACCCTACACTGAGGTGACACTGATTTCTGCCTTACACTGCCTTATACTGCCTTATACTGATGACTTTAACGGCCTCATCATGGCCTGAAACTCGGAAGTTGACATTGATTGTCATCTGGTAGCGAAACTGTTCTATGAGGGCAGGGCTGATCCTGAAGGAAAGAGGTGGGGATGACACAGAACCTGTCCTGTCCATTTTTTAAATATTTCTGGAAAGCCAAGCAGAGGTGGTGTGACTCCAGCCCCAAAGCATCTCCTCACTCTGCTTAGCTGGTCTTTAACCCTGCAGTTAAATCTTGAATCATCAAAATGCTGCAATCAAAGGGACCACGTCCAAATCTAACACAGCTTTGTAGGATGAAGGCTTCAGGAAGCAGGAAGAGAGAGAGAGAGAGAGAAAAAAGTGTTTTCTGACCACCAAGTAAATTCCTTCAACTGTTTAGCGTTCACAACTACTCACCAACACAGTGTTTTCCTGACTACTTCACAGCTGAGGGCATCGAAGTTCAAAGGGGCTAAATAGCTTGTGTGTGACCGCACGCACGTTCACATTTAAGCCAATCCTGTGAGTGTTAAGACAGCCCCTCCCTCATGCTGAGGGTTTGTTAGATGTGGGGAGATGGAGTAGGGGCCTCCTCAAACATGAAGAGGACAGAGACAAGGAAGAGGAAGAAAAACTGTGGGGAGAGACAGAGAAAAGGGACAAGGGCTGGTGAAATGGCTCAGCCAATGAAGTCCTTGCTCAAGGACCCAGAGTTCGATCCTTGGGTGCTACATGGTGGAAGGAGAGAACCAACCGCCAAAACAAGTTGTTTTCTGACCTCCACATGGGAACTGCGGTTCACTAACTGGCACGCAGGCGTCAGTGTGCGCCCATGCACACACATGAGTGTGCAAACACAAACACACACACACACACACACACACACACACACGGTGGCGGACACAAAGAATAAAAAAAGGTAACAAAGAGTATTTTTTAAAGAAGTAACTTTTAAAAGGAGAGAGAGAGAGAGAGAGAGAGAGAGAGAGAAACAAGACCCAGGCTGAGACTTCATAGACAAATGGTTTTGCAGCTCTCCCTGGAGTTAACCCAGTATTTAGTTTACAGGTCAGAACTATGAGATCAGGCAACTCCCCTCTTCTTTCTTTTTTTTTGGGGGGGGGACAGGGTCTCACTACATAGCCTTGGCTGGACTGGAACTCACTATGTAGATCAGGATGAACTCACTGAGATCCACCTGCCTCTGCCTCCCAAGTGCTGGGATTAAAGGCGGTATGGACTCTATACCAACTTTTTCAATTACCATTTAGTAGACTTTCCCCAGGTTTTCAGAAAACTTTTTGAAATACAAAACTATAATTTGCATTTTAAATTATTTATTGTCACAAAATAATGAGTACTGAGATCATTCAACGTTTGTAAAATAGAAAATAAAACCCAGGAAGATTAATGACAAGTTGTTAATCACTTCTGAGGAGGGAACAATGAAACGCGTTAGAGAGGCTGGAGGACAAAAGGGAGACTTCCTTTTTTTCTTGTTATTTTTTCTTTGTTTTTTTTTTTTTTTTTGTTTTTTGTTTTTCTTCGTTGTCTGCATTAATTGTGAGTACTTTGACCACAAGGACTTTTAACGAAGGGAGGAAACTCACGAAATGCTTTTTACTATTCTGTACGAACGTGGGAAGTGGTGTGATGTGAGATCTTCCACACCTGGTGTTTGGCTTCTGTGTCCCAGACACCCAGATCCCACGGATGCTGCTGCTATCCTTGAATTTGTTTATCAGTTTCAATGACTGGGTCGCTAAATGGTCTGTGGTGGAGTGACACACTGGCAGTCAAATATCCCCAATTTGCTAGGTTCGTAATTAGGAAAAGGAAAAGCTCCAATGAAACTCCCCACAGACCAGGAAACACAAGCTGTTCTTCCAGCCCTGGACCCCACCTAGTTCCTGAAAAACAGGCTGATGACAAAGGGCTCTGAGGAGACACATGCACAGCAGGGTGCCCAGAGTACTGGTGGCCAGACCCCGAGACTCCCACATGGGAGATGAAGACAGTGTCAGGACAGGGTCCAGTGCTGAAGATTCTGAGGCAGGGGGACTGCCCCAAGTTTGAGACTAATTGACGATTGGACTACAGAGTGAGCCACTGTCTCAACACAGGGAAGGATTTACACGTATTAAAGCATACATACCTAAGCCAGGCAGTAGTGGCTCACACCTTTAATCCCAGCACTCAGGAGGAGGCAGAGGCAAGTAAACCACTGTAAATTCAAGGCCAGCCTGGTCTACAGAGCAAGTTCTAGGACAGTCAAGACTATACAGAGACACCCTGTCTCAAAAAGCAAAAACAAAAACAAAAAGACAAAGAAAATTTCTGAAATGATACAATCTAAACATTTGGTGGCAATCTCCTCAGTGGGAACAGAATGTCATCTTTTCCTCTGTGCCCTTTTGTACAATGCCCTGTTGTTGCTGCTGCTGAATCATTTTTATGTAAACTTTTTTTTTAAAAAAAAAGATTTATTTTGGGGGTGGACACAAAGTCCCACCCCTAGCTGGAGCTATTGGCATCTGATAACTGCTGAGAGAGGTCCGTTTTCTTTAAGGGTGTGACCCCTGGTAGGTTGACCACACTCCAGGGGACAGCCCCACACCCAAGAATCTGTGGACAGCACAAACTGGACTGGACTTTTTTTAAATTACGGAGGGCATGAAGTTCTGTGGATAATGAAGTGAGGGTGGGTAGGGAAGGAGTTGGGGGAAAGGGTGAATAAGTTACAAATATGTTGTACGAAATTCTCAAAAGAGTTAATAAAATTCATTTTAAAGATTTACTTTTAGTTATCTATATATTTGTGTATCTGTGTAGGGGTACATGTACATGTGAGCACAGGTGTTTACAGAGCCCAAAAGAGGTGTCAGATCCCCTGGGGCTACAATTGTAGGCAGCTGTGAACCTCCCAATGTGGGTGCTGGGAACTGAACTCAGGCCCTCTGCAAGAGCAGAACACATTCTTAACCATTAAGCCATCTCTCCAGGTCCCCTTTAATTGTGTAGTGAGATGTCTACCCCGCCTGCTCCTGTTGCACTGATCACGCCCATTGGGATGTGTGGATGACATGACCTGGGGGAACTAGGTCTGGGGTCGAGGACCCCAGCACTGTCTCTCTTGATTCCTAGCCAGAACAGAGAGCATACGGAGGCATCCTTGGGACAGGAACCTGCTGGCAGTCATCTGTCTCTGTTATGAGTGATTTCTCCCTGAATAAACATCCATCAGCCTATCTCTTTTCCCAGATTCTTATTTATCAACGATATGTTTCAATTTTCCAAAGGAAACTAAAAGTAAAAAATCATTAAAATGCCGTCTAAATAAAAGACTTCCAGAAAAGAGAGTGGACAGTGGTCACCGGGCCCTGCTGAGAAATGGGGCTGGTGGCATGGTGTTCCTTAGGGGAAGATGCTGGACCATGCAGGGAAAGTCTGGAAGGGCATGCACGAAGAAAGAGAAGGAGGAAAATGATTGCTACACAGTGATTTTTATTACACTAAAGAAATTTTTATTCCCTCTAGACTTCACGGTCCTACTGTGTAAATGTTACTGGTTCATCGGGGTGAACACTCAGGTTCCTGTCTCTGTCTTTCCAAATGTGAACTCCTCCGACCACACCACCTCTGAGCCAGGGAAGGAAAGCAGGGAACTGGACCTCACATGGCTATGTGGCATTCCAGAGTTAAACGGGGAAGGGAAGCCAGGGGTGCAGCCCTCAAGTGCCAGAACTATTTGGAAGAGGAAGGCCAGAGATGGGGGCTCCTCTCCCCTTCCCCACCTCACCCCCATCCACCATGATGCCCCCCTCACCCCATTTTTCTACCAATTCCTTTTTCCTCATGCCACTCACAAGGCTCTTCCCTCTGCCACACTGCTAGGCTGAGATGCCTCTTCCTCCGGGGTGACTTCCTTAACCCTTCACAAATTAGGCTCCTCATGCTCATTCTTCCCATGACTATGGCCATGCCTGAGTGACTGTTGATCCTCGGGATCAAAGGCCTATACCCCAGCAGCCACCAGTCCCAAGACATGCAGGCCTTATCTGCCTTTTTTCCATGCTAACTGCAGCAGCCAGCAGAGATGGGCATACTGCGATTCTTCTCAGCAAATATTTACTGAATGAATAGGAGCTTTAGAAGCTGGAAGAGGCTCTGGAGAAGCACTTTGAACATGCAAATTCAGTCCAGCTGAAGGAAACACCCTTTGTCCCTCTTAAAGCAAGGGACAGACAGCAGCCCAGAGCCTCAGCCACAAAATGAAACCCTGTGAGGTCCCAAAACATCGTGTTTAGAAAATACCAACATGCTTGAGGTCAAATGCTAGAGAACACAGAAAAAAAGTAAGAGGTAATGTGTTTGCAAATGTTTAAAGGCCATTTCTTTCTCCCTCTTAAAATATCCCTAAGTGAATATTACTTTTAGGCATGATGAAAATTATTGTGTTATTACTAAAAGGTAGTGTTTACCTTTGAGAGAAGCATACCGAAATATTTATATATTTGTTTATTTATGCAGGTAAAGGAAGTGGACAGGATATAGATAGACAAGGCAGGATCGGCTGTGGGTCAGGACTACTATGGCAGAGTCCAAGGCTAGTAGCTTATTCCACATTTCAGTTTCCTGTGGCATAAGTTTCCAACTCTCCAGAGTTAAATTTTTTTAAAAGCTTTAGAATGTGGCTTTATATCTTTTTTTTATATCTTTTTTTTTTTAAAGGCTGGAAAGATGGCTCAGGTGGGAAAGGTACTACTTAGCCTGAAACCCCAAGTTACATCCCTGGAATCAACATGGCAGAAGGAACCCTTGCAACTTGTCCTCTGACTTCTACACATGTATCATCACTCACTCACTCACACACACACACACACACACACACACACACACACACACACACACACAGAGAGAGAGACAGACAGACAGACAGACAAGACAGACAGACAGACAGACAGAGTGAAATAGATACAGAAAGCAAAAAATAAAAATGTCTAGAATATGTTTGGGGCTGAAAAGATGGCTCAGTGATCAAGAGCTTGTGGTACTATTTCAGAGGACCCCAGTGTGGCTCCCAGCACCCAGCCATGTCACAACCACCTGTAAGGTCTAGGGAATTTAATCCTTCTTTTGACTTCAAGAGCACCTGCATCCACATGAACACACACCTTAAACATAATAAATGCAATCTCTAAAAAAATAATGTGTATGTATCAGACCTATTATGAATATGTTGGCTCTAAAACAATGCCAGGCAAAAGCTTCTTGAAAGTTAAAGCCCTATATAAATGTCAAAATGAAAAGAAAGTTTCTACCACAGAAGGAAGCAAAGACAATTCACAAAACTGATATTCCATAACCCCCCCTCCAAAAAAAGCACCAGGACTAAGAGCAGGTGCACACAGTAACATACACAAAGAGGCTACGATCAGAGATTTACCATGAGCATTCACAGCTCAGAATTTACCTCAGGCTCTAGCTACAGCTGTTTTCCCTGAGCTGGAAAAGGATGAGAAGCCACAGAAAGTAACCCAGTCTAAAACTCTATGCCCCAAAGGATGCCATGCCCCAAAGGGTTCGCTGGCAGGTGAATGAGTGAAGCTAGTAAGGAATGCCTAAGTTTCTCACCTCTTAAATTCATCATCTGACAACACAACAAACTCCACTAAGGCTGAGACTGTATCTATTATTCTCGCCACTGCATCTCAATACCCAGCACAGACATTCAATAAACATGGGAAGGTTTGTATGTGTGTACATATGTGTGTTCATGTGTTGGCAGGTGTGCATGTGGGTACATGTTGGTATGCATATTGTGTATACATGTGTGTGTGTGTTCATGTAGAGGCCAGAGGTTGACCTCTGGTGTCAATCTCGGGAATACTGCTCACCTTTGCGACAGTGCTCTGACATTGTTTTCTAGGAGTTTATTAGTGTTAATACAGAGTTTCACAGCTGAAGAAATATCAAAGAGGGGCAAACTCTCTTATGTTCTAGAAGAGGAACCTGGGTCCCCTTGAGAGGGCTTTGAGACAGGAGCATTGCAGAGGTTGGTGACGGACCCAGGACCAGAACCTCAGGCCTCTTCATTGAGAGGCAGAGACAGCCCTTGCACACTGTCACTGAGGCAGAGACAGCCCTTGCACACTGTCACAGAGGCAGAGGAGACAGCCCTTACACACTGTCACAGAGGCAGAGGAGACAGCCCTTGCACATGGTCACTGAGGCAGAGGAGACAGCCCTTGCACACTGTCACGGAGGCAGAGGAGACAGCCCTTGCACACTGTCACTGAGGCAGAGGAGACAGCCCTTGCACACTGTCACGGAGGCAGAGGAGACAGCCCTTGCACACTGTCACGGAGGCAGAGGCAGCCCTTGCACACTGTCACAGAGGCAGAGGAGACAGCCCTTACACACTGTCACTGAGGCAGAGGAGACAGCCCTTGCACACTGTCACGGAGGCAGAGGAGACAGCCCTTGCACACTGTCACTGAGGCAGAGACAGCCCTTGCACATGGTCACTGAGGCAGAGGAGACAGCCCTTGCACACTGTCACGGAGGCAGAGGCAGCCCTTGCACATGGTCACTGAGGCAGAGGAGACAGCCCTTGCACACTGTCATGGAGGCAGAGGCAGCCCTTGCACACTGTCACAGAGGCAGAGGAGACAGCCCTTACACACTGTCACTGAGGCAGAGGAGACAGCCCTTGCACACTGTCACGGAGGCAGAGGAGACAGCCCTTGCACACTGTCACTGAGGCAGAGACAGCCCTTGCACACTGTCACGGAGGTAGAGCAGACAGCCCTTGCACACTGTCACGGAGGCAGAGGCAGCCCTTGCACACTGTCACAGAGGCAGAGCAGACAGCCCTTGCACACTGTCACAGAGGCAGAGGAGACAGCCCTTGCACACTGTCACTGAGGCAGAGACAGCCCTTGCACACTGTCACAGAGGCAGAGCAGACAGCCCTTGCACACTGTCACAGAGGCAGAGGAGACAGCCCTTGCACACTGTCACTGAGGCAGAGACAGCCCTTGCACACTGTCACGGAGGCAGAGCAGACAGCCCTTGCACACTGTCACAGAGGCAGAGGAGACAGCCCTTGCACACTGTCACTGAGGCAGAGACAGCCCTTGCACACTGTCACACAGGCAGCCCAGCCCCAGCTGCAGCCAGTGATTCATAGCAGCACACCCACTCACCTGGCAACAGCCAGGATGTTGTATAAACAGGCTCTCCAAGGACAAGAACCAGCAGGCTTGTTCATCTAAGGTTTTAAAGGAAAGGGGCCATAAACCCTGCCAGTGGAGGTTTCCTGCTCTGACACACTACTGGCTCTTGGAGTCCTGGACTCTGCACCCATGCGCACACAGCCAGTCTCCCTCACTTAGCTTCCCAAAGTCTCAAAATAGAGTAATTACGGTCACTGAAGGACACATAATGTCCTTCCTGCTGTGCGTTAGTCAGTAGCTTCTCATAATGGAGTCTCTTCTAGCTAGCCTATTAATATGCACATAATGAAGATTTCCACCACGATGAAGATCACAGAACTAGTTCCAACCAGATCCAAGACTATGCTGCCACATTCTGGTTCAATGTGAGGCATCTGTCACAGCTCATAATGGTCTCCTCTCTCTCTCACACACACTCTCCCTCCCCCCACCTCTCCTTTCTTTCCCTAACTTTTTCTCTCTTCAGCATCTAAAAGAGAAGAAAGAGATTGTGCTCTGGAGGAAATGAGGGGAGAGGGACAGAGGGAACCTGCTTAAGACAGGGATAGTTCCACCCCTGGAAAGGACAGGGACCTCTCCCATCCCCCACCCCTTCTCCACTAACAATCCTATCAAGTCTATTCCCTGTAACATCCCCAGATCCATGCCCAAGAATGACCCTACCCAGTTCCCTGGAAGTACATGAGCCAGACTGGCTCTAGGGGAAATACACTCAGTGAGTGAGCCTAAGATAAGGGCCCCTTTCTCACCGAGGATCAGGGTACCAGAATGTCAGGAGCAGGGGGCCATAGCCACATTGTCTTCTAAATGTGTGTGCCCATGTCCCATTTGAAGTTCCAGTGTTGCATTAAACTTCTTAAGATGTTGAAATAGTAGTGATACACACCAATAAACTATCATTACTCTGGTGGGGAGAAGAAGAATCACAAAACAGCATGGCCTCCATTGGGATAGGAGAAATCAGAAATCACAGCTGGTGAGGCCATCTCCAAGCCAGGCAAGAATGAGTCCTCTAGGGCTGGGTCTTTGTAGAGCAGGGGGGTGAGGGCAGGAAAGTCCTTGTAGAGAGGGAATGTGGACCCAGGTGATGGCAGAGCAATACTCAGATTGATGGAGAGTGGAATGACATCAGCAAGGATGCAGAAGGCATAGCCCAAGAGGAGAAGAGACACAAGACAGTGTTTTATGGATGGGAATGATTCCAAGACAGCTAAAGGGAGAGATGCTGAGGCCAAGGCCATTGGTTTTTGACCTTCAAATGGCAAAGGTGGTATTCAGTCACTCCATCTTATAGACATAGTGGAGGGTACCTTTCCCATACTAGTTTAATTTTTTTATATACGTATACATATACACGGGGTGGGGCTGGTGGAGAGAGGGGCTTGTGCATATGTGTGCAGAGGCCAGAGAATGACCTTACATGTCACCCTCGAGAACTTTGACTACTGCCTTTGGGAAGTTTTCCAGTCTAGCTCACCAATTAGGCTAGAATGGCTGGCCAGGAGGTTCCAGGTTCCCACCTGTCTGCCTCCCCAGTGCTGTGATGCTCAGCACTTTTAATTGAGTGCTAAAATTTAAACTCAAGTCCTCACCTGTGCGATGCAAGAGCTTTATAAACTGAGCCATCTCCCCAGCCCTGCTTAGCTCATTTGCTCTTTGCAGCTGGGCATCATCATGCCTGCTTACAGAAGGAACTAATATGTGTTTTCCAGAACCTGTGGCCAACAGAACATAGTCTCAAACAGCAAAATATTTCTCAAGAGTAGCGGGCAGTCGAGCATCTGCTTTAGAGTTAGGAAACCTCCACCATACACCCCAGGATCCCATGACTCTAGGGAAAGTTCTGATTATTGAACTTGCCTTGAGCAACCTCCCAACACATCTCCATGCAACAGGACAAAATGTGCCTTCTTCAATACATCTGAGCTGAGGGGAATGCCTCTCTAGGATGAACATAGAACAGACAGAGTACCCAGCAGACAATGTCTATGTATAGCCAGATGCCCATTAGTGGCATCTGCTATGACAGTGTCAGTGACTAAGGCTCAGATGCCCTCAGCCAGCTGTATCTCTGATGCCCTGGAAACCCTCTGGGAAGTTTCACTTCATTAGAAGTCAATAAGGCCATCTGACATCTTCAGACTGCCATGTCCTATCCAGCCTGGTTTAGGAAAACCATGGATCCCCCATCAAAGGAACCTAAGTCATTCAGCCTCTGAAGATCATCCAGAATGTTGCAATTTTGTGGCTCTCAGGGAGGGGCAGATACATTGCAACCACATCTGAAGAAGTGGCTCCTCCAAGGAACCTTCCTTGTTGGTATTTGAACCCTGCTCCCAGTGAGTCAAGCCCAGGAACCCAGCCAAGACACAGTGTCAAAGTCACTGTCTCCCCAGTGACCACTGGAACATGAGTGCTGCCACCACCCAAGAGCTTCAGTCCTGGGGAAACAGCCAGCCTCACCCTCCCCTCTACCCCAGTTCTCCTTCAGTGAGTCACCATATTGTTACAGATGGACACTTTAGAGCTCACTCCTGGTGCCAAGTGCACAGCTCCCAAGCCCCCTGGAGCCTGGCAGTTCCCAAGTGCCTACAGTGAGCTATTCCGGGGGCATAAGGAAAAAGAAAGGAGTCCCTGCTTTTGCTGTAAATATATGAAGGTTCAGTGTGTGCCTGTGTTGATTGAGAGAAGAAAGTAGGAAGGTTGGAAATGCTATTCTTGGAAAGGTTAATATTGAGGTTTTTAAACCATTTCTTCTTAACTTTTACCCACATCTTCCATTTGTCAAGTGAGCCATTCATTGCTCCTAAAAATAAGATTTGTAAAGGTTGGGACTCTTCTAATCTCTTCAATGTTGTCACAGAAGAATAGCTGCTTGGCCTTGGGGAATCTGAGGAAGTGTATCCCAGGGGGAAAGAAAGGCAAATCCAAAAGCCTACACTTAGACTTGAGGTGGATGACAGAACTTAGTTTGGAAACTAGATTTATATTTCATTCTGATTACTAAGGCTGTTGGAAATTACACCACTGAAAGAGTGACATGCTTCTTCCTGGTCCAACAACTTACATCATTTTTATGTGGCTTAATTCTGAAGCAGGATCATTCCTTTGTATGCCTTTCAACTTTATTGATAAAATCTTCCAGCCAAGGGCCCTGTGTCTTAAAGCCTAGAGCTATTCTGTGGTTTCCCAATGGTGTAGGATCTTCTGGCTTCTTCTTATCATTTATCTTTTCCTTTAAATGTGTATTTATTTTTTTGTATGTGTGTATCTATGTATGTATGTGTGGCTTTGTGTACATTCTATGCTGTACATGTCTAAGAAAAAACACAACTTGGAGGAATCAGATCTCTCTTTCAAACATGTGTGTCCCAGGGATCAAGCTCAGGTTGTCAGGCTTACTGGCAGATGTCTTTGCCATCTCACCCATCCCCTCCACTCCCTACCTCCACGTGCCTTTTATAAAAGAGAGCTTTTGGCTGACTGACCCGAGTACAGATGTCATTTTCATCTAAGTGTAATCATTATGGAGTTGGAATTATCATGGTGAAATACAGAATGGATATATTGTTATGGACTTTTTCTCCTCAAATAGATGGTTTCCCACTGAATGAGTATCTGTTATAAAAAAAAAAAAACTATCCCTTTGACTTACTGTGCAAGTTATATCAATATACACATAATCTCAGATAAAATAACACCATCAGTATGTACTTAGGAATTCTCATAAAGCTATTTGTGATTTTCATTTTAACTTTTGACACTTTTTTCTCTCCGACAAACAAAAGTAATGTCTGATGTTTAGTTACAGTAAAAGGAAAAAAAGTCATTGGCTTGACTAATTTGGAAGGTACTCTTCAAGACAAAAGTTGGGCAAGCTGCTTGAGTACGAACTTCACAGCTAAGTACTCAAACTCTTTCGTCAGGAATGTTTGGTTCTTCTATGAGAACAATCACTAAAGGGCATCTTCCCCTATTGCAGCTCCCAGAAACATCTCATTCCCTATTACCCTACCCTGCACTTGGACACAGCCACTATATCCCTGCTCCCATCACCTACGCTGGACTAGGCTTCTTCCTCAAACTTTCCCAGATGCCATCATCTCTAAAAGGGATGAGACAGTGAGGACAAAAAAGGGGGGCCCTCAACAAGAGCACCTCACAAGAGTCCAGTAGCTGAAGCTGCCCTGCCCCATTCTTGTTATGAGCTTTAGCACTGTGATGGTTAACACTGATTGTCAACTTGTCAGGATCTAGAATCCTAGGACATCAAGTACTAGGTACATCTGCGAGGGAGTTTCTAGATTGGGTAAACTGAGGTAGGAATTCCCATCCTGACTGTGTGCAGCAGTGTCCCGGGAACTAAATTAAAAGGGGAAAGCAAGCTGAGTACCACATCCTTCTCTTTCTGCTTCCTGACTGCAATTTGCTGTGACCAGATGCCTCAGGTCCCTGTCACCATGGTTTCCACACCATGATGCGCTGTACCCTTAAACCATTAGCCCAAAGTAAACACTTCCTTCCTCAAGTTGATTTTAATCACAGTTTGCCACAGCAATGAAAGAAACAATGAATACAGCTACAAAGCATTTCCTTTGCTTAATGAGCTATGGGAAAGCAGAAAGAACTCTTCAATCACAATCCACATGCATAAAAATGAAATCTATTCATGAGGCTCATATTTCAAAATCAATGACTGTATCAACATCTCTGTTACAATTTCTTTTCTTTTCTTTTCTTTTTTTTTTTTTTTTACAGATTTTCTCTGTAGCTTTGGAGCCTGTCCTGGAACTCACTTTGTAAACCAGGCTGCCCTCGAATTTACAGTGATCCACTTGCCTCTGCCTCCTGAGTGCTGGGATCAAATGCATTTGTCACCACACCTGGCTTTGTTACAATTTCTTTGGCCCAAATCTAATCAAGGTCCAGTCCAACTTACCAACAACAGAAGTTCATCTTGTTTTTACTATCATCAGACTCCTAACAGAAGACTGTCATCTTCTGGTAATGCAGGCTGGGTCACCAGGGTGAAATTTTACTCTACTTTAAGGTTCACTGTTCCTTTACAGGCTATACTTTAAGGCCATGTGAATATCCCATTCATCGACAATGTTTAACTAACTAGTTTCTTAACCATTGATGAGCCTATCTGGAAATTCCAAAACTTTTTCTAAAATAGTCAATGTTCTAGAACAAGCTCCCTTTCCCTCTATGCCTGTCAGGTTATCACTTGTGTTGAGCATTTTTTATTATTATTCAATATATCATAATGTATTGTTGGTTGAGTGTCCTTTATCTCAAAATGTTTGGAACCAGAAGAGCTTCAGATGTTGGAGTTGTTTATACTTGGTTAAGGATATTTGTATAGATTTTACCAGTTAGACATGTCTACCCACTAAAATTCAAAATTCAAAATGTCTCAAATCCAACCCTAGTCTCATAAGATTGGGGCTATTTAGCTGGCATATATCTTCAATCCCAGCACTCAGAAGGCATAGGCTGGTGGCATTCTGTGAGTTCAAGTCCAGCCTGGTCTACAGAGTGAGTTATAGGATTGCCAGTACTGTTTGTTACACTGAGAAACCCCACCCCCCCACCCCCCCCAAAAAAAACCCAGAAATAGAATGGCACTATTTAACTTGTACTGATCTTAATCCTTTTGGTGTTCAAGCTATGTCTAATTTAACCAGAAAGAGCTGTCAGGGCTGGAGTGATGGCTCAGTGGTTAAAAGAAACTTCTGTTCTTCCAGAGGACCAAGGTTAGATTCCCAACACCCATACAGCAGCTCACAACTATCTGCAACTCCAGGTCCAGGAATCTGAAGCTCTCCCTCTTCTGACCTCCATGGACCCTAAAGGCATTTGGTACACAGACACACATAAAAGCAAAACACGCATACACATAAAATGAAAATAAACTAATTTTTAATAAAAAAAAATAAAATAAAACCACCCCCTGTGGCCTTGGCCGGGACCTTGCTGGTGCTGCCTGAATTTCCAGAACCAGCTCTACCTTGTGGTCCCTGCCTCCTGGAACCAGCATTCTCCCTGGTGCTGTTAGTGAGACACTTCTTCCCCTTTGAAATAGGTCAGAGGTTACATCCTTTCAGGACTCTCTAGCCATATCTGTGCTTTCCTCCTTCCTACTTCCTCTGTCGGTCATCTGCCATTTGCATCATCACTGGTCACTTGTTGACTTTGGTAGAAAGTGAAGAAGAGGGAGCTGGGAAGATGGCTCAGTTAGCAAATGGCTTGCTGTGCAATCATGAGAACCTCAATTCAGATAAGCTCTCTCTCTCTCTCTCTCTCTCTCTCTCTCTCTCTCTCTCTCTCTCTCTCTCTCTCTCTCTCTCTCTCACACACACACACACACACACACACACACACAAAACACAAGGATGAATGGGTGGAGAGTAGCAAATCCCTGGAGTTCCATGGCAAATTGGCAAGCTGTGGGTTCAAACAGATACCCCATCTCAAGAAATAAGGCCAGGCACAGCCTGTAATCCCAATACTCATAAGCCAGAGGCAGACAGATACCCCATCTCAAGAAATAAGGCCAGGCACAGCCTGTAATCCCAATACTCATGAGCCAGAGGCAGGCAGATGTCTATGAGTTTGAGGCCAGGTTGTTCTACACTGAGTTCCAGGACAGTCAGAAACACATAGAGAGACCCTGTGTGACAAAGGGAAAAGTAGGCTAAAGAAATGGCTCCAGGGTATAAGAGTGCTTGTTTTTGCAGAGGACCCAGATGTGGTTCCCAACACCCACATGGTAGCTCACAACCATCCATAACTTCAGTCCCAAAGGATCTAGCATCCTCTTCTGATTTCTGAGGGCATCAGGCACATGTGTTGCCCATACATATATACATGCAGACAAAACATTCTTACATGTAAAACACTCAAACATGCAAATTAAGTTTGAAATTTTTGAAAGAGAGAGAGAAGAAATAAGGTGGAAAGCAAACTGAGGAAGATACCCAGTGTCTGTCTCTGGCCACCACAGGCACATGTAGGCATACATGACCACAGATACACACAAACACACACACACAGTTGGGAGAAGGGTGCCCAACACAGACAGGAGAGATGGACACAATACTCTTCCCAGTCTATGGGCAGCTTCCTTGTTTATGGTTCGTTGTATTATTGGTTAACTCAAAAGTGAAGCTTGCATGTCAAGAAGTCAGTCTCATGATTCTACCCATGTAATGTATAACCCATTATTTCACTTTGTGTTTATATAAAATACCCACCATAAGGACCGCCAAGGGTCTGGCGAGCCTATCCCTTTCTCTTCCGCTGTCTCTCCAGAAAGTACACCATTATTCTGTTTGCTTTCGTTCTCAGCCTACTAGAACATAAGCTCCGTGAGTGACAGCCATTGCCTTGCTAACTGCTATGTTTACCGCTGAAGTCCTAGAGGGTGAAACTTAGCAGGTGCCAGTCATGGCTTAGGAATGAGAAAATGGCATCACCTGGAACAGAGGTGGAGAGATAGGCAGGTCCTCCCATTTATTGTTAAGCCTACACTTCTGCCAGCTGCCAGAGTCACTTAGCGCCATCTCTATGTTCCCAGATAGGAACACATGGGACATGATGTCACCACTCTTTATTTATATACCTGTTCCACCTGAAAAACTGCAAGTCCCTCTGATGCAAAGGTACGGTCATGGCCACCTGTATCGTGCCAGCACCACTTCAAAAACGACACAGGAATGTTTATAGATTTCCTCTTGTATCCAGCCAAGAGCATACTCGGTTGCCTTCTGGGCTCTTCCTGCCAGCTGGAGCCAGGCCTCCAGCCTGATGCTCCAGTCCCAGCAACTCACAAAAGGCCCTTTGACTCCGCCGCACGAGCCATTCCAGGAAAAAACCACCTTCCCTGCCACAGCACCTGTCACCAAGCCCAGTGTCCCCACAGCTGGGAGGCTATACAGAGCCACAGTGTTCCCCCAGGAAACAAGGGCTGGGCATACGGCTGCAGTGGCAGCTGGGAGAGCAGTATGGAAGGCTGGGGCCTTTTCTTCAGCAGTGACCAATGCATAACTTGGAGAACAGCCTTGAGGGATGGAGAACACAGTAACACAGAAGGCCAGCCACAGGCCCTGGCCTCCAAGGGGGCTCACCTGATCTTTCCTCTCAATCTTCTTTTCCTTTTGCTGGGGCCCTGGACTCTCAGGAGGCACGGTCAGCCGCAGTCTGCAGACATTTGCCTAAAAGAGGTGGAGGACAGTGCAATTAGGATGAGTGTTGGGGCAGAAGGAGCCAGGGGCCCTGGGCTTTCTCTCTGCCTATTTCACAGTAACGGGCTCATCGTACCACACCAATCACACTGGAAGGAGGCTAAGAGTGAGACCAGCATGGCCTGGCACAGGTGCCCACCAACACCATCCACCAGCAGCCTGCTGCCCAAACAAGGAGATGTTAAATACCTTCCGAGTTTCAAGCTTTCAGGGTTTCTCTGTGTAGCTTTGTAGACCAAGCTGGCCTCGAACTCACAGAGATCTGCCTGCCTTTGCCTCCCCAGTGCCAGGATTAAAGGCATGAGCCACCACTGACTGGCAGATTTCAAACATTTTTAAATAGCTCGAGTTTTATAACAATATGCCTAAAATGATCTCATTTCACAGACAAAGGCCAAAATTCCACTAGAGAGATAGAAGCCAAATTACATAATGCAGTTACCTCTTGTCTAAAACTGGGGTTTCTGATGATGGGGTAGCATTTAACTTTTCTACAACAGACTTGGAAATGTTAACGACAGGATTTTTATTTTTGATGTTGTGTGTGCATGGGTGTGCATGCCACAGCATGCAGGTGGCAGGACAAAGGGCAACTCTGTGGGAATCAGTGTTCTCCTTTCACCTTTATGTGGGTCCTGGAGGTCACACTCAGGTCAGGCCTGCAAGGCAAGGAGCCTTTCCCTGCGGAGCCATCTCACCAGCCCAATCACAACTCTCATAAACTTTCTTTAATCACATTCATATTCATCATTCACAGTAGGTAGACGTGACTTAAAGGTTCATTGTCACGTGGAGGAGCCATGTATACGCATACAGTAGAATACTACTCAGCTTTGAAAAGGAAGGCAGCTCTGCCATAGTGAGACATGGATGAACCATGAAGACACACTGCCTGAAAGAAGCCAACTGCATAAGAGCAACGCCACCTTCTAAACGATGTCACACTCATCGAGAGGGCAGTGGAAGGTGCTGCCAGGAGCTAAGGACATTCAGAAGGGGGAGGTATCATTTGCTGGGACCAGAACTTCAGTGGAGAAGACGGGAGAATTGACAGTGGTGACAGGGCCACAGTACTGTAGATGCACTCAAAGTCATCAACCTGTACACTTAGAAACAGCTAAGGTGACAAATGTAATGCTTTATGTATTTTAGAATTGAAAGAAGAAGAAGCCGAAGCTGCTCACATTTGCTGAAAATTCAAAGAGATGTTTACAGAAAAGGTTGGGGACCAAGGGCATAATTGCCAAGGTGATAACATCTGTCAGCTTCCTCGGCTATACCATGAACACTTATCACCAACCTCTGAGGCTGGTTGTCAGGTTATCAAAGGCTGTCAATAAAGCTCACTGAAAGTTTGGAATATAGGCCAGGAATAGTGGTGCACACCTTTCATCCCAGCACTCGAAGCAGGGACAGGGACAGGGACAGGGGCAGGGGCAGGGGCAGGGGCAGGGGCAGGGGCAGGGGCAGGGACAGGGGCAGGGGCAGGGGCAGGGGCAGGGGCAGGGGCAGAGGCAGAGGCAGAGGCAGGTGGATCTCTGTGAGTTCAAGGCCAGTCTGGTCTACAGAGATAGTTACAGGACAACCAGAACTACATAGTTAGACTCAAAAATAAACAAAATATAATATATACATAGATACACATACATATATACATACATGAATAAAGTTCCCACATAGCTTTCAAAAGGCCAGCACTGGGATGTGGCCCCCATGGGAGAACTTTGGTCTAACAGGCAGGAGGCTCTGGGTTCAATCTCAGTACTGCACAGCTAAACCAACCCAAGGAGACAGAAAGTCTACATTGCACTATTCCCCTACAAATTAAACTCAAAAGCAGCATGAAAGCATCCACTGGGGAGAGCTACAGCTGTGTGATTTGACAAGAGGCGGGGGATCCTGAGCAGTCATTTTCCTGACCCAAGGAACAAAAACCAGACCAATGTACCAGTGACAAAGCAGTGACAACATCAGTGGGCTATGCATTCACAGTACTTGCTGTGTGCCAGGTACCAGCTAGGTTGACCCTAAATTCTATGGGAAAGGTCCTCTTACCAGGCCTACTGAGTGATTAGGAAGTTGTCTCTCGAAGAGGGGGGTGGCAGGTGGAGGTCTCACACTAGGATACAGCAGAGCTAAGATCTGAACCTGGTCAGTCTGCAGAGTCTGTGTTCTTCACCTTCACATTCACTGCCAATCTCGAAACACCATATGGGCCTGACTCATGGGAGGCCTGCGTGTCCCCTATTATACATTAAGTTGTGCCCCACTATAACTCAATGTATGTCCTAACTCCTAGTACCTGAGAATATGGCCTTATGTAAGTATAGGGGAGTTGTTCTCAACCTTCCTGATGCTGTGACTCTTTCCTCGTGTTGTGGTGACCCGCAACCATAAAATGATTTTCACTGCTATTTCATAACTATAATTTGGCTCCTTTTATAAATCATAATGTAGGGCTGGAGAGATGGCTCAGCCATTAAAGGCCAGGCTCACAAATATTTTTGGCGATAGAGGTTCAAGAAAGAGTTGTGAACCATAAGCTGAGAAACACTGGTATAGCATATTTTGCTTTGTTTTGTCTGAGACAGTCTCATGTATCCTAGATTCGTCTGGGACTTACTATGTGGCCAAGGATAACCTTGAACTTCAGACCTTCCTACACCCACCTACCAAGTGCAGGTCTTACGGGGCAAGCACCACCATGCCTGGTTTACGTGCTGGGAATGGAACTCAGGGCCTTGTGTATGTTACGGGCAAGCTCTGTCAGCTGAGCTACATAGCACCTTTACAGAGTCAATCAAGTAAAAGATGAGATCACAGGGTAATCCTTATCCAAAATTATTGGTATACTCATAAAGTTTAGAGACAGACATACAAGAAAGATACCTCAGGGCCATTAAAATGCTCATCTAGCTCAGGTGCAGCAGTGCTGGTCCATAACCTCAGCTACTTGGGAGGTAAAGGCAAGAGCAGGGCAAGCTGAAGGACTGCTTGGTAACAAAATAAGTTCAAAGCCAGCTTGAACAACTTAGTAAGATCCTCTCTCAAAAAGCTGCCAGCCTGGGTATGGTGGCACATGCCTTCAATTCCAACACCCAGAAGGTAGGGATGGGGGAGCTTTCTGAGTTCAAGACCAGCCTGGTCTACATAGCAAATTGCAGGCCAACCAGGATTACAGAGTGAGATCCTGTCTTTA